>OZ035954.1:27460929-28660929 GCA_964034955.1 Orchesella flavescens | reverse complement strand
GCTACTTGAAGTACTTGCGTAATAAAAAGGGAAGCTGTTAACTTTCCCCAAAAGAATAATTTAACCTTCAACATTGACCGTCATCCGTCCGTAGCTTTTAATAATTCAAATTATTTTCGAATTGTTTAATTTCATACATCATCAAATAAACCATGGGTGACTCTCAAACGCTGAGTACGCTTACCAGCCACCTAAAAGGCCCACCCACCCGGACAAAAAAAATCGGACTTTTTTGCTTGATTATTTAAGTGAACAAAGAAAATTTGAGGAACCAATCAAATGGCTTGGTTCGAGCAAAATGCGTTCAGCAACAGTTCTTCCCCATTTGTGAAAGTTGTGAAAGAAAGTATCATTTAGTGATGCGATGCAAGCAAATAAAAGTAGTATCGGAAAAGATTTAGAAACTTGTATTTCCCTCATCAACGGCCGGAGAGCAAAAGCAAACAGGAAAATTCTCTTTAGTATAGATTACACACAGACGCCGAACAAAGAAGCAATAGGCCAACGTCAATGTACGAAAAATTGAGTTGAGCTGCTTCTTCTTAGTAAGTCGTAAAATTGTCGGCCAACAAAACAATTCTGAGAAAAGAACGCACTTTGTGTTAGACCGTGTTGTAACACGACCATCATTTCGTTCATCGTTTTTTGATTGCTTAAAGTTGCTGAAGTGAAGTTTTTCAACCTCATCGGATTTTATAATTTGTTAATTAAATTGCTATTAATTAAAGAGGTTCGTCGTTTTACTTCGATTGAAGCAGGGGGAATCGGTGTTTTTTTACTTACCTTGATTTGGGTTTCCGTCATCCGTTCTGGTCACTGGTTTGATTTGGTAGTTGAGCACTACTTCTGTACTGTAAATTGAAGCTGTTGGAAAAACTGTAAGTACATTGCTGTTGATAGTTGTCTTTCCTGTTTAACAAAAAAATAAGCATAAAAGGAGAAAAGAGAAGCTAGAGGCTACAGTTTCTACTACAATTGACTGTTGTTTGGATTGGCAGTAGTTGACAGTTGACGGGAAAAGATGGAAGGAGGTAAGCAAATTGAAGTGGACGCTGCACCGGCGTTGGAGAACGAAAATTCTCCATCCAAAAGGAAGTTGGAGGAATCGGCGATTTCCTCGCCATTGAAGAAACATCTAAAGAGTGACGCCAAGGATGGAGGTGAAAATGAAGGAGTCTCATCATCGATTGAAGACTCTAATTCCAACTCATCCAAGGAAACACTTGAGGATGAAACTACCGAAGAGGCAGCTGAAGTTAAAGCAGTGGCTACTGGTAATTCAATCATTATATTTACTTAAAAGTTTCTGACAAGCAATTTTAGGTTTATGTATGTGATTGAAGCATTCAAATATTGTCACTTTGCAAATTCGTAATCTTTTATTGTTTTTTTTAAAAGCAGAGAAGGAAAAGCCTGAAGATGCAACCGTAGCAGATGGTGGATCGGCTCCTGCTTCAGAGCCTGCAACCGTTGACGTAACAGGTGGTGAAACAGTTGCTGTTACAGAACCGGAAACCGTTGACGCTACTGTTGACATCGCCAAATCAGACATTGGATCTAAGGTATGTATACCTTTCATAATTTAAGTATAATTATAACGTTGTCGTGATTTCGTTAACCTTTGTTGTTGTTGACGAAGTTGGTAATAATGAAAATATTGTGAAACTTTAAACAGGTTGAGAGTGACGCTGCTCCAGTTGAGCCGGAAGTTGAAGTGACAGCGTAAGACAAGGTGGCGTGGGTGACAGTCCAACATCAATATCGTCCAAATTTAGTGTCTTTAAATATTTTACTTAATTGGTTGTCATTTGTTGGAATTATTATTTTTATCTAAAAGGTTGGTGGTAATGTCTGTTAGTTCTACATTGCTTTGTTCATTTGATTGATTGGTTCGTTTAGTATTGAATCTTACATTTTTATTTGCTTGTTAATTTATAAACTGATTGGATTAAACTTAAGTTGGACATCATACAGCCACGTTTAGAGTATACAATTGTTTTAACGCTAAAATACATAAGCTAATCTCGTTTAATAAGTCTATAAAAATAACGTTTTTATTATGCATACTGCAACTTCTCATGCTAACTAATTCTGAGCACGTATAAAGTAAATAATCATAAAGCCTTTGATTACGGTACGTATTTAGGGTTTAATTTTTATTCAATGTCTTACTGTGAGATACATTCAACTTCTTTTGTTACATCAAACTTGAAAAATTCTTACAAAATTATTTTTTAAATTAAAATGAGTTATTTAATACTTCAAAACTTTCTGATACTCCAGTTTTACTACGCTTTGACTCCAGTAGAACCAAATCCTCCCTCTCCACGCTCAGTTTCATCCAAAGTCTATTGAATACATACAAAAAGGTAAGTTATTAGTGTCACTGATTATTATTATTGTAAATTTTACTTCAATTTATTGTATTAATGCGTACCTCAGCCTCTTGTATTTCCGGGTATTCTATCTTCTCACAAATGAGTTGCGCAACCCGATCTCCCTCAGCAATTTGAAAGTCTTCATCACTGTAGTTGAACAAGATGACGCCAACATTTCCTCGGTAATCTTGATCAATGACTCCAGCTAGTAAGAAGAATTAAACCACGCAGTAATTAACCATTTTATAAGTTCATTAAAAATAATTCATGCTGCTTGACTACTACAAATCTTTAAAACTTATGTAACACGCACCACCAACGTCGATTTTATTCTTCAGGGCCAAACCAGAACGAGGAGCAACACGTCCGTAAGTGCCTTCAGGTACCTTAATTTGAATGTCCGTCTTCACCAAGCAGGAGCCCCTCTTGGGAACCGTATACTCGAAAGCGCTGTAGAATAATTCAAAACAAAATTAGTACGTACTTAAAAAATAAATGATAAACATTTATCTTTATAACCATTAATTAACTTCATACCTTTTCAAGTCATAGCCAGCAGCGTATTTTGACCCTTTTGTGGGAGCATGGGCCTTCTCGCTGAGCTTAGCAAATTGCAATATAGGGGCTGCTGATTCTTGGAAAGAGAGTGCCTTCGGAACATTCGCATTCTTTAAGGGACTTCCTTTGTTAGTAGGAACTGCGTCGATGACTGGAGATGACGGGACAGAGGATGGCATTTTAGCGTCTTGATTTTCCTGATCCTCCTGCTTCAAGATCTTTTTCTCGGGTGATTTTTGAGGAGACGTGGATGACGACTCTTCTAACTTCCTTTTTGAAGGTGAAGATTCAAAGGTTTCTTGCTGTTTTAGTTCTAAAGTTGAAGGCATATCACAAGCAGTTTCTTCCTTTTGAGATTTGTTACAGATCTTCTCAGTTACTTGACTTGTGAGTAAATGATCCTGAGTTGAGGAGAGGAATCGAGGAACTGGCAACTGGAGCTGAGTTCTCTTGAACTTTCTGAATGCGGATAAAGGAGAGAGATCAGTCTTGAAAGCGGGATGAGTTGCGTACACAATGTACTTTGTTAATGGATATTCTTGAGAGGACAATGCAGCAGAGCTGTACATCAGACAGCTGCAACCGGCACATCTTTGTTGTTGCTGATTTCGTTTCCCTCCTCCACATCTTTTGGATGCTGAAGACATACCTTCTTTTACTTTTCTACATAAACTGGATGCTGCTCCTGGTAGTCGTTTTCCACATGGACAGATCATTATTGCAAGAGCAAGAGCAGATGGGAGCTCTTTTGTTAGTTTCCGCATCCACATCTTAAAATGCTTTTTCTACATGCACGGACATGGAATGGAAGGCAATATAGGCAGTTGGCGCACACGGTCGATACACTAATGTTGAAGATGTTTTGCTTATGTATTTTTATTCTACAAGGGAACAATGACTCTAAAATCGTTAAATGTAGACTGTGGAGGAGTCGCTATCAACATCACTTCAAACTACATTCTCTCTAATCTAACCTGCTGGTGAAGGTAATCTGATAACTTCGTTCACATACAACATAAAAAATGGACAGGACACACACAGTACAGTGATCTCTGATCTGATGCAATGTTGATGATAAGATTATCACGATTTGTCTATCACGAATGTGATGATGGATACTAGCTAATAATTATTATTATGATCCAAATTTGAAACGGAAACAAAGACGAAAGAAGTTGAGTCGCAAATCCACACAAAAATTAAAAGTATTTGCAAAAGTTTGCACTAAATCGAATCATACTTTTTGTGTAATGTGGAGTAAGCATGCACTTCACAGGCTTTCAGTTTGCTTAAAAACAAAACATAATATTACTGAAGACCACCTACAAACAACGCAGCTAAAAGCATAAACCCAATGCAATGCATGCACGTGAAATGTGCATAAAGAAAATGTTGCAGGACGGGATAGAAAAACACTTTTTAGCCTATATATCTCAAAGTCGGCACTATAAGCACATCAACATCAACAGGCTTTCCACATGTCTTTTATTTTAAAAAAATGCATTTTAGACAGCTGGCTTATCATTACAATTATAAATCATGATCATCCACTGTGACAGTTAAAACGAAAAGCATAGAAAAAGTTTTAAAACGATCACAAGTATCTCATTGAAAACATAAAAAGGTTGTCAATTGTTATTAGTGCTGCTGCTGCTTCTGTTGCTTACGATTACGATTACGTGACCTAGAAGAAGATCAAGAGGAGTTCATTTCAAAATGCCGTTAGTTGTAATGTGTGGCTACCCTTCCAGTGGTAAATCCACGTGGACAAAAAGGCTTTCAGAGTATCTGGAGAAAGAGCAAGGGAAGCAGGTACACGTGGTGAGGGAAGAGGATCAATTTCGAGGAGAGAAAAATGACATTTTGGATGGTAAAGTACAAAATTTGCAAACTTCTAGTGCGAATTAGGCAACTGCCACATTGTAAAATGTTTCTTTAATAATAAAAATGTTTTTTGTAGATTCTAGGAAAGAAAAGGAGCTCCGAGCTAAGGTTAAATCGGAATCCCAAAGGTGACTAATTTGGTGTTGGTTGTTAACTCTCAATTTAAAATCTTAACATGCTTAACTGTTAAAGTTTCATAGGGGCATTTTGTCAAAAAAAACTTTGTTTTTTTTGCTTAGGCTACTTATGAAGGACAACGTAGTTATCATAGATGCTCTGAACTATATAAAAGGTAGCAGTAACTAGCTGATGATGAATGAAATTAAGCTAAAGATTGAAGATAGATTTTTCTAACGCATTATGACTTGATTTATTTTTGTAGGTTATCGTTATGAGCTATTTTGTATATCAAAAGCTGTCCCAACAAGGCAAGTTACGGTTCATTGTGACGTTTCTGAAGCTCAAGCATGGGAATGGAATATCAATTCGGGTCGCCCCGATAATGAGAAATACACAAGGTAGACTTTGAAATGAATAAGAATATAGTTTCATTACAAAATGATTGGATTTGATTTGGATATTTACTTATCATTTATAAGCTTTTCGTTGTTTGTATTGTAGAGAAGTTTTCGAGCACTTAATTCAACGATTTGAAACTCCAGATCCGCAAAACAGATGGGATAGTCCTTTCTTTTCAGTTTTAAGTGGGGAGGAGCTGGATATGCAAGGAATCTACACGTCTCTGTTTTTCAATAAGACTCCCAAGAAAAATATGTCAACCGAAAGTGTAAGTTTATCTATAAACATGGTTATCAATATTTGCCGTTATTGAGTTGCCAGCCTTATAAATCATTCTTTCGAAATAAAATAACAGAATCCTGTAACGGAATCCAATTATCTCGGTACAATGGAGAAAGTAACCTCAGAAATTATTCAGGTATGAAAACTAGGTTAACAATTTGTGAGTATGAGAGCAGTAAAACTTAGCATATTTATAATGCATGAAATTGTTTCTATTTCAGAAAATAATTGCAGCTGGAGCTGAGAAAGATTCAAGTACTACTACTGTCGATGAAATTCAAGAAATTGAGGTTCCATATTCTAAACTTACTATTCATATACAAGAATCTCCAACTGTTAGCCAATTAAATAGGTTTAAAAGACAATTTATTACGATGTCAAAGACAAGTAGTTTAAAAGGAGAGCCTGGAGATATGTTTGTGCAGTATCTGAACTCGCAACTTTCTTCAAACTAACGTTAGCTAGAATTAAATTAGGAATGACAATAATCGTACCGTTTCATCCTAAGAACCTGTTGTTTCTTACTCCTTTTAAGTATTTTGTATGTGATACATTGATTTGTTGACATTTAATTACGAAAATCGGACGGCCTTAACCTGACGAGACGCTGATTAATATAATTTGTCGCGTTTATGTTGACATCGATTTTAATAAACGTTTTTAAAAGTTACTTTTCGTCTCTTATTCGCCATAATTCTTTTTACATCATGTAGAAAATTGTTGGATATATATGGAAGCGTTGAAATTCAATCGAAATACATTACAACGGTTTGGTTATGATATTGAACAAGTTAATGTAGAACGGTTTATTTTTCGACTTTGCAATAATAGTTAAACATCACATGAATCGTCAAAGTATTAACAAAATATATGAAAAGTCTAAATAAATTAGATTAGAATGTTAACACACATACACAATCAATGTAAGTTACTGGTTATGAATGAATGAATGTAAAAAATATTCCGTTTTACTCGGATACTAGGCACTATGGGGTTTTTATCATTCTACCAGTACGAAGCAACTTAGTAAATGAATAAGTATCTCGATAATTTCGAATTCAAACACCCGTTCCGTTGAAAATTATTATAATAATTACGAGGACTTATAACAATCGTTACATAAATGAATGGCGCGTATTATTTTATGTAGCCCTTACATCGATACACTTAAATGTTCATTATCTAATAATAGCTTTTTCTTCTTGAAATACATAAGTAATGCGATTGAATTCCATATCTACTTTACTACTACTTTACCTTACACCAATGCCAGAAGATATACAGAATATATAGAGTCGTAGTTTCCAATTCAACACCTACGTATAATTTATTGCCTATTCTAATCTAAATTACAAATATTTCGTGTGATCAAAAAATTATCACAAATAAATGATTATTAGTACTACGTAGAAATTATTCTTGTACTGGGTTTAATAATAATTGAGAAAAAAATCCAAATATTTAGAGTGACTCCTATCAGTCCTATCGTAGCACTAAGTATACTCAACGTTTCCCTAATAAACGTTAATCTATCCAAGTAATGGCTTTTGAGATGTCAAACTGATTTTGACTTTAAATGAGTTACAATGAGATGGAGTAGTACAAAAAGGTGGATACGAAAAACAAGAACATGACTAACATGAGTTATCGCTTGTCATCTATGTATAGTATATTAATTATTATAGTATTAGTGAAGTGATGTATGTCATGCAAGTTAACAGAATAGGTACATCAAACTCAAGATTTTATAGTGTTACATAATTATGGTATTATGTAAATGTAAAGACAATTTACTAGCGTTCCTATTTACATTAAACTATATAATCAATATGCACGTAGGACACATTATGCAGTTAACTCGCTCAAAACAGAATTGAACGCATATGTATTAATTAGCAATTAGCATTAAATTACGTATATTGTGGTATATTACTATCTATAGGATATCGCAGTCTATGTGATGTGTTGTGAGCTAAAATGTGCTTCTGAGGGCAATGCAAGATGCCAAGACTAGAAAAATAGACGAGAATATGGGAACGATAATTCCACTCATTGTGGTACCGAACAATGCAACTCCAAAGAAGGATCCAATTCTTCCTGCTGACAACGAGAGACCTAATGCTCCTCCCCTGAATAAAACAAAAACAATTATTGAAAACCCCAAGTTTTATCATAAACTTATAAAATGCAATGCTAAATTGTCTGGTGTCTCACCGTGTCCAGAATGGATATTTATCAATGATTGTGACGAGCATACTCCACATCCCAGCAATTAGCACGTTAATTATGGCATGGCCAACCAAGGCCCATACTGGATCGTATGTCCAAATCGTGAGTCCAACACAAATGAATGACGCCAGTATGAGGAAGAGTGAGATGAGCTTTGAGCGATTGCAGAATCCTATCAATGCGACCGATATGAGTGAACCTATGAAAATTCCTAGCACAGGGAGTCCGGCATCCATTACATCGTTTCCTAAGTACATGCTGAAGTCAGGAATGAGGTGACATTCTGGATTGAGGCCTGAAAAGTTACAGAAAAAATTTAAATCAATTTTTTGCATGGAGTTAAAAAAAAGTTAGAATTTTGGTGTAATGTTGTAAGTGTGCATACCAGCGTAAGTGATATTTTGCACAGTTGACTCAATAAAGTTGGATCTCCCAAGATTTGTATCCACGAAAAAACATTCACTGAGATCAGAGTATTTGAATAATACATAGGAAGCTTTCACATTGGTAAAATTTACCCGTTGAAATGTGCAATTCTCAAATTTTACATGATTCATAATCTGAAAGGAAACCAAAGAAAGAGATGAATTCATTAAAGCGAACGAACGTGATAAAACCAGAAGAGAAAACCCGTAGATAACATTTGCATTTGAATAATCTTACCATGTTTGAAAACGAAAAATCTTCAAAATCGCTATCATGATAACGAACATTAACTAAATCCAAGCTGATAGTGGAATGATTTAAGCTTTGTTTTTCATACATTTTGGCATCTTTATCAAATGTCCAATCTCTTAGGGAAGCTTGGTGAGAGATCACCCATGAAGACATGGCCCCATGACTGAAATGATGCAATAAAAAATATTTTTTAATATCCTTACCACCTATTTTAATCTCTTCACCCAGAATGCGGGTACTTAAGACGGTAATATTTCCGGATTTTAATTACCCCATAGTGGCCAAGAGCCAAATGAAAGATAATTTAATTGTAAGTCTTCTTCTATTCTCAGTCCATAAAGTTTGAAATGACAGCCATAACTAAAACAGGTAATTTAAGGCCGGTTAGTTTCACATGCATGTAATTTTATCAATGTTTATAAAATTAATGAATTATATTATACCACAGCATTACTGTATGTTTACATACCGTGTCTAACGCCCTAATGAGATCTCCAAGCACACTCCTAGGAGCACTTGGTGGACCATTGTATATGGAAGGAATTTCAATCTCTGACAAGCAGAAAGTTGCTTCACTGCCTCGATTTCGCTTATGTATTCGCTAAAAGAAAATCATACAATAAATATAAAAAAAACGTCCATTAAAAATTATATGTATAGAGGATTCGTTTAGTAGCTCGTTTAATTTCACTGGCATTTTTTGTGCTTTGAAAAATATAACAAATTTGATTATTTAACAACCTTGTATACACCAAGAGATTCAGCGTCCCGACCATTCTGCATTAAATTTAAAGGACCCTCAGGCATGAAGATTAGGGCAATTAAGCTCATAAGACTTGGAGCAAGTGCTGCCACGAGTAATCTCCTCCAAGCACTAAAGTGTTCCTTCAACTCCTCGCTCAAGTGGAACCCTGGAATGTTACGTACACCAATGTCATATCATAAGAATAGAATAATAATTACACCGAAATGAGAAAACAAAATTATCCTAATTTCTGACTACGTGCTTCGCCTTGAGGTTTTCATGCATCGACTAGTTTAGCATAAAATATGGTTTGGGTAAAATATAATTATTACTACAATATTGTAATATGATATAAACCCACCCGTGGATGGCAGAATAAACCATGATATCATGATCACGTAAGCTGCTCCGAGTGGCCAGAACAGGAACAATACGGCTATTGCAACTCTCTGCCTTTTCTCTTGAATAAATTCCGAGAAATAGGTCACCACAAGTGGCATGCAACCACCGACCCTAGAAAATGAAAATGTCAGCATCATTATTTCTCCCGTGCTTTCACAAATAGTAGGCAATTTTGTAGAGGACAAGGTCAAGTCGTAAATTTAGACGGAGGCGGGTTGCAAGAAAGAGCAGGAGAAAGCTCTACATAAATCATATATTGTATTGTTAAAGAAAAGGTGAAAGCAAAGTCAGCCTCTTGAAAGTAATCATATCAAGACCATGCACGAATACGAGCTGAGAATATCAATGAGAAAGTCAACTGGTAATTTTCAAAGGCAAGGAAAGAGTTTTGGGGATAGAATGACTTTCAATAATTACATACCCGAAACCACTGAAAATTCTGGCAGTTAAGAACGTCCCTTCTGTTGGCATTGTCACACTTGCACCGGAAAATATTGAGCCGACTCCTAAACAATATATTAGTGATCTCCGTCGACCCACGCGATCTCCCAGACTGCCCCAAAACATGGATCCAATACCCATTCCAAGTAAAGTCACTCCAACTGGTGGAAATTGAAAATGTAATTTAGGGTTATGACATTATGGCTTTTTATCTAGGGCAATGACAATAACATCTACTTACACCTTGTTTCAATTTATAGACATACTTACCAAGCCATGATTTTTGTGAGTCGTCGACACAAAATTCAAATTGTGCACTTTTCGAGGACATAATCAAGGCTAATATTTCAGCAAGGTCAGCAGCCATCACCATACCGCAAACAAAGAAAATGATAACTTGCATTTTCCCGTGTCCAACCTGAATTTTAACAAGCATAAAAAGTAAGATTGATTTGAAGTTACAAGGTCGTCAAAAGTTGATTACAGCATGTATTAAACTCACTTGCTGAAGAGCATCCTCGTGGAATCTCTCCAGCGTGGTGTAATTGAACTTTTCAGCATCATTGGACTTGTCATTTCCGGAAGATGTGAGGTTATCATGTTCCACTCCTGGACTGAGAATGGATGATCCATCCTCTGATGTGTAATTCATCATCCTGCTATTTTTGGCAGTTACCAAAGGTTCACTCTCCATGTCTGAAATTTTTTTTTAAATTGCTTTATGTAAAGTGACCCATAACATAACATATATGCACTCTTTGCATGTATATTCCTATATATACATTTGTGACTAAGAATTATCTAATCTGAGAATAGCTGTGAATACAGAAACCAACACGTTATGCCAAAATAGATTTGACTTTTTATGACATTTCACATTCCTTTGGCATGACTTTCTCTTTTATCTTTGTGAAACTTCATTTGCTTATATATATTTTTCTCAAGCATGTCGTCTACTTACTTTCTAAGGTAAACGCTTGCTTGAAAAAAAATGTGTAATAAACATTTGCAATTTAATTTTGATGAACAAACTTTGAGGACTATTACTAGTTATTATACACCAGTTTAAAAATATTTGAACACGCACCCGGTGAAAGCTTAAGCTAAAACTGTATGTGCTCCGAAAGAAGCATGTATGTACGTATGCAAATGTTTTGTTTTCTCTTTTGCATTCATAATGTAGTTGAAGTAAGCATGTATATTGAATCATGAAATACCGTCTCTGACTATACTCTCGTATATTAGTCATACATGTTCTATTTGGGGCTCGTTTGTACACTTACCTTGGAAAAACCATTGTAAAAGCAACGCGTTGGCACGCTTGAGTATTCATCGTTACAGATTTCGTTTAGTTCAGTCTGAGAATCCATAATTGTTGCATTATTTTGTAGTTCATCCGTATAAAAAGTCTAAATATTCATTCTCTGTAAGACTGCATGTAGTGTAGCTCAGTCAAGCTTTGTGTGAGTGAACTGACAACATCCAGCCTGAGAAATTGTTCACGCACAAACAAACGAAATCTTCAAGTAGCTTATTGCGTCTTTGGCATTAATTGTCAGTGGGCGTTAACAATTCCGACTTTGTTTCACTCACTCCAACTCCAAGTTTCTTGGAACGACAAACGGAACCACGGAACTACTATCAATCCAAGCAATACGTACACTAATTACAGGAAGTAATTTTTACATATTCATTTGCATATATATTATACTCTCCTAGAGCTCAAACACTACCAAAATTCGTTTGCAAAAAGCTAAACAGTTAGGAAGTCATAGTTTTACTACTCATTATCAGACTTCTCTCGACAGATCATTATTACTTCAGAAAAGCATAGGCCTAATGGAAGAACTGGTCGGGTTTTTTATTTGCTATTCATTCACCCGTAAAATACAAACACATGAAACAGTTCCAGATTATCTTCTTCTTTAAGCATTTACGGTCGTTAACCAAGTCTTTTCATCGTTCTCTAAATGAAAGAAAAGCTAAGTTGGAAGTATACATAATGGCCAGTCCAATTTACAATATTTATCTTTTCCTTTCTTAAATGACAGCTTTTGTTTGTCATTATTTTATTTGCTCAAATACTCCTATCGTTTTTAGACAACCTTCCACTAAACAGTTCTTTTTTCTTTCCTTTTCAACAAGTTTTACATTCCTCCAAATGCTTTATTATTAACAACGTATTTCGTAAAGGGGCAAAAAACCATTTACGACATAAATTATTCTAATGCTCTGGTTCTTTTAGTGGTCTAAAGTCCAACAACCTTTTGTTATTGACTAATACTGAAACCTCAACCTCGTAAATTGATTCAAGTGCATGGAAAATGTAAACAGGTATAAAATATGAACCATTAACTGCTGACGACTACTTTCCGACTTCAAGGCTGATGGATGTAAAAGAACTTTAGAAAATAAATTATTGTCAATTTCTGTCTGCTTTATGCATACGAGATTTTAACGGGGCATTCTGACTTTATGACAAAAAAAACTTTTCACTGAACTGAAGAGATTCTCTTAAATACTTGCTTTGTCTCCAATCGTCCATTGTAGATTGTAGTTAATACGCTATTACGATTAAATTGAAGTGTCAAAAATGCTTAATGTTTAAAAAGGGACTATTCCGCACTAACTTTTCTGCAATAAACAAGATTTAGTTTCTACGCACTGCTTGGTGTATAAGCAAGCATGTGCTCCGCACTTGATTTAGTTTATAATATTTGCACAAAAAATTGCGATTACGATTAGGGGTTAGTCACAGATAACTAAAATTAATGAACATGTTATACATTATAGTAGCGGGCGAGTGAGGTTTATTTTAAGAACATGTATACATCTACATTAAATACGTATCACGGTTCACTACTTATATACTTGCTTATTTGCACGTTTGATAAGCTCGCTGTGTTTTTGTAATTGTAGCAGACTTGACTGGAGAGTGCCGATGGCGAAAGTGCAGCAGAAAGGCCGAAGGAACAAAAGAGTGCTGTAGTTGATGATGTTGACGAAGGCAAAAGTAATTGTTGATTACAGCGTGTTGATCATATATTGATAGCGATAAACACAACTATTTTACAGGTGCGGAAGAAGGAGCATCGTTATCAAAATACACTAGGGCAGCAGCAGCGACAGTGATTTGTTGGGTGTAGTGCAAATTTCAATCCTAAAACAGACAGTGAAAAATATAAGAATAAATGATAAAAGTTGGATGATTTCAGTAAAATATACAAGGTTAAAAGTACAGTAAAAGCATGTAAATATTTATAATATATCAAGTATATATATGTATATCTAGATAATAAAGGTATAAATAGATACTTATTTATTGCACATAAAATGCTTGATAAGGAAATAATGCGTGTGTGTGGTGGTATAAACATTCAATGATGAATTAGTGTGTGTTAGAGTGATGATGAGTCAATATGTCTCGGGAGTAACCTAATACCTGAAAGGTTTTAATTTCGTTCTTTTGCCGACAAAACAGTCGGTTACTTGAACAGTTTTCAATTCACTTTCGGAATCTATATATTATGCTGATTCTGAATCAAACAGGTATACATATTTGCGACTGAAGCAGATTATCCTAATCTCTATAACCCCAACAAAGCGTTTTTGATTGCTAATGCATGACAGCAAGCTGTTGATTAGAAAAGCTGGGTTTACAGCTATTCTACAATAACAGAAATAACCTTTCCTAAAGCTGCCACAAGTCAATGCCAAAATATTTGCTAATGTCGTTACTCATTGCACCAATTAAATTGAATTTTATTGTTGTATATATTGATTAAGATTGTGTGTGCAGATGTGAAGCAGATGTAGTTGTTTGCAGATCGTCATTACATAATCACACATCTTTCACCTACTAGTATCGTTTTGACTTGACCTGACACATTGAATCGTTTATTTCCGACGCATATGTATCTGACTGTGGGTTATTATTTCGTCTTCGTCTAACTCATGTTTATAATCTTGAATCTACAATCTGTTGTGCTTCAAAAATAACACTTGAGAGAAATGCCCAAACCTTCATGATGAAATTCACCACATTTTTACCAGCCGCATATTAGCCTGCTATAAAACTTTGGTTTGCTTCCTCCTTCATTTGGAACTAACATGTGTGTTAGGTTTTGGGAGGTGGGTTTTACGAGCAAATTATATTATGGGGAACATGTGGGCGATGTAAAACACCAGAACGGCTTGGATTTTTATAGCATCGTCAGCAAGCACGCACACAAAAATATTCAAGACGATGTTATACATGATTACTTGTGTTACAAGTCACAAACTTCCACAGTATTTCTGTGTTGCATGTATTAAAATGCTCAGCTTACTTTACAAACTCGGTTCGTACAGTACAAACCGTTTGTATTATTTTGATTTCACGAAAAATAACATTCAAGTTTTTATGTATCATCCAAATGTGTTAGAGGTACGAAATTGAGAGTAAAATCCAAATACAAAATGTATGACAAGGCCACACAAAAAAAGCCAGATTGCAAATTGAAAAGATTATAATCTACTAAAAAGTTATGGCCACGGCTCCCCTGCTCTGGCTCCAACTTTGGTGTACATCTGTTTTTAAATCAAGCATGAAAATAAGAACTTTGTTAACCCTGAACTAGTGTTATTTAGTTAAATTTGTATATATTAGCTTATACAGTAATATCATAAATTTGTTATCGAAAAAATTCCCTTTCATAGAATTAACTAAAATTGTTGGTCACAGAATGAAATGTGAAAATAATAATTCTGCAAATCACGTGAAATGGAAAATAGAAACATGCTTGCGCCTAAATTGTTTTTGTAAACGTGGGTTGTCGTTGTCACTTTTGGATTCTATAATACAGATGCTACACATAAGTTAATAGGTAGGTATTCTGTCTGGCTTCAAATGCCAACTGGCACAACTAAACCATTACTTTACAACACCTCGGCAAATAAACATTTAGCAACTTTACACATCAAAATAAGATGAGGATAAAGATGCTCATTTATGTTGTCATATAATAGTAGGAGGTTTAGTTAGTGTGAAAAGAATGCCACGACGGTAGTTATAATTTATATTGGGTGCAAAGTACATAACACATAAGACACTCTTCATTTCCATGCATTTATCCAAACATCATCCAAACACTTGTTAAAAACATATCAGTTGCAGAAAAAAAAAAGATTTGCTAAAAATGAATGCCTTAGTGCCTATTTTTGAACCATTTACAAAACCTACCATCCTAGGAGGATGACAAAAAAACTACGACTCATTCAAACACTTAAACTAAAGTGGTATGGATTTTTTATTGATAATTTTAAAGGGCAAGTGAATGTTATTAAGGAAGGAATTAGCAATGCAAGCATTAGCATTTAGCATGTGACTAAACAGATTTTAAGCATTTGGTTACAGAGCTATTAAAAATCGAGACTCATCATAATTTCATATCACTGACGAGTTAATTTGTGTGCGTGGGTCATCAAGAGTTTCCAATAACCTCTTGGCATATATGTACTTATTGTGAACATAAAGTTTCTCATTATTCTCATGCACTCGAACACATTGAAATGTCTGTGCAATGTCATGTAAAATTGCAATTTACATATTGCTGAGTAGCTGCAAATAATGCATTCTTTAATCATGGAAAGTATGCAGGCTGTCAAAATCAAAACGAGCGAATTCGGGGCTTTGACTTGACCTACAAATATATGCACTTGAGTAAACTTGGTTGGTTTCATGCAAATTATTATTAGCGTGACCAAAGGTTTGTTATTGTGAACCAAAGCTTGTGATACACAGCACACAACAGCACAAGTCTACATGCTAGCTTGATATGCAGATATGACTATGATTACATGCTAGCTTGATGAATGTAACATGCAAAAAATGTTTGACTCTCGTTTTCAGTAGGTTTTGTAAAGAATGGCCGGTTTCAAAACAATAATTTTTGAGTTCTACTGCGCATTAGTTTTCACGTTTACCGAGATGAAATACACGGTATAACTCAATATAAATGCATTGCATGCAAAAGAGTTGCTACATAGAAATATGACATTGAATTATTGCTAAATCTGAATATGTACGTATAATCTGAATAAAGTAAGTGATCCGAGCAAAAGCAGTGATAATTAAAGTCTTTATTCAAGCACTAATTACGCTCAAATTTGAAAGACGAGAATACCCAAACCTGTATGGTGCTTCATAGCAATAGCATAAAAACATTGGGATGAAGCCAAACCACATTTTCGATTTTTAAAACACCTATTCATTTGATACATACATGTACATACATCATAAGCTACTACTGCTATTTATTACCGATGCATCTTGTTTTTCTAAATCCACAGAGAAGACGCTACCATAAGATTCAACTACTGCTACCGTAATACAAAAAGTCCACTTGTTTTCACAATTTGCTGGCGCTGACATTTTGCACGGATTCACAAAACAGAACAGGTAGCTAATAATATATGGTTTTATGGCATGTGCGTAGGTAGATTGCAGATATTTTGGTAGAGAGGGCAAAAAACACGAACCACATTAGACAACTCTGACACAGCGCAGCCAGCCTTTACAATAAAAATGATTACGGCACTACTCGGTATTAAACAACGCTGATTTGGACTGCGGTTACAGACACAAATTTCCTATCGGTTTCATTTTCATTACAAATTGAATGGCAGGCCGACACAGACCCATAAAATGATGCTCTGTCAATCTTTCACATTGCACATGTTTAACTCAGTATATAGCAACACTCAAGGTCTGTTTTTTTAGATGGTCATAACTTACAATTTGGTTTCAACAACAACTATATAAGCAGTGACACGAACTATTGATTATTCCTCCATTAAATTATCAATTTTCTTAATGTGTCAAAAATTTCCAATCGCCAATCGTTTTGGTTTCTAGTAATGCAGCTTCATATGAGGTACAAACACAAGAAAATCAATAATCACACACCGTACATTGGACGTATATGGTGCTCTCAGTGTTCATTCGCTTCTATTTCTTCTTCACCCACTATAACTTCACGTAAGCTTTTCATTCCTGCACACTTCTTCTGCTGACTACCTCCACAAGACAACTAAATGCTTATGCACTCTTGCCTACCCTTTAAAATGCATGAGAGAGATGCATAATGATATATATCGAGCAATAAACTGCTGCTGTGGTCTCTTCTTTACTCTTCTTTCAGCGAGAGGAGAGAGAGGAGAGAGCTTTTATTAATAACATGCCAGTACAATGCTAATGGTACAAAGTACAAATACGATGAGTATGTGAGGTTCGTGGATGGATACATAAATTGGGGAGGTAAGTACGTTTGACGTTCTTTGTTTACACCTTATAAAAGGCTGAAGGATGAGACCTGAAGGTTGGTTGGTAATAAGTGTTATGGAATCAAATTCATGGAGCTGTTCAACTTTTTTCTCCTAAAACATTCTCTATATTCTCTACCTTGCATAACGTCAAGTGGATTCGGTACGTAACGTGCTAATGCTAATGTATTTATGAATTGTACGTCTACGTCTACTACACTCGACACATCTTACTTAACTATAGTGCTTGGGAAAAGGCGAAACCAGAGTATGCTAGTAAATACTTCAGCACTAAAAGGATCTCTTGGAATATTCAAGTTTTTTCAAGATTCTAGAAAAAAGTGAAGCTAAAACGTACTAAAAGCTAAGCTAATATATATAACATATTATGCTGTACATGGACACGCGAAAGAATGGGAGTATAGCCGCATGATAAAATCTTTTGTAATCTTCTGTATATGCATATGAATGTCCATCAAAAGTCCACCACCACCACATAATTCTGGGACACACTAAAAGTCATTCAATCTTTCATGAAAATGAAATCAATTGTCATTATCATGCATGGTAGTAGAAGGAATGAAAATGGTTTGTTAACCAATCCATAGCAAATAAGTTTTAAAAACGTTATCTTTTAAAGATACTTCCAGGTAGAGGCAAAAACACGGAATTTATGACGTATGAATGAAGTGAAGACATACATAATGCATTTCCTCATTATCATGAAAACTCTAATATTAAACAATAACTATCTTATGATTACTAATATGGTGCACTGATAATTGGATGCAGCCTAAACGACTCTGTCAGGCATGTTTATCATTGCTTGATAATGATTTAAAAAGTGCATTTGGCATTACATCAGCAAACGTTTAAATTTTAAATCATTTCCAGTGCCAGTCACATAACTGAACTTACTGAATCTGCTTTCATGAATTTTGTATAGAAAACAAAACTCCTGCGCATCAACTGAAACTTTTGACCAACAGAATCAATTTACAGAATCAAGGTAGAAGGACCAATTTGTTTTAATGATGAGAGTTGAATAGGTCTTGCTAGAGGTTGAATGGAGGGTAATGTTTTTCAAGATGAAATGACAATGTAATACTACGTATGCTCTGCATTTGCCAAATCAAGTGGAATATGGAAAACTGTGCTGCATACTGAGAAAAGCAAAGAGAAAGAGAGTTGCCAATTACGATAGATAGAATATGAAAGATCTCCAATTACAAGAAATAATGCCTACATGCATAATGTCTGCCTTGTTTTACAAATTACAACACTTTTGGTGGAAGCAAGAAACCTGGAGTGAACAGCGGAACTTGTATTGTATTACTTACACAAATGCCGAGGCAGCAATGTAATAAATCGTTAATTTTAATTAGGTTCCTTATTTTGTCGAAATAAAAAAATGTCACAGCGAAAACTAATCGCCCTCCTAAATCATTGATAATAATAATAAGCCTTGGTCTTTGTCAAAGCTCTGCTGTGCGTCATACACACACACACACATTACTCTATCATCATTCAAACTTCTTTCTATTAATATACTCTACTCTTAGATATTAAACATACCGAAAGACTAGATATGTGATATGTGTGTACCTACAAGAAAATAGAGTCGACCCTGCAGCTGCTGCGTCTTGAATATCAGACTAGACATTCTTGTTTGTGAAAGTGATAATAGCCATTATGTTTGCTTTCTTTTCCAAACTGTGGTCTTTTCCCTTGTTATGATATAATGATAGGGCTCGTTGCTCGTTCGTACTCACTAGCTATACATATCATACACACACATCCTCAATCTTACCTCGTATCGTCACTCCGTTATTGCATTGGCGAATGTGTGTGCTTGTGCTTATACACACAATATCAATATAATAATTGATTTTGTCGGCAAGAACAAAAAAACGAGTTTCCTTTCCAGAAAGCCACCGCCACAGGATGCTAATATCTTTCTCCTTCAGATTGAATTCATTATGAGTGAGTGAGTGAGCTCGTTTGAAGCCTAAATCCTAAATATAAGTATTTTCTTCCAACAACCAAATGTCACTTGGGCATAAGTTGCTTAACCATCAATGTTGTATGACGAAGTTGGAATGGAACCTGGCACAGTTTCGCTGAAGAAACCCTGAAACTGATCCCCCCTTATATTTATTTAATGATACATGAATAATACTACTATCATACTAGGAACCGACAACACATTAAATACATGTGCCAAATGTTCTTTATATTTGCTACCTCGCTAGTATATGTATAGGCATATAATATATAGATGTATTAATGTGTTTGTGTACTTTCTGTTTATGTAATGTTGTTGCTCTGTTGTTATTTCCCCTGTGAACAAACCTTTTCTTCTCAGCAAAAAAGAGAAAGCATGGGGAAATGGTAGTTTGTCACGACACGCAGAAACGTATGGTCAGAATGACATTGCTACTCTGGGAGCT
Source organism: Orchesella flavescens (assembly GCA_964034955.1). Lineage (NCBI taxonomy): Eukaryota > Metazoa > Arthropoda > Collembola > Entomobryomorpha > Orchesellidae > Orchesella > Orchesella flavescens. The sequence goes on along the minus strand of OZ035954.1, from coordinate 28,641,061 downwards.
CTCATCACTTATAGTTTCACTTAATCTCTTACTCCACAAGATATACTTAGATTACATAAATATTTCTAAGAAAAACAATATTCGAAACTTCAAACAATGCAAGCTTACGTGAAAGCAGAAAAAGTGATTTCCCATTAGGTAATGGTGATGGTAAAAGTCATCTTTATGATGTAGCTTGTCACAGATATGGTTCATTCTACTTATATTCATTGGAATAAACCACCTTGAGAGTATTTGCACTTGATAAGATTACAGTTTTGATAGTTCCACCAAGTAAGTCAAATTAAATTGTCACTCAGCAAAGTCATAGAGTATAGAGTCAGAAAACAATAGGGATGATTGACAGTAATTACATTTTAGAATGACACTAATGACAGTCTCCTTATAATACTTTCACCAGAAGCTAAAATTATTAAGAAGCACACGAAATAACGTTTCATATAGGAATTTATTTCAATTCAATTATTCTAAAGTCCCAAAGTCAATTTCAACTCCTTCCGGAAAAAAAGCATTGGATTTCGGCAAAAAGGAATTGGAAACTGGACGATGGAAAGTGGAAGGTATATATATAAAAATGCTACAGTATTCCCCATTCGGTGTTTGTCTACTGCTTTTCCAACCAGTCATATTTCCTATATATATATTCTGTTATTATGTGAATGTATGTATATATGTTGCTAAAAGCTATGTATATGATGCATGATATGTATATTGTATGTGTATTTACATCGAATACTGGAAATGTGAAACTTTTTTTTTTTACACTAAATGCATATATATCTATTTTTCCTATCTTTTTCCTATGTTCTCCTCGCAAAGCAGTTGCTCGCTAGCCCCATAAATATTAAGTATTCACACAGGCGTAGCGAAAGAGATATATATAGTGGAATGGAAAGAGTTATAACTTAATGTGAAAGCACGCTGAATTAAAGTATGTATACATAATCCACATGGACGACTCGTCCCATCCTATAAGTAAATTCCATGCCAAATGTATAATACATATATATTGTAAACATTCCTTAACGCATATTTTCTCTTACCCCTTTTTAGATGATGGTGATGATGATAATGATGTTGATGTTGCTGCATGTGGACAGTATTTACTCTTACTCACTCTACAAAGTCTATTTCAGCTTTGTACGTGGCTCGACTCTTACTTAATCTCAGAGTTTTCTTTTTCGGTGTACTTGAGGGAGAAGGTACAAAAGAAGAAGAAAAAACACGGACTTTTGTTAAGACCCTTTTTTGGAAAAAGCTTTGTGTGAATAAAAAATGTATCACTGCATCCCCACTACTCCTTTCGTACAAGTCGTCACCACCAGCCGTTGATTGTTACGGTAATGGGACAATAGCAAGATACTAACTGTAACAAGGGGTTAAACGTGTCAATGCGAATAAAAAGAGTCGCAAAAAGGTTTTTGCTTTTCTTGATACAAGAAGCTTATACTGGTCTTTGTAAGTATAAGTTTTCTTGCCGAAAAAAATTCTATACAATAATAATACTACAAGATCTCGAATTGTGTACTCTATCTATAGGTACGTGAGTAGTAGTAGTGAGTGAATTCATGTACATTCATTCCGTAGTCTTTCACAATGAATGTTTACATATCTCACTGGCTGCAAGACAAGAATCTCAAACAAGAATCAGAGGAAAAAACTACACACGTTCTTTTTGACTATTTGGATCTCTGTAAAAATTTACATTCACAATTCGCGATTCCCAATCCTCTTTTTTCTAACTGCACAACTCCATGAGAGACCGACACTGCTAGCTTTATGCGAGTGAGAGCCGAAAATTCCGAAAGGACGAAACGAAATTATTCCCTTTCTACCGAATCCGAACAGAAGGAAGGCACTAGTATATAGCTAGTCTGTCCAAAAGAATAATAATAATATCAGGGAGTACGTGAAGTAAACTCATATAGGGAAAGAGTGCCAGGCCAGGAGTAGGAGAGAAAAAGTGAAGAAAACAGGGCCAAGGCAAGGCCATAATACTACGTTTGCTTATGTTTGCTGTAGTCTGGTGCTCTGCCTTGATAATGTTGGGCCAACCGTCTTTTGGGGCTGTTACTGTTTTCACCTCACGTACTACGTGTGAGAGAAACATTACAAAAAATGAAAATTGTACAACCATATATTTTCACCGCTACATTATAGCCCACATTTCCAAGTACTGCACACATACAAACACCTATAGACAAAATTATTATAGGCTTATTATGTGATATGTACTACGTACTTAACTAAAAAAAAGTTGATTTAGCTGCGAACATGCCATGTTATATGGTTGGAGTTGGAGCGCACGGACTACTACTACTGCAGAGGTCTTTCATAGTAAATAAGCAAACGTCTTCTGTGAATAGCTGATTCGGTTTGGTTACTAGATATAGCACGGCTACGAATGTCGGAAATTAAAAATATGTTTTCTTTGGATACACGATACACAACTCCAACCACCAACGTTCCAAAAAAATGGTACGGAACGTATAATGAAATATATAAGCTTTCCAGTTTCATCATCCTTCTCCAACTATGATTACTGCTGCAAGAGACATGACATGACGATGATGATTAAAATAAATTTTTCTTGTAATCTCACATTTTTCCTTCCATCTTGACATGTTATGCAGAACAGAAAACTTGAAGAGCATGACATGAGACATGACTATATGACTTTTGCTTATGATATGGGATATGCATGGTGTTGTAGCACTCACGGCACGGTGAATACAGGCATAACATTAATAACTACTTTCCTTTCCGTAGCTATTTACAAACTTTTTCTATAATTTTGCATGCATGACACGTACACAAAGAGATTGTATTTTCCCTTCCCACTTTTCCAACATTCTGTTGCTCAAAAACATACTCGGGCATTTGCTCGTTAACTTTCCTCTCCTTTCAAGAACCAAATTATACATACATATGCGTAATATGCGTTTCGAATGCGATACGATATGGGTTGTAATTCTCTCATCAGGAAAGAAAAATGAAAGTGCAGGATGTTCACAATCCACAAACATTATTATAAGGGTTGTGGGCATTACATAACATGTTCTATTCTAATACTACTATGATGAAAAATGCAGTGTCCCACTTGGGCTCGCCCACTAATTCTTCTGGATACAATTTTTGAAAGGATCAATGTATTTTCAAAAATTATACTACTAAATTGAATACATTCATTTTCATTAATACTATCGCATAGAGCATACTATGATATGTAAGTAAAAGTGCATTTTTTTCTTGAGATTGCTTATGCTTGATTAATATATAAGTGCATCACGACCCTTCTATTTTAACGACATTTTATACGTTCTTTGTAAAGTAAAGCAATACAAAGTCCCAACTTTCGGTTCTTCAGCTCATTATATTCACATTACTACATTTTTACATACCGCAAAAAATGAATATAGCAAATAATTTTTGTGTGGATAAAACTCATGAAATTTTTCATACAACGAAAAATTGCTTTTGCTTTTTTGCCTTACCATATTATTACGAGAGCACTAGTCATAGCCATCTGCCGAAACCGTGTTGCACCAAAACTTCTTCCTTCTTCTTCACTGACTTGTGTATAAAATATTTTCTGACTACACATTGCGTTGTTGCAATATTGCAATGTTGTAGAGCTCTTCTGGACAAGGACTTCAATGCGGCTTTTAAATACTCGCGGACGTCCAACTGGGCTACCTGATTCCTCTATCACCTGTCAAGAACTCTTCATCTGGATGGAGTATATATGCAAAAAGCCATCCACCCTCCGGAGGAGTAGGCAGCAGCAGCGGACCAGAAGAATACAGACACGTAAGTGATGTGATGTTCCCTATCCCTATTTGTGGATGAGTTGTATTTGTATTTGTACTGTTCTATTGGGCTTCGCTCTTGTATTTACCTTATACACATCCATTTGAGTATTTTGGGTATATTTGTACGTAGCTCCTTGCTTGCTTAAATGTCAAAAATCTATTGGAACATATAGGAACTTCGTCTTATGTAAGAATGTAAGTATATTTATGTATATCTGCTGCTTGTCTTCTGAAATTACAGGCTATATTTTTGTCTGCAGCAAAAGACTTTTTTTTTGTGTATAGCAGCAGCCAACACATCACTTTACATCATCAGCGTACTACTACTGCTCATAACCACCTACCTACCTGTCTTGTCTACCAACCAACTAAACATACCTTTTTTTCTCTCTGAGAAGTTGTGAAGAGTTGTGGAAGTCAATGAGAATCCAGGTTAATTACTGAAAATACGGAGTGGCCATCAATATTTAGTAAAATGGTGTCTAATTGGGGTTCGTAACGACCAGCTAGGAAGTTCCTTACGAGTACAAAGTGATTAAGGTGAGTGCTGACAACAAGGGTAGTTAATTGTTTGGGATTGTGTCATGGGATTTAGGTGTGATTAGATGGGCAAGAAATGTCATTTGACTAACATCTGTCAAACCATTTTAGCTGTTTTTGTTTATGCCGGAGAATCCGGCTTGTGTTTTAATTGTGAAGATGTTATAATTTGAAGTGTTGCAAGTGACAGATTTCAAATTGTTAGTTTAGTAAGTCCTTCACAAGAGGTTATTTATAAGAATATCCTCATGGTCGGTGCTTTATCATGTACCGGCTTTCGAGTCAAGTCACAGATATCCATATTGGTTATCATGTAGTTTTGCTTTTCTTGTGTTTTGAGTTAGAGTGGCTATTGATGAGACTGTTGACTGTCGTATTGATTTCTATTTAATTACTACACTCAACATGGGCATAATTAATTCTCAGCTCAGTCAGCTCATTTAAATAATTTTTTTATTGTGTGTAACCAGATCCAAGGAGCCAAAGAAGAGCGTTGATTATCATCCCGGGTTCTTTCTTGCCAATCATCGAGAGCTCTAGGCAAGGCCCCCGTGTTCATCCCCGGTGTTCCATCCGGGCTGGGTTGAAGATTATCAAGAAATTATAGCTATCAGTTTTAACATCACAATTTAATCAAGATGGCTTTGTCAGTTCAAGCTGCAGGAAGTAAAAAATCCAAAGATTCAAATAATCATGTTTCATCTAAGAGTGGAAGTAGTGCGAATGGGATCAATAGCAAATACGTAGGATCGTTAAGTTTAATAACCTTTGCTGTACTAACTATTGCTTGGATAACTGGGTTTTTATCCCGATTGTTTTCTGTGATTCGATTTGAAAGCATTATCCATGAGTTTGATCCTTGGTAAGAATCCAGAAATAAGTTCATAAAAAAAATTTATCATTCTTTTTTAATGGCTTTTACAAATTAATTTTATGACAAATAAATTATATGATACGTTTTTGGTATTACTCCAGGTTCAATTATCGTGCTACTGCTTATATGGTAGAACATGGATTCTACGATTTCCTGAATTGGTTTGATGACAGAGCATGGTATCCACTTGGAAGAATCGTAGGCGGAACCGTGTACCCTGGTCTTATGTTAACATCAGGCTCTATTCATTATGTACTGTCCTTGCTCAACATTCCAGTCCACATTAGGGACATTTGTGTGTTTCTAGCTCCAGTTTTTAGGTAATTTGAAATCCTCATTCAATACTTAATACTTGCGAAAAATATTTGATGCTAATTGCGTGTTTTTTTATTCAGTGGCCTGACTGCAATCGCAACGTATTTTCTGACTAAGGAAATATGGTCTCCAGGTGCTGGACTGTTCGCAGCAGGATTTATTGCGATAGTTCCAGGGTACATTAGTCGGTCTGTAGCTGGTTCATATGATAATGAGGGAATTGCCATCTTTGCCTTACAACTCACCTATTTCTTCTGGGTAAAATCAGTGAAGACTGGATCTATTTCTTGGGCAGTAGCTACAGCCTTGTCGTACTTTTACATGGTAAGACCAAGATCATCGTCATAAAATAAAATATAACCGATAATTACTATCGTTGTCTACGCCTTTTCGTAGTAACTGCTAACCAATACTAATAATTATTTGTTTTTGTTAGGTTTCAGCCTGGGGTGGATATGTGTTCATCATTAATCTAATTCCCCTCCATGTTTTTGTCCTGCTTCTGATGGGACGCTTCTCTCATAGAATTTACACAGCTTATACCACTTTCTTCATCTTAGGTTTAATATTAAGCATGCAGATACCATTCGTCGGATTTCAACCTGTACGCACTAGTGAGCACATGGCATCGGCTGGTATGTTTTAATTTTCTTCAGAGATTTGTGTCGTATTAAACTTTATTATAAGAAATACATTTTAAAATATTACATTGTCTTTGCTTTTATTTTAGGGGTTTTCGTTCTTCTGAATGCTGTGGCCTTCTTGAAGTACTTGCAAAGATTTATGAGCAAACAAGAGTTCCGTCATTTCTTCTTCTTTGCTAGCGTTATAGCAGCAGCCTTGGTTTTTGTAACTGTTGTCGGTCTTACTTATGCTGGAGTCATTGCTCCATGGAGTGGTCGATTTTACTCTTTGTGGGATACTGGCTACGCAAAAATTCACATTCCTATCATTGCATCGGTCTCAGAACATCAACCCACCACTTGGTTTTCATTGTTCTTTGATCTGCATATTTTGGTGACTACATTTCCTGTTGGAATATGGTTCTGCATTCGGAAGATCAACGATGAGCGAGTTTTCAGTAAGCATATTCTAATCTATATGAATTGAGAACTTTTGAAAGTATTATGGATTCAAACATTATTTTGTGGTTTGATTTGCAGTTGTATTGTATGCCCATCCTACTTTGCGGGTGTTATGGTTCGACTGATTTTGACCCTTACTCCTTGCGTTTGTGTTCTGAGTGCAATCGCATTTTCTTCATTGTTTGAACTATACCTCAAGGATGATGATAGCCCAAAAACAGATCAATCATCCAGAAACGACAATCTATATGATGAGGTGAGAAACAACAAATATATATCTACGATTATTGCTTTTAACACTATTTCGAACTAATTTTTAGTATCACAAATATTAGGCGGGGAAAGTTAGAAAGATGCCTCATGAACAAAATAAGGACGAAAATTCAATTGGTGGAAACTTACGAATAATCGTACTCATTGCAGTATTATTCATCTTGTTATTGTTTGCCGTTCATTGTACGTGGGTCACTTCTAACGCCTACTCAAGTCCCAGCGTCGTGCTCGCAACTTACGACCAAAGTGGCAGGTTGGTTTCTTTTTTGATAAGTTGATGCAGCTGCTAATTGCAATATGATTTTCATGAACCTTAAATTAAACTACATAAATTTTTTTAGACAAATATTGGATGATTTCCGAGAGGCATACTTTTGGCTGTGGCAGAATACTGATGAAAATGCACGAATTATGTCTTGGTGGGATTATGGTTATCAGATAGCCGGAATGGGGAACAGAACAACATTAGTTGATAATAATACTTGGAACAACAGTCATATTGCTCTTGTATGTACAATAACATAAAATCTTAAAACTTAATATGTGACAATAGAAGTTCATCTGAATACATATATATATTTCTAGGTCGGTAAAGCCATGTCCAGCACGGAGCCAAAGGCATATGACATTATGACCAGCCTTGATGTGGATTATGTGTTGGTAATATTCGGTGGATTGATTGGCTATTCTGGTGATGATATAAACAAATTTTTATGGATGGTTCGTATTGCTGAAGGAGAACATCCTCAAGACATTAGGGTATGCTAAGTTTGATAGTAATTTTAATTAAAGATAGAAATGTATTTAGTCAACAAAGTTTTTAACATTTTAATGTTTAATTTGTTCTCATTTTTTTTCTCAGGAAGCGGATTATTTCACTGCCAAAGGAGAATACAGAGTTGATGAAGAAGCGTCTGCTACGATGTTAAATTGTCTCATGTATAAGTTGTCGTACTACCGATTTGGAGATGTTAGGGTAAGGTCCCTTACAAACAAAATCCCAGAAAGTAGCTAAGTAGCATTACATGTCACGTTACTGGTTACTGTATTAAAGTTATTTCATTTTTTAACAGATTGGAGGCTACACAGGATTTGATAGAACGAGAAATTCAGTAATCGGAAACAAAAATATCGAATTAACTTACCTTGAAGAAGCATATACTTCTGAACATTGGTTGGTTCGTATTTACCGAGTGAAGAAACCACATGAATTCAACAGACCGAGGATTCCCAGAAGTTCAAGACAAATTAAGACGAAAGCGACTCTAACGAAGAAGGTTAGAGAGTTATAAATTTGCACTCCATTTGTATTTCAATTAGTAATAAGGTTATTTCAGGAAGGAATGTTTTATTTACAGACGAGCAAGAAGAGGAAAGGGACGCTTAGGAACAGGCCAGTCGTTGTGAAAGGTACGCGATCTGGATCCGCTTAATACAGAATTGGGAAGTGATAGAATTAATTAAAATATAATCAATCCCCAAAAGCATCAAGGTCGACCAAACACGTACCCCTGTAATGTAATTAGTACTTTATACTTACCGTACTGTTTCTCCAAATCCCTCAAATTCAATCATATGTTGTACACGCGTAGTTAGTTCCGGACAAACTGAATGTTTCGGTATTGTTTAAATTTTTTAAAGTTTAACTTCGAGTTGCTGTTTAAAGTACTTTTTTGAAATATTTTGGTTCTGATCCAACAATTAGTTGTCGATCTTATAATGTGAATGATACTATAATTTTCTGGGTGTGGTTTTTTATCTTTGTTATTTCTTGAGTATAAAATGCATTGTGTATGTGTGTAATGTGATTGAAGCGATATTTGCTTTGGGCGTATTTGTAATTATCATTCTAAACTACCTGAAAGCGTTTTTATTTCCCTTCTGGTTCACTCCAATATAATATTTTGAAAACTTGCACTGGTTCAGGAAATTTTTGTAATTGAGTATCCTAGAAAGTTAAATAGAAAACTACTACTACTACACTACGCAGGAATGTAGGAATTCCACTGTGATGCTAATAGTGTAAGAAAACTGCTCCTCAAGAAGATTTGTGCAGAGTGCTCAGCGAATGTAAAATGGCAGAGTTAAGATAATAATGTATGCGCCGAGTCGAAATTCTTCGTGTATGTAGCTAATGAAGTCACTTTACTACACATTGCACTGTTATTCATTCTAATAGTTATATATTGATTAAGAGCCATACACGAAAATGACGCTGTAAATCTAAATGCAGACATTTTCCGGTTTCGGAACCATTTTACTTATAAAGTGCGCATCCATTAAAATATTTTGTGGAAACATTGCTGTGTCGTAAAAAAATTAACAAAGCCTAGTCCCAGCTCTAAACTTTCTCGCCATCGCCAAAGATATACGTTGCAATTTGCAAAAATTGTTAATTTAAAAATGATCAACAAGAGTATGATAAAATGTTGTACAACTGGCATATTATTTTCATATTCACTTTAATCATAAAAAAATTGGGTTAGTGTGTTGCAAGCATGTTTAAGAGGACGATCACATGTGACAGAAAATTACTTGTGTAGTGACTATAAATTAGGTAAATTGAACTTGTTAGAGTAGTGGATAGAGTAAGTATGTAGTTTAATATGAAGTAAGTAGTGTCTGTATTACTTACAACTTACGGTATAGATTAGCTTGAAACTTTAATGTTAATATATATGCAAACGGTAAATACATATAATAGGGTATTTAAGTTATGAACTTAAATTATCAATAGCGCTAGAGTTTCAAATAAAAGACTTAATATTTCAAAGTTGGTTTTAGCATTTCTTCAACTCATGCATGTTACGCAATTATTAAGAGTTTATAAAAGTCAATTTAGTTCACGTTAACTATTTATGCATTGCATGAAGAGAGAACCAAAAAGTCAACAAAAAATAAAAATATTGCTCATATCACATATTTTCATAACTACTCCATATTATTATTAGTACTCTTACATCTTATGATGAGGACCAAAAATTCTTAAACATGAGCATAGTTGTTGCTGAAAAACAAGAAATTCCAACAACGTTTTTATGCATTTTTGGTGGCCGAACGGAGCATAAAGGCAAAAAACGCAAGGCAAGTCTACCTACTACAGAAATTTTTAGAAAACTTTCAATTACCGTTTTTGCCCAAGACTGCAAACGGTATTCGAATTTTCTGAAAGGAATACTTTATACACATTGACCTATTTGTCAATTGTTATGAAAATATGATAAGGTGACCAGACGTCCCCCATTGAGGGGGACAGTCCCCCATTCAAGTTGCCTGTCCCCCGAAAAAAAATGTCCCCCAAAACGTCCCCCATTGAGAAATGTGTCCCCCAAAATTATAAATTCGCACAAAATTTTATTTCTGATACCAAAGTAGTAAAATTTGTTGAAAATTTATAATTATTTGTCAATTTTTTCTCCACATTCTCTCTTTACTGACCAAATACAACCAAATTTATTGTTTGCTGTATGTTTTAAAATCGCTTATGGATAAACCATTGATGAATAATAGAAATGGAGAGTGCAACAGCATTCAAAAGTGCAAAAGCCTTCGAAAAACTTGTGATTTGAATCACGGTGTATTATTTCAATGAACCGTTATTGCGAAGTATGTTCTATTGGTTTGCATGTTCTAGCTAGCGAATTTTATCCGAAGGATTTCTTAGGTGTATCACGAATTGCCTTTACATTCCTTTTTAAGTGACGATTGTCTACAAATATTCTGCGGTTATTTTAATCACGAAAAAAATGCGAATCTTCCCTATGTCGATTCCTCCATCTACTAGTTACTCCATGTCACAAACTTTCAAAGAATTATTTCACTATGTAAAAACATTGCGGTTCTATGGACGGAAAATATTAACGGGGCTGCAAAATTGCACTATCAGAATTAGTGAAAGTGTTGTTGCAAACGAAAAAAAGACGGAAATTTAACTGTGTTGTAGAATAGCAAATTGAAACTTTTATATACTATATCACAAATGAACACAATTTCTACACAAAAAATTCTAACATTTGAGTTATATCTCATTTTTCCTCACGATACACCCGATTGCTTAATAGACACTTTTGGAAAAAGAAATAATCTCACAAAAAACGTTCCAAGCTGACTGAAAATTGAAAAAATGCCGCTGTTAAATAACACATGATTTAAAAATTTCTGAGCGTCCCCCATTCGGCTTTGGAAAATCTGGTCACCTTAAAATATGAACGATTTTTATTTCTTGGTGACTTTGAACTTTAATTCTCTCATTACTCCTAAAATTAGTCATATATTATATGATTCCTTTGTTTCCCTATACATGTTGAGTAGTCGTAATCATTTTCAGTAGTCATAACATCAACAACATTCATAGTTTCTTAAAGATATTCTGCCACTCCGTATACATTATTTAAAAGAATATTTTGAGGGAAACAACGAGTGTTTGTTTATTGTAGATTTTATTTAATTCAACGTTTCGACTTTTCCAAAGTCCTCATCAGGAGAATAAAAAATTAACAATGAAATTGAAAAGATATAAAGGATACTTTGGGACAAAGCTAAACTCATCCTTCCCGAATCTAGAAAATTTCAGAGAAAAATAAAGGAAGCCACCGTCATCCATAATGCTACTACATCCGGTTATGATCTGATGAATAGAAAATATGAAACAGGTTGCGATTGGCTACACTCATATTGGAAACCAGTCGTAAACAAATTCTACAAGATTTAATTTTTATGCAAATATTTTTATGAGTGATCCTTTATATCTTTTCAATTTCATTGTTAATTTTTTATTCTCCTGATGAGGACTTTGGAAAAGTCGAAACGTTGAATTAAATAAAATCTACAATAAACAAACACTCGTTGTTTCCCTCAAAATATTCTTTTAAATAATTCATAGTTTCATTGCAAAACCATGCTCTTTACTCCAGTTCATGCATATCATCATGAATTCAATTAGAGACTTGCATTTTACATCTTTGTACATCTCACCACTGCCACAGGACTGTGGACTAGTGCACTTAAGACAATAAGGCTGATATTTTTTCTGGTCTAAATCTGAAACTCAAATAGCACTAGGCATGCAGGGCAGTAGCAGCCCGATCGCATCCATATTCCATATTATATCACACAATTTGTTATTTCCATTAAAATTATTGTTTCACTTAAATAAAGAGAAGATAAAAAAATTAAAAAAAAAAAAAAAAAAAAAAACTTGTGTATGCACGCGTTCCTTTGCTTCCAAAAACTTTACTGCGGCCATTCTTTTTTAAATTGCCAATTAATACTTAAATACTTCCAATTCCAATGTGTGTTATAAACCAGAGATTTAAATAGTTTACATTAAGTATATAACTCAATTCTTGGTTTTAATCTTCCACGTCTAGTAGTTAATAGCAATGTCGTTTATTGATTGTAGGTTAAAGTTGGGAGTATTTGAGCAGGCATAATGAAGTTAATATAATTTGAAAGGGGTACTTCATTTTCAATTAGCATGACAGCCTCTGGTTTTATCTCATAGGTTTGACAAAATATGTATGTACATAATATCAAGTGCCGAGATGCATTGATAAAAAAGGTTGTTGACCGTGAGCTTCTAATATGCATTCCTTGGAACACGAAGCTCGCTGCCTGTTGCTGTTGTTGTAACCAACCTAAAAACTTGAATACGCGTAATATATGTCATACGGCATACGGTAAAAAAGGATCAACCTATGTTTTACAGAAGCTACTTGACTCGCATTAGCGATCATTCTTCATTCATACATTGATTTAACTTTTACAAGTTAAAAATCATTAATAGAAACTCAATAATACAAATGAAAACCCTCCTTACAAAACAACTCCTCAATTTTCATTTATTTCTGACAAGAAATATACCTACCTAACACTGAAGGCTCTAACTGGTGCCTTTTGTCATATGAAATATGAAGAAATGTGTTAATGCCTGGTATGAGGATACGCATCTAATTATAGCAAAAATAGATGACCTTACTAGAAAGGAAAAATCACACATTTCAAGAATGTACCTCAAAATTTCATTGCTGACCACTCGAAAATCCCATTTTCATGAAAGTAGCCTCAAAAATCGAGTTTATTTTGAGGCATCCAAAACGTTTTAGGGTTCCTTTTTCCTTTTAGCAACTACTGACTGTCTCCAAGTCTCAGATCGGCTCGGGTAATAAGAATATTCATATCATATCGCATCACACTGTGAACAAGGAACAATGCGGAAAAGGAAAGGGTTTTAATACAGTGACGAAGACATCACTACAACTATTACTACAAACAAGTGGATAAAATCTTTCTTATTGGCTACCCTTTTTTCATGACCCAAATAATGTATCATCCATGATGATGATGATGATACCTATATCATTCCTCCCTTTAACAAGCACCAAGTGCTTGGCTGAATTTTCTTCAGACTTGAGACAAAGAAAACGTGTTTCAACAGGATTTTTGGGTTCTCCTGTACAGGCAGACTTGGATTTTCTTATTTTCCTTCTACTAATATACATACTCCATTCCAATGACAAGATTCGATTTTTGGTCTGTGAGGGTAGACATACAATGCATAAGTATTCATTTTATTCTCGTGAGTTGCTGTGCGTGTGAGCAGCAAGTGTGTATGCAAGCACAATCGAAGTATTTCTCTGCAGCTGGCCTTACAAACTTTTTACTTGCCAAGCAATGCAAAGCAGTAAACTTATCTCTATTCATGCAAACAAGCAAATGCCGAAGAAAATGACCATGTGCTTTTTTCAAGTTGAAGTTGAAGCAAACGTAATCAATTACGTAAACGGATATATATTATGTAGATAAGGGAAGAAGGGATTTTAACAAAATAAGAGTTACCTAGTAGTTGTGTTACAGTAAACACACAAGCAGCATTAAAGAATTATATTGCTAGACTATGATTCTATGATCTATAAGGCCTTGAATCATTAAAGGCGAATGAAAATATTATGTGATTTCCCATTTGCGACGAGAGTAGGCAGAGTAGAGTACATACAAATTCGGACTATGACAAGGAAGGACTTGCAATATACAGGCCATTTACTAAAACTTACTGTTTCCTTCAACGCATTGCATTTTAACTATTGCTGTTTTGCTTCACATGATGTTACATCAAACAATGCATTTTTAGACAAATTACCAAAGGCCATAAATAAAGCAAGCTTAAGCTTACTTAAACTTAAACATTAATATGCATTCATAATCTTGCTGTATTATGCACCTTATATACCGTGTGGTGTGCTCGGAAAATATTTTTATGCTGTGTTGCATGTACCCTTATGTTTGTACAGGCTATCTATCCAGTTAATAAACTTCTACCACAACTTGCAAGTCATGTTGAATGTTCATTTATTTGTCTGTATCGTAACCCCAAAAGAAACTTTGGTTTTGGTATGAAAGAGTATTTGAGGATGATGTGTGTATTAGTGTATGTTGCATGCATAATATGTGTAGTACATTTCGTTGCATACTTTCCTATGCTAAATTATGGAGAGACTAGTGATAAGTTGCGTACAATATCTCTATAAAACACATGTGTTCACAAGCAAAACTCTTCTTCTAGCTAACACCAAATATAAAGGACGAAATGAACATCCCCTGAAGCTATATTGCACAGATACATTTCCCACACTGTCCTTTTCTTCTTTCTGCATAACGTCAGAAGCTGATGCTGGTCGGCTTTGTACCTCTCTTGCAAGAATTTTTCTCTTCTTTAATCCGTGCCCAATACATGCACGGTATTGTCTACCTTTTACTTCTAGTAAGACCTTCAGCTCGATCAGTCAGGGAAATTTGAGGAAAAACGTTTTCAGGAAAGAAAGAAAGCTCAGAGAAAAATACAGTGGCTTGGGTTGAGGTTGTTGTTAAAAAAGTGAATGCAAACTAAAGTTTGTTTCAATGCACTACTAGAGTATATAGCTCACCGTCACATTTTATATGACGCAATCTTTATCATCATAAAAACAGTAAAAAAGATACTACCTAAGTAGGTAACAAGATTACCTACAGCTACCTGCTACTGCCAAAAGCAATTAAAGATTTTAATCACAACCAGTCACTGCCGGCTAGTTAAACATTCAATTAATATATTACCCTAAATCTGACATTTCTGTCATGATTTGACAATCAAAATCAAGTCATTTCTCATAGAGAGCACAATACTAAGCATCTTTTCAGTATTAACAAATAGAATACTTAATAAACCTGACAATAGGCAGATATATAGTAACCTGCGATCTAGCATTTATGCTGAATAAAGTTAGCATAAGCTGTGTCTGAGTAGTTCATTGGTTTAAAAAAGATTTGAAAATTTTCATAATTGTGGCTGCTATTGAGATTTTTTTCAAAAATTGACCTTTAATCACTTATAGGTCACGCTGGGGTCATTTCTGAACTTTGATATTAGCATAGTTGAGTTTTTCTTGAAAAATAGCATCATTTTGATGTATCATAAGCCATGTTTTGCTATTAAAATTTTTTGACCTTGACCTTTGACCCAGTTACCGTTGACCGATTTTGCTCATCTTAGAACTTAGCCAAGAGCTTGACCTAAGGTATCGTTTAGCAAAAAGAATTTTTGAAAATCTTCAACGGTGTAAAAGTTATCGTGCGAACAGACGGACAGACGGACGGACGGACGGACGGACAGACAGACTATGATCCATTCTAAAAAACCTGCTTTTGATTGATCTTCGATCGCAGGTTAATAATTTGAAACGAAAATAGCCAGAGTTTAACAAGAGTTCCTTGCACATTTCTTGCAAATGATTACACTGTGTTAAATCGATTATCATCACCAATATATACGCTCCAGTGTAGTTCTGTGTCCAGTATCCATCTGCAAAGGAACCAAAACATTAATCTAACCTTCCCACCACCGGCTAAGCAGGTAATTAATTACAATGGCAAAATAATATAACACTTTACTACATGTATGTATTTAACTTCTCGCGTTGAGCGAACGCATGTTTCATATGATATGAGTTCAAAACTATAAGACTAATCAATAGTGTAACTCATTTCTTTGTGAGCAGTATAACGATTCCAGTGTTGAAGTTTTGAAAACCTTCCATTCTAATTACCTGATTCCTTTGAGACCAGTTCCCTTCACCCAAAAGCCAATTAGGGTCATATCCACCAGATCAGTGGCTGGATGACTTTGTGCAGAAGAATAATAGGTAAAGAAAACTGTTTTAGTTGAACTTTTGCTTCAAACAAATCGCATTTAATACAGGATTGCTGTTGGTAAGCCATTTTCAATACGCCGTGTATCACTATATCTGCTGTGTTATTTTTTAGTTTATAATAATAACAGCAAGATTTTTGTTTTATCTTTAATAAATTTAAGAGTCTGTTGAGCAAATCGTGATTTGATTTCTAAGCATATTTCTCACACTTTTGTGATTCATTTTTAGTACATAGTAAGAACTGCTTTGATCATTTTTTTGGTGTAACACTCGTTACAACATTATAATTTTCAAACTTTCATCCAGTAGCTGATGATGCTACATCGTGATTTCAGTTTAGTTTAGTCAGTACCAAAAACAATACTTTGAGGGCAAGATGGCAAAAATAAATATTGAACATGCACATAAATGGAAGATTTTGTATTTTTTCAACTAATACTAAATCCTGCATCAATAATATATAGCGTAGGTTTAGGCAGATGAGTGTAGGGGAAAAGTACATACAAATTAATTTCATTAGAAATATGCAAAAGAATCCAATCACGATATAATTTGATAAGTTACATAGAGTTTTCTGTGAAGATTATGCACGTCAACTGATACAGCCCAAAAATACGCTTGCTTACATTTTCATGAACTCGTCAAGAACACTTTTCTTGGCTACTTGGCTGAATTCACGTCTTCAATTTTCAATTCCATCATCATTGTATCATCATATCCAGACGCAACATCATCATCTTTATTTCTATTTCCATATCGAAAAAACAGGGTTCAGTTAAAGATATTCACTTGAAGTTGATTCTGCGTTGATTAAGATAACTGCGAGCAGTTAAATCCATATTCCATCGAAAGAGTTGGTATTAGTGTAGGGCCCAGTATTTCATTTTCTGCTGTTGTTGCGTCATCAGACAGCATCATCATATAAACTGCGTCTCCGCTGTTCATCGCATCCCTTCACGTAAGACGAAGTACAACTGAAGTACTATTGAGATGGCATTCAACAAAAAGGTAACATAAAATGCTGTACCAATTGTCGTGTATGCTCTTGACAGACTACTACTAAACTTATCAACGCTCACCAGACCCAAATATATTATTTTTTATATATATATAATCTATATAAACGTTATAAAGTATAACTTCTAGGCTAAGTTTTCCAATTTTTCCCCTTGTGCCTTTTTACAGGAGAATTATACTTGTTCATCTAGAACGAAGCAAGTAGTAATTCATAATGCAGTGTTGGTGATGATATGCATATGCTTCTAAAGAGAAGCTGAAGAAAATAGGAAAAAAGATAATTATCACACCGTTGTTCTCTGAGAGAGTTATTCCCCTCCAAAATTTACACTGCTCTCTATTATTCTGTGAATATTCCAAAAAAAATCCTATTTTCATTCTGTGTCTACCACAACTCGAGAAGAAGGCAAAATTTGGAGTATGAGACGTGAACGGAATTTGTTCCAACATTTACTGGATGTCATGTCATGTTCCGTCTGTGACCACTCCTCCGCCGTCTTCGTCAACTTTTTACTTGCACAACAGTCTTGGTGGATAGTCCAAGACTTATTTCTATAGTAAGTCGAAGTTATTCTAATTGGCTTTTATTCCAACTACCTATTTTTTTTATCAAAGTTATCTAGAACGTTATTCTATATTCTACTCTTCGTCTATATATACATACATATGTTTTTATGTATTTCGTGTGTGGACCCCAGTGATTAAAATATACCCTACGTCTCACCATTATTTTTTTTGTTCTTTCCCGACTTTTTTCTGGTGATTTTTTTTTTGTAAAAAACAAACTGAATGGCTACCCATTCACAAACAAAGAACTTTTTGCTCTTGAAAAAAAAGACGCTTCTTTCTTATAAAAAAAAGTATCTTCAACTACTACTACTGCAACTGTTGCTGCCTTACTTGACTGATGAAATCAGTGTTGATGATCAAAAAAGATTGAAAATCAGTTGTATTGCACACTTCATTGGTTCAATGTACACATAAAGACAAATCAACCCTCTCTGGAACTTGAAGACTTGAAAATAATACTGGAACACTCTCTACATAATATCTTATGTGTTACTATAAAACCTTTGAAATGCAATACAATCTGACAGTCACTGTCTAATGGGAGTCACTAGCTTTGTTTTTTATTGTACATTTTGATGATGGGATGTGGGATATTTTAAAATACTAAAAAAAAGGTGAGCTCAATGTTAAATGTGTTTTCCTTTTTGCCATTTTCCAATTCTGACTTATCATTTTGTCATCGCTCCTTCTTATCTTTTAACAATGCTGCATTTCTATGTATGCATGATTTGCTATACTTACTATTACAAGATTACGCAGTACTCGAAAAAAGTGCTACTAAAACTATAAAAGTTTAGAATTGAAGAAGCTTTTGATATTTCAAATATTCCCAATCGTAGACTTTCCTACGAAAAACTATGTTGTAGCAAATTACAATATACGAAATATAACATGGAGAAGAATTACATGCTTTGATTTAGTAATTATTTTTTTAGTTTACACTTTGCTTTCTTCATTATAATGCATGTTCCTACGGACGTAACCCAGCTAGCATGTAATGCCATGCAAATGTTAAAAGCTGCGTTCAGGAAGGAATGATTATATATGTGTATGTAGTATTATAATACTTTGGTTCACGTAATTGAATTTGTGCTAGCCTATATTTTATATCTGCTTATATTTGCACGCTGCATTATTCGTCTTGTGGCGAATTTGAATTTATTTAAATTTAATTTTATTGCATTTACTCCATTTCATTATAGATCTTCGATACATTTAACATTGAATAACATTTTCATTATAGATATCATCAACAAAACAAAAGTTTTTGCTCTTATAAACTACGCATACGCAAAAACATGCGTTTGTGGAAGTATATTTGAAGTCTAGGGTACAACGTTTTACTCTTTAGTTCTATTATTCCTTTTCCAGAAACAGTGCAAGGCCAAAGCGTATGCATATATTACACTGCGTTCCACTCACTCGCTACACATCACATCTTAAAAAAGAATATAATTCGCATTCGCTTACATATGTATAAGGCATTGGTTGGTATATGTATTTGTGTGGAGTAGTGTAGTACGCTGCGGTTCCAAACGGAGCAATGAACTTGAATCCTATCATGATCATGGTGCAGTGGTTAACAGATTGCTGAACTGCTGACATACACACGTATGAATAGCGAGTCAGGAAAACTAGGCCACCACTACGGGGCCGTCGTCCCTAGTCACAAGATCTTTCGTTGTTAGCAGCGACTCTTTTTATTATGCAAGCAAAAAAATAAATAGCGTACTCATGTCTGGACATGTAACTTGTGGCATCCATTATCCATTTTGGATTCGGAAAATCAAGGGGTTCGGTTACTATGTGATCAAAATAAGGATTATGTAAGTGGCCCTTGCACGGAGAGCCCTGCATGTGCATAAACCCAAAAGAATACAATTTCCGTACAAAAGTTATACAAGTTCCATTGCTTCCTATCATTCTGATACTCTGCGCCTGTGCATCCTATCAAAAGTATAACGTACATAGCATGAGTATATTTCTGCCTTCAACTTTGTGTTCGAGATCGAGATGGTGGTGTCTCTTTATTTCAAGGGAGTAAAAATGATGATGCAACTCCTTCATAGGATTGTTGTATGTTGCATTGCCCAAAAACTACTCTCTCAAGCATACAATGTCCTATGCATAAATGCTATTTACCCCCATAAGAATGTTCTGGAGTTCTGAAGAACATTCGATGGTGGTGATGATGATGATGATGATGAATACACACATACATATCATCGGATTAATATAGATATTACAGGTGTAAACATATATTTAAAATGTATATGTTTATCAATTTGGGCCTTTCTGTATCATCAATTCATTACATGAGCATATTAAAACCAAGAAAAGATTGTGTGTAGAATGAAATCAGGCGAATAAAAAGTGAAACATAGCATCAAATGGAATAAATAGGTTTAAAGCAGGGACACCACACAACAAAGCTTTCCTTTCGTGTCTGTAGGATACGGTAGCAATTTCTGTAGAGCAAGTGTAATCGCATGATGTATCCGCTATGTACAAACACGTAAAAATCATTTCCTACTCACAAGCAAAAAGTCAAGGGGGGCATGTGCAATGTGATGAGAGTATTCATTACTTCATTACTATAACACATTGTCAGCAGCATTACTTATGTATACCGGCCGGTTATATCAACAGCTCTTAAATGGAGGGGTTGACCACACAAATACGGATGGATTAGTATATATGAGAAGTGATACGCATAGTGATACCTTGAGATTCATTGCGACAGATAGGAGAGCATATGTACCCACTTACACCTATTGGTTTCAAGTTTCCAAGTAAAACATTAAGTATAAAAAGATACTTTGTGACGTGAAAAGAGTTAGACCATCCAGGCACCATGGACTCAATCAAACAGTAACAATGACGTAGATAATATGTTGTCCACATTTGTTTGCACACACAGTGTGTGTGCAGGCATTATTACCCAACTATGAATACTATGATATAACGAGCCTGAATCGAAAGTTGGTACTCCACTCCACTTCTTTCGTGATTAACTAAGTAAAGTATATGTGTTACACTGCTAACCTTGTACCATCGCTGAGCTGCAGTTGGAGTTGTTTTCGACTTCAAAACTTGATAGGACTGCAAAAAATTAAAGGAGTGGTATAAAAATGATGGTTAGGATTGTTAGGTAGGAGGGGTATCATCTCCTTAAAAGGAATCTCTGTATGTTAGTGTTAATAGAACAAAAATCATTCGATGATCCATGATCATCCCATTTTTCTCCTAAAAATGTTTTATCAGTCACACTTGCGTAATATTAGCAAATAGAACAACAGTAGTTTGGAAAGCTAATTCAGCATTTGAAATGTATGCATTTAAAAACAGGAACAAGACGGTTAACATTGAGGCATAGCCATAGCCCTTGCAATGCATGTACCTGTGCATTCATCCTTTCCTTTTCCCGTGTGCGTTTAGTTTGTAGTTTGTAGAAAAGTTTGTAGGAAAGATCGTGTTAAGTCTAGGAAGAGCAAGCAACAACCCCAAAGGCTCTTAGCGTTCTCATTCTCAGTCTATTCAGAACCGTCGAAGGAAGAACAACTCATCAGAAAAGGGTAGGCAGTTAGTTATTAGGAAGGAATCGCTTGCATTACTAGTCGCTGGACTAAGTGTTGGTTGTGGCATGTGGTGAACCGAAGGTTGTTTTTGTTAAGTGGATAAGTTTGGTAAGGTAAACGGCGCAGACTGAGTGTGAAGTGAACGTTTAGGTGCAGTCCGACCGCTGTTACTCCGAAGCAACCACACTGATTCCAGCGATGATGCAGATTTTCATTTCATTTGCTACATAAATACTAATATGTATCAAGAGTGTATAAAGTACGAGAACTTTTTTGTTCAAGAGTGGCAAATCAGCTTTAGCTTTGTAATAAGACATTGGGTTATGTGGTGAGGTAGATACTTATAGTTCCTAGTTATTCTAGTCAGTTTTTAGTCTCTGAGTTCAGTTCAGTCAAATTATTTAGTTACACTCATCACATTTTCTTGAAAACTGCATTTATCTAACTTTCGCATTTTTTAACTCCGAAATATAGGTGAGTGTACCTACAATTTTATACTTAAAAACAAGTTTTTGTCGATTATATTTGTAATTTATGCATAGATGATGAGTCAGTAATTTCTCCTGAAGTGTTTATGTATAAACATCGCGTATGTGTAGGTATTTCATCGCATTGATATTGATATATTTGAATGGTGCTTACTGTGTGTGGCATGACCATGACACTTGACTTCACTTGACTTCGCATTCATTTTTATCGTCAATCAATTTGACGTAATGAATGAAAATGCATATAATAGAAATGCACCGGCATTCTAATATACAATGCAAAATCAATTTATGTGGTTAAATGGCAACTTGCAACTGCAGCAGTTATTATGTGAAAGAACGATGAAGGTCGGAATTGCACTTGAAAGCTTGCATTTTTTGTATCATATTTCGGAAGTTTCATTTACAGTGTTTATAAACATTGTAGTATATTGTAAGTTAAGTGGTGTCATATATCTTGTACTCATAAAGACTTGGTGTTATTTTTTTTATCTCTGTATACAAAAGTACCTCAAAGGCGATTATGCCATTGGGGTATGACGCTCATCTCATTTAAGTTTGCTGGCTCGTGACTACTGCTGAAATATGTTGTGGGGTTATATGGTATAAGTTCCAGCTAATAGTACATTTAGTCCAGCTGGATTTATAAGTACATACATTAAATGAGGCATTAAAATAGTTGTTAGTTTGTGGGGCAATGAGCTTTCAGACTCATTCAACTAAAGTACTTAAAAAGTAAGTAATGCCGACAAATGTAAGTGCGTAATATTTATAAACTGATGGAGCGTATTAGCGAACATATACATGAAATCCTCAGAAGTGAGTAGGGAACAAGTCACAAGTATAGTATGAGTGAAGCAAGAAGAAGTGAAAACCTTGGTTTGGGCTGCTAGTGGTATTGAGCTTCTATGACTCATCAACTCATCGCTCCTCACCTCACGCATTCCTGCATGTTGCTTTAGACCATAAACTCCTTTCTGACCGACACAGCAAAATCACTGTTGTTTCAGACAACTCTGAGCTAGTCTGATATGGGTTAGTTTGGCATGCAGTTTGTTTCATAATCATCATTTTTGAACGGTGGCCGTTCATTTTGGTTGAAGGATCATTCATTAACACTATGAAAATAATAGGACGGATGATTACTTTACTTGTAAGTTAGGATAGTAAGATAAGTCACATTAGTTAGGATATTTAACAATGTAGCAGACGAGTTGGAAACTTTGGTGCATAAGGTCAGGTGCTGTGGAATCAAATGCAAAAACACATAAAAAACATTTGATTTTGATTCTGTTGTACATTGTACGTTTTTTGTCACAGAAGCAGTAGACACAGCACAAGAGCAAACTTCAGGCAACAAATGTACACATGAGCAAGATTGTGCTTGAAAATGCAAGCGCGTTCTGTTGCACTGCATTGCATATCTGTTCTTTTGACTTCTGCCTGAAACTATAAGCATCACGAGATTCATGGGACGGGACGCTTTCGAGCAAAATAGCCAAAGAGAGAAAATCCACGTCAGCTTTCCACTTCTATTTCTTTTCCCATCTTTATTCACTCTTTGTTGTCGTGATACTTCTGCATATTTCTGCCGTTTTAGTAAATTTACTTGATTGTGGTTGGTTGCCTTTGCATGTATGTGTTGTATACTATGTTATCATAGATCATTCCTATGTCTGACTGATTGGTACTCATATAGTAATGTAGCAACCACACCACAGATACATATTTCCGGATAAAAAATAACGCTACTTACATGCTATTTGTTTTTTAATTGCCACTCAATACTCAACGTATCTACTCGGTGACATCATTAGTTTTGAAAAACGTGATATTATATCCGATATGTTGGGTAGTGAGTATAGCATGATGTAGTTTGATATAGGATGTAAATCCCCCCTCCAATTAATATTTAGTTAGCACTAGTGTTGAGATGATATGAAAGTACCTGTAGTAGTTCCATAAGCACAAGCAAGCCTAATGCAATGAAATTTGTTGCATCTCGGTGGAGTGTACATTTCCACTTGATTCCACTGTTGCCTACCTTACCTTAAAAGAAACTATATAACATTATCATTATCAACTGGTCAGTGTTCTAAAAGGTGAAGTTGGTATAGGTGACTAGTAGTGGAACCACACCACAACCAGCATCACTGTTGAAATCGCATACGTGCGTACTCTGCTTGAACTTGAAGAAAGTAAAACTTTTTGACTAGTGGCTGGCTACAAAGCAGCCATCTTAGTTGTGACGGTTTGAGACATCATCATCATCATCAGTCAGTTACACAAAATGGAAGCGTAGATGGGAGAGAGGGATCATCTTGTAATATCAAACTTCCCTCTTGTTATGCATAATCAAATGATATGTACGCCACCTGACTCCACCTATCACTCCTCCCCCTACACGTCACGTCTCTATCACGTCAGCTACCTTGCTCCCTTCGCCTGTCTTTATTCAGCGCTCCCGACTCCAGCTAATTCAAAGTGGGTGGTTAAGCAAAGTGGTTTTACTAAAAGCGCTACCCATAACTCTTTCTTTTCCAACAAACCACCACCGCCTTTCTTTGTTCTTACACTACTTTAGACTGCACTTACTGAAAATTGTGCATCTTCCGACTTCATCTCAATTTTCATGCTCGATGAGCCACATTCGCAGATAGTCTTGTGCTGTAGTGTTTTTAAGTAAACTAGTAATATTTAAGCAAGCTGGGTACTGTAGCTGTAGACACCGACTTGTTTCAACGAACTATTTTTTTTTTGAATTTGACTTTAAGTAACGTGTGACTGCCTGCCTTACATTTTTTTCAATCAATTCATTTTTCAATACGAATTCATTTCACTCTTCACTCTTTATAATCTCGTACGTGTCCATAATTCATCCGCAACTATACATGTAACAGCCACTACTGTTTTACGTTGAGGAAAACTACACCATTGTGATATTGTGATTCTTATCATATTCCAAGGTAGAATGACTCACCTTAAATTAATTTATCGTACAGTGTGTTTAAGTGGCAGTCACTAGTCAGTCACCTGTGGCTAAAAATGGACATTTGGTGGTATCCGTTTTGAAATAATTTCATAATTGAATGGAAGGCCATTTTAGTGAATATTGAATATATTTACTCGTATGTTCAATAATATAGTTGTTCAGATTTGTCCCCCTTTTTTCAGCCTTGACTGAGGTTATCATTATTGGAAATCCAATGATAATGATACATCTCATGCTTGTGATGATGATGACTCAGTCATGTATTCATTTGTTTCTTTGAGAATCAAAATTCAGAAATGAGAAATTGTTTAAAGAGTAAAGTAGAATAAATCATACGAGATGATGACGATTTCCCAACGTTATCTAATTAACTAGTATAGTTGTTTGTACCAAAGGTTTGTAAATGCCCATTATTGATACAGAATCCAAAGTCCAAATATCTAGTGGTTTTTTTTATTGACGCGTACTCTCCATTCGCAAAATACGATTCAATTCATCAACAAGGCAATTGGTCATGTATATTAACCCACCAGAATAACATTTGTCTGTCGTTGTCTTTGTATTCAGCATCTCATTGAATAATTTTTGGTTAGCTGGTGTGGTTTTGCGGGTTTAGGCATCATGCGACGTTTGATTAAAAACCGATTATGAATGACATAAGGTTTTCTTAAATCTTCTGAAATATATATGGCATTCTAAAGCAACGTTGTAATTGGCGAAACCAACGTTTTCCTTCCAAAAATACTTCACCCATGCCTTGCGTGATCAATCTACATATCACTTGTAGCTCAATGAATAGGACTTGCATACTGTTACCTACCTATGTTTTATTAATATGCATACAAGAAATTACGAATAACTGACAATGAGATAGATAGATGTACCTCAATTATCCTTCAATTTCAATGGGTTTTACATTCCATCCGTTGCGTTAATGTATGAAGCATACAAAGAATATTGGATTTGATTAGCTATAACACTCACACTGTTAACTTTGCTGGAGATAATATCATCAACTTCTTGTGAATGCAGCTGCCCGCAGCCACTGCATGAGCATGTTATGAATGCTGTGTCAGTATGCATATTTGTCACTATCAGCGTCAAATGAATAAGTATTCAGAAAAGATTATATTCCACAAAATTGTATTAATAATGTTTACCAGTCCCAATCTCTACCATTGTCCCTTGCTAACTCTTCATCTAAAAGGAAACATTTTATACTTAATTGATACCTTGTTTGACCTGCATGTTATTTAGGTTTGAAAGTACAGTCATTACTTTGCTTGCCACTTGCTTGGCTCCAGCTCGTTTTTAGGAAATAAAACATAATATACTGAGCGAGGTGGCTCTTATTTATGTATTTGTGTAAAGTGGGCTTTGCATTTGCTTCAACAAATTGTATCATAAGCGTCGACTTGATTTGTGAACAAAACTCTCGCTCTCTTGTACCACGTATGAACGTAGCTCTTTACACTGGTACACCACAGATTACTGGACTAGCTGTAGTGCCGTACTATGCACTGACAAATTGCATTCTGGAGTAATAAGTTAGTTTAGTATTAGTATATTTTGGAACTGCTTCTTAGTATGTATTCAATATTACGTATGTAACTAATTATTGTTTTAGGTTCCTTCGGCTTTAATATTTTTACAAGATATTTTTTTAGCTAAATATCAAGAGAGCTTATATCTTGACCATAATAACAACATGTCATTTCTCCCAATTTTCCCTAATGTCCACATCTCCTCCACCCTCAAAATGCATCAGGATTTGCACTATTTAATAATATCGATTCGCTCGTAATTATCATTATTATTATTTTATGTTATCTGTATATTTTGCAGGATAATACCTACATATGTATATTATAATTGCATACAGTTTGCCATGAACTCCTATACAGATAATCGACGAAATGCTTTGCCCTCACGAAATGTGAATCCATTTTTGTCTTCCAAGTTTTAATTCAATTTCTTCACTATTTTGCAGTTCAAGTGGTCGATCCCCGATCACATGAATGAATAAACTCTTCACATCTTCTCACAAACGCTTTGTGTGGAGCTTCCAGTTCTACTACTTATTTCAATTTAAACGGATCACCACCAAGTCTTCATCATTGGCCAGTTTACTATTGAACACCGAACGAAGGAGACGGCAACTAAGCCGTACCTCACGATGTATTTGAAAACGCTGCTGCTGTTTGGGATTCTATGGGTAAGAAAGCTAGTTTTAATTTTTTTTATCTAGAAAATTCAACTATTGCATGTTAAACTTAGATTAATAGGCATCATATTTTAATATTTTTTTTAAATTCGTTTGGTCAATTCTAATATTCGTTTCGACAAACGTCTCCATTTTTTCAATTTATATCCCGAATCCCATTTTAGTATAAGCATTTCATAAACTTGAAAAGGGACAACAGATGCTTTAGCTTTAATATATATTTTCTAAAAGTTTCGGAATTTCTATTCAATTGATGGCATTTCCCAAGTTAAGTGTAAAATAATGCACAAACAGGAACAGAACGGGTTTTTACCTCAACCTACTTTCGATGTTCATGTGATTTCATAAAACTACATGAAAAATCATCATCATCATCATTTATATTCTTCTGTGTGGCTTGGTTAGTTTAGCATCGCATCACCAGCACAGATGCTGCATGCGAGTACTTGACTGATAATGCTGAGTTGGTTGTGTATGGTGGTGGCATTGGCTTTTTGGTTTAGGAAATTGGTATAGAGAGTGAAAATGAGTAACTTGGATGTGGTGATGTGATGATGCATCATGATGAACATGAGCGTATAGAAAAAGATGCAGCTCTTGTTTGTGTAGTCTCGTAATAAATGTTAGTTACTTAAGAATACGTTTGATACAATCACTCGTTCAACTCTCAGGTAAATTGTTGTTTCGTATCATTGTTATAGCACATAGCTTTGGGGCATGTATGTCTTTTGACATTGTGAAGGTGTAGTTTAGTAGTACCTATCTCAACACAAATAAAGTTATCCATTGTCTACCCCAGTTACATATAGACACATATATATTTGTCATGCATACGTTATATACGTAGCGTTTTAAAATCTGGATAAGTGAGGGAACATGCATTATTTGTACAATTGAAGATTTTTTTTAAACATCAAGTTTAATGTAAGCTGCAAACCCCAGAAATGGTTAGGGCTTCGACCTTTAATATTGCGTTGGGAGTTATATCTTGTGTATAATGTTGTTCACAAACATTGCATTGGTTTCACTCGGACCACTGCTAGTATACATACTTATAGCAAACCTTTCATTTTCATCATACTACTTACGAAGAGCAATCAACACAAACAAATTTGTATCTTGTTTTGCACGTATGTTTACCTTCCGCCGTGAACAAACTACGTAGTGTATCCATAGTGTATCAGTACGATAATGAAGTGTATTGCAATGTAATTTGGAGATGATCTAAATGTTTGCATTACACCTTCCCGAATAACGTTTACACAAGTTCCACTGCACTACGTGAACCTCGAATGTCATTCATTGCCCCATATTATAAAATTTGCATATGATTATGATTTACAAACATGGCACAACCGAAGTATAAAGCGTATCATTGACTGTGTGCTTATGTCGTATTCAAACTCGGAAAACGTGGAGTTATAATTAATATTCAACCTTTAAACTTTTCGGTGAACTTTCCCAAATGATTGGGATATTAATAACTTACTTAAGATTGAGTCCACTCACATCAGCACAGTTTAACTAAACAAACCTCTTATTTTTACAATTTTGCAGGCTCACTACCAAGGCTTCGCATGTGCACCTCAGAATGGCGATCTTCCGGCGGCAAACGCAGCACCTGCACCTCCAGTGGCAAAGGCATTGATGAAAGCTTCACAGGTAAAACTCATTCATTTAACACTTTCCCCTACTTTTGTCCATTACACAACAAACACTGGAACAAAATCTTTTTATGATTTAGGGTTCTTCGGGTTCGTCCACCTCAGGCTGCTTGGCGGATACTGAATGTCCTGATGATCAGTACTGCGGTGGAAGGCCATCCAGTAAGAGGAAACGATGCGTGGAATGCTACGATTGTGCAAAGATGGAACGTAGCTTCAAGAAGACTTATGATGGAAAGGTGTGCGCTCACCATCAAAGTGAATGCGGAGAATGTAATCCAGGGTAAGTTACTATACTCTTCTAGCTACATTCACTCGAAGGAGTTAGGAAATCACTTCCCAAAATATTTCAAATTAATTCTGACGTGTAACAAACAGAGCATTGTTGAAAGTTGAAAAAGAAATACACTTACACGGTTACACTAACTCACTAACATTTTTCATGTATGTGGAAAGCTATTTAATTTTGGACTGATCACTAAAAGGCCAGTTCAGAACTGACAATGAACACAAAACAAGACTACCAAACTTTGACTAACATCATGCACAATACTTTGGGTCCTTTTATATCTTAGTTTAAGTCCAAAATACGAAAGTCATGTTTTTTACTCATTCACAAACGTATTATGTGTGTATGTAGAGATCACACACTTTTGTGTACACAAAAAGCTTGCCTTTAGACATCATCCTACTTTAATCTTGCATTTCATAAAAGAAACGTTCCTAGGAAAGAAACATACGTGTGCGTAATGCATAGATTATGGTGCCTGAGCTGAGTCATACCCACATGGTATGGCTCACGAGGTAGACAGTGAATGCAATAGGAATATACTATGGTTTTTGTAAGAAGTATGTACAATTTCACTACTAATGTAATGATAGTTTTGCATGAACCAACTAGTTGCTGAAAGAATGAATGCTGGTCCACATACGAACTAGGAACCACATATATACAGATATGCATAAACAGAAATAAAAAATGGGCATATTGAAGTCGTTCTTGCGAACTGTTATGACAGCTATAAAACATGCTACTTAAAAACGTGACTGTTTCTTGTTAGCGATTAAAATATTTAAATAGGAGATGTTTTGCATGAAATTTCTACAACATACAACAAACCATAAAATTCCCCCAAAAAATAAATCATGGTGTGTACGTATATACGAGATAGGAAAAACTAATGAATGATTTAAGGCAATATGATATGTGACAAATATAATATGAGTTTAAATTTTGTTAATTTTACTTGAAACAGGTACACTGACAAAGGAGGTGCATGTCTTCCATTAAACGACTTCAATCTTGGCGTAGCTCCTAGTATATTATTACAAGGTATTTTATTTCTTTGACATAAATACATACCATTTGGATTGGGACTAATAAGTATATATATTTTATGGGGTATTATGAAAGCAGAACCAGTAGGACATATCAATTCACTACAGCAGTCTGATGAGGAGAAGGAGAAGCTTACGGAAGGGGCTAAAGCTGCTGCTTTAAATCCGTTGATCATAGTTTTGTTAGTGGTTGGGGTTGGCCTTTTAGTGGTCGCAATTGTTGTAGGATATCATAGAGGCAGCGGTACCTCCATCTCAGCCGCTTTACGATCCAAGAGAGGTAAAACTAATTTCATAATACTTTTTTCATGCCTCGGATCAAGTGACAGAGCACTAATTAATGAATAATCATTTATATAATGTTTAGGAGGAGCCCAAACTTCCAACGAAGGAGAGTCTCTCACGTCTTACAACAACTGCTCCTTTGACCAACCGTCAGCGCCTCCCGATGAGTATGGAAGACAGCTTCCATACCATACCAATAACAACATGTCATGGCATAATAATAACGGATATGAGATGCCTTGTAATAGAAGAGTCATAAAAGAGATGGGTCAAGGTGCTTTGCCATTTGATCGTGGAAATGGGGGGTGAGCTACTTATAAAATTAACTTAATTTACCTACTTTTATGTTAAGCTTATTTTGTTGAAAATTCTTACGTAAACTTAATAGGGGCGAATGGGTTGTCACCGGTGAAGACACTGCTCAAGTTCCCGATGAAACTGATAGCAATCCAAATGTTCCACAACAGTCAGCCAGCACTACTTCCAGCTCAAATAATGGAAATGCAAATGGTCGTGGTCGTGGCAATCTCAACCGGCAGTCCAACCGTCGCTCCGTTCCAGCCCAACGGTATGTCGGCAACTGGTTTTATGAATTTTGAAAGACTGTCCATTTTTTTTAAATTCTAGCTTTTATGTTTCTTTGTTTGTATGTTCTTGTAGAAATGTTGCTGTTCATCAGCCTCCACCACCACCACCTGTAGGTGGGATTGGACGTGGTAATCCACAGAACAATGAGTTTCAACCACGTCATCCATTTGAACCACATCAGGATATTGTCATGGGCCAATTCCGATTCTCACTCAACTTTGGAATAGCATATAACCGAACTCCAGGAAGTGCAGTGGTGTCCGCACCTTCATCTCCAAGACCAGGAAGGATTGATGACACATTTGTGGCTCTTAACGAAATGCCACAAGTGTTTAATACCAGTAGGGACAGCGGAACTGGAACGGATGATGAACAACAATATCACTTAGTGCCATCACATTCCGTATCTGGAAATGACTTTGGAAATCAGGATTTAGGAAATGATAGCTTCCTTTATGATAACGATGTAGAGCCCAATAGACCTCAAACTCCCCCTGCTCCACCTGTAGTTGCTCCACCACGACTTGCTCAGCAAATTGCAAATGAGGAATTAAGATTTATATTTCCGCCCATCCAGGATTTTCCACGCCGTGTGGAAAACATGGACGATGAAGATTCCGACATGGAGGTAGAGGAGTGAGCAATAAAAATCATGCCACATAGTCCTTCCACTCCACTACTTTAATGCACCTTTTTACGTACCTTCTTATCTAACTAAATTTACTTGACAATTTGTATTTTTTTTAGCGGCGCCAACTTAATTTCTTTTTGTTTGCGTTTTATGGGAGGACAATCTGAATTAACAGCTTTGACATTCTTGAATTACTTAAGCTTTAACATATATTATGCAATTCCAAAGCTGCAGGAAATCCTGTTGGGAAGGTGTTTAAAAAACTTTAAAATTTTAAGGATTTCTTAAGTTTTAGTTGGTAGCTGTCACAAAATGTATATATTATTAATATTATGCACCTTCACTTTCTCTTTTGAGCTATTTAAATGATTGCATAAAATTAGAGGATTCATTTTCATAGGTTAACTGTTAATACATACTCTCCTAACTATAATTATTAAGTTGTAGGCCAGTGGGCATTGTAGGTGGTGAAGGTGAAAGTATCTAGCAGATAATCTATCATGTTGTGTAATGCAAATAAATTTATTTGAAATACTCCCTTTGAATTATCACTATCTTTAAATCCCGGTTAAGAAATTGTTAAAAACTGAATTTGTTAGAAAAATTAAGTTGGGTTGAATCTGTTAGTATTACAAATACGTATTTAATTAATGTGCGTTTCGTTCGAGATAAAAAAAAATAGTAAAGCGGTTTGTGTGCGTTTGGTGCTTTTAAAAGGTATAAATATAAGCATTTTTGTTCAGAAAAATGTTTTTTCATGGCTGAGTTTGTTTTGTTCCGGATCTCAATGTTTTTCACTTTTTAAAATATGAACAGTTTTTAGTTTCAAACTCAGTCACAAACCTATACGTATGGGGAGAGAAATCAGATTTAAGTACCTAGAAATAAAAAATGCAAGTCATGCACTTGCAATATTTATGTGAATTATATCGAATTACTCGCAGCTCAGGATATATACATAGTCGTATTTTATTTTGAAACTCTTTCAGTGTGATGTTTCCTTAATGATTTTGTTCTTGTACTTTTGAAAACTCATATCCTGTAGCAATAAGAGTATTATTCCGAGTTTTCCATGTGATTTTAAGAAGGCAGGTACCTTTTAATTAGTCTAAAAGGCGGTTGTTGTAATATACAATTTCGCGTAGTTAAAATACGAGAACTGAATATAAAAGTTATCAAGATAGATATATATGTAATAATATGTGTTAACGATTCGATCTTAAATGATCTGCCGCATTTTGTCCTCGTCGAAACGTACATAACTGGAAATAGGATATAACGAAACATCACGAAGAATCCACAAATTAGTGTAACGAATAATAATTAAGGAATATTTTTCTGCTGGTTTAGGAATGAAGAACGTTGAATGCGACCAGGTTTCTCCAATTTAAGATTCGGAGTGGCTTGGCTAGATCTTGTAGCTAAGTTTTTGAAAATGAAAGAACAAAGAAATGCAACATACGTTCGTGTAGATATGTACCTTATAGTTAAAAACGGTCTAATATTCACCGAAAATATGTCAATTATCTATTTCTATTTTAATACTGGTACACCCTGGTGCATTTATATAATGCCAACTCAATAGTTTTGGTGTTTGTTCATTAAAAAGACATTAGAAATCTGAATAATTATAATAATAATAGCATTTAATTTTGAGATTTCGAGGAAACCCCAAATAGTAATAAAATTTAATTGTTAATTAATAAAATTAGTATTATGATAGTTCTCGTTTCTAATCTCATTGATTTAAGACTGTACAGTAATAATTACCCATTTTGTATATTTTTATCTCTAAATTGTAAACTATTGTAATTTTGCATGCCAAGTCATCATGACATGGTCCAACATGATTGTGAAGCTTACTACATTATAAACTGCACTTTTTGACTTTGTTCTTTGAAATATACATTTACCTGTGGATTTAAAGTCCATAATAATCATCGACCAGATGAAATAAAAAAAATGAAAGATTTTCGAATCAAAAGATGATTTTTTTGTGATTTGTTTCAATTCATTTTAGTTAGCACCTATCTATATTTTATAATCGAAGCATTGAGCACCTACTACGATCTTTGTATTGCCTATCACCTTAGATTCGCTCATTCACTTCAGTGAAAGTACGGACTCGTCATACATTCTTTTTGAACTCGTTAAATCAAATAATTACGTTGTAACAACGACAGACCAGAAATAATGGAAAAAATACCTCGGTTAGTTTTGTAGAACTTTCTAGGCCGTTTCGCCGCATATTTACAGATTAGACGGTTTGAATTACAAATCAAATATTTTGTCTTAACACCTCGTTATTGATAATGTCTTTCATGCGCTCTCAATACAGAATCCAGCCATATTCAGAGTAGTTTTCCTGTGGCATTTTAGTCATCTTCTCAGCATAATATAAGATCGTATTTGCTGAATTCAGAATAGAAGTCACAATCCCAGAATTTCCAGGTAATGAGCTCAGTAGATTTGAATTGAAGCAACGAAATGTTTTTGTTGAAAAGTAATGAACTAAAATTAGTAGGTTACAATAATTCAACTAGCAACTAAAATGAATTTGTTTGGCTGTAAACCAACAAAACAAATATATATGAAGATACACATTCATC
This sequence comes from Orchesella flavescens, assembly GCA_964034955.1. Lineage (NCBI taxonomy): Eukaryota > Metazoa > Arthropoda > Collembola > Entomobryomorpha > Orchesellidae > Orchesella > Orchesella flavescens. The sequence continues at coordinate 28,606,993 of OZ035954.1, read as the reverse complement.
CACCTGCTGTTAAATTATAGTTTTGGGGAAAGTCTATTCGCAGCAAGTAAAATGATAAATATAAATCATAATGATGCTTCGTATCAAAATCGGTAAACAAGGCAACTGGTTATAAATGGAGTGTTGGCATTAGACAAATCACGACAACGTCAATGTGCTTTTACTATTCATAAGAAATTGTCAAAATTCCACAAAACCCCCCAAAACGGTCAGTCCAGTCCTCGTAATAGAAAAGCCAACGGCTGATGAATTTTGGTCTATAATTTTGGTTGTAACTATGAGGGTATATAACATGAATAAGTTATAATAAAATGCTGACGTGCTACTTAAATGCAATAGCAATTTTACTGCATCTAATATTGGTGTATCGTAACAGTAGTTGAACGTAAACTAGGACCATTTTTAAGCCTTCATTTATGTCCGGATCCGGACTGACTGTTTTGGGGGGTTTTTGGGATTTTGACAATTTCCTATCTCCAAGTATAAGCCCATTGAGGTTGTCGCTATCTGGCTATGCGTGTATACTCCATTTATTACCCGTTGCCTTGTCAAAATATCTTGGCTTCGTATATTATGTATTACGTGTATTTTACATGTATTTTATTCAGATGTCAACAAATTCCTTTAGTAACGTGCTTTAATAAGGAAATTAAAGATTTGACATGTGGGAAATTACTGATAAACAAAATCCACAAGGTGCGAACAATGTTACATAAAATCCTAAAGTTGAGTTCAGTCAGCTCCTAAGTACAAACCAAGCCAATACATATCCGCAGCTGTGAAAAGCACATAAAATATTTATGCAGAGCAAAACTACTTCCTTGTCCTCACTTTCCTTTCCTAGAATCTTTTTTGTTGTTTTGAAGTTTGGATGGTAGTTTCACAAGGTTTCCAAAGATCTTTTGTTTGCAGGGGAATACCAACAGTAACAGTACAAACGCATGCATGCATAATATAAACTCGCTAACACCAACACCAACAGCGACCCTTGAGTTGACTACTTGACATTATTACGCAAACGTTTATAGACCCATCACATCACACACCATGCATATAGACATTACTGCAAAGATTCTTTGAGTATTGTAGCTTCTTCGTTGGTTTTTGCTTTGTTTGCCAATTTTGTGGCTCACGCTTTCCCAACACCGAACGAAATGGACAGCTAGAAGTTGATACATACATTATGCCTAGCTATGGTGTGTTGTATTGTGAAATGTGGTAGAAGCGGAAAGGTTCAGGCAAACTAAATAAATCAGAAGTTTGCGGGAGCTACTACCTTTGGAAAAGAAAACTGTAGTGTAGTGTGTTATATTACCACAAAAGTCTGCCACAGGGCGCTAACACGTTCCAACTGCTAAAATGTTCATGAATCCAAATTCCAACTATGTATGTATTTCACTTTCCCTTAATGGATTGACGCTCTTCATCAGAAAATTTCAGGTCTTCTGAATCACGTTCTTTTCCTTGATGCTTCTAAAATTCTTTGCTTCTATATATCAGCCAAAACTTTAAAATTAAATTACCAGCATGGAACGAAATAAATGGCATTTATGAAACAAGATGTGCTAAGCTGTGATGCGAGTTTAGTTAAGAAAGAATGATATACAAAAAGCTCAATAAGCGGTAGTGACTTCAAAATAACTTACCTGAACTAGCACATTTTATATAGTACTTGTGTGTACTACGCACGCAATTACACCGACATGACTTTTTACTGCATGATTTAGTTAGCTCTAACTCTTACCTATATGGGATATTTTGCAGTCTCCTTTTTACCTGACAATATTTCATATAATATTTCAGATCCAAACATGAGCATCCAAGTTTGTAAACAAGCGTGTTCCACTCCAACAGTAGCTATTCTCATATTTTTCTTTTGACTTAGAACGACATTCTAAAGCTTAAAGTAGTGAATAGTATCTACTACCTGCGTATCATTCCTTCTTGAGCTGTCAAGTCAAAAGCCCAGTGGAACATGGAGACCTCGGCCTGAGTATGACATCTGAAACGTGTAAGACGATGAGAGTCAGCGTTTGTTTTGGCGATGAAAAATATTCTCAAGAAATATGGAATTATTGATATCATTCAAGAAAATGTTTATACAATATTTACGTAAGAGAAAGTTGTCTTCAAGGAAAAGTCAGCAATATCTTTTACCTACATTAATCCCAGCTACTCGTCTCTCGCCTTTCTTTTCTTGCATTCTTCATGTTCTTTGACTCTCTCAGTTTATAGTTTTCAAATGTGGCTGTCCTGAAACAAAATATTTTTTTTCCGGGTTACTGCCCAGAGCACACCAGCCATGGCTTGGAAAGGGAACTAACCCCTTTGTAAATTGGTTCACATATTTGAAACTCACTTTTGAATGTATGAAATCTAACTAAATCAACAAGATATGTTATCTATGTGGCCTCGAAATTCGTTTTTACGTGGGTAAAAATTTGGAAGATTAAAATCGCATCTTGTAGACTTCAAAATGTCAAAAATCTAACATATAATCACATCATATCATCTTCTTTCACGCATGTACGGATAAAACAAAATGTTTTCAATCTATCATGTTACATATTATGTTACATTTGAAAAGAGTATTCATTCCATATAACAAAGAATATAATTCTCCATAAACGTGAAATATTTAGTTGAGCCTTAAACTCTTATTTTACTCATTTCCCTTCCCCTATCTCGCGATCAATCGGGATCTGTTCTTAATATTTCAATGGAAATATGACACGGCTCAAATAAATCAAAACTGACGTCAGGTAACAAAACTGGGTCATTTTTAATGGTTACGCCGCACGTTTGTAGAGCATATATAGTTGTCGTAATAATACATTAGCTGATTCAATAGCAAGGTTCCTTGGAGAAAGGAAGGTAAATATGTTTCCTTTCCAGTCTAAGCCGCCAGGCAATATTTTGCAAGAAATATATATATGGGCATTTCACAAAGATCCTTCTACAACACATAGGCTACGCTACAACTGACAATGTTGCTTCTGAAACGGTTCTTTACTCAACTCAGAACTTGCTCAGAACGTGCCGTAGTTACTATCAGTTGTATGTATTCTGGACTGACTGCTATCGCTGTTTGCTCAAAGAATTTTTGTCTTCCGGTTAGGGAAAAATGTTTAAGCTTAAATATTGAAAATCGAAAGCAACACATACGTACGTATATAGGAATTTCTCAACTTTGCAAAGTTTTGGGAACAACCTGAAGGGATGTGGGAAACAAATCGTCTAGTAATTTGTGAACTGAAGCTGAACAATTTTATAGACGCACATTATGGAAATACCACATGTATTTTTATTTCTTACTTATGTTTAAGTTATCGTATGAATTGAACCGAGGACTCCGTTCAACTTTTTTAGAAAAGTTGTGGTGATGATGCTGGCTGGCCTCTTTAAAATGTATTTTAGGGGGAAAATTCGTTACTTTTCGATATGCCTACAAAACGCTTGTAGCTGGAAGGCAAAATTTGGAAGTGGATTTGAATGAAATGTCAAGAAAGAAAGTTGCATGTAGCGAATGAGTACGAGGAGTAAAACTTTACGCTGCGAGTATTTCTAGGGGGAAGATTTACATGAGTTTCTCAACTCAACTGTTGTGTTGTTTGTGACGGAATATTGCATAATAATATTGGTGTTTGTACGTTAAGTGTGATTACGCAAATTTATAGAATGCTTTTATAATGTTTGAAAAGATGCCAGTTTAATCGGTAATGTTGGCATCAGTGAACTTGTTTTTTGTTCAAAATACTAAACTGTCTTTGCATTTAGTATATACTTGCGTGTAGTTACTTTGAGGGTGATAGCAGTTGTTGGATACACATCGAGCCGTGGGAAGATTTCTTTCTGAGCTAAAAAAGCTACATGTTTTATAACCGAATAAAGCTTCCCGAGCAGCTCAAATGACATACTGGACTTGGCGAATTTGGTGAGTACATTTGAGAATATAAGACTTTTATTACATATCTGTGGTTTTCGAAAGATTAATGTTGGAAAAGACTGAATAATGGGACTATAGGACTATGTAAGATCCCATATATGACCATCCGAGTCCCATCTAGCATGATCTAGTTTTGACTTTGACAGTCCACCTGAACCAGAAGGATTCAAAACTTTTTCAGCAATAAAATCTTGTATCTTCTTGGGTGACGCGACGTGATGATTGCGGTTTAATTCCAGTCGAACGCATATTTTTATACTACGAGAATTGTTTTACGCTGGAGTTGAGTAAAATAAATACAAAATATGTACATACTCCTTTCAAAACTTTCTAAGCGTAACCAGTCATAGAGTTTCACCAACTACTAAAACAATTCATACCTGATAGCAGAAACTGATTCGTAAACTGATAGCAGAAAAGCATAGAAATTTTCACACGGGTGAGTTTGTAATCAGTTTCGACAACTGCTCCAGGACTTGTTTCTTTTTTTCATCTTCCATATCTGTACTTCAACATAAATCTGTGTAGTTCGTCAAAATTGGGAACGACTGCTGGTTCATCAATTCCACAACTTGTGTTTAAGCGCTCCAAAACCACAGGGAATTATCAATTCGTAGATTCAGATTAGCAACCTACACAGTATGAAGACAATAACGGCTTAATAAGATTAGAAGTAGAGTAATAGAATGAAAATGCTAAATCTTCTATCTTGGAATGGCAGGACTTGGATAATGAAACTTTGTTGGTGGTCATGAAATGCAGTAAAAAGCCCTTATAAATGGATATTTGATGTCTCAGTAAGTTTGTTGCAAAGGAAAAGGTTATCAATGTTTCTCATTGGCTACTTTGAGTTTGGTGGAGACGACACGAGACACTGAATTTAATATTATTAAAAAGGGTACCTACTCAATTGCCAATTTGTATGCAGCAGAGATGGAGAAAGTTCCTTTATAACTTGCTACAATATATAGTGCATTCCTGTATGTACTCCTGCATACAATACATATATTTTTCATCTTTTAATTAAATGAAGAGAGCACACAAACTTTTATTAAAATGGCGAATATAACTATCCTGAGGATAAGATTAAATTACGACGAGTGTATTATTTTCATCCAACCACGGATACTTCCTGTTTTTGTTGTTCTGCTATATCAGTGTGGGTTACTACTACTTATATGCTCTTTTCCTCTCAAGTGAGTGCCTAAAAGGAACGATTTTTGTTTCGCTGAAAGTTTAAGATGAGAGAATAGGATTCAGCCATTATAATTTTCTTAATATAAAGACCCTATATAAAAGCATTGAGGTCTACTGAAACGTTAAAAGACTTAGCGGAAGCCTGTCGTTTTTCTCATCAATGAACTAGCATAAATATCCATTTCCTAATGCATCAATCTAATTAGAAACTTAGAGGGATAAAGCTAACGATGCTTGCATGCACAAGTATAAAATAAACCAAGTGAGACAAATTCTGCTTCAGAAAAAATATAAATGAATTGTTCAAGGTAGAATAATGCTAATGCATGACATTATACGAAACTTCACACGAAACCATAAGCTGTAACCAGCAAGTTTTTTAATTTCCGGCTCATAACCTAATTCATTCATTTAATCATTCTTACAACTGACAACACATAATTCTTACATTATACTAATTCAAAAACAGTTATTAGTACTCAAAGACATATGAAATGGAAGAAGAATAAAAACCGAGTCACAAAACTTAACAATGGGATGGATATTTTATTTTAGAATATGATGCTTGTATAATAAATGGCTCTTGACTCGAATGGATTCAAAAATTTTGATACCTACTGATTTTGTGAGCATATGCATTGCTAGATAAATATTGAATTATTATAAAGACTCTTCCACCAAAGGCCAGTGATCATATCAGCCCTTTTGAAGTTTTTGTTTGTTTGTTCGATTTGATGACATACATTACTGTACTTAACATTCTGAACATTATGTTCTTTAATGTTGTGAATAGGTTATTTACAATGTATTCTATCTAAGAACACGTACATACATGTATTTATCATACATGTTACAAAAAACATAAGTAATAAGTTATAAAAAGAAAGTAGGGGGAAATGGTTGAAATAGAAACCCCATTAAATTGTAGTCATTTCAGTGTAATACATGTTTTCTCTAGAGCCTAGATGATTTCTTGCTAAGTCGATTTAAGTATGTTATACTTACTTCCCCAACTTTTCAAACCAAATCATAGATAAACACTCAAGGAAGGATACATATTTAATTTTTTTAAATGGAGGCACACAAAATGGAGACATTTTCTATTCGTAGCACTCCAGCCGAATAATAAATGAAACTTTTTTAGTTTTAAGCTTAATGATTGCGTACTAATGCCAAGAACTAAGATGCCAGCATATGTCTACTAAATACCAACAAAATGAGTTTGTTAGTAAAACAAACAAAATATATGTTGACCTTTATATCTTCTCCTTTCCCTTTGACACACACACACACACACACACATTACATCAGCTTGTCAATCCATTTAAGTCTGTAAATGCTATATGCTGGCTTAATAAGGGCATCCAACCAAAAGCACTCTTCTCAACTGTCATCAACATCAAGCTAGGTTTTGTCTTAATATTTCAATTTCCTTTTTGTGTACTCAGTCAACACACCAACTTTCTCTTTCATCCAACAGTTAGCTCTTATTTGCTTTCTTGAGAAGAAGAAGAAGAAGAGGAAGAGAAAATAGAGAAAAAAAGATTTTGGAGACTTTGTGTGACAATCATCATGTGCGATGTGATGTGTAACTTATACTCTGTGTATATCAACATATATTCAACATGAATGCTTTTTGACGAGGGATTTTTTCCCTCGACTTCTTTCTCTCAACTTTTTTGCCTGTGAATACAAACTTGGTCATGGAAAGCAGGAATGGTAACAACGAGAACGCGTGTTTGTATAAAGCTAGTCATTCAGTGACTTTAGTATCCAGTTCACTTTCGGATTCCATGCGAAGTGCATGCCCGCCTCCAAAATACAAACTTGCCAAAAAAAAACTTCCTTTAGGTACTTATATCCTAGTCTAGCATGCGGGTAGACAGTTTCTAGGTTTTCATTCCAGCTTCCAGCAAGTTCACTTGACACTTGAGGTTGAGGTAGAGGAATGGAAAGACCCACCATGGCATCTAAGTAAACTTTTGAGGGCAAATTTTTTTTATCATTATATTTTTCCGAGAAAAATTTCAAACTACAAAATATACTACTATCCTTTTCCCTTATATCTCAACTCGTTCGTTATTAAGGTGTCGTTCGAATTAATTTATTTTAAAACTGGTGACAGCCACATATCCTACTTCAATTTACATAAAAAATGTACTCAACAGCAGGCGCATGTAATATACTGACACGTTGGTAGAGAGGCTAACAGTTTTTATTACTGAAAATTGTACTGTCATTCTGTCTCCCCAGAAAGAAATTACATTGGTGCAAAAGAAAAAGTAAACCACGCGAAATATCGTCACCAAAAGTGTTGTTTTTCTTATTTGTATGGATTAAGGTCAGCTCATGGAGAAACTCTCGGGTCGTGTTGTATAGGATCATATATAGTTTGTTGCTCGCTTGTATTTTCAATTTACAAAGTGGAGACAGTTGGAGCCGGATTTAAATTTTGACGAGTGACAGGAGCTCCATCAGTGAAGAAAGGAAAGTTAAATTGCTTGTTCTCCTAAATGATGAATAGGACACAAGCCTAACCAACTAGTACAACTTACAACACAAAACACAATCCATAAATTCCTTTGACCTGAGAAAGAAAGACAGCAGGAGAAAGTGCAGGTACGTATTTACTAAAATTACTGGGATTTCAACTTTAATTTGGGCAAGCTTAGGAAAATGGACGTGGATGCATGTACTTGTACACGCGTACACATAATAATACATCTGGTCAAAGGCAGCGACCCAACTTTCTCCAACATAAAATTAAATTGATTCATTCCTGAAGGGTTTTTAAGCTCCTCAGCTCCAACTAACTTTTGAGTGAACAACAATTATTTCTTCTGAAACTTAGCATACCCATTTGTACTTTTCTTTTAGCATTACATAACAAATTGTTAATGCTGTGCATTATTGAGAGTCTATCCTGTCATGTTTTTGCATGCATTTTTATTTTGATATTCCTTTCTCGAATATGTAAGTGCATGAACATTTTATGATTATATGAATTAAGTTCGCATACATACGTGTACACTGTCTCCATAAATTATAAAAGTAAAATATTGTTGCACCAATAACTACCTAATACAAGGCTTTTGGGTTGCGTTGCATGCATGTCGCGTTAAGAGAAAAAAAAACTGCGAAACGGAAAGAAAAACCCGTTACATGATTACTATGCAATCTTTCGTTCGCCAACAAAATTCAATTACATAAAGCTACACTGCCTTACTATTACTATATCCATAAAGGAGAGTAGAAGCATTGCAAAAAATGCAAATGGATTGAAACTGTTTTTTTTTTGGTGATTCAAGTAAAACATAAAAAAAACTAACTACAGGTTTGCTCCTCAATCTCAATACATGGCAAACATGTTTTGGTAAAGAAATTGCTAGGAAAAATGGAAATGTTCTTTTATGTTTCTAACAAAATTAAAGTATGTAAACTTCGACAATTTTACAAATGGGTTGATTACGATTACCATAAGCCATACACAAAGGTTCATCTTGCACGATATTCTAAACGCATTGATACCCATCCACCGTATGATACGATTCAACGTGACGTGATGTTAAAGGATTAAAGAAAATGGAAGGGATCGAATTATTTTTTAAAATATGAAAATACAGAAAACACATATTCCACATCAATATCAATGTTGGTTTTTCTCCAAAACTCCAAACACAAGACTGTTTAGAAAGTCAATATATGGCGAATACATGCATATATTGCATGAAAAACACTAAAAGTCCAGAATGGGATTATACGTCATTATTTCATGGGAACTAGTTTTGTGTGCAAAATATGAGCTGTTACAGCCATTTTAAGTTGCGACAACCCATAAAGAAGTAATGTGTGTAATAGAATATTCATTGAAAGTTATGGGATTCTAAAAAAAAAATGTTTGCTGGCGTGTGTTCACCAACTTTCTCTGTATAAATATATACATATGCTTAACCCCAGTTCAGGTACAAAATAAGGTGCAATCTACACACTAGCAACATGAATATATGGATTAGTATATGAATGTGAATGATGTGTAGGTATGTCCATTGTGTACGTACTTACTTCAACATAACAATAAACATGTATGAGCAGCATTGGAACAAGCTGTATACTACAGCTTAGGATTAGGAGCCTGTAATATTGCAAAAAGTAGAATGTTATATTGAGCAATGTAAAAACAGAAAGGATTAGGTAAACGATGATGTTCCAAATGCATAGGTATAGTGAACATTGAGATGGTATGTAAAAAGCATAAAAAATGCATATAAAGCTTTTTATGCACGCACAAATAATGGAGTTGGGTTCAGCTCAGTAGCAAAAAAAATAAGTAGTCATTCCAGGGGAGTAGAGTTAGTTGATATTGCCTAAAAACCTAACTGATTTTTGAGGTAGTGAAAAAAGACTTTCACTGAAACTGAAATGAAAGCCTCTCTCTACAAATAAGCATTTGATCGAAAGCATAATACGGTTAGGGATAGAGAAAGGGGGTTCAACACTCACAAACTTACCTACATGTTCAGTCACTGAAGTAGATCAAGACTCGATCACTTTGTTATTTATAGAGTATAGACATTTCCTATCCCATACGTTTGACAGAACAAAGAATTATCCTTTTCTATTTATGCAGATGGGATTTTCAAGTAGGTATGTGTTGTACAAAAGGCTTAGGGATTTGGATAATGTTGCTGGAAAACCTATTTATGGACAACTCGAGTTTCACAAAATCTGATGTGAAAACATGGTAATCCTGGGGAAGATTTGATTTGATGAAAGAGCATTATATATATATACGACTCGTACGAGTACGTACATTTTTGGATTACATTATTGGCAATAAAGACAAATGGGATTAATTTGTTTTTGAAATAAATATGGGCATACTTCAACAAACAAAAGGTCAGTGAGAGTTTTTTTTATATTCTGATCCCACTGCGTGATACTTATCAGTAATTAAAAACTTGGATGAGACCTCCTGGAGCTATAAAGGGTTTGCTCATTTTTATAGGCTAATTAATGCGGATTGATTTCATCATTTAAAACGTAAGAAGCTTTATTCTAATGGCATATTATTCCGGCTAAAAGTAGCAGAGCACATATAGGTTTTCAGACTGATGGGGTGATTAATTAAGTTCAATTAAACAAAAAAAATTGTGAGGAAAATGGAAACGGTGAAAATACGAACTTACTATCAGCACTAGACTATATGATTTAATTATTTGGTACTTGGTACGCAGTCAAGGATCTGTAATTCTATTATATCAATATCTTCATGATATATAAAATCATATTCTGATAATACCTTGCATATTCATGATAATTTCATGCCCAATGAAATGTTTCATATTGATTTATGCAAAGATATAAACTAATCCACTCCGGAATCTTTTATATAATTGTTCAGTAGTGTGTATCAGCATGAATTACTACTTTTACAACATGGAACATTGTACAAATATACAGTTACTATGCATATGCCTATGCCAATTAATGGTGTCATTTAATTTCCGCCCCTAGCTCTCACGACCACTACACTGGCTTTAACTGGATGGGAACAATTATTGGGAAGGGAGTTTGTAATACAACATATGCGTGCATTTACTTGTTGGAGAGAGTAAACCCAAAATAACAACCATGCAAAACTGTTAGCCATTGTAGCTAAAAAGAAACCTATCGATTTTATTTTAAATTCAATTCTATTACCTATTATAATCCTTTGTTAAAAATTGAATATAAATGGGTGCAGAATGGGTGGAAATGGTTTGTTAAATTGAAGAGTAGTAGTTGTATTGTTGTGCACTGTGTAATGTATATACATAAATTGGCAAATATATGCATCAAGCAACAAACATAATAGAAATGTAGTTTCATAATTTAAGAAGTATAAGTATAGATATATTTGATCTGGGATACACTACCATTATGCGAGAATTATATATTCGTTTGATATATTTTCACCGTTCAAATACACTTTTCATGTTATGCCTATCATTTTGTAGTTCTATTGTTAATGGTCTGCAAATTTTATATGAATGAAAACTTGAAAATGTGAGTTGAAGTAGTGTGCATTCATGACCAACCCAAAACTTTTCAACTTCCGGGACTACCAAACTGGATGACGACAATCGGCTTCACCAGAAAGAGCGTGAAGTGAAAAGTACTTCTTGCGGAAGGTTGTTGTCAAGCTGTTATACTTTTCCCAGAAGAACAACACATATTCTTCAATTAAACAGCCAGGAATCATATACACACACACAGCATGTATTATAGAAATTCAAAAGATGATTCAGTTTTCCAATACGTAATATGATTCATCTGACAAGTGACAGTTCTAAATTTGATATAAAATACAACCATAGACCCAAACAATGTGCCGAAGGTGTGTGTGGTAGTAGAAAATCTGATTATCCCATTTGTTTCATGAGTAAAATGGTGGCTGAGGAATGCATATACTTCTGGCTCATGATAGTTTGTATTAGTATCGTAGCTATATCAATATTCATTTCATTAACTTTGCTAGAATTAGAAGGAGGATGTGGCCAATAATTTGCTTCCGTTCTAACTTAACAACATGCAATTCATTTTGCACATCCCAGATCCCAACCTCTCCAAATCAATGAAACTTCTTTAGGTTTGGCCACTCAACTACTAAATTCATCAAAATAAAGATGTCCTACACATGAGATCAGACATCAAATCCATCCATATGTAGCAAACATTAGGAATTTTCTGCTCTAATGAAATGAAATACATTTTGATGTGTCATCGTCATCTCGGCATCCGTTCCACTCCACTTATCCTTGTCTTCCCGATATCTGCTTCAAGCTGGTTTCCGATGGCTTGTTGTCACTGATAAAAGCTGGAGCGAGTAACAAAGTTAGCAGTTAATTTCATTCAAGTGCACAGCCAACAGCAGAAGGAAGGAACGACATGTGCTTATTGTTGTGAATGCGCCTACCAAAGAATTCATAGGCCACTGCTCCACTCGACTCATCATCATCTCACATCATATTTTAGGTATAACTTTTTGAAGAAAAGTATCAAAGAAAAGCACAAAATAGAACACGACTACAACTACAACTACTTACTTCTTATGTTTCTAACCGTGTCCCTTTCTTTAATTCAGCAGCTAGCTAATGAAGTTGTTTGTTGCTAGCTGCATGGTTAATATTAAAGCAAGTGAGAGTGCCTTTCCCGATGACTTGCAATATGTGAACTCTACGTAATATTAATTTTGCTTTGTTGTGTCCATGTAATAAATGTATACTTTTTGTGTATGCATGCAAACACAATGGTTTTTAGAGCGAACACTTCTTTTAATCAATACCGACACTTAAATTGGTATATGAGAGCAAAAGCACACGAGTGAACCTTTCTTTTTTGGTTTTTCACAGTAGGGAGCATGCTTTCCTCATAAGAACCTAATTACCTTCACTCTTGATGTCTTAATTGGTTAAAGAAACATACCCTATAGAAAACTCACGTATTTCTTGTAGTATGCGTGCATGACATAAAATTTTAGATGCAGACAGACACGTACAAATATTCGTTAAGCTTATAAAATCAAATAGGTTGGATTTGGATTGGAAGCAAAGCCTTACATGATATTCATTCCCTTTCGACTATTCCAAAAAAAATATATTGAACTCCTACACTTGAATGTAATGGCATGCGACGGTAATGTAGACACGTAACCTTACGTGTTTTTATATTACAGGAAATTGAACTAGTAAAAATTAGGAACTCTCTCTGCACTTTCTTTTTGCTTTTAAGATTTATATACAAGTTTCATGAAAGTATATAACATTTTTGTAAGCGGCAGATAAGGTGGGGGGAAACTAATCGATGTAAACGCCTTTTCGCTACTTTCAGTTCTTATTTTGGGTGTTTACCGTGTACGGGGAATAGGTTTTAAGTGTTGCACACAGTCATATTCCACAGCAATCCAGTACTTTTCTAAAAAAAACAAGTTTGGATTTTAAATGCTCAAAAAGGAAACAAACCGAAAATATCACTGCTCTACCATATGAACTGGATAATTAAGTCTCATTATCATTGTAATAATTGAAAGTTTTCAACAACTTAATTTATTTATGAAATTGAGCCTTGCATTGCACTGGGGGAACTAAATGATTTTTTGCAGTTGCAATGTTTTTTTGTGAAAAAATGTCATGCTAAACAAAAGCTCTCTGTTGGGAATTTTATATAACATTTCTGCGAAAGAAGATATTAGACTGTCGGGCTTCCCTAGAGTCTAGTGTTAGAAACGGGATCGATCATAAAAATGCACCAGTTTAATATATTTGTGCACATTGTGTTTTGTGTGGGACAAGGTGCGACAACGGGCCATATCGTTCCCTTTCATCAGGACACTCTTACATGTTTCATGAGCTGGGTTTGTGTTTATGGAAATCTACACAGTTTAGTTTAGTCCCATATGACTTTGCATCCAACTTATCAACTTAAAAAACTAACTTGTGCATTCATTTATCATAAAAATTTCTCCACCAGACAACGCTCTCCTGCTACTCTTTTCAATAAATCATGTTATTACAAACTTTAAAAATGACAGCATAATGGAATATATGTTTGCTTCCAGTTTATTTAAACTCTACTTATTATTAGTATCTCCGAATTCCAATGTGTACACACAGTACAATGTATATGAATAAGTAATAAAAGTTCTATTGTACATTCTTACAGATGTATGGTCACAAAAGATAGAGAACAGATAGGGCTTTTTATGCCTTTAATCTAAAGCTCATGAATAAGTAATGTATAATATAAAATAGAATAGAGCATCCATACAGCGAACACGGAAAGTGGAAGGTGTTGCATAACAAGCGTATGAAAATGTAAACCATTGTACTATATAGTTTCTCGCTCCATCAACATGTTCCTAGTGAAGTGAAGCAGCAGACAACGACGACGACAAATTTGGTGGAAGGTATTTCAAGTATTTCTTGGCGTACAAAAAAAGAATCTTGAGATTGAAATTCTTTGAATGCAAGAAAAAAAAGTTTGAGTGAAACGTGTAAGGCGAGAGAAAGCACCTTTTACAGCCCTTTCCCTATTCTTCAACCATGTATAGCAGTGCGTGCCCTCCTAATCTACATATCTATTATCTACCTACGGCTGTACGTGAGTACAGGTTAAGTACACAAAATGCTCATTGTAGATTTAAGTACAAGACTTATATATTTTTGAATTTGAATGATATAAGTACAGTGCATGAAGCAGAAATTGGAGTACGTCTCATTTCAGCTCTGCTAAAGAGATAGAGAATAAAAATAACCTGGAAACAAAGTACCTTTTTAAAGGACAACAAGCAAAAACACATGGAAGAGAGCCTGACAAGGGTGAAGGGGCAACGTGATACTTAAGCACGTGAGGTGCTTATTCGGGATTTTATAATAATGTACTCAAATTTATGTCTTCTTATAGCCCCACTACTACTTCTAAACTAATTCCCCATTTCTGGAGAAAATCTCCAGTTCATAAATACTCTCTCAACGGTGATATATAGTGCTAACCCACTACACTACAGAGTAAAAAATCTTGTAACAGTGCACTTGCTTTTTTTCTTGTAGTTCCTCATTTTGTTATCCTGTCTTGACTGATACTGCTCCAAGGCTTTTGTTGAATGTATGTTGGTGATGCTGACTTTTCATCTGAGCAACAAAAGTGTACTTTGTCGTGCCATTGTCAGAAGAACAAGATGTACATAGGCAAGGTTCACATGCCAGGCAGTATAGTACATTGTGTTGTACTTTCTGTTCAATTTGGGGATTTTTCTTTGCTTATTGCGATTTTCCTGCATTATCATAAAGGAGTTATAAGCTGACTGGACTACTGGCTCGTGTATTGAAGAGAAAATGGAAGGATAGAGAGGATCCACGTTTAGGTATTTACTCTACTTATTACAGAGAGAGTAAAACATGTTCCCTAGTAAAAACAGTGGAGGATGGTGATGCTGATTGTAGCAGCAGCAAAACTATGGAAATCCACTAGAAAGAAGAGAAAGCGATAGTGTGAATGTCTCACGTGGGACGGAAATGGATGATCAAAAACATAAATCACATGGAATTCCACTTCTCCTGTAGTACACCGATCTGTGTACCCAAATTCCATTAGATTCTCATCACGTCACGAGAGAATACTTATGGACATTTATACTCTTTTGGGAAACGTATAATATTGTGAATGAAACGTAAATCGAGAGTTAAAAAAGGATATCTAATATTAGATACTACTACTACTATATATCCCATGACCATCATCTCACTAGCACAGACAGATGGACACAGATAAATGGCGAGTGCGAGAGTTTTAAGCAAAGAATGTAAAAGATGGACAATGACTAAATTACACGTTGCAATATCCTACATAGGTTTTTACTCGAGGAAAAGAGCATATATTTATAAGAACGGAATGGGGGTAAGGATGTAATGACAGAAAACAATATTGTGCAATTTTGTACTTCTCGCAAGAAAAAGACATGATGCTATATTCATGAGATGATGAGTCTCAGACTGTGCTCTCCTTGGTTTTATTCAGCTGCTGCTGAGCTTCCTGGTATTTCCGGAATTTTCTTGGATGTTCAATGTTGTAAAAATAAATAGAAGAAAAAACGTTATCTTCTTCCCTTCCCTTTCTCTTGTAGCATATAATATTTTGCCTTTTCTTGCAGTGATATAGGATGTCGAAACGAGAGGGGCTAGGAAGTAAGTAGATGGGCTTTAGTGCCTGAGGATTCGATTTCAAAATGAGAGGTTTTGATGGTTTCTCCTTCACTTCCTGGCATGACACCATTTGCCATGATTTGTAAAAGTACCTAAAACAAATGGATGTTTGCCTATCTCTGTATAGCAACATTATACAGTCGTATGACGCAGAGAGAGAGAAAGATTGTGTAAAGTTTGGATTCCAGATCAGCTAGCTCCACGAGTTATTTATGTGTAGGTGGTAGAAGTACGTACATACATGCATTCATGTGTACATAACTCATCGTTGATTTCACTTCCAGCTTGTAGACGGTGACCACATGACCACAATGTAATAAATCATTGTAATGCATTCAAACACCATACCAAAAGAGAGGTGGTAGAGTATACGAGTGTTTAGCAATCAGTTTAGTAGGTTTCTGAGGGCGTGCAAAATGTTGAATGTTGTGGGAATAAATTAAGTTTTGTGAAAGGGCAATTGTTTTTTTAAACATGCCAACTTGAAGAAAATCACTGAGTTGCATGTAAGTAAATGAAAATTTAGGACTATCCGGTTTCTAATAATGTCTATCCTAATGACTAAATTAAAGACACCTACCAAACAAACCCAATTCTAGTTGTACGTTTTTGAGACAACTGCAGCATACATAATGCTGCAGTGGGGGACTGGAGTAATTTGGCATTAATTCTATTTAAGACCTTGAATTACTTTTGGTTGTACCAGTGCTAATCGCCAATTTGCTTCGTCGCCATCACCCACATTTTATACACCAGTGGAATTATATCCCTTACGGGCTTGTCATTGAGCCTCATCCGGACTCGTTTCAGTATTTCATATTGTGGAATATATAACTCTGCTTTTATGATAAACTAGCCTAAGAAAATGGAGTAATCACCCATGAAAGAAAATTCTTTGAGATAATTATTTTTTTATTTTGGAAGCTGATTGAACTTAGCTGAAACGGATTTCACGGCTCTTATCTCTGCGCTCATGTAATCAGAACACAATTTAGAAAATGTAGTTCATCATTGAATAGTATCGTCAAGCAGAAAAAGTGGTTGATTGAAGCAAAGATGTCGAAAGCGAAATATCGAAATCGAATCACATGTACAAAGAAAGAACCTTCCTTGCTCATTGCTCTGCTTGTACTCTTGCTTTGTTCCTTTGACAGAAAAGCAAGAAGGATTAGATTTCAGTTTAAAAGCATAAAAAAGCCAAACTATATTCATTCTTCCAATCGACCTCCTTGCAAAAGTGGTATAGTTGAAAGTTTGCGAACTCGCAGTTTGACATTTACGTATGTAGGTATGTAAAACCCCATCTCGCAAGTGCCAAGTTTACTTCAACAAAAGGAACACCGGTTGGAAATGACAATCAGTAACGATTACTACTACACAACATTTGGAAAAAAAAGTTACCAGACAATTGTAATTCCTTCCTTGTGTAGGTTTGGATTGTTTGTGATTATAGCTTCAGTCAGGTCAGATCCTATTGATGTTAATTTGGAGTGGATCCCCTTTTTTTATGGTGGAGTCAATCGCATAATTATATACGTGGAAGTATATAAAGTATAGTAACCTACATTTTTTTTATTTCTTTTGAGACAGTTCCATTAATCTTCATTAAACCCTTTAATGCACCATAACACAAGCGAGTAGACAACGGGAGAAAGCTGCAATGTTAGGGGAAAAGGCAGGTATACATTATGCATGAGATTGTACTCACATATCGTAAAAAAGGAGCCAGGCTAAGGGCATTCTGACATGACTGAAAAGAAAGAAATCCTTATCTATCGTGCACTATAAATACATACATATATACGTATCTGTTTTGTGTTGTGAGTAAAAAAATGCTACAATAATATAACTACAATGAAAGATTATGTAGGATAAAAGCACAATATAATATAATGTATCGAATTTTGGCTGGAGTCTCTGAAAATTGAGTTACTTCCTTATCTAATTGCTTTCATATTAATGCAATTTGCTTTTCGGAGTGGAAAGAGGAAGAAATAAAAGCTGATGTATAAAAAAACTCGCAGTCCCAATTCAGCAATACATTAGAAATTGAATGATTTTATGACTCTGTCTCTATATTTGTTTCACAGATGTGAGCTCCTGGAGAAAGGAAAATACAAGGTTCCTGCCTGGCTGAGTTGAGGTATAACTATATAGACTTCCTGTCTAGAACAATGGATGTCTTGGCTGGTGCAAACAAATTGTGAAACAAGAAGCGATATGTTCATCGCCGTTATCGCCCTCCTTGTATCTACTACTACTTGATGTCAAACAAGCTTGTAATCTTTTCTCGGTGCAGCAGTTACAAGCAATAATATATTACCTAAACGTAATACATCCATATATCCAACCTCATTCATAAACTCCGAGGAGAGCACTTTATTGTCATCAAATAACATGGGAGGCATTACACAGGGCAACGACTACTTTACAAGATGTAATTAATGTGGACACCATAAAACACGGGAACCATTAAATGTTGCACTTAGCTCATCAAATGGCCTTGTGCTGCTTTTAAGATTTGACATTATGGAGCCTTGATTCAATTATTAAAAGTCTTAGTTCCCATTAATAATTGTAAAGGTACGCGTACAAGCCGACATTACAAAGTATAAAGGGAAAAACATAGCAACTTACGACATTTTGGTGTGTTCCTCATCTCATCATCTCTCTCTCATTCCTTCCCACTCTTACCTTTTTGCCTTCCTCTTACCCTATCCCTTCCAAATTAATCATCTTCCTTCATGTCACTGGACCAAGCAGTGAACCAACGTTTAATTATAAATGACAAGAGTGCCAACAAAACTGAGGTCTCACCCTCACCATCATCCTCTTCTTTCAGCAATCGGAGTCGTAACCCAAGCAATACTACTACGAGCAAGAGTCCAAGCCCCATTAGTTTTCTGACTGATGGAGGTACAGGTGGTGGGCTTTCTCCAGGATCGGCATCAGCGACGAGTTTCAGTCTCACAACAACATCATGTCAAAGATCCAGTCTTGTGTCGTCTTCAACAGGAGCAGCGAGCACAGCAACTGTTAAAAGCAGCAGTTCCCCTACGAGGAGCCGAACGATCAAATTCAATGATTCCTGTCAAACTTCTGATGGTGCCAATATACCCACACGCACAAACGACTCAGACGCGATGAGTAATCATCAAAACAGCACAACTACGACCAGTTCCAATTCCAACACCCCAACCAGTGCAAAACCCCCGTCGAGTCCGGTAAAGTTCAGTAGCAAAAGCAAAAGCCGTCATTCATCCACTTCAGAGTCGACTTGTGTTACACCAACTGGTGGTGGTGGTGGTAGTGGTGCGGGCACACCGACTGGTATTCCTGGTTTAGGGCCCGGACCCGATGTGCATTCTATTCGTGTCACGAGAAAAATTTTCAATAATTGGAGATCCGCGTGTGGTAGAACCAAAGACAAGACAAAGGATTTTATAAGAAGGTGGAAAACATTACCTGAGAATCAAACTGAGGCAGAGATAAGTGAAAGTGAACACGCTCATCATCATCACAACTCACCTCAGGGCTCTACTGGAAATGTTCATAGTCCGTTTGGCACTGGTGGTCCTGGTATAAGCAGTAGCATGGATCAATCTGGTGGTTTTGCGGGGAGTATGGGAAAGGATGCTTCTTCATCGTCTGGGGAGGCTGGAGGGAAACCATCAGGTTTTGGTAAAATCAGAAGTTTAACCAAAAAGTTTTCTCAAGATATTGCTAGTGAGGATCTCTCGTCTTCAGCCATCCCAAGCAAACCGTCGGCTGGATGGAGTGTTCATGTTTGGGGTAATGTATCAATTTCTAATTAAATTTGTATTGAGTCTAATATTTTTTAGTAATGCAAAGTTGCATGACGTTAGTTATTCATCATCTAACCCAAATTCCACACTACTAAAAACAAAAATGTTGAATGTATAAAAAACAAGCGAGGAAATTAACTTTCAAAAGGTTTGATTTTGATCATACCTATAGAATATAGGTACTCTAGGGATTCCCCATGTTAATTAAGAATTTTAAGAACTTTTTTTTCGAATTAAAAAATAACGATCCGAAAGAAATTTATGGAAAATCAACTGAAGCATTGAATGAGCATGTTATTTCTTTGGAGAACTCTATTTTCTTTCATTTCCATTTTTTGTGAAGATAGTTCATTTACTTTCTTTTAATGTAAAATAGATTAAAGGCAGGCTAAAAAAAACTCTATGAATACACACCTGCTGCTACTTGTGGCTGAAGAAAAAAACTTGTCTTTTACAGCAACCATTGATTCCATTTCCTTTTGATTATATATAAGGTTGTCTCCTTCAAGAGCTGAACTAATCCTTCCTTTGTCCCAACTCTAACTCTATTTCTAAAAGCCTCTTCTCCATTTCCATATTTTGTATGCGTCACTGTGTATTTTGCAGAGGATGAAAGAGGGAGGGTGTAATACTAAGACAGGTAAAGCCAAATAACATTTTGGCTTATGTTACTGTCATCGATTTGTCATTATTTCATTTAGTTGTTGGAGTGAAAGAAATTTTTCATGCGTTTACCTTACTGTGCTACCCCACCAGGATAACATGTAAATATGCGTGAACTAAAAAAAATGTACTTGGAACAAACCAATAAAGCCAATGCTAAAAACTAATTCCAGGTATGGTCCTTTTCCTTTAGGAAACACCAAGACTTTTTCTCCTTGGGGCTAGAAAAGAAAGAATTTTTTGGTGTGTTTCCCTCCTCTTATTTCCACATGTCAATAAGACAACACTATAAGATGCACAGAGGCAGGCAAGCAGTCATAGTCAACTTTCTTTATAAAATATTCAAACTATAATGAGATTCCGTGCTACCATACCACAGAGTAAACCAGCTTATGTAAAGGCGATATAGCTAGGAGAGAACACGCTATGCTTACCCACCTTGTTCGTCGTCGCTTTATGCTGGAAGGCAAGGAGCCAACTTTTTTCATGCTTGTGGAAAGTAGCAATGTTCACAACAGAAGGAATTACGTTTTCCGTAGCAAAGGTCCCTTTCGTGCACAGTTCCCAATCCCAACCCAACTCGTCACCAACAACGAAAACGAATTCAATGTCTCAATATATATGTATCCGCAATAATAGCATCAGGCAGCACAGAATATTATATATTTATTGCATCAAGTCGTGCTCCCCGAATCTAAAGATGAAAAAGGTAAGCCTGGGAGAATTGGCGACTAAGTCATATACATGCAACACACGAATATTTATTCCCGTGAAAATATGCAACCTCGTGCAGCACGATATAGTATAGTTTGATACTCTGTTTAAGGATGAGAGAGTTTTAGATAAAAGAATGAAGAATTAACTCAAGTGGAAAATCCTAATTTTTTCAAACAACGACGATTTCATGCTTGTTTAGAAAGATCTTAGGTTTTGCTGGAAGTAAACTTCAATTGGAATTGTTTGCCTTGTAGTGAAAGAAGGAGAGAATTGAATAAGAAGGTTGTCGGTATACACTAGGGATTTGCTTATTCAGCCATGGTGACGCAATATGCCCCCTGCCTTTTTGATTTGCTCGACAAACCTACTAACAAACAATATATTATATTATATCATGATCATACTGATATTGAATTTATTGTTACTTCTTCACTAATGAAAGCTGTTGCAAGATAGTGTTACATCAACAAGCGCTCATGAGCTCATGTATCATCATTCATCAATCACCACACACGTATTACTTTCTTTAATTCATTTTCTACGTATTTTTTTCCAGCAACTTACGTACAAAGAGGAGGCATGGATGATGAAGACGCATTGTCGACTAAGGAGGAGGAAAAACCAGGACGAGACCTTCTTACCGACTTCCAAAAGACCAAACTAACCCATTTTTTCCGTCACGTGCTTGACATGAACCACGACGATGTAATTTCAGCGGCTGACTTTGTTGCACTGAATCAGGTAACATACAATACGTAACATAGCCTCGAAGCACGCTCATTCATGATGAGAATTTTTACAACAACAACCAAAAAAAACCTCACTTGTTTATGAGTAGTGTTTTATTTTTCGACTTGATCCTATTTTATTCTCAACGATACGTAAGAGTATACGTAACGTACGTATATGTGGTAAGTGAAAGATGGGGTAACGACAAAAAATAGGAAAAGAGCACTTGAAAAATATACAACCTTTCATAAAAACTTGTTTCAAACTAGAGGAAAATTATTAGTGACCATGAAGGGAAAGGCGGAAATGGATTACAGGGAACTTGCATTAATCATTTTCATGGCTGAAGTTGGTAACAACTAGCGGCACACAAAGATTATTATTTCCTGTGGTCTCTCTCGTACTCAAACTGTTGTGTCATATAAATGTACTGTGATGGCGTAGAAAACCCTAATTTTGATGGGTAGGCGGTTTTTCAAGATTACTTTTTACCCTTCGTTTTGTTAGGTACCCTAGTATTTATGTACTGGTTGGCGTGGCGTGACATTTAGGAGTAAAAAAGTGAAAGCACTTTCACCATATTGACAACTATTTCCCAGATGGGGTTTCTAATGTAATTTAACCTTCTGCTAATAGCCTCTATGCGTACGTGCTGCTGCAATGTGTAAATTAATCGAATGCCGTTTGTTAAGTAAGCAAAAACCGTAGTCCACCCGTGTTGCAAAAAAATCATATATATCTCTCATCGACTGCATTGAGGTAATAATAGAGTATACTTCCTCCTTTTGCATGTTTCTGTAAAATGTTGAAGTTTTATCGGTATTCCATTTTGTTAACAAAAGCAGTTGTGCCTATTTTCATCACATTTTCTTACATGATGACAAAAATATTGATTAAGATAACAGATAAGGTGACCAACAACCTACTTTCACAGAAAAAAAAACTTGTAGACTGATGAAATGTTGCAGTTGGCAGTTATCGTAAAATGTTTTACGTTTGCACGTTTGTTGGTACTGTTTTTGCAAGCACTTACTTATCGTTAGTTTTGGGACTCTTCATTTACAACGTTGTGTAACAAGGATTAATGATCGTCCGCTGCAAATTGTTGGATGTCCTCATTTAGTTTGTAGTTTATGAAGAAAGACAGACAGCTGGTTAGTCTAAAAATAGTATTTTCATCAGTTATCCTGCCAGAATGGCTTTCTCCAAAGAGTCCTTAAACTTTTTCGTGTATGAAAGACCAAAACATGAGAATTGTATGTGTACTTCAGTCTTTGAGAGCATTCTGGTAAACTTGGATGCTTCATTTCTGTGAGAAACTAGTGTATTCTCTACATTGGGTTTTCATGAGAAATTTCATGAATTATTCGAGCAGTGTTACATCGTCATTTGCCATTATGTTGATTTGCCAACTTGACACAAGTTATTGTATTGTCAGTTCTGATCTGAGTCTGACACAATTCATGGGAATGCTTTCATTGCTGCCAGCATATCTAAAGTGAAAAATCGGTAGCACTGCTGGCAGAAAGTCCGATAGTTTTTGATATAGAAGTTATATATGCCATCATAATTTTCATGGGAAAATGTCGCTGTCACAACGGATATTTCACGTTCTCTTCATATATGTATGGTGTTCTCCTATTACTCACTCCTGAATACAAGCTGGGTGCCGGAAGGCAGGTGGTCAACACATGAATTAATGATAATACAGTTTACAGCACACGGGAAACTCTCAATGCCAATATTCACAACAGTGGATTGATGGGTGACGTCACTAAAAAAAGTAAAGTCAAATGTATGCAGGAGAAAAAGAATTTGAAGTAGTTGGATAATGAGACAATAATACTGTCTAGTATAATACTATAATGTTCTATAGCATTGCAAAATGAATAAGGAAACATCACATCGTTCACTCAAAAAAAAGCCCAGTAGTCTCATATTTGCTTATCCACATGTATGTAGAGTAAGCAAGTTGTACGTTGCTTTCATATTCCACGTGTGCCGCTTTTCTCTTCTCCATCTACCTATCGTTACAAGAAAGACTTTTACTATTGAAAATATTTTTGTGTCTTATAAAGTACATAAGTTGCCAGTTGTGCCAGGTTAGTCAAAGGGGCAAAAATATTTTTGAATATTCAGGTCACGAAACAAGTTTTGACGGAAGGATTTTTTTAAGTTCATTCACTCAGTCACAATTACATAACAGTAAGTACTGGAACTGAGTACTGCTATCATATTGCCGTTTTGCATTCATGAAAGGAATAGTTAATCGCAACATCAGTTCGTCAGTATGAAAAAAAATCCAATTTCTGGTGAAAGTAACGCTATAGAATCACAAAATTTCGGAACGGATGATGATGTTGATTGCCCGTTTTTTTCCCAAAAAATTCTTCTCTTACGCTGAGTACTTCAGTTTGCTGCATATAATATGTGTATATAAAAAAAGTAACATACCCACCATAATGTTGGAATCAATATGATTGTTCCGTTCAATGATATTTTCACATTTTCAGGGCTTAGAAAGTATTAGGTAGGCATGCAACTTCCTGCAATAAATGGCAGGCGAACCAAGGCAAGGCCATCTACTAGCAGCAACATTATTGTATTACTATACATTTAATGCTGCTTTGAGTTTGAATCATCTTACATATATTCATACATCATACACCATCGTTGTAAAGTAGAGAAAAAGAGCTTGAGTTATAGAAATTTTCAGGGGCATATACAATACCACTACTAAATACATACGTACCAATTTTCCCTCATAACTCATAATGTGAATTTTGAAGGGATTTTTTTTCTCTTTCAGTTGGTTATATTGTTATGTAGTAATAAAGTAATATGGAGCTTTGTATGAACTAATATGTACTTTTTTACACCTTCACAGAGAATTCGACATTACATTGAATGGTCTCCGGAGTGTATAGAGTTCCACGTTTTGAAGGAAGTCCATTCAGGGTTTCTCGAATGCTTCCTTAATCAACCTCTAGATGACTGTTCAGTTATGTATTATTGTAGCAGTGAAAAAGGTAAGACCGAAAAAAAGAAGGTCAACAACACAAAAAAATATACAATTAAGTTTTGTTTTTTTATGCAAAAATGTTCTACCTGCTTTTCATCGGATTTTTTTTGCCAAAGGCTTAATGTTCTGAACATGAACAATAATAATATCAGTAAGTTGATTTTGTGTGTGTACCTTTTTGTTTAATGGCCAAGCGAGCGTATCAGAAATTGTCAAAAGTGTCGGGACCCCATGTATATTTGTTTTACTCATGCATATTTATGATCCACATAAAGGAGAACCGAAGTTTCAATGGCGTGGCAGGATGAAAAGAGCTCTAAAAAAGATGCTCTAGCCCGCACCACTAGTTTACTACTGTTTCTGGCATATTTACTGATTGCTATTGTTATGTTATCAATATTACTTTTTACAACTTTCCTTCTCTGTTTTAATACATTAAGGTTTTGTTTTTATTATAGAATGAGAACTCGACTTTATGTAGGTAGGTGTAGATTGTTTGGAGATGAACAAAACAAAGGGTCGAACTCCAACAACAATAACGATAAATGCCCAAAACGGGATTTATAAAAGTGGTGAAAGTATGCGGTTATTTTGGAGGTAATCTCCAGAGGTTACCTCTGAAGAAAGTAAGAAAGACTGGCGAGTAACTGTTTAGGCAGGCAGACTGACAGACATTCAACGCAAATAGTCCATATATGGAAATAGCTTTGTCCACTTCTGGGTAATATAAATAGACCCATCCTATTAAACAAACTATGCCGAAATGATTATTCTTTTGTTTGGATGTTTTACTTATTTGTGTTATTGCTAGCGAAATACATATTGTTGACGTAACCTAATAAAATAAAAAGGTTTGGGTTCACTTCAAGCTGGAAGCATGACTATATAGCAGCTTAAGTTAATGATGTTTGTATGAGAAAATGCAATGGTGATTGTATTAGAGGTCCAAGTTAAGTAATGTCTGAAAATAAAGATATCAGAGAATGACCTCACGCACGCAAACCCATTAATTAAGTTTACACTAGCCATTTAATCTGTTGGTTACTCAATACGATGAGAATGTTCGAGTAGGAGAGGATAGCTCAAGTAAACGCAACGTAGCACGCTCTCATTTTTTTCTGAATCCGTTTTAACAAAACAATGGTGGGCGAGAGAGAGAGAGTGAGCAAGGTGAGTGAAAGGAGGGTGAACGAATGACATGAGCTATATATACCTTGACTTGATGAACGGTAGTTAAATGTCAATGCGACTACCTATTTAGTGCCTTCATTTCGTGAAGTGAAAGAAGCACATAGTTAGTTATGTTTATGGATGGGCGACTGGTGACTGTCAGTATATTTTCAAAGTGTATAGCAGAGATTACAACTGATTTAATGGCATCAGGCACTACTATGTTATTAGAGTATATAGTAAATTAATAAATTGATAACATTAGTTACTTTGGGTCACAATATTTTAGACATGCACGGATCCCCATTATTATTAAGCCATGTAATGTATAGTACCTATGTTCTCTATGATATTTTGTCGATCCATATTGCTTTTCTCTCGATATCGACAAAAATGAAGGGAACTAAATTTGTCAGTAACAATGTTTTTTAAATTATATTTTAGAAACGAGAGATCACGTCAACTTGGATGAGTGGCTGGATGTCTGGGGAAAACTTTTGGAGAAAGCTCGAGCTCTTGATGATCTTCCGTTGTGGTTGCAGTATTTTCCAAAAATTATATTTCAAGTCATTAATAAGTCTGGTAAGTAATGCAATGTTGCTGTCAACACGAGTACCATATTTTCTGCATGAAAAACTAAAATTATTATAATTGTATGTACTCATTACGAAAACGAACTATCAAACTCAAATAAAATCTCTAAATATGTCCAAAGTGGAGGTTGTATAGAGGTAGATATGTATGTGAAAATAGGTAGTTTAATATCTAACACCATGTATAAGGGTTCTCCCATATCTCGTTTGTTAAGTTGTCATCGGATCAGAAGATGCCACTTGAGAAAGCCTTCAAGAAGCCTTGAGTTGAAATCCTTTTGTAACGTTTTCACTATACTTGAGAGTAAGCAGCCCGTGAGTGAGATGATGAGAGGAAAAAGTCACTTAAGACGCCAGATTTAAATTACATTCATAGCTAAAGCTACCTACTACATACTATCTGTATGTATCTACATTATATTATATTATATGTATGTATATATATGAATGCTTAAAAGAATTGCAGTAGGAAGGAGAAAGTATACACGAATAATTCAAGATTCACAACCCCTTCACTGATGAAATGAGTTCACCACTTAAACCGGATGCATTGTTACAACCACACTTTTTTTTGTCTTGAATATATTTAGGTTCTCAAAAAATCTCTAAAGAAGAGCTCCGAGCTTTTTATACCATGTTCCTTGGAATCGACTTCAGAGTTGTAAATGAGACGCTTGACTCAATCTACAACGCTATGACTGACGTAAGAATTTGGTCTTGTTTAATATACTTTTTATCCCCCAATTAAAAAAAGAAAGTATAATGACTTTCTTTCGTTAATGTAATGAGATGGGATTTGTATTTATATTCCAGAATGGGAAAAATCCTATCACCTACCGCTTGTTCAAACTCTGCTTCGCTAATTTTCTTCTTGGCCGCTATCCTCATGGTCCTGGACAATTTTTATTTGGGATTTGCTCACCACAAAGTCTCCATTGTAATTTTCCTATTGATTACAGTGCCATGAATACTCCAGCAGATGATCTTGAGCCGTATGACCCGAATAGAGACAAGGACCACAGTAGAAGATCAGTTATAGTATAAGTTATAAGTTAAGATCATAATGAAAATAGATTTGTTGGAAGATGAATAAAAAATATATATGAAAATCCAGATTTTAGGGTTGTACCAATAAAATATTGATTTAATGTATTTATTTAACGGATGAATTATGTCAAAAGATTATTACAAGGTATAAATCTATAATAATAATTACATGATTATTGTTAACAATGAAGAATTAAGGAAGTGTATCAATTGAATTGAATTTTATCATTAGTTTATTAGAAACTGGATTATTAACCAGTTTCACTACGCAAAGATTATGTATCATGAAAGATGGATAAATTCTTAAGCTCTGTATTAACATGTATGTATATATATTATTATTATTATTCGTTTTTATTGCAGACTTCAGTGGTTTCACATTCATGAGACATAAAATCCATATGGTTACTAAACTACATTCATCTGAGATAGCTCAGGAAACAGCAGATGTATGTACATTTAGTTTGAACACAGAATGTATTTCTCAGGAATAGTTTGGAAGGTTTCTTTGTTCACTTCTCTCTAGTGTAGAAAGTTACCCTTTGAATAAAACAAAGTAAAAATTCCTACGTTTCAACAAAACCTAAAACATATTCTGACATCTGAGGAGTGTCCTCCAATGCAATGTGATATTATATTTTCCAACTATAATTAAATGTAAATTCTATTGCCCTACACATGACACAAATAAAAAATCGCAATTTCTAAAGCTATTCTCCACCACGCTTAAAATCAAAATAAAATCTAGCTTAGAATTATCTACTCTACTCTATATATAATATGTTAATATTACTAAGACACACATAAGTATAAGTGTATAACATTCGATGTCATTTCGTTAGGGTACATAAACTTTTTGTGACATGTAATAAGTTTTATTCCCTAAAGCTGATCTAAATGTCATAGCCAGTCAAAAATGGTCATGAAATGACATACACAATCTACATAAATCTTTATATACTTCCAATCTTATGGTCAAGAATGATTTCTCGTGCACTCGCTGCTATTAATACATGTTTCTTTACAAAATATACAAAACTTCACGACCTCGTAACAGCGGTTTGTTCCGTAGTTCAGTTGACTGTTAAGAAAGTCGAGGGAAAATTTTTTGATGGCGTTTTCCACGCTGATATGTTAACATATCCCGGATGAACAACGATAATTGTTGGAAAAAAGCTAGTTTTAATTTTAATTAATTTCAAATATCTTGTCCCTGTACTACTGTAGTTCTTTAAGCATTAATCTGTACATATTAAATGTAATTTATATTAAGCATTGTGTAATACATTCCTTAGTGTTAGAAATAAAATATATATTGTATGTAGTACAGCAAAGTATTTTCTTTTATACATAAAAAATGTTGTTTGATCAAATTCATTTTAACCACAAGCGTCAAACTTACCTCGTCATATTTTAATGAATTTGCGAACAATGAACAAAGTCCAAGAAACAATGCCCACTAAAATATTGCTCAATTTGTATTCATGTGAATGAACCATCTTCATCTTCATTTAAACCTAAGTTAACTTATAAAGCCAGTTTCTAAAAGCTTGCAATTGCATGATATATAGTACCCCTCGATCAAAAGAATAAATTAACCATGCTAAAAAATAAACGTTTTCTGCTTTATCCCCTAAAAGAAAAAGTCAACTTTTTCAATAGGATGATGATCAATGACCATAACTGCTATACTATTTGCTATACAAGAGTTATATTAAAAAGTATATTTATGAGGAGAAAATCAAAAGGAAAGTTTAATCATAATAAATTGAACTTGTAAAGACGCCCAAAGAAATCTAGGCTATTAATATACATACTTAGTTGTGGTGTAATGTTAAAATGTGTTCAACACAACTAGCTAAACCCTGTAATTATTGATAGAATTTATCTTGTGATATCCGCTCCAAATAAACAGCCCTCTCCAAGTATCTATAGATTAGGTTATCAAAATCACCAATACTAATCACACGCTTTAGGTCTTGGAAGAACCAAAATGTTGCGGCCGACACATTATTCGGCAACCCATAATAAAACAACGTTGCCTTGATAAATTGAGAAGTAAACTCCAGTCTAAAAGCTAGTTCTCTAGCTGCACATGAAACCAAAATAGAAAATTTGGTTAAGGCCCTGTACGCGAAGTAGAAGGCAACAAGTACAGTCCAACAATACAACAGCCGGTAGCCAACTTCAAATGAATGGTTTAAAGGGATGAAACAAAGAGTGTCGAAACCGGTTTGGTCATTCTCAGCTGGGTTACCCACGCTGGAGCTCATACTACTGAAATTATTCAAAACCTTACGTTAGATATTGCACATCTTATATAGTATTTGGATTGTCGATTGTCACATCATGAAAAATTTGCACAAAGCCCATATTACATACATTAAAAAAGTATAACATCTTACTCTGCAACATCACGCAGACGGCAATCCACAATGTGAGGAAAAGCCTGATAGAAGCCATCATTTCTCTTCAATCGATCTCGAAAAAAGGTTTCAAAACTATTTATAAAACAATTGAGCACTCCTTCGTTAGTATACTTTGCCATGCATACGAGCTCCAGGATCACGAAGAAAAAAGCGGTCAACTCTTTTATCCAAATTATATAGCCAGCTTTATTAAAGTACTAAAGAGAAAGTGAAAGAGAAAGTTAGTGACTAAATAATTCAGGTGGGTTTGAGTAGACAGTACAGACATAGACTGACTACTACAACATACTTAACTTGGTTATGTTCAAGTTCATTCATATGAGCAGGTTTTCATCAACTATTTTACTTACTCTTGCACTTGAGAAAAATATTTCTCTTTTCTGGAGACAACTTATTGGTCTGTTAAGCTTCCTCGACAAAGTTAGTGCCAACTGGGATGGAGCATTTCTCAACAAAACCTTTTGCAAGAGCATCAAGATGACCTGAACTGTCAACACGACTGAGAAACTAAGGTGTTGGTAATAAATCGGCTGACCATAATCATTGAATTGGTAGAAGTGTTCGGGATAAGTAATATCAGCAGGGTCTAACATTTCCGAAACGCACATTGAAGGCTCCTGTAGATTCAGTAGTCCACAAATTGCACCTTTGGCAGCTGAGCCTGAAATATTAAGTATTACAATGTTTATAAATACAACCATTTCTTTTAGTTCTTTAGTCTACCAACTTATGATGATGATGACGTTTCAAAAGATTTCAACTCGAAAATTAAATTTTTAGTAGTTTATAAATCCTTGCTTATTTTAATTCATACTACTCATTCTTTGGCCATAACATAAATTTTATTGAGAATAATAGGATTTTTTAGATTTACTAAATTTTAGTAGTATTTACCGTTTGTTACTATTGAGCGTCTATCGTAGCACGTCTCTGTGGCATATTTGCAATGTAATTCGCCATCATCACACACACACTGTTTCCCATCCCCATAGATGAGCACAAAAACTGCCCATACTACGACAATGGGCAAAACTAATCGAAATCGAAAGCAGTTCATGTTTATACGACTCATTGCAAATATATGCCTAAAAAACTGGAACAAAAATACACAAAACTTTTTTTCTAATGAAGGAATGAGCTGTGCCTTTTAACCTTTTATAAGTTTTGTACAACTTTGGAAGTTTAACAGTAAAGATCTGAAGTCACACTGACAGAGAAGACTCTTCGTTCAGGATCAGGCTTCGATCTGAAGCTACAAGAAAATGAATGTCTTAAATCATACAGCATTATATACGAATGTACGCCACCCATTCCAGACATGAGATGCATGAGGTACACTGACGAGTTAGTGAGCGAGTTAGCATGCAGAATAATGAAGATCTCAATCTATTCACACAGTTAAATGAAGACACATACAAGGTGCATATTGTGTACAAAAAGTATACATAAGAGTTGTCCAGCATCAAGTAAATCTCTTTCTTTGTGCACAATATACAAATACATATATGCAGGGTAGAAGGTAAGGCTGCATGTCGATATTTGTATACAACGTTGACGGTAGTCGACACTCCAGATCCGCACATCATGTTATTCGAGCATCAATTCTGTAGTATTACCACATCATCAATTTTTAAGTTAGATGTATGTAGCGTACTAAATGATCTCATAATTTTGAACAACACATTTTTCAAATGCACATTTTCATTTCTCAAGTGTTTTACTGCTGCTCAGTTTGAAAAAAATGCATTGAATGTATCTTTGAAAACTAATCATCCTGTTCTTAAAACAGATATAAATGCGCCCCAATAACTAATTGGTTAAAATTATGTAACTCAGTTCATAAGGAAATTCAGTGTTCTCGAAGTATCAAAAAATATCAAACGTCAGCGTCGCCTTTCCCTCATGGTCACAAAATATCATAAGCATCAATGCGGAAAAGCATTGGCATCAGCTTCAGCTGCGTAAAAAATGATAAAAGGTTTCCTTTGTTTCCTGTACATAAGTATGTATGTATTGTAGATTTACTTACGGCAGATCTGGAGACAGAAAATGAGTTACATAGCGAGTGGAGTATAGGAAGCAGTTAGAGCCGCGTCATGAAGTACATTAAGTTACATCTTAATGCTCATGCATGAGACGTTGAGACATATAATGCATTTCAATTTCATCATTCTATTCCAACATCCTATAGAAGTAGTATCGGGTGTGAGAAGATAAAGAAGTTAGCAGTCCGGATCATGTAGAATAAGCATGTACCAAAGTACCACCCCCTTTCTAGTAAATACTTTCAACTTTATATGCATACGCAAAGTTACTTTACAGTACAAGAAACAGAGTCCACGAACTAATGTAATTTGCATGTCATATATATATATACTCATATGGACTACCAAACCCAAACTAAGTTCGTACTTCAGCAAAAGTTTACCATCATCTTTAAAACATTCCGAAAGCAGAAACTGCTTTTACTGAAAAATAGTGGTGCAGCTTACAAGGATTTTGCTAATCCCTGCAGGCAGACAGACATATAGATGCACATTGATCGATTTTTAACGAGAAACAAAAAAAATCGATCGATTGGATGACAGAGAACTAATTTTAGAACTGTTTTCAGTCAATAAAGTCTAAATGTGATTTCAAGAATCAAAATAGGATAGCGAAATAGTACATATTTGCAGATGTACAATGTTTTTATTAAAGAAAACATTTTCGACTATGATGTTTCCGAGGATCAAAATCATTTCAAATGCCGGAATGAAGCGCCGACAGCCATCATCTTCTTCTTCTTCTCATGTTATCTTTTTGCTTCTTTAACTATTACCTAACAATTCCTACTAGCTAGTGCCATTTATAGGCCATCTGCTTTAGCATAGGTTTGCATGGTATATAGATGCACACCCTGTGAATTGAAAAATTTCAGCTGGTATTAGGTATTGTAAACGTGTCTGTGAATTTCTGTCCGTATCTAATCCATTTTGAAACATTTTAGCATGTAGCTTTTGCCTTTTAATAAGAATGTAAAAATTGTCGTCCGTCCATCTGACTCTATTCCGTAATACTACAAAAGAAGATGGACCTTTAAATGTTATAGGTTTTCCAATCCCTTATCTTACAGTTACAGCTTTCATAAAACGTGAAAAAATAACCAAAAAGCAACTAATCATTTGAATAAATGTCAAGTTTTTAGTATAAATTTTGTACCAAGCTGCACAATTACACTTTTATTTTCAGAATTATTATATATCAGTGCCGAATTCCGATGGTCTATATCTTATACACATGATGTTATGTACTTATCAAGGCCCCATATGCCATAAAACGGTTTCGACCATAACTTCATTGTTAATTCAAGGGTGTTCTCCAAAATAATGTATCAATGAGAATTACATTGGTGATAACGATACCCAAGACTCGGTCTATCGCAATCTGGAAATGGAATTGGAGTTGGAGGGAAAAAAGTGAAGGGGAAGCATTTTTTTCCGCTCACCAAGATTTTTGGTGAGCAACCGTGTGGGATGTGCAATACGAAAGTAAAAGCATTCTTCCACACGTCCGTGTGTGTAAACTTTTTTGGGGGTATGCGGGACATTATATAGTTGGCGAAATATCAAGAAGCCACTCTCAAGAAGAGTCCTCACGTCGGGAAACCAAGGAGAAAGGACAGAGAACAAAATATACATCATATCACTTACAAACTCTCAAGTAGATAACACTAGTAAGAAATGCAATGTCCGTTCATGGTATGAAAATGTTGATTGTGTGATATGATAGGATCACTAGTGAATAGCGCACACGGGGCTTTCTCTCTACTTTCTCTTATTTGCCTCATTCATGTAGCTACATGTAAGGACAATCGGACAGGGAGCCCGAAACCGGGAATTCAAGACTGGAATAGAAATATGAACACGCTAATTTTTTTTACCATTTTGCCATTTTAGTTGCCTTTTCATGGAAAATATGTGGCTACTCCAATATGTTTCTAGGATTCGCTCCCCAGTTTTTCAATGTGCAAGCACATGTGTGTGCCTACTTTAACATGCATGCATAGTAGTCCACAATTTTTGCAAAGCTATCGCTCCATCCGTCTCGTAGCTATTCTATCAAATAGCAAAGTTGGATTGGGGGAAGCGGTGCACACTCACAAACCAAGTTAGTTATACACAAAACATATGCCGGAACAAAAAGCAGAGAGGACGAAGGATTTTCCCCGGATTCTTCTGTAGGAAAGCCCCGTGAGAGTTGGTTGCTCTCGATTTCTCCATTTCTACCTCTCTTTTCTTCATTCCTCGCGTTTTTTCTTTCCATTTCTTTAGCTGTCTGTCGGTCTTGTCTCAATAATGTGCTTGCGATGCATGCATGAAGCTCTTTAAAATATAGGAACTCTCTCTTTCTCAAAAGTTAATTCCCGGTTGGACCAACCAGTTTGTCTTCTTGTTTTTTTTTTACTGATATTGCATATTGCTCCCTGAGACCAGAACACCACGACTCCACTCTCGCTCGTTCCGATTATAATAATATATAAAAACTGACACTATCACTTATCAGCATGACAGACATAAGCGGAGGCTGTTTTCTTGAAAATGTATCATCGTCACGTTATCCCGTACCAGTTTTCAGTACCACATTTTTCGCAAACATCAACTAGTTCTTCTAGTCTGGTGTTTCGCCGTCCGCCGATTCACGAATTGCTTTATTTCAAAACGGAAAAGAGCGTGTGAAGTGGAAAGAAGCATGCAGTAGTTACTCTAGCCGGACTTAAACCTCCCATTCCACTCTGCTGTTTTCACGTGTTCCTCAAGTCAAGAGCGAGAGAAAGCAAAGAAGGGATTTCTTTTTTCTTGAACTTTACTCAGTTACGGAGTACAAGCACGTGTGATAGACCATTGAGGAATTTGGTGCTGTGCTTTTTTTATGGTGGTTTATCATCATATCATCCAATTCGTACAAGCAAAAAAAACCATGTCAAAGTTCATCTTTATATTTACACCAAATATAAATTGAACATATTGTAGTGCCGCTTTGCTTTCATCTTGAAAGAGTATCGTATTATAGCCACCACCTAGCCTAGTATCAATTGTTCTGGACTTTGAGAATAATGCTGGCCGGTTTTTTGGGAGTTAGGGAGAATAATGCTTAACCAGAATATTTATTGCCAAGTGAGCAAGCACCTCTAGCTTTTCATGGGAATCAGTAAATTCAATGTATTAGAAAGGAAACTGTGTCTCGGGAGGAATAAAAATGTACGCATATAGACATATAATAATGTTATGTTGTTGATACGTCTGATCTTCTGGCGCTCATGAGAAAATTTGTTGTGCAAAAGTTATGTAGATATTCCAAAGAATAGGGGAATAATAATATTACATGTGAAGTGGTATGGTATATGGTTGATGGTGTGATGTGATAGAAAGTGGAGTGAATCATCAAAGTAATAATAATAATATTAAATGTAATATTATGGAGTTGGGATGAACGAGAAGATAAATTTTACGATTAGTCCTTTCGTTAATGACGACACTGCACGAGAAGGTATAAAACAATCTTTATGTTATGCATGCTACTTATATACATATATATTCCTTCTCCTTTTTATCCATTAAGAGCCAAAAGCCATTATGATGGATTATTTGTGAAATTACAAGTGGGCATACGTGTGTATAATGGAAAGAGAAAAATACATCCAACAGTTGAATGGTTGATCAGCCACCGACAAGCAGAACTGCAACGAAGCGACATGATGACGAAGAATATTAGTTTGCAAGTTTAATGATAGAGAAGTGGTTTTCAACCATGTTATTAAGGTACATATCGAACATTGACAAGGATGGTGATATCCAACTAACTTATAACCTGGACGAAAGTTGTTGGGTGTTTTGAATCGAATAGAACGCTAAATTGGCAATATTATTACCCTAGATCAATACCATCTAAAATATTCAACTCGGTTGAAAAAAAGCAGCTTTTTCTCTTGCAGTCCGCAAAAAAGTATATTGACAAGGCATCACAGGGGGCAACTCTATATTACTCCTTTTCTTACGTACTTCCAATTTTATAACGAAAGTCATTGAAACCGACAGCCGATTGAGTATAAAAAGGCACATGCAGTGATCATCTATTAAACATTATCATCACAAAGCTACTGCTGGCTTGGCTTTGGCTTTGGCATTACGAACAAAAAAATCATAAATCAACCAAAAAATTTATTTCTAGATGATAGTATATAGCGAAGCTCAAAAATTGTTTATATAAACAAAACAACCCATAAATGTTTATGGGACTATTTTGCTCCAGTCAGAAACGGTAATTTTTTTTGTTGAATGTGCATTCTGCCTACAGTCACAGTTCATATTATATACATTATCATGTATATCGTTACGTTGCGTACCCTATTTTTGTTCAGTCATGCGGCAACAGTTTGGTTTGCCAAAATCATGTTTTTGGCTTCTTCAAAGGGGGTTTAGGTACATCATCAACAATTTCCTTTTTGGGTGAAGTATAATATTTGTGTATTATTGCATTGCACTGCTTATTGCTGTTGCTCCATAGAATGTCAAATAATGTGGCTGCGGCTAATATTAACTTCTTGGTAGGGGTAAAGGTTGAGTAATTTTAAGCCAAATGTTTTCCTCTCTGGTCACGTATATATATGCAATCATGAGTCAAAGTTCTATTTTGTACATTTGAATTTTATGCATATGAGCAGCTTCAGTGTATTATTACACAGAAGCTGAAAATGACTGCATATAATGGCTTTTTGGCGACGAAGCCGACTTGAGCTCCTTTCAAAGAAAGCTTTTCAGTGGTTGACAGTTGTTTATAGACATTAAAATATAGACTTTTGTGGTGTTATATGTTCGTGTTCAAATTTTTGCTTTGGTGAGAAAGAGATGAGAATGCAGCTGATTTCCACATTATACCACATTTTGTCTCCAGTTTTATGAGAACTCTGGCTTTGACTCTGAGTGGAAACAGATTTCAACATTATGAATGAGCTCCATATCACTTCATATTGAATATGACATTAGTTTTTATTGATATTACTCATGTCACGACCTCCCATTATTTCTCACGCTATCTTGAAAGTGGCCCTTGAATAATGAAGATTACAAAATGTTCTACTAAAACTATGTACTTTGACAAAAACCAAAGTGGGAAAAAGATTGCGTAGCCTATGACTTCATCATCATCATCATCATCCTCAACAAATATTTTTTGGTGGTAGACCGTAGACAGAACGATATGAAAGTGGAACCACTTTTTGTTTCAAGCTACTCATGTCTTGAGTAAATATACTCAACTCTAGTAGTAGAGTAGAATCCATATAGACCATAAGATGCTACTCAGCTAGCTTAGGCAGCAGCAATGGTGGAAGAGAGATTTATGCATTATTTTGCATGAAAATAATATTTCATCTTCATTATTATGACGAGCTGTCACTTATTTTCGCTCTCTGTGCAAGT
Organism: Orchesella flavescens; assembly: GCA_964034955.1. Taxonomy (NCBI): domain Eukaryota; kingdom Metazoa; phylum Arthropoda; class Collembola; order Entomobryomorpha; family Orchesellidae; genus Orchesella; species Orchesella flavescens. Next base: position 28,569,475 of record OZ035954.1, on the reverse strand, counting down.
CCATAAGCATGAAAATATGTTTACTCAAAGAATCCGGGTTTACCTCTCAAACATATAAAGCTCCTGACAGAAACAAACCGAGGTGAAAATAAAGTTCGACTGGTACAAATTTATGAAGACGCCCTGTCCTGATTTAACCTAAACATATTTTGAAAGAATGTATACACTCATAGTCCCGTATATTGGCAAGCCAAGCTCAAATTTCCTAGCAATAATAATCCTAACCTAATACCGATAATGTATTACATGCAATTTTACAATGCGGCGTGTTCTAATAAATTCCAAAGTATATAAACATTAATTACTTGGACATATTGCATTTTGCAACTGTGTAGCGCATGGATTTATTACTTGACTGCTGAGCTGAGTAATAAAAACTCCCAGGAAGAAGTGTGTAATATATGCGTTTAACTGTCTCCATATGGCTTTTGAAATTAATTATAACACGAAAAAGGTTGTCCTTTCTCGCTAGCAATTGTAGACAATTTATGATTTCCGTCCACTTGCGTGGCTTGACTTGGGATTATAATAATACGGGTTGGATTATATTGCCCTTGAATAAAAGCCTCCGGACATGGTTGAGTAGACCATACTACCATTTCTTTTTGTCGTTGTTGAGGAGGTGTACCATATGTTGATGTGGATGTCGTATGTCGTGTAAGTTTACAGGGTGCACCTGGGTCCACAAATTAAAGTCAGTTTCAAATCAACCATAACAAAACGCAGTTTTGCGAACAACCTCTCCCAAAATTGAAATACAAACTTAATCCTCTTGCTCTGCAAGTAGCATGTACAAATTGCGCAATCACAACAAAAATACATGTATACTTTGGGAATTCCTTATTGCTTTGATCTAGAAAAGAATGGCAATGACATCAAGCTCAAATGTATTCTTACATGGGCCATGTTAGGACGAAATTGCACCTTTAAAATTTTATTGGCCATGTTTCTACTACCTATTCTATAAGGCTGAGGTGGAATGAAAGTGGAGGCTGCTCAAATATTTTATTGAACTCAAGCTCCTATAAAGTCTATGTTTTCATTTGAAATTTGTGTGTACTATTAGTACTACTACCCACCACCCACCCCACCTGGCAAATCATGGTATCAATGCTACAAAACCTAATTGGAAACAATAAGCAGAGCAGATCCCTCTAAAAATAGTGAGCCTGATATGTGCGCCGCTTACGATCCATAGAAATTTCATTTCTTACAGTTAGTTTGGATACATACATTTCATTCATCATGTCATGTGGTAAAAAGAAGGAAAACTTCCATCTAAAAGGTCCTAGGTCAAGTTAAATTGGTTGGAATGAGGAGGCATTCATACATCTATTAGGAACAGAGCTACGGAAATTTCCTGATCAATTCATATGACAAGGGGGAACCGATGCATGAGAGACACCCAAACTCACAACTTTGACGGGTTGACAGTCAGGTAATGAAACTTCCACCAACTCTTTCCATCCTTTCTTCCTCTTCGATTCTTCATAGGTAGATTTTTCCCCTCGTAAAGAGATTCTTTGAGCTCGAGGTTTTTGCAAAATTCAAAATCTTTATCATCAACCAAGACAGCCAAAGAACATTTCCTAATGGCTTCTGTTTCTACTCATGGAATGGAGGTAGTGTGTATATATGACAGCCATTTTTCTCATCTCAGTTTGCATGTAAACAAATAAGAAGTATCTGTTTATTCTAAACCGATAAGGAGTAGAATTGAACTCTACATAAGCTAAAAACTATTTATATTTAATAAAGTGTAACCACATTCTGCACTTTTGAGAGAGAAAATATACCTATATAATTTCCCCAACGCACACACTGCTTCTATACTTAAAAATAGTCATAGTCATACATTTCTTGGTTTTCATCCCATTTCCAATAAATATTTCAACTTTGCACGGTGGCATATGTATACTGGATGATGATGATATGATACTAAAAAAGGAAGACGTAAGAAACGGCATAAATGCGGGTGGGCATATTTCAAGGAGCATCAACATAAAAACAATCGCATAAAAGTCAAGAACAGAGAAAGAGACAAAAAAAGGAAAAGCCCGGTAGTCAAAAACTACATGCATTATAGAGACATACATCCAAACTCAAACATATTATATATCTACATACGTTTTTTTATGCATCTCGTTCAACAAACCCAGTTCAGTTCAGAGCTTAGAGCTGTGTGTGAGGAGAACTCAAGTGGAAATGTGTTATGTCTTAAGGGCAAGAGAGGAAAAAGTGTCGAGTATAAAAAAATAGAGTTGAATTGACAGAGAAAGTGAGAGATACCAGACACCCACCACCACCACCAGCAACCACACACACCACGAGTTCCACCAACATTGTTCTTTACCAACATTATACATTGAAGCTGCTTGCGTGCTTGCTGAGGTAAAATAATGTAGTCTATTTGTCTGTATGTTTTTGCAATGCAGCCCAATCTTGTACTATAATCATCTCGTAAACGAGAAAACGAGAAAAATGGAACAAGGGAAACTGAAGAACAACTACTTTTTTTTTGTAGATTTCCTCTACAGTACTTTCTTTGAAGAGGAGAGAAAAGCCCTTTTTAGTCAACTCACTTGTCCCCTCTTTAATCAGAAGTCGAGTGTATAAAGTAAGCTTGCTATGGTTGTGTTGTATGAAAACCCTCCCCCAAAAAAGAAAAGTGGAGAAAATGGGATAGCCTTTCTATAACTTTTTTTTTCATGGTGAATTCCTTTCTTGTATTTTTTGTTGTCAAAGTTTATTATCATTTTGTGTACCTGAGGATGATTACACGGTGACTTTAGATGACTTCATACAGAGAAATAGAGAGAGAGAGAGAAAGAAAAGTAACTGCACTTTATCGAGGCTTTTCTCTGCTGTTTGTGTGTTATGAGAACATGAGAAGAGGAAAAATGTCTTTAGATGTTTGGAGAAGAGAAAAATATAGAAAAAGATTCGTTTTTTCCCATCTTTTATTTCCTCCACGTGGGGAATCCAAACAATGCAATACACATTGAAAAAGTTTTTTCTCTTGTTTTCCTATTCTTTTTCTCCTCACATCAAAACACTCTTTGCTCTTACATGCATATTGACTTTACATATTAGAAGGTTGAAAAGAGAAAGCGTGTCAAACAAAAGTCTCAAGTTTTCAAGTTTCCTGATATTAACTACTTCAATAATAATAGGAGAGTTTTTTTGTTTGTTTTCTACTCTCATTTTCTATACCAGGTACATATATATATGTATATGAATTTAGAGATAATGATAATAATAATAATAATGATGCCAACGATGCGATGTTGATCATATTGTATATCCGAATTAAAGGAATGCAAACAAAAAGTGACAATCATATCCTCCAACTATTGTAATAAGAGTGGAACATACTGATGAAGGCGAATAATATGGGCGTGGTGCCCATTGTCATATGATGAGTGTGTAGGTATAGGCATGCCCCTCAGCTGAATTTCATTATCATGCAATAATAATAATTATGTCGAGCTTTATAGTTTGTTGATAAATATAAGGTAATACAAATACAAATGGTAAGCATGGGAGGGTGAATAGTTGATTTGGATAAATTATTATTATTAGATGATATATATATTTTTCGTGCCCGATTTACTCCCTTCTCGAGGCATTTTATCCTTAACAAAGCTTTTTGTATTATTCTTTTATACATGTACAATGAACTCATTTGGATTCTTGGAATCATTAAATATGATCCCTCCCAGGATAATTTCTTGGAGAGAGCATAAACAGAAAAAAAGTAAGTATGAAATAAATCTAGGGTAAACTGGCAGATATTATACCCAAGAAGGGAAATACGAATTAACCTATAACCTTTCCAATATCATACATAATGTAAGTATGTAACATGACTAGACTAACATAAAGTTTCAAAACAGCACATAATAAGTTCACAAACAAAATACATTGCAACAAACATGATTTTTCTGCCCTGAAGATGAATATCATATATCAGGAGTCTAATCTGCTAGCGACCGAAATAGCAAAAGATGTTGACTTGAATATTTGATGAAAACATTGAAAACAAAATTTGGAAATTCTGTGCTTACAAAACGACAACAAATTGAGTTTCTTTCAGATAGACGATGAAGCGTATAAGTTGGAACAGCAATAAGTAATAAAATATAACGATGCGTGATATATACCGTTCATTTTGTTGTAAATAGCTTTTGCTATCTCTACGATCACAAGTAGTTTGCAATAATAACCAACTAAAAATAGAGGAACAAGATATTATTTCCAGGCTAAAGACTGGATATCAAAAAGCGTATAAGGATTTCAATGCATTACACGCATAGTATTGGTATTTTTGCTATTTCAGTTGCTAACAAAAGTGCCCCGTAAGCAATGCGCGTCACGCGTTGTATATTTTATGTTGTATTGTGTATAATGATTTCATCCAAATATATAGATGTGTTCTTATAACACAAGAATATCGAATCACAACCTTAAGAAATTCATAAATCATACAAGTATTTCTCTTCTTTCACAACCAGAGTAACTAGATATATGCGTAGCGTATGTACTACGTGCGATTCAGCAAAGTAATATTATTATCTGCTGAAGCTGAAGAGGTTACGATTACAAAAATGAGCTTATATATTTTGTACATTGAAAGAGGAAACGTTCCTTCCACTTCCAAATTCCATATATTCAGCTCGTAGAAGGGTCATAATAATATTCGGAAGCTATAATAACTTGCATAGTAGTTAACGCCACGCTATATCAAAGTATATATAAACACTAGTACTTTCTAGAGTTTCTGGACTTTTGATCTGACACTTTTGCCAGACACGTAACTTATGTAATATACATTAATATTAATGAATATACCTGTACTGCTTGATTTTCACCTTGATTTTTGGCATCGCATCGGGAGGACTTGCTTTGGAATATTTTCTGCAGAGTTATTTGCTTCCTCTTTTTCGTCCTAGAAAGTAAAAAGACCTTTGCATGTCTAACATTCTTGGAAAGTTCTCATCTTCCATGGAAAACTACTTGCATAATGTAGGAGCAGTACAAAAAGTAAGTACAAGCTGAGGCTGAGAGTAAGTAAGTATTATGTGAAACACACTCTTCTTGTCATCGTTGTCGTTTTCATGGCATGATATTTACTGAGTTTGGGTTAGAATGGTTAGATAGACGTGTGAAATGTAGTTCTACGATATACATTTTATAAACTTATCTTCAACACATCTATACTATAAAAGTACATATTATATCAAGTGCTGCTTCTAAGAAAGGAATTGCATGAATTCCTTTTTCTTTAGGTTGGTGAAATGGTCACATGTGAACTTTATAAGTTACACCAATGGTGTAACACCATGCATCTTATAATAGGCACGGCATGTTTTAGTTAAATGTACTGCACACATTTATCCATGGCTCCTTGCTGAGATACACGAACATTGTGAAGAAAAAAATATTCTCAGAGAAAGAATTGGGATAGCTAAAATAATGTGTACGTCTTCTGTGCTCCATACTCCATACATGCGTGTGTACTCATGCCTTGCTCGATGTACGAATTTGCTTGGTTGGTAAGTATATATATTCCAAAAAAAGGATGCAAGATCCATTACTCTAGTTAGGTAGCATCTGGAGTGCACGGATTTTCAACTGAGAATGAAAATAAGCTACCAATTTCTCTCTCTAGATTCGATCTTAGAATATGATAGATTTTCTGGAGCAAGAGCCCTTTTATCCAAAAATTCCATCTTGCAATCCTTTTCTATACGGACCTACAATCAGACCGTTTTCATCTACAGTACAAACATGAACATGTCGCATACATAGAGTCATCTTTTAAACGAACGACATTGTTTCGAATGTCAGCAGTCTCTAAGTACAGAAATATACGCTCCAAGTAATACATGTAAAGTGCACAGCTCATGGAGAAAGAAAGATGTGAGCATGTTATGACGAAAATGGTAAAAAAGAGCAAATATATAATGTGTATCAACAGGATTCGGTTCAATTTAGGATGATTTGAGCCGAAACGTTTATAGTCGACAGTCACCAAACGTAGGAATTCCTCTGTACAGTGCAGTGGGATAAAATATAGAGCTATTATATACCAATTCCGCCATGCATGCCATGTCATGAAGTCATTATAGAGGCATAAGAGCATTACAACTCAAACAATAAACATGCACTATTCATAGGTTGTGTGTCATAACTCATATTGCACTTACGTTACATTTGGCCTGGCTTGGCTTGGCATGACATATTCAGTGAATTTACTTTTGGCTTAGCAGGCGTAGTGAATAACAAGAAGAAAAATGCATTTTCAAATTTGTATACAAGTAACAATTTCATAACTGATTTATGGGGCAATATAAACTAACTAAAATGGTTAGAAAATGAGTGAACCAAATGGTACCACATCCAACTTTTCTAACGACGAAAAAAAAGTACATTAAAATTGAATGGGGCTATATATGTGTCGGGTCGTAAGAATGTCGCTAAGGGCTAAGCTAGAGTATCAAGAGAGGGCTAAGGAAACCACCATGAGAGTTGAGTGCCTCTCTCAGTCTGTGGAAAAGTCAGCTTTGGCCAGGCAGACAAAAGAAAATTTATAAAGTGGAAAACAAGGGAAACTTGACTGCTCTACTCAAAGGACTATTTTATACTTTTGTGAACTGGTAAAGTTACTCAAACCCATGCTAGTCTGGTAGTGCCAGCACCAGCAGTATTTTTCTCTCAACAAACTACAGGAGCAATGCTTGCAATTTAAAGTAGAGTAAGAAAGAACAATAAGTGTCAGGAAGCTGAGAAAAGATGAATGTGCATGTCATTGATCCATGTCGTCGCTCTTTTTATATTCTGATCAAATGAGTAGACATGCAGAAAAGAAGTTAAGTTTCTATTCTAAGAAAGAACGAATGTTTTAAATCTTGAGAGAATTTCGCGTACGTTGGAAATGTACAAAGTCCTTGGGTATTCCTCCAGCAGAGCCTTTCTGGAAGAAAGTGAGTAAAATGTTTGTCATAAGAAGTAAGAATACATACACCAATATTCATTCCATTTGTGAGCAGTTCATTCATTCCTTCCCTCCCTTCCTACGTCAAAGAATTTGTAGTCGTTCTCCTAAGGCGATTACAAATGGCACGAATATCTACTTTACTGATTTCAGATTATGTCAAGATTTTTTGGTATCTTCAACTCCTTGTCAACTATCTGGTGACTCAAGCTGGTGATTTGATGGAATTGGAAGCGAAAGGGGGGTTTTTACTATGTAAAATAGTTCACGAGAAAAGACGTAGTGGGTGGGCAGGTCGGGAAGAGAACGATAATTATTTTAGTCAAGCTAGTCATGTGTATGATTAGTTATGCATTCGAGTACTATATCATCAAGCTTGATCACCGACTGGAACAGAGTTCTTTTGGAACGTATATGCTTGAAATGAAAATGAACATGGCTGCCAATATATGTAATATGTGTGTGTGTGTGTGTGTATAGTAGTGTCTATACGGAATGAAATAGTTCGAAAAATTATATTAAAATGCCTTTCGGACTCTTTTCTTCCATTTCACTTTTTCCCATGGTTAATGTACTATTCATTATAGCCTTTTGTAAACTTAATAACACCCTCCCCCTACGGCTATACAGCAAACAGAAACTTTGGTCAGAGCTGATTATGCTCGAGAGTAAACTAAACTGCCTATAATACACATGTACATCACCGGATATGGATTTCCTTGTTATAGACTTCCGTGTAATATCCGCTTGCAGGAATGCGTCAGCGATTGCTTTGCTAAGCATTCATTGCATCATCATCATCACTTCAACATAATACATATTGCTGCCGTTCCCAACTTTAAGTGTTTCTGTTACTCTCATTCATTTCTCATAGTGAAAGCGCTGTTGTTTAATGCTTGAACTAGCACACAAACGAAATTATTCATTGTCTCCATAAAGCATAAAGCTCACTATTTCTCTCTAATTTTGCATCGCATTCGCAATGTATTACAACGCAAGCAAACGGCCTGAATGGAGTGCATGTACTCACATTACGTTTGTGTATTCATTCACGTAAATGAAAGTCAGATTCATTGTGAACTTTCTTAATAACCTACTGAATATGTTATTTAACTACATGAAGACTAGAAAAGTGAGAAATTCGCCTTTTTGTAGCATACAAAAACCAACATTAAACTCATATGGATATAAAAATATGAGACTATATGGCAAATCAACAGAAGGAGAATCTACGGGTGGTTATAGAAAGGAAAGAAGTTCTTTCCTTTCAACGAACCCGTAATCAAACTCGAAATGTGTACATCTCTCGTTATAGCCCTGATTGAGTGACACATGTTATGCTCTTGTGTAACGGGAGGGTCGATCGGTACGTACTAGTAGGCATGTAGTAGGTAGTAATGCCATCACATTTCCCATCACATGTAACTTATTAGGGAAATCTAACAACCGGAAAAAGAGCTGTCAAGTAGGAAACCCATATTAAATGGCCGGAGGCTTTTGGGATATTGTGTTTAATATATGTATGTCCAAGGGATAGCAAACAGTTTGATGACAGAAAATAATCAGTTCACAAGACTGCAACCACACGTGAACTTTGTTACATTTTCATCGATATTTTTCTCATGCGTGATTATACTTCATGTTTGGTTTTTTTGCGTGCGTCTAATTAATGTTTTGCTCACATCCACATACAATATAATTGCATATAATTTGACCACTGAACGATAGAAAATGTCGAAACTACGCTAAAACCACGATCTTTTTCTATGAGCGCCTGTATAACATAGTAGGTGTAAATTAAAAGCGAATATATATGAGTATAACATCATACTCATACGCCTGCAGAACTACATTTCCTTGCTGCCTGTTGGTTCTTGCAATGCTGCTGGTATCATTCATATTTAAGGGATCCAGGGTTGTAAATGTGAAAGCTACCTATTCAAATCAAGTTTGTCATGTGGAACTACCGCCACCTTTTTTGGTTATTTTGTTCTATTCTTGGTATCCATCTTACATAATATGGAAATTTAGTTCGATACATGAATATGTACACATTTGGTCTTTATTCTATATGAGAGAAAACTTTCTCTTGGGAATTTTGTACATGGTTTAATCAACGCGCCTGAACAGAAGCAAGTTCAAGATAGCATGTAGAGGTCCACAATTTTCTACTTAGTAACGTAAAAGTGAAAGGACAAAAATTGTGAATATAATGTGAAAATATATGGATACACATACATACCCCACTATAGCTAGCACAATAGCAAAAATTACAAGGTATATATTTTGTATAAAAAAGACACATATATTGAATTCTTGAGCGCCCCAATTCCAGACTTACAATAAAAAAGTAAGCTAAGCAAGGTACAGCTAAGAGAAAGCTCTAGCAGTAAACGGTTGGACTTGCAAAGAATGTGTTTGTGCACGTCCATCCATACATTCAACCATTCAGCCAGTGAAAGTGCTGTGTGTATATGTTATTCCAGCTGAAGGTAGTACATACATAGTATAGTAGTATGATATCATAAAAAGAGAGCTTGTACATAATGCACACCTTCATTAGTGTGGCTGTGGGTGAGCTAAAGAAAGTGGAGTAAACATGTGGTGAAAGGGCGAGAGCTATAAGTAGGACGGGTTATATGGTATGCATGAAACCATGACATGTACAGCTGTGGAAAGACATCAGACATGACGATGACAATTACTAGCGTAGACCAAACCATTGCCATTGTCAAGAGGAAACGAACTTCATAACAATTACATTACATAAGAAGGGAACAAGGAGAAAACGTGCATAAACTATGGATGGCGCTTTTTAGTTTCTTTCTGAGGCGCTCAATACAAGACAAAGAAAGTGACTTGATGGTTGGTAGGAACTAGGATATGATGTTTACTTGACGAGCATGATGATTCCATTTCGTTTTTGTGTTCGAATGATGTCAGTGTTGTTGGTTGACTACATACGAACGATGGGATGATTCCATAAGGCAAAGCTGAAAACAACCTGAACACAAGAGTTTCAACTGCTTCAGAGTTTAAGTTCGCTAATACAGTTAGCAGCGTGGGAAGGAAGGTGCAGAATTTTTTTTACAACTTCTACAATTACTTCTGGGTTTACATATGAAAGAGTAATATGGATGAATGTCTACAGAAATTTAAAACAAAATAGTACGCATGTTTCCACTGTCATTTGCATTTGAAATGATGACACATGATAGCATGACGCTTGATATGTATAATATAATACAAAAGAATTGAAACTGCACTTACCACCGTACCGCCTACCAACTCCTGCTTAGCAATTCAAAGCCTTGATATATATACATATATAGGCTTAGTTATAAAAGCACTCATTCGAATAACGAAATACACACGCAATCATTTCAAGCATGAGCTAGATACAATGTCAAATTATCAATTTAAACACCCTCCATTACCTTCTTCAGGTTGGTTTTTGTAAGGCTAAAAAGAAAGCAGAAGTAAAGTTTGGCTACTGCTGCTACTACCTTTGCATTTGGTTATTTCGACTACAATTTCATTTTTAGTTTTACTAAAAGAAAGCAACATCAGATAGGCGTGTCAATGTTTGAATACTTGGGATAAATAATAGAGTGCGTAAAATTTTTAGTCAGTCAACTAACTATAATGCATGCATGTGTATGATAGTGCGGGGGCTCAAACCTTGTGTATTATTTAGAGGGGGGAATACATTCATGAGCTTCAGCAGTAACGCTAATACTCGTTGGGAGAGGAGAACTCGCATGAATTTAGTTTAGTTTGCATTTGTATATTTAATGCATTGGTAAAGTTTTGGGGTTTTTACGAAGGCTAACACGAGCTGCATAATATATTTGAAGAGTAATTGAATTCAACCCACTCGTCTCAATTTTTAAGTTGGTTCTAATGGTGTATGTACTTTTAATCAAAAGTGCTAAAGTTTCATCCAACTGTTTGCACTGTGTATAGTTTTGTACTTTATGCACATCATGACCTACGAGAGTAAACGGGGGATGCCGAAATTTAGCATCAATTTATAAACACTCTCCCGGCTGCACTAAACAGGTAGGAGGAATTGGTCGGTGGCATCATAATACTTATACCCATTGATGTTCTAAAAAAACTACATGTGATACATAGTGACTATTGAAAAGTGAAAGTTGTGAAAGAATTAAATTCTATACATTGACAGATGTATAGAATTGCATGTAAGAGGACTGATGTAAAAATAAAAAGTTAAAATATATGTCAATTTAATTATCTACACCAACAGGATGTGGATGTACCCGTAGCTTTGGCAAATCAATTTTGGTGCGGTGGCAAGTTCATTTTTATTAAAAAGTCAAGAATTCATTCATTACTTCAAAATCCATGAATTTTGTAGCCAAACTCTTCTGTCAATCTGAATTATCAAATTTATATATCCTGCCAGGGCTGACAGTGTAGTTCACATGCTGCATATATACCATTTTTAGTATGCAAGCTTAATAAAAAAAATTGCCTTCATAAATTGAATTGAAAAGTATATTATACTTGACGCAAAGGGCAACGATTTGGAAATCATTAAATATTGTATGGAATAACATGGAATATTCAAGAACAAATATATTTACTCAAGACATTTCTCCTGTTCCTATCGTCAAAATTTCTAACTTCTAAGTTGATAAAATGTTACATTTTTGCATTGTTGATTGTAAAGAATTATTAACAGATTTGCTTTTAATTGCAAAATCAGAACTAATTCTCTTGTTTGAGGCTTTCTCATGTTTTTTCGTGGCATACCGTAATGATTGCCAAATTAAATGAAAGAAAATCAACCTTACAAACTGTAAGGTTGTTCTACTCGAAAGAGAAATGATGTTTTGCTTTTTTTACGCCAATGCAATAACATGGTTTATGTTTGGTGGATTTGCCAACAAAACAGTGGTATAAAGATGATGTGTTTTGAAAAAAAAACAGTAAAGTAAAAAGGTGCGTCATTAGCAAACGGTTTTTTGTGCGTCACTAAAAATGAATGAAGTTGCAACATACAAATCTCCGTTTTTACTGACGCAAGTTTTCACATAACCATTTTGTCAGTGACGTACTGTTTTGCATAACCGGATTTATATTAACGTCTATTATTGCATAACCTTCTTTCAAAGGACGTCAACAATATTCCAATGAAACAGGCAGAAAATACGAAAGTAATCTGTGAACAATTTTAAATGCATTTATAACTCGCTAGACTTTGAAACTAATTTGAAAAATGGGATCATAGTGAACATCTAGATGCTAATTACATCCACATTCATTATGCAAACTTTATGCAAACCTTCATAATAGGTTCATAAAAATTAATTGAAAGTTCAATAGTTGTTTAAAAATACTTTACTCACGATCAGAGTCATATTAATATGCCTTCAATTCCTGCCTAAAATTTCATGTATTCGTTTTAACTCTACCTTATGAAAATAATAACGAAGCATGGATCCACATTTATAAAATTTTATGAAAGAAATTGGCCCATCCTTTGTGAATGATAATAAACAAGCAAACGTACATACACATATGGTAAAAACCAAGGGGTGATGTTGGTTTGATTTGATACATTCAACATTACAGTGGAACCCAGGTTTCTGACAAACACAGTGCGAAAAGTTTCAAGTAGCATAAAGAGCCATCTTGAACGAATAAAAGGGAGTAAAACCGTTCCTAGATAGGTTTGATGATAGGGAAATGCAAAAGCATCCGTGTGTTGTCTACGTGTTATAATGAAGATGTAGGTTGTATCTTCAGCAACAACCTGCTAGCGTTTGCGTTTCAGTTGTGCTGGTGCAACAAAGATATTTTGCATGGGGGAACTTGCTTATTGTAGAGCTCCACTCCGAGATTTTGACAGTATGTATCCTTTCCTTTCAAAGCCACTTCTGAACTCAGTTTTTCGTCACCTCCTTCATCCTTCGACAACGTAAAGTGAAAGTGATTTGTACATTTTTGTGCAAGTTTCTATTTGTTGAACTTGATTGATTTAAAATGTATGAGATACCTATTATTTAGATAATAGTTGTCTCATAGTGCCCCAAATATACTTTGACCTATAAGATGAACAAATATGGCATTTTTCTGAAATTTAGTCGTATCTAGAAAAACCAAATAATCTCTTCTACTTACGATTAGTTGTAGAACTGTTACAAGTAGCAAAACAAATACATCTAAGCCCATCAATAAAATTCGTCATTTGCAATGTACCAATTTTAATGTATTTATGAGACAAGGATATGTACACTGCTTACGCTAATGGCAATAGCAATAATGTAGCATGTTACGGACAGATGGGGGAGTGTATATAAAGTATAAATGAAAGATTTCAATGTTTACCCTGCACTTATATTACTCACAAGCCTTTGCCATCAATTATCCTTCCCCTAAAACAATACAGGCGCAGGAACATATCACCTCTTTTAACATGATAGCTAGATTGGTAAGTGGTGGTTTCAGTGTCCATCACATCTGGATATATTTGGCTAAATTTGTAGTAGCAGGAAGGAAAATCAAGTAGGACACCAAAAAGTAAATAACTACCAAACCAAATATATCATTTGTAACAAGAACAAGGCCGGATCCTCACATGCGTATGACATGACGGTTGATGAATGGTTTCCAACTCTACTTTCACTTTATGGAACTCAACCACGGCTATCGATAGCGTTGGTGTCTTTTGTATATAAACTATAAATATACAAACTAGTGTAGTAGGAGCCATCAACTTAGTTGTATTATTGGAAGGCTATCTCCGTCGCCAATCTGTCATGAGAAGACAAGGACACATTAGGTTAATTTCGTTTAGATTAACATGCTACAATCGCGTAATACATAATTCGTTGATAAACAATGTTGTCCGCAATCACAATGAAACATCATGTTTTTTAATGGTTTTTGTTCTGTAGGATACCCGCCAGGCAGGCTCCATGAAATTAACATTTGTTGCACGAACAATGAATAAGGTTTCTTTTATTTTATTAAAATTCAATCGTGAAACTTTCTTCAGGAGACAAGCTTTCTTTTCACGATGAATGACCACGATGAAGAAGCAGAACTTGTTTTGGGTGTGAATGTGAATAGGTTGAAAAAGCACTAAATCATTGTGTAGGACAGGAGAGGGAGGGAGTGGGATATATGTGACATTGGGAAGGTTCTCATTATTTCTTCAATCCACCTTCATGCAAGCGAATGAAAGATGTTTGTTTTTGTACTGGGTGACACTTTGTCACATCACTTCTGGTCACCCTTCCGGTTATTTTTGTTTTAATGGATCTGCATTCTCTTATCGTTATCTTCTATATGTTTCATGAATGAGATTGATAGATACATTTAAGAAGAAAAAATGTATTGCTTACATAAAGCACGAGCTAATATGCTTCCGGTAATAGCGTTTCCCATTATGATTTAAATGACTGTTTCTCTTGAAAGGGGTAATAGTTAAGTGTTATAAAGTTACAACTTACAAGTCATTTATGTTTCTAAAGTAAAATAAGAAACCTTCACGTAACAACAGAAAAAGTAACATGCATACTTTTGGACTGGAGGTACAGCATTTAATCAAGAAAGGGCTGAACTGGTGTATAATTTGCATCTACATAGCTTTACATTCATGGCTGGATGTATTTTGTATTTTGCATAAACTATATGATTTCTGATACTAGAAATTTTCACCTGTACGTTCACTTCGATAATTATACGTTGTTGTTAGATTTACACTCTGAGCTGTCAGACCGTATGAATGATGGATGTTATAATACATGGGTTGAATGAAAGTTGAAACCTTTAGATCCTGTAAACCAAGGGTATAAACATTCATATTTTATGTAGGTCACTGAGTATATTGGGGTAGCGCGAGAAAAGTCTTTAACGAAACACTTTAATCCTGCCCCTCTGCCTGTCTATCAGAAGCGAAATAATTTATAGCGTGAACCTGAAAATGTAACTCCAGCACTGAATGCATGAGATTTAACCATAATGCTGTACTTTGAACTATTAAAGGGACGGTCGGTGTGGTTGCGGTTTGAGTTTGAGCAAAGCAACATTGCGTCATATCAACATTTACACTCATTCGAGATTGCAAACAGGAAGATAAAGAGTATATTCAGAATTTTGTTTTGACACATTCTTAGATTCTTACCTTGCTTTTCACCACCAAATTAATTTTATACTTGTATTCCAGAAACGGTACTTTTACTTGGCACAATTTTAGCTACAAAATATATTTTCATAATCAGGGAATCTCACATCTGATCCCAAACAATTTCACTTTCTCATTCGCATCCTCATATACTTATTTATTTATAAGAATTTTGGTGCTTAGCCTATATACGCCACTTCATTTACAATTTTGTAATTCATCACTTTTACTGTGTTACTAAAACCGCGAAAACTTTCTCCTTTAGCTTTTCTTTGGACACTCTACTCCGCCGTTGTTGTGTCAGGCATTTGCTGCTTTTGTTTTCCTAAAAAAACTAAAGATCGGTTCCAGCTTCCAGCAAAACTTCATGGCTTCCTCACAATAAGCTAAATCCCTGTGCACAACGCCCACCCAATGTAACAGCTTCAGGCAGAAGCCAGCCACAGCGTCTGTTATAGCCAGTTGACATGTGGTGCTGCTTTTGGGGGCTCAGTAAAACATGCCAAGCACAAACCATATACTTGCAGCAGTAGTCTACCCATAATATTCTCGATATAACTCTTCAATGTACTTTTCCTACGGTTATTTTCATTCATATGAATTTATTACACAGAAACCATATTCTTTCTCAGTTCTATAATATTGTGTTTGTGCAGCTGCATTGGGTGTGCACGTAGAACGTGTGTGTAATAAAAAATGCATAGCTGTAAATAAGTGTAAATAATAAAATATGCGGGCGAGAATGAAATGAGTTTCTGCTCTATTAAATTCGATATCTTAAATTTGCTTAAATGTGTTTCATCCCAAGGAATCAGGATGAGGATAGTTCATACAGCTGAGGAAGAATTTTGTACATATTCAATTCAAGAAAGCATCAAGTGATTTTGATACTTTATCTGAGAAATATTTAAGATACAGCAAACTTAGAAACTTTATTTTCCTGGAATTTTGGGGCTTAAATAAATATCTCAAGCTTTCTTCGGCAGTTGTATTCCTTTTAGACGATCACATGGCTTTGAATATCCTCAATACGAAATAGCTCAGCTTTGTAAAATGCAGTGATGGCTTGTGGTGCTGACGCTTGAGCAAAAAATTATTACTACTCTAGAGTGAATGCATGAGTACACTCTCGGGTTATCTTAATTGCCATGAAGAAACTGATGTTAATTGCAGCACATAATTATAAATAATTTACTCGGGAAACTCAGTTCATGGTGCTCCATCATCAGTGCAGCTAAAACGTTCCCTACTACCCAAATCTTCGTAGTCGAACAAATCTTCATAGAGGTTACACATGGATGATTATTATTTTTGGTCACGTGCATGATAAAAGACAATAATGAAACTAATGAAGGATTAACAACAGGCAAGATAATTACTCTGATGATAATGATCACTCACACACGGACCACGTCACACGTGCAGCAAGAATCATGGTTTATGATGCTACGCTGCTTGAAAAAGAAATGAAATATAAGTAATATTCCTCTTCTACTTTCTCCTTCCTTTCTCATGTTGGTGACCATCATGCACTAATTGAATTTTTCTGCACCGTTTGTATTCACCATGAAACAAACTTGTGATTTTGGGGACGTGCGTGATGCTTGATACACTGTTAATGATTTTCAAAGTAATTTGGGACAGACGTATCGAGTTTCTGTTTTCTCATCATGAGAAAAATCCCTTGTTTTTGAGATGATCTCCTTAGACCACGACACAAATACACATTTTATACAAAAGGTTAATGCCATTACACGTTTGTAATGCAAAGAGGGATTTCTGTTGACGCTGAGGCAGTGTCATGCATTGTACAGTTACAAATGATGAAAAATATGTAGGACCCGATTTCAACAAGTAGCGTAGTGTGGTGTTCATCAACAATAATACACTTCAAAACACTTTTATATTAAGTAAGCAATCATGATTTGTCTACCTTTTACACTGTATATTTTTAGCAACATTGCAAAACACCCAGACTCCAGACATATGGGATGGAACGTGCTGTGAATATGAATGGAAATAATTGATTTGTTTTCTTGTCAAAATGAAAACCTTTGGGTTGCAGTTCTCCCCTGTCCTATACAAACCTAAATTGCATCATCGTTACCCTTGTCTAGTATTGAAGTTGAAAGTTATCACATCATCCGTATAAAACGTATAACATCAAGTCACTCAACGGTTGTAAAAACCAGATGAAGTTAGCATCACATTTTGTCTGCTGCGTCACACTCCTCATTTTGCTCGTTATTGTTGTGTCCCTGTCACACTATACATATTTTCCTTTGTTTCCTTCCTTCCGTTCTCCTTATTCTGTATCTGCAATGAAGATAAAATTCATCATGAGTTCAGGAAAGTCTAATGGCTGTAAACGATGGCGGCATCATCATATCATACATACACCATCCTATCCTTTTACTCTTACTCTACTCCTGCTTTGCTGAATGAAGCGTTTCTCACAAATCACTCCTTCATTCTTAAGCGCAGTTTTTCGTTGAGGACGGGATTTGGGAGATGTGACTTGACTTATCATTAGTCTTTTCGTTGTAAACAGGTTTAGCGAATTGGATTTCTGGGTCAAAACAGTATGTAGTTATTCATATAATACGGCACTCACAGAGATTTAGCAAAGGTACTAAAAACAGCTTCGTCTTTTGTCTGCTAAAATCGGCTCACCAGATTTTTTCCTACCCAAGTTTGCGAACAACTAATACATTATGGTGTTAGCGTGTGGTAGACAAGCCAGGCAGTAGCAGCATGAGAGAAGTTTTAGTTGTTATATATGTTGATATATGTTCAAGAAAAATTGAGGAAAACGACAGTGATGAAGGCGCTGATAAAACTTTATAACCAGTCACAGACCAGGATTTGCGGTGAAAGCATCCTGACTTTTTGCGAGTATAAATTATATAAGAAGCTGAACCGGTGAGGAGAGTAAAACGTTGAGTCAAGTGCAATTAATCTCTGCGGTGACACAGGAATAATCACATTTGAATTTATACATGTTCTCGTGTGTACATCTAGTGAAATCAGCATCGTGTGTGGTGTGGAACGAAACAATTCATCATTTGGAGTGTTCATACTCGTGCTAAGTAGATAAAATCTGACCGTGAGTAAGAAACTGCGAATTGGAAGCATAATAAAAGCTGGAAAATATGTTTTGCTGAGGAAGGCAGATTTTTTTTTGAAAAGGCTTCTGAACATTAGAAAAACATTTTTTAATTGGATACACGCATTTTATGTGTAAGCGATGCACACATACTCTTTAGGAAAATTCAAATTGGTTGCAGAATCCGGTATTTCGAATTTTTGGTGCGCATTAAGTTTTAAACCTTTTTTAATATTGTGTACATTTTCTAAATAAAAAACTACAAATAATATTGAAGTTGTTTACCATTGAAATTGGGAAAATCAGGTTGCCATACTTAATAATAGCACATCAAATCAAAAAGGTCCCATTCATCAACATCCATCATCTCACTTCATTTCCAGATGAAGCAATTCACCATCACAGCTAGCGTCAGGTTTGACTGGTTTAGAGAATGACATGAGAAGAAGTAAAGGTAGAATAAGGTACTCTAGAGAAAGCAGAGAGGGATCCAAAGAGAAATAAATGGAGAGTGAAAGCCTAGAAGAAAATGTATTTATTTTCCCCTTGCCACTAACGAAGCTTAAAAACAAGTTAAACACACACAAATACTTATTCTGATTCCGACTTTCCCTTACAGTCGACGAGACAATCAATTCAATATCATCAATAGACTCAATAGTTGGAATGGAACAGGAACTCCTATATCACTGTAGTGGCACTTGATTTCAGTTTCCTTTTCAACACCAGCCTTTTTTTTACAAGAACTGTTTCAACAGGACACTATTATCAAAAAGACAAAAGGTGTCGAAGGAAAAGAAAAAAGCTCCTTATCAGAAAAACATGGTTTTCATCACAAAAAGAGCATATTATTTGGAGGAAAAGTGCATGAAAACAGAATTCTGAAAGGGAAGAGCAGTGAAATGAAACGAAAAGGTCGAAAAAGCATGAGGGTAAACAAAAGAAAGAGAAAATGGAATGGAAAAGCTATATTTGAGGAAAATTATATGATACGATCCTGTCATGAGATGAAATCCCTCAAGATCTCTAACCCAATCATGAATGCTGTCAGAAGAATCGAAGAGCGAGAGGAGAGAAAAATACGAAAAAAGCATTTATATATATATTTTATTAGAGAATTCCCTAAAACCAATAGGAATGAGAGATATGGGAAAAAGCATTGGGAGAAATAGAATAAAAGAAGACGAATTGAGGAATAAAAAGCTACGCTTTCACCAAAAAGGTTTGGTTGTGAAAGTGTATAAGCACTATGCAACTTTCCCATTTCTTTATAGAAATAAGAACACTACTCAAACTCAACAACTCAACATACTAAAATGGAACATGAGAGATATATGCCTTGAGCATTTTATTTCCGTGCCTGCTATAGTATAGCAAATGGACTAGTTAATGTTCCATATTATATATAAGTTTCCATATTTCACGTTTTCAAAAAAAAATGCATTACGTCATTTCACATATTACACTCTGATATGGCATGCCATACCACAATACTTAAATATGGGGAACCACTGTAAAAACAATATACTTGTCTTCCTTGTTCTCTCCCCCTTTCTCACAAAGAGTGAAAATAATGAAATAAAATGATGATGATGATGATGATGTGGGGAATGGTGGTGGTGGTTGAAGCATTTTCATAGCCAAGGGAAAAATCAACCTAAAGTTTATTTTTGCCCATAGGAGAGCAAAATCCGCTTTTGGATGAAGATATATGTATAGGAAAGAGAACCCAAACCAGACCACCTACTCAGCTCAACTTCAGAAGAAGACCAGGCCACACCACATGCACCTGGACCTAATGCGGTTAAAAACAATGGGAAGAAAGTTATGAAGTGTGTAGGTGTATCTGAAGGAAATGGAATGTGGCATGTTACAATATTTTTTCTTCTTATGCTCCTCTACTACTCAACCCTTTTATGGTAAAAGTGAATTCTTATTGTACCATATAGCTAAACTATCATTTCATCATATTCGTTTGATGTGCGAATGTAAATGCACAAAAATCCGGAATTCTGAACAGAAAGACGAAAGAATATAAATCCATAAATAGGATTAAGTGATATGAGCTCAGCTTACACAAAATATACTTTTCTTAATCTTGATATAACCGTAAGTAACTCAAAGTGACAGGCATAATTTTTTTCTCTCGAAAAGACAGGATAAAAAGTGATGCACTGTATGAAATAAGCACATATACGCATTAGAGTCTTCAGAGTAATTGTCAATCGTGTTAGCCTGTGGTGCCACAAAGTCGTAAAAAGTACAGGGAATGATGTGAGTAATGTGACGAAACACATTCGGTGAAGATATAAAGAAAATGACACATTGAGAGAAAGAACGAAGACGACGAGACGAAAAAAATAACAAAGGGATGTGAAACATTATAACTTTACCATCATTCCACAGGCTGTTTTGCTGACTTTTTAGTTCCATTATCATTATCCAAAAAGTACACACATTCTCTAATTCGCAACAACAACAAAAAAAGAGAGAGATAGAAAGCAGAGAGCATGCCAACAATGCCAAAACGAAGGGAAGAAAGGATGAGTATTCAGTGCAACAACATCGTCCGGTAAGTACTTTAACACAACACAGAGGATGATGATGATGAAACAACTATTCACTTGGTCAAAAGAAGCAAAGCAAGCCACTCGTATATAATATGCTACTTAATGATATGATGTGCACTGACTTCTTGACTGACTGAAGAATACTAACATTCCATTCATTTATTCCATTTATTTCGTTCACTCATTCATTCACTTACTCTTATACTCTTCTCCACTCCTCCTCACGTTTTGTTCATCATTACATCTCCTTCTTGTGCTCCTTTTGATGAGGAGAGATAGAGATGAGCATCAAGAATTTACAAGAAAGGAAACCTCGCTTGGTTAGCTAAAAGAGTGGGGAAAGAACTTTAGCCTGATTTAAACACAGAGAAAAAAACCATCATTATATCATTTTCTTTGGTTTAAAAAGGCCCATAACTGTATAAACCATACGGTTTACGTACTACTACAAAGTACAAAGTGAAGAAAATACTAAAATCCCAAGCATTTTCGGTCAAGCATCCTTATGTCTGGAGAAGTAGAGCTAAAGAAACAACGGAGCAGCAGTCGAAGCCGGAGCAGCTTCAAAACTAATACCACCAGTAGTCACCCAGAAGCAGCAGCGGCACAAAAGGAATCCGTGGCATCCTCCAAAAGTGCTTTGGGGAAAGTGGAGTCGTCGTCGTCATCATCAAAAGGAAATATCAGTTCAAGCATTACAACGACTGGAACAACATTTTCTTCGTCTGCTGGTGATTCATCCTCCTCTTCCATTGAAACTTTTACTAATACCGCTGCTCCTGCCGCTGATTCTAGGAGCATTAACGACTCACACTCTTCTCCGCTACTGTCCCAAAGCACTTTTAACAAGCACGCTGCTCCTACTACTACTACTACTGTTGCTGTCAGTATTTCTAACCCTACTCCGCTTAGCGCTACCACCACTAGCATCAAACCCAACACCACTAGCAACCTTGTTCCATTCGCGAGTGGAGGAAAAGTGGGAGAAAATCCGAGCAGCACAGGAAAATCCTCTGCCACTTTAGTTTCCAGAGCCAGTAGCAACCCTGTTGGAGTTGAGGCAACATCAACGGTGGTATCGGTATCCTGTGCTCGCAGCAGTAGTGGCTTTGCTACCTCCTCGTCTGCTGGTAATTCCCCACGCATTCCACGTAAAGAAGGGAACAATAATAATAATAGTATCACCACAAATAATGTCACTGCTGCTCCGGATGGTGGCTCATCACCAAAGCTGACATTTAATCCTTCTTTTGAAGGGGACTCACATCAAAATAATCAAAATAACCCGAGACCACACTCCTCCCAAGAAAAGACTGCGTCTTCATCATCATCCACATCTCTTTCAGCTCGTCTATCACTCAAAAGTCTTGGTAGACGGAGATCCCCCGTTCGAACTCAATTTACTCTCCCCTCTTGTTCATCAACTTCAACAACTGGGACAGATCAAATTCCTCCAAAAGATTCAATTTCAGCTCAAACTAATACCCATTCCGTTGTTGCAGGTGGTGGTGGGAGTGACGTTAGTAGCTCGTGTCTGACTGGTAATAATAATAGTGGTGGTGGTGGTGGAAGTAGTAGTCAAACCTCAAGGGGATTACTTCGAAGAAGTAAAAAAGACAGAGGAGCCAGCAGTAGCGCCAGTCCGCCGCTGATACGAAGCAGTACTTCTCCATCACAGCAGCCAAACCAACAAAATCCGTCAGTCACATTATCAAGTACTAAAGCTTCGTCGTCGTCTTCTGGTACTGGTACAAATAATAATCCCACAGTCCCTGCTGATCCTAATATCCCATGGGTTCCTGGCACAAGTGCTCCCATCTCAGTTGACCGTGCCCACTCTGTCAAGATAACGAGAAAGATATTGCACAACTGGAGATCTGCATGTGGAAGAACAAAGGATAGAACCAAGGACCTCATCCGACGTTGGAAAACACTTCCGGAGAACCATCCAGACTTTGAGTTGCCACCTTCCCCAGGCACCACCAAAAAGAAAGTGAGCTCGACGTCCAACCTTAACAATAATTCTCCCGCAACATCAAAGAAGAAACTACAGGGGGAAAGCAGCGGTGGGAGTAGTAGTGGTGGTGGTGGTGCAACTAGTGTGAGCCGAAATGAACAAAGGCAACCATCTATAACCGTGACAAATACAGAGCTTCAAAGTAGTAAGAAAGGTAGTAAACATCAACAAAGAACAGAGAATGAGATGCCGGTGGTCGGCAGTGGGAAAGGTTCATCATCATCCGCTGGTGGTGATGGAGCAGGTAGTGCTAGTGCTGGGGGAACAAGTTCTAATCTAGTTGGAGGAGGCAGTAGTAGTGGAGGTAGACTTAGTGCTGGAACGACAGGCATTGGGAGGCCTTCCATCAGCGTAAATAATTCATCAAGTGTGGTCAATGGTAGGACAACCAACATGGACACACAACCAAAATCCTCTACTGGATGGACTGTCCATGTGTGGGGTAAGTTACAATCTTGCAATATATATATATATATATATTACATAATAGGTATTATTACAGATGGTGTGGTCACATTTGTATGCAATCTGACGCTACTGAGGGAGAGAAATATCAATATCTTTCAAAATTGCATTGTGCTTTCCTTTCCCATGGTTGATGGTATATGGTGGTAGATAATCCAATATACTTGAGTGAAGAAAAATCATTCAATTGATTTGGCTTGGAGAAAACATGTTTTCTCCTCTCGGACAGTTTGATTTGATACTTTTTTTCTGATATATGTATATATACAAAAAATGTACAACTGGATACTTATTGGGATGAAATGCAATATATTTCTGTTTACTTTTCCGTGCACACTCCCATTCCATCCCCACTCGATTGACCTGACCAACCAAACCAAACCACGCCATACTATCACGTACTGAAGAAGAAGAAAGCGATGTCGAATGTTTGCTTAGTGAAAGTTATTCGTTTTCCGTGGATTTCTTTTCTTATACTTTTTTTTTCTCGATGCCCATTTCATTTACCATTATTCAGCTTCGATTGCACTGATTGAAGAAGTGAGCGAATTGTGCAGGAAAAAAAATACTAATATATATCTTGCTGCTTGATGATGTGCAGTTCAACAATGTTGTAAAAACTTGGTCCAATCGAGTTGCATGCACGTACATATATGTGCGCACCACCCTTGCATGTTGAAAAACGTAACCCAATCTTTATTCTTCCTTTTCGTTCTTCATAATTAAATAGACATTTGGCGTATGCACTGCATTTAGATTTGATTTTGCTAGTAGGTCTGGCAGTCAATCCCATTTCCCCTGCAAATTTTTCTATTTCCAGCATTTATTATTGATGGAGATGTTGGAATGTTTTGAACTACAATCAGGAAAGGGCAATTTTGTCTGGAGGATATATGTATGAGTACATATAAGAAAGCACAATGAATAGTAAATTGTTTTTGATTCCAAACTCCTTTCAATTCCCTGTATTGTTCTATTTTATAATTTCAGCCACGTACGTTCAAAGAGATGACCTGGAACAAGGTTTAGACAATGAGGAACCAAAAAAGCCAGACCGAGACTATCTCTCTGACTTTCAAAAAGTCAAGCTGACCCATTTCTTTCGCCACGTTTTGGACATGAACCATGACGATGTGATCTCTGCCGAAGACTTTGTAGCGCTGAATCAGGTTTGTCTATTGTTCTTGACTTCCTTCCTGTTGGCTGTTTCCTTTCTTGAGAATTTTTTCTCGAGTCGTAGGCCCACTTTCTTCTTGTTTGATGTACTGGTTTTTGCATAGTTTTGTAGCGCTTTCAGATTCATTCATGGCCATTCTTTTTGTTTAAACATGCTGAATTATGCACTGTCGAGTGATCGTTTTCACTGTTTTATTGCTCTTGAAGAGACAGATTCCTTTTCCGAAGTAGCATGTAACAATTTTCGACTCTGAGAAAATCCCAGTTTCAAGATAAAATGTCCGTACTAGCGTGAGAGCTAGATGCAATTCATAATGTACATTTGCTTGGCGATATAAGATGGTAGCAGCAGTAATACATCAACTTAAAGTCTAGTTTAAAAATCTGTGCTTTTACAGCAGCATAGTGAAAAGAACAGTGATAATGTGTTCCTCGGTGCACATTTCCCAAATTTTTTGTTTAAAGTTCTTCCAACAAAGCACATGTCTTGGTAGTTTGCGACAAGTGGAAGAATTCGGAGAAGGAAAATATATATATAAAAAAAGCAAGAAAAGAACGGCATCACATCACATTGCTTTCCCTTATTTTAGTTCTCTTAGTTGTAAAAAGAGGTGCATACACATCATGACCGCTCCGGAATTCTTTTTTTGAACTTGTTCAAACGGGGTAAGAGATAACTTGGTTGTGCCCAACACGAACAAATATCACTCCCACTCTCTTCCCTTTTCGCATCGTTTTTAAGTCAATACCACCATACTACTATATAGCATACCACTTCTTTAAAAGTAAGGGAACATTACTACGGTTGAGGAAAAGTTTTAAAAACTGGCGAGAGGAGAGGCGAATCTAAAATTCACGAAGAGGTGAATTTTTTTTCCTGACACAAGAAAAGTATTCCATGGGGTAAAAGTATGTGCCTCATATGTATGTATATTATGAAGGCTTTGTAAAAGAGTAGTTTACTAACTTACATGCTTGCCATTAGTTCCATCTCCATCCAAGAACGCATGTACTTATTATCCCGTCAATGCCGTGCCTGCTTTCCATATCCATTAAGAGTTGTCTTCACTTTTTTCTTTTTTTAGAAGGAAGGAAGGAAAAGTCATATAGTTAGGAAATTTCCAAAAGAAATTCACACGGTGGGTGGGTATATCCTCATTTTACTGCTTTCTTGACTTTTTTATATCTCCTGTGCACTTAGGTATGCGGGTTTGGTTTGTGAATTGCTTGCGCAATAGAATAGCATGTTCGTTAAGTCGGTTTGCATTTCTGTATTATATATGAAGTTCCAAAGGCATTTCCCTTCACACAAAATGACTACATGTGTAAATTGCTCTGAAAATTTTAGTCAAGATTGAAATTGAAATGCCGCACAGCTTGCTTGCTCATCGCCATCTTATTTTTATTTCGCCCGAATACATTTTTTTTTTTACAAAAGGTACATGTGTAGGTATTTTTATCTACCTACAAAATACATAACACACAACGAAGAAAGAAAAACGAAGTGTCATTCACATTTATGTCATCATCGGAATACCTTATCGTAGTACCAACACCGACGACCTGCATTGAAAAGGCTTCGTGTTTTTATAATGTAATGTAAGTCGATAATGCCTCATTGATCCTATGAAAAGTTGAGCTGTCTTGTAAGACAAGCTGTCGAATTATATACGGAGTAATAATAGGGCGTATTTGTGTATACCCACGTTTACGTAACCACTATTCCAAGTTGCGTCAACCAAAGTGTGTGTTAAAAAAGGGAGCAACACACATTATTGGATCCACTTTGGAACAAAAATGAATTGCCTTAATCTTCAGCTGTACACTTGAAAAAGCTTGTTTTTCTAGCAACGTCTTTTTTAGATGTCAATGGGGAAATGGAAAGAAAACCCCCCCCCCCATCAAAAAAAGAAGAGATGAGCCAGTTTTCCTATATATATAGATATATTTAACCAACATTTACATACATACATGACAGGTACACATTACATTATTGACTGTTGTAAGGAAAAAAGGTAACGGGACTATGCGTTCGTGTAATAATGTTGATGGTAAGAGAAGAAGAGTCCATAAATAGTTAACTGAAAGACTTAAGATATAAATAGATTTTGGGTCTGCTTTTAATGTCATTGTACGTTTACACGCATCTATTCATTTGAGAGCTCTACTACGTTATAGTTTCCTTAAATTGCGTAGAGAAATATAAATGTTCTTCATGTAAAAGTAGCATTTATAGTAGGTGCGTTTAAGTTTCTATACCTTCCACGTGAGATTATATTATTGGCGCAGATTGTCAAACAAGTTTTTTTCCAAGAGGAAAGATAGTTTCCGTTTTTTGTTTACTCTACCCTCTTGAGAAAGCTACTTAACTCGCTGACGATGAAAATAGGTAAGCCAAAAGTGCTTTCTCCGGCTGTTTCCAGATTATTTGGTTATCCTTTTTGCTCCATGCCATACCCTCATTTTTTTCCTGAGACGAAAGGATTCTTCAATTATTTAAGTTGTCACAAAGGAACACTAGCACATGAGGAGAGGACAAATGCATTCAAAATACTCACCTGACTAGAGAGATCCACACTTTATTTTGGGTCGCATTATCTTACTTACCGAAATAAAATGTGTATGCTAAGTATATGCATGTAAAAAATGTCTTCTATTTCTGTTCCATTGCTTTGCAAAAAGCCATAACTTTCTATCTTGATGGGGATAACAAGAGCAAACCTCTGTTGGTTTTTTGGGGTTCTACAAAAAGTTTGTTTTTAATATGAAACCAGGTTTATTTTTCTTCCGGATCTCATGTGTAAAGTAAGAAAGAATGATGGGAAAAAGAAAGTACAAAAAGAAAAAGGAAATTGTGTGTATATAGCTATACTACAGCATTGGCTTCATACAAACATTGTACTTTACCTTTGCGTCTTTTCTAACACAAGAAAGGCCACGGCAAGGACCACGCCTTCAAGCCAAATATGTACAATTTTAGTGAGCTCTCACTTTCCTTCTTTTTGTTTGTTTGTGTGGGGAAAACAAGGTGAAAGAGGTACAAGTTTGGGAAAAGTTTGAGAGGTACAGCAGACCCCGCAAACAAACTTGCTGCTTATCGGTTTCCCAGTTTGAACTACTACTTTAATATTAGGCATTGCAGGTCGGGGGCAGTAAAAAGGATAAATGACTGCCTTTCCAAAGACAACGAGAAGAAACTCGAGGTGGCAAAGAAGAAAAATATATAAGTAGTCAGTAAGTGACCAAAAAAACATGTGAGCATGAGGTCGGTAAATTAGGTCATAAATGTGGTCTCAGAAGATCGAAAGAAGAGGAGAAAAACAAAATTGTATTGGAAGTTTAAAAATATGTGTACACACAATACAATACACACAGGCGGCCCAAGCTTCTGGTGATATTTCATGTAACAAGAGAAGATCTAAAGAAAGCGGTACGTAAGTATATCTACATATAAAATACAGAGATATAAAAGGGGAAAGGAGTGTGAGGTTCCATATATACATTTACAGCAATTGGACAAGCAATGGGTTTGTATTACGTTTTGGTGGTACAGACAGGAAATCGCATAAAATACTGACGTAGCAGTGAAATAAGTAGCTTTCACCATGTGGTCTCAACGGTTCATTTTGTGCAAGACGCTCCTGCTCTCATTCCATGCTCTCTGGTCTCAAATCCTTCCATTTACTACAACAGCAGCAGAGACAAAAGGCAAACCAAAACCCAACTGCAGTGTCTGAAAATCACTTCTTTCTAATCTGGAAATACTGACATAAATTTAGTCTGCACATAGGCAGGTTATTACATCTATCTGTATTTTATAAATCTAGAAATGGCAAGAGGAGGCAGGCGATGATATTTTTTTACTACGAATTACGATTACGATATGCAATCGTGCGCTTCAATAACCGTTCCTTGTGGCTCAGGTTTCTCTCTCTGTTTCGGTGAATTAAGTAATGCCTCATGGAAATCCCTTGCTTTCAATTTAACAACATGACTCTAAAAACCTGACTTTCTCCCCCATTTCATTTCTATAGTTTATTTGAAAAGAGGAGTAGAAATTAATGCTGAAAATATTGCTGCTCGTTTCAGTCATTGAGTGGGAAAGCAGAGAAAGAGAAAAATGAAAATGGTGAAATGACGCAGTACATGAATAAAAGTCTCTATATGACATCAATAATTTTCTATGTGAACATCGATTACCTCCTATTGAAAAAACGTTCGCAATAGTTTTCTTTTTTATACGCATGGTATGAACACATGTGTGTATGCATATCGACATACATTTCTGCCTATCACATATATATATATACTATTCTCATATACTGCCTTGTTATAAAAGTTGACATTTTGAGGCAGTAAAAGTGCACGCTAGCTACAACTCCAGTTCATTTAGCATGGAAAATGTGATATATGAAATGAACATGAATGTACTCTCGAAGGCGATTGATTTTCCATTTTTGGTTGATAAATTTCCGTTCTGATTTTTGCAAACAAGTTACAACCAAGTTACTTGCATATTATGTAACATGATATGGACTGTCATACCACATACAACATACAACGCAACCTTTGCTAACTCTCATTTCGACACGCTCCCATTACACAGAGGAAATAACATTTCAGTGAGTGGTAATCGATAAAAAACACAACATGGCAGAAATTCTAAATACAAAAACTTGTACGTATTTCTAAGTTCATAGCATTTTGTAACTCCAATGAGCCAAATTAGCACGTCATACCAACACCAACCAAATCACACTTTTTAGAAGAACCCTATTTTACTTTAGGGCAGCCAAAAATAAGAACATCAAACGATGCCTTCTTTCAAAGAAATATAAAAGTTGCAAAATTAATCCGGCTCTTCAACACTATGAGACTTTCTGTATGTATGTAAGTATTTATATAAAAGTATGTTTCGTGCAAAAGAACTCTGAGCTCATTATGCTAGTCAGCTAGTGTACGTAGGTTGCACGTAATCGCCTAGCTTCCGGCATAACTTACAACAAAGAACAAATTATGTGGCTTTAGATTTTCTACGGGTGAAGAAAGTGCAAGGTCATATAAAATTTACGGTTTAGGAGATTTTAAAGATCAACACTTCCTCTGTCATTTTCCTAGCAGCTATATTCTTCTCCTTTGTCAGAAAGTGTAGAGGACCCAGGACCCGATACAAACGTGCAACCAGGTTTTATCAAAGGAACAAAATAAAAAGTACCATTCGCACCGTACAAAACCGTGTGGCTTTGTACTTTCATGCCTAATTTCATAAATTGCCCGTACAGTTTGCCTGAAAATAGAAGCCTTATTAACTAAAACCACAAATCTGAAACAATTTATATGCAGGGACGCAGCCAAACTTTATGTTTATGATAACGTTTGGAATTTTATAAAATGAAATGCAACCCAATGTTTATGTGGCAATATAAATTAATCACTGGAGATATCTCTTGTGTCAATGAAAATATTCGTGGTTTGTTGTAATGTAAATGGAGAAAAATACAACGATTTTCTGCTCTCCGTTGTTATTATCTTTGGTCCAACTGTGTTTGTGTACAAAGAAACCACTGACTCTAAATTTACGGAATGCCCTATTTTCTATCCACGAGATTGCAGACTGATAAAACTGCGCTACGATTCACAATTTCAAAAGAACTCTTTACTTATGCGTATGAGCTGTATGAATGTGGTGGCATAATCGTTCGCGTTTGTACTTTGGTTCACAAAGTAAAAGAATGCCTTGTTGTTCCCTCATGCATTTTTACAGTCAGCACAGAGCTTTGAAACCACTATACTAGAGAAAGCAAATCTCACACTAGAAACTAAAGTAGCTCGATTTTAAAAGCTCAGAACTCTTTTTTTTAATATTTGGATTCGACTGGTAGGATACACATATGAAGCTCCTCTCCAACCCGTATTTCAATTTTACATTAGTGCACACGCCTTGTTCCGCTTTTGTAAACATGGTCGACGCGAACCCATAGCACAACAAAAAGAAGTATAATGATGGAGATTACATGTCGAGAGTATTGCATCATCATGATCATGACTTGCTTGAGATGGGAATGATGACAAGGATACTCTAGGGAGCGTTGGCTGTAGACACTGTCGAAGATATGAATCTTGGCCAAAAAGGAAACACAAAAGTACAAAAAAATGAGAGATACATATTTCGCAACTTTTCGAGCCGACTAGTAGCTAGGCTCTTCCATTACTCTTTAGGTGCACTGCGGTATGGTGTGGTTGCATCATGAAAGGAAACCAAACCCGACTTCTTTTCTACCGCCTAACCAACCTATCTGCTTTCTTTTACGGGAAATGAAAGAAGGGAAGAAACGGGATTGTGAATTCTTTACTCTTTGTTCTGCTATAATTTGCAAAAGTGATGTCATGGATGTATAATGATGTCCTCTGTTTTGCCTCATGCAGGATGAAATGTCTCAAACGGAATGCATATTATGTGGGTTACTCTCAAATAAATCGTTTTTTTGTGGAAGTTTGAAAGGCAAGAAAGATGAACATAAAAAGTTGATGAGACGAGACCATCTAATATAATATAAGTAGTATATTGAACCTGAAAGAAATATAAAGTAAGTATGTTTCCGCTCATCTTTGGAAATAGTTGTTTTACTTTACAACTCATTCCAGATTTGCTATATTTCCTGTTCCAAATGTGAAAAAGATGGGCAACCTTTTCCGATTAGGGGATGACGCGGTGAAGAGATAATACAATACTACAATGAAATGTAATTTTGAGGCTGCTGAAGTCACTCATATGAAAATTCATATTGAATAGCACAAAACACAGCAAATATATAGTCAAGTAGTTAGAGGAGGAAGTAAAATGTGGAAATGAAGACTTCACATAAGGAGTGAAATGAGAAAATTTTAGAGAAGAAAGTTGTTTCTTCTAGGAAAGGATGATAAAAAAGATTGGCAACTGTTGGCACGGAGCAGCAGACATCTAAAAAAAACTAGATAGTCCATGATAATGGCAAGGCTGTGAACGGGAAAATTTTAGCTTGTGAAAGATTGCTAAAATACCTTGAGAGAATTACGCAGACGAAAGTATAAGAAATTGTGATGGAATATTTTTTAAATCAAATAAGCTCGGTTCTTCTATGTATATCTCCAATGAGAAAGAGGTTTTGCTACTAGCATTCTCCAATTCTCCTACACTTTCAAGTGGTGATGGCGATAGAAACTACAATTCGCTGAGCAGGAAAAATACCACGTCGATATGTGTCGTTTCCTAAATTGATTGTAAATTAGGTCCTCCGAAAATATGGTGATTGAGCATGATTGGGTCTCATGCTGGGAGGAACCGAGCGGAAATCGAGGAGAAAAGAAAATCAAAGGTACATTTGCATTATTATTGCAGACTAGTCGAGTTCTTTAATGGACCTTTTTAGGGGATTTTTGACTGCAAGCATATGCTCGTCCGACGGACGAGCAGTGCTACTATCCAAAACGGTGAAACAAGGCTATTAACATTATGTAGGCTACACATGACACACGAATGGGAAACTATTTCAGTGGTTTTCTAAATAGGTTCACGATGTGTTTTACTTATGTACAAGCGTAGCGAATGGATTCGGGCTTCGCAAGGGAATACGAATAGAAATGTCGGTTAGTCAGATGACTTGGCCATTTCTTCCTCCTTTTTCTTCTATCCATTTATATATGTGGGGAGTAAGCATTTCAACGGAAAAGTTTTTTTCTTGGCTTTAATGCTGTATATGTGCCTAGAAAGCAATAAAATAAAAATATAAAAAATGTCTCAGATAAAGAAACGAAAAAAACCCAGAGCAGTAATAGCTTGAGAAAGCTAACTATGACTTTTCTTAACACGTAATTTGTGAAGAGGGCAGCAAAAATAATCCCTAAATATCTATGTTAATATTTGTTTTCCATTAAACACTTTCAGCCTAAAACCAAACCTCATTTACATTAATTTACTTCTTTGATTTCCCTTGATGGTGTGTCGCAATTCCTACTATAATATTATAATCCATTCTGTTCTAATCCCAAGGTTTTATGCACATGCACGCAAACGTCGCAAACCTATTTCTTGAGTTTGAGCAACTGCACAAGGCAAGGAAATTAGCTTTCCAAGTCTTGCAATAAGTTTAAATTAGTTTTTGAAACTTTTCCTTGTGATGTTTGGGAATTTTTTTCTTCTGAAATCATTAATCTGATTCTGGTTACGCGTTGCATGTGCAGATTTATTTTATCATCGTTCTAATCTATAAGTTGGTAATTTAATTGGTAAGTCAAAAGTTGATCTTGTCTGACATTCCAGCCTCTATATGAATGCCAAATATAGGCACGACGAAGAGGAATGGGATGGGCATGTTATTAAAAGGGAGAACTCAAAGATGGAATATTAAAACATTTTGTTACGATGTCTGAACGAAAAAGGAAATTACAATGATGTATTGATTAGGTAGATCGCATACATGCAAAATATTTTATATAAGCCAATGCAATGATCGAAGAATTAATATAACAAAAAAGCAAACATGTCTGCTGTCTATGCTGATAAAGTCATTCTAAAAATTGAGCCATAAAAGAGAGCCTTTATGATCTGCAGCGAGTGGCACGCCGAGGAAATTGATTTGATACGAATAAAACATTTTACATAACAGGAGGAAAGGGGCTCGCAAAGATTTTTCAAATTGATTACGAAACTTAATTAAAAGACGGAGAAAAGTAGAAACTGTTGTAAAAATCTATGTTCAGAATCAGCTTGATGGGAGAGAGAAAGTAGCAGTAAAAAGTGTGCCACTCGTGATTTATGTTAATACTATTACTATCGCACAAAATTTCTAGCAATAAAACTTACCTAAGAATGAATATCCTTATTCCAACCAGAGGTATTCCAGTAGACGTTGGATGCATAAACTAGTGAAGTCCTATAATATATATGTATGTATGTAGGTAGAACCGTTTGTTCGTTTGTTGAGGGGAATAAAGTTTTTAAACTGTATATCTACCAAGTAAGTCATTAACCTAAAAATTAGGAATTCCATCTATTTAATGCTTTTCAAAAGTACGGTTTGCGTTTGTTCCGCCAATAATTGCATTGTTTCATCAGCACTATAAACGCTGTAACGAAAGTGAATATAGGTTGTAGTAATGTTGGTATAGTAGATGAAAGTCTAAGCAAAGGAATGCAGTTCCCACCTAAGATTCGTGAATCCTTATACTTGAATGTTTTAGACAAATATAGTATATGCTCTCTCTCGTCCCTCCGTTTATATATGTTTTGTAGCAGTGATAATCAATTTTGGAGAAAGGCAAAAGAAGCAAGACACGACAAGACAACAATAAATGGCAAAAAGTAGCATAATAATGACCACCATTCACATTCGTGTTCTTCTAGACAAATCATGAGTGTTCATCGCATCGTGCAAGTCCACTGTACAATAATATGTGTAGAAACTTGCAACTTATCGTGCACCCGTATCAAATGCTCATATGAGATAATGTGTTATTCTCTTTTCCTCCTGTTTGTTTGGGAAAAAGAGATCATTAATAGGATATGGATATATATACAACATCAATTCATCGTATAGCACCCATAAGTATAGGTTCATTCGTTCCTACACATAAAATTTTGCTTTCTCCTTGCCTGTTTAAAGTGTATAACGTTACATAAAACAAATGTTCCTTTTGCTTTTCTTCGTCTCTCCGTTCCCTTTTGAATGATTACAACTCCCAGGGTAAAAGCAGAGGTCCCATCAATTATGCATTAATCGCCAATTAGTAAGGTTGTGAAAAGAAGCAATTTTCTCTTTTTACACTCTAAGTATTTTCAAGGGTTCCGCAAGATCCATCTTATCCAAAGTACTTGTGTGTTACTAAACTTGTATAATATAATAATGTTTGAAAATTTTCTCCTTTTCTGTTTTCATAGAGAATTCGCCACTACATCGAATGGTCGTCGGAATGCATTGAGTTTCACATTTTGAAGGAAGTACATTCGGGATTTCTTGAGTGTTTCCTGAATCAACCTCTAGACGATTGTTCCGTTATGTATTACTGCAACTCGGAAAGAGGTAAGAACATGATGATTTAATGTTTCCTCTCTAAAACGCCCTGCTCAAGAATTGAACAAATTGTCTGTAGTGTATTCGTATCTTTGTTCTGGTAGGTATACTATCACAGAATTGACAAACAAATAAATTTCCCCTCTTTTCCCCATCACGCACAAGCCCTCTTAGCATCATGTTTGACGGGGGCATTTTTTTTTATATAAAAGTAACAAAGTTAAATAATCTTGCTTCGTGTGTACTTATATACATACATGCTACGATACCTTAAGGGCTTTTGAACAAATGATAAAAAAAATTCAAAAGTAGTGCTAAATTGTTTGTTGAATAGAAAAATGTGGATAGCACAGGGGCTTGGGGAGAAAGCATTATTAATTTTTGTCGAAGCAAGATCAAACGATCGTAAGGGGATATAGCTTTCAATTTTTTGCGACGTCAAACCCTTTTATGTGTCCCTTGGGAAGGGGCTACCTTACATGGAATGAATAGAAAATTCTGAATCTGCATAAAATGTAAAAACACGAGATGGAGGCGAAGATCTGATATAATAGCACCACATTTCTGTTGAACATATTGTTGGCTTATTGTAGATGTAAACATGTAAGTTGATATATGTGCTTAGCTACAATGATGGTATGCGTGGCTGGTGATGTGATGACAAATATATTATACAGCTGCTACCCAGGAGAACTCACTCAGGCACTGAACCATGGCCCTATTATAAATGAATTGCATTTATTCATACAAGCATTGTGTATATGTAATGTGTACATAACTTTCAATAGTGTGCCCATCATCTAGTACTACAAAAACTGTGATGGCACAAAAAAACGAGCAATATTTCCGGCGGCATTAGCCAAAAAGTATGGAATAATGGCAAAGTTCAGTTCAGTCCCCCGTCAGGTATCATCATCTCATATCTGACAGCGTATATGACGTGAGAGTTTTTATATTTTATACCACATTTTTATTTCAAAGACATGAGATGAGACATTGTAAAAAATAAAAGATTCAAAAAGACACTTTCATATCTCTGGACAACTTTTTCGCTTTCCCCATTCATTCAAGAAACTAGAAGGGTATTGTTATGATGAGAAAGAACACCACCGTCTTCTCTCTTCCAGCGGTGTCCTCCTCAGACTAGCTTGCTAGCCTCCTTTCACTTCACACCGAGCTAACCGAGTCTCCATTTTTCTTGTATTTTCCTATGACAGATTTATGTCGTTGTCTGAAGGTATCTGACTTGTTCAAAAGGGCATGATGATATTATGCTAGGCCCACTATATGAGTCTTATCTGGCCGAGCTTTATCTTTTAAGTATAATAATAATACACTATTTACTCTTTTCAACTTTTTTACACAATGCTTTTACTGGTTCACAGAGACAAGACAGAACGTGAATATCGATGAATGGCTGGATGTATGGGGTGGTCTTCTTCGCTCTGCGAGAACGATGGAAGCCCTACCATTATGGCTACAATACTTTCCCAAAATATTGTTCCAAGTTATTAACAAATCCGGTAAGTTTTCATAGTGGATTCCTTTCTTGTTGAAAAAAAATATCCTGCGGAAAAAGGAAAAGTTGTAAAATGAAAGTAGGATAAACATGGTATATAGGTTTTTTAGTTGGTGAGATTTTGTGTTGGGTCTTCTTGGGTCGGCATCAGCTAACTCGGTAGATTGTCAAATAAGGCTGAAAAGTTCCTCCTTTAAAATAAATATCACC
The DNA here is from genome assembly GCA_964034955.1 of Orchesella flavescens. Taxonomy (NCBI): domain Eukaryota; kingdom Metazoa; phylum Arthropoda; class Collembola; order Entomobryomorpha; family Orchesellidae; genus Orchesella; species Orchesella flavescens. The sequence continues at coordinate 28,533,208 of OZ035954.1, read as the reverse complement.
GCAAAATAAAGTGGAGAATAAAAGAAAGATTTTGTGTAGTGTAGGTCAAAAAGATTCTCTGCTCTCATCTTGGGGGTATTTTGACATTGAAATGGATAATATGATATACGCCTCAGCTTAGCCACTATGACTTTGCCCAATTTTAGAAGCACTCAGCTCTCCTGCCTCTGCATTTATATATATGGTGAAATAGTATTAAGTTTAAGCTTGTGCCATATTTTGTGAGCTGGAAAAGAAGAGAGCTAGCAACCATCCAGATAGCTGCGGCTACCTAAATAATGTACTTTTCATTCAAGGAGTATGATATCGTTTTATTTCCATTTTAACGTTGTTTTGTACTGCTGGTTTTGCAAGAATAAGAAATTGTCATAAAGGAGGCGTCTTGTGCAAATCCTAACATAAAGTAGAAGTAGACAAGGAAGTAGCGGAATAAAAAGATGAACACAAAATCCAGCTTATATAAAATTGTATTCTTTTAGTAACCAAAAGTCACTGCAGCTGTAGAGTACTGAAGGAATTTTGATGTAACTTTAGCAGATTTTATAGTGGCTCATGGTTAAATTCCATTCGTAGCTCAACCCAGTTTTCTTTAAAGAGAAAAAATGCTATCTAAATTCAGTATGTTGTGGCATGTGCGGTTTACTTTAATAGTTTTTGGAAAAGTTTGGTAGAGGTAAAAATTCACCTGCGTTTAGTGGGAAAGAGAAAAGTCCACTTTTTCTTTGAAAATTTAGGAAAACAACAAGCGTACACTCATTTAATTTCATCCGTTAAGTTAGGCCAGTCACTCAGTTGTAATTTCAAACAACTTTTCTTGAAAGCCCTTTCACACGCAGTTACGACGGAGAAAAGTGGCTGAACGAAGAGTAAATTGAGTGTGGGCATTAATAGTGTGTTGTATCATCCAGTAGTTGTAGAAAATATTGAAGTTGAAAAGAAACATTAGTTCTTAGTTCTTCATGGGTCTGACAATACAACTCAAGTAATTAATTACCTCTGGCATATAGAACTAAAACTGTTTTTGTCCGTTCTGTTGGAGTCTATTCACATTCACAAGTGTACACTCTTGAGAAATTCATAATTCACATCAAAAGAATCAAAAGAAAACACGATTCGTTAAGTTCAAACCATAACTCAACCTCCTCGTGTCATTTTTCCTTTCCAAAATAGTAAAAATATTTCCCCTCCAAGCAAGTTAGCCATATTTCACCTACCAGCAGACTCACTCTTACTTCATTTACAGATGAAATCATCAAGTAAATCAATCTCTAATGTTTGAATAGATGCATACCACGAAATGTGAAACGTAATGTACTTCTAATCTTCCTTAATATTTAAACGCTCTCTCATTATACTTATCGTTAATGAAAATGGTAAGGCAAAGGAAATTTTTTCTGGTAAAAAATAAACGAGGAAATGGGAATGGCATGTCTTTTAGCAATTTTGGTGTAAACCTTTAGTAGTGGAGAAAAGCATTTTACTTTCCCCTCATAATTACATGGGTCAATGGGCCTGCTTATAGTATTTAATGTGTATAGCTTCTATTGTAAAGCAACTTCCATTTTCTTCTATTATTGCTCAACCTCTCAGGGTAGTCAGAGTATAACAGTGGTAACTTTCACTGAATGCATGTGTATAGAAATGAGATGAATTTTGTATGAGCATTATGTAAGAAATAAACGATATTTATGGTTAACCAAACCACTATCTGCACCTAAGGTCTCAACTTTTCAGCAAGGATGCATGCATATATCTCAATGAGTTTAACAAGAACACTTGTTTAACAAAATCTTCAATGAAGGAAGGCACAAGTGAAATGATAGCACTTTTACATAATAATGTACCCTATACCCTCCAACTTTTTCCCTTTTCTTTGTATCACAACTTCTTTTTTCCATTCATTCATTGCTTAAAAATGAAGTGGGAAAGGAGAAAAGAGGAAAAGTGAAGTCGTAACATTGTAGTTGGGAGCAAATTAAGGAAATTAATTAGAATGAATTCACCAAACTTTTGGATTGTGTATAGAATTTTCAGTTGAGCCTTTTTGTAGGACAACGTAAACCAGTAACAAAGTGAGTTTAAATTTTCATTGAATTCCCAAAGGGTCCAAAACTCTTGTACTTTTGAATGAAAGTGCAAGTGGAATACGAAACGAAAGGGTGTTAAGCTGATTCTGTGGCTTATGGGTGGTAGCGGTGGCCCTGTTTCTTCCGCTGTTACAGTTTTACATATTTCAACTGTATTTATTATGATATTGTGATATACATAAATGTGTATACCACATGCAAACCACAGTGTAGTTGAACATGAACAGTAAACACGCATACCTATTGAGTAGCAAAAGATGAACAACAAAAATAGAGTCAGAGGATGTATTTTTATAAAAAAGGTTTCACTTTGGTTCTTTGATGATCAGCAGCATAAGGAAGAATTTGTTCACCATTTGCCAATACTGTATTTATGGACAAACAACTACTACTGTAGTCAATCCGATTTGGTATTCAAACCGTAGTTCCCAATAGCATCAAGTCTTGAGAGACTCGGAAAGGAAAGAACAGGTTTAAAATTCCCTGCTTGTTTTCAAAAATAGTAAGGAGACAAGTTTTGTTAGCATCTAATTTAGTTTGGTGTATTGCAAGGGGAGAAAACAAATCGAGTAATAATATGACCATGTCTGGAAATGTATTGGCGATATGCCTCTAGATACTGTTCAAGTTAGGAGTAGCAATACTACTGAAGTCTCTCACTTTTTATTCCCAGTTACTACAAGGGCACACAAACGACCACATCATCATAACATCATCTAGTTCCGCATGAAATTTTGCATGGTGATGTAGGTTGCTGCGGTGAGAATGAACGTAGGGAAGTGAAGCTGAAGTGGAGAGCTGGTAGGGGAAGTGCATTTAAGTAAAACTCAAGTAGAACATTGTGAACATTGCATTAGAGATTGGTTTGGCACTTGGGTTGGCTAAGTTTTTTTTTCAACGAGATGACGACGTGCTTCAGGTACTTCTATGGGGTACTGGCTTTGGAGTGAAAACTTGACAAGTGGTTTTCTGGAAAGTTGCCACTCAAGATAGGAATAATAAAATGTGATCACCATCATCATCATCATCATGCTATTGATTGCTTTAATGATGTCGGTCATAATATAATACATATTATTCTAGGAAGGAATAGGAACCGCTCCAGGGAACAGTTTATCCGAAATCATGCATACGTAGATGTGGATCAAGAGGATGATTGTTAACTGCGAAATTCCAAAAAAAAAATATGTATGGCATCAATGCATAAATAAATGTAGGTGTGTGAGTTTGAGAGAAAGTGGTCTACAGTGCCATGTTGGCATATTTCCATTGAGTCTGCTATTGTCATATAAAATCTAAACTGCTTTCCCCAACAGGATGATGCAGAATGCAAGATAATATTTGAAGCAAAATTCAGGATAAAAGGATGACTTCCTATTATTTAGGGAGTAGCATTTCATTCAAATCAAGTAATATCCTATAAAGATAGGATTAGGTTTAATGGTTTTTCAAGCGTATGTATTCATATATGGCTGTGTTAGGCTCTTGCTTTTATTTTTTGTAGTGTTGGAAAACAATCGATAGAGAGATAAGTATTTTGATGTTGTTACTGTTTTTAGTGTATAATTTATAAATGTACACCTGTTATGACTAATGATTCCATTTCATAATGACTATTTTAATTTTAATGACCTTATTATTTGTGTTCTTATAACGATTGTTTTTAGGGTTCTGAATGGTCCCCGTAATCATTTCATTTTTTGGCAATGCTTTTTTTGCAATTAATTTAGGTTCTGGTACGATTTCACGAGAGGAGCTCCGAGCATTCTACACAATGTTCCTTGGAATAGATTTCCGTGTTGTGAATGAAACTTTAGAAGCAATACACAAAGCCATGACTGATGTAAGTCGTTTGCCTTTTACTGACCCGTGTTATGTCCGTACTATATATGATTGATGGCATTATACAACAACCTAAAAATGTAATATGAAAAAATGTTGTTTGTTCTGGCTGGCAGGGAGGACGTCACAAAATTACATACGACCTTTTCAAACTGTGCTTTGCCAACTTTTTGCTTGGAAAGTATCCCAACGGACCTGGTCAATACTTATTTGGGATTTGCTCACCACAAACCCTCGAGTGTTCATTCCCTATTGACTACAGTGCCCTGAATACTCATCCCGATGATTTAGAGCCTTACGATCCGGATAAGGATAAGAGTCAGAGTAATCGAAGATCTGTCATTGTCTAACCTTTCACATATAGCATAAATATTTTTGTTTACTTCTTACACACTCACTCAAATAATATGCACACACACCAATCTATATGTTGAGCACAAACACCACCACACCCTTTAACAAGTTTTTATAGTTTCTCCTTTCTCTCTCTTCATGGAGTGATTTAAGAATGTTGCCCTCATAAATTATTTTCTCCTCCAATTGTACTACAGAAGCGATGAAAGCATCGTCATCAATCCAGTCGTCAAGATCATGATGATGATCTCTCTGTCTAACAAATCTCTCACACGCTTTTCTTTCGAGATGGTGATGATGATGATGATGATGATGAGATGATGTCTCTCTTTCTTCAACAACAACTATATTGCTCTTCTTGCACATTTCAAATATCGTCTAACATTTGACTTGACTTGACATCTCCATTCAGTTTGGAAACATTAAATCATCCATGTTCCACTCCAACCTTTTGCTGCTGCTTCTTCTTCTACTACTACTACTACCATCACATACTAGAAAAAAATATTGGCATGTCGGTCTTTTTCCTTTATGGCTTTGCTTGATCTTGATGATATATGGCCGCTCTACCTACCTGCCTACTCCTCACTCAACTAAAATACCTTCACTCTCCTATTCCATTGGCTGGAGCAACGTAAAAAATAACTTGGAGATGATATTTGAAATACATATTGCACAACACGTATATATGTATTATATATATCACCTGTACATCGTAGCGAATTCGCATTTCTCCTCTTGATACTAATAACACACTGGCTGTATAAGGTAAGCGAGTTTTAAGTATTATAGTTTAGTATATTCAGTATTCTTCAAATATGATGATGTTGCGTATACTATATGTATATATTCATTCAATTTGCATTTTGATCTCTCACTTTAACTTTGTTGGTTGGAAAATGTACCGTAGGAATAGCGCACGAGAATCATACATATATTATAACTACTTAAATCTATACTACAACTGGTTACATGTGAGGAAAGAAGAATCATGTAAATATTATTATTCTATGAAAGACATAAATTAAAATCTATTCTATAATATACTATATTGTACACACATACATTAATATACTTGTACCACTCGAACCCAAATTATTTTACTGATGCCACACTTCAACGTGGACCTACATACGTTATTCAAATCAAATTCAAAGTAAGATTATTACTGTTTACATGTCAGTCACATAATATTTTATAATGCCTCTTTAAACCTTGTCAATATTCTTAGAAAAAAGTAGTGCTTTCAGCTTAAGCTAGAAATAGAAAGTAGGAAGAAAGCTCTATAGCTTAACATGCAAAAAGGAAGTCTTTCCTCACATTTAGTAGGCGTAAAATAAGCAAACAAAGATGCTTTATAGTAGCTATTAGTCAAATCAGAACCAAGAGCAGTTTAATTATATGTAGTCTTATTGTTTTGCTAAACTAAGAACACATCACAATAATAATGCGTTTTGCCTATCGCAATCTCTCGCAACGCAACTAATTCTAGATCTAATATATTATATCATATACTTTACTAAATTTAGAAAAATTTGCAGAATTGCATTGTAATAGCAGTATTATAATCACCAAAAATAATATACATACATATATTTCACGCGAGAAAATTGTAATGAGAAGATTGTGCTGTGTAAAGAAATAAATTCTCAAAATGTGTCATGTACTACTGTGGTATTTTTTATGGAACAGTGTTCATAAAATGCTAAGAATCTGTGTGAATTATTCATGCTAAGAGGATTATTAATACAAGTCTCCAGTTTCAATTTATTATAGTTCATGTGTGTATATAACTTTAATACGGAACAAAAAGTTTACATAAAATCTACGCACATTGGTTTTGCATTCAAATCAAATATAGCACATGTACGCGGATATAACTACAAACTTGTCTCTGTATTTCATACTTTCATTTATACAGTTTTAACACGCGTACACTTACAGGACAGAACATGAACAGAAGAACTCTTTGCAAAACTTACAAAATCTTTGAAACTTAATCTAGCAGAAATAACATTCATTAGCATAACTCTCATTTCTTCCTCAAAAGTCTCTGAAACATCAACAATAATTACTAGAGTTTTTAGCATACATTCATGCATCCTGTCTGCAAGAAAATACTAAAATGTAAAACAAAGGATCAAAAACATGGCTATGTTGCACACTTGAGGATCGACTATAAGCTGATCAGAAACGGATCTTGTGAAGAGTTTCTACATTTTAGCATAGTCAACTTGTTATATGTATTGTACACTATAAATACAAATAATATTTACCTACAATGTACACAAAACATATATTTTGTAAAGGAAGCGGTTGAGTGTTGATGGATATGGACTTTTCATTCTACTCATTGCTTGGATTATTAGAACTTTCTACAAAGACATATGGCGGCTGAAAGGGAAGCAATCTGGAGTAATAGGAGGGTAAGTCCCATCCCGATGAAGGTTAGTGTTTGTGTTCGGAACCATTCTTCAATAGGTTTCAAGCAACCCTGCAAAACAGAACCATCAGAAATGTTATGTTATCTCTTGTTTGCAATACTTTTACCCAAATTACAAAAATGGAGTCTAGTCAGCAGTTGTTATAAGTAATTACTTCACGGTATCGGTGGCTTCTAAGTGAAGCTGGCGTTTGGCATTGCGATGCATTTTGTGGTACCGGGTTCATAAATGCTGGTGGGTCACTTAAAGTAGCATTCAGTGGACAACACGTCCAAGGATAGAGTAACTCAGACCCACCCAAACTCTGCTTTCTCCATTCGGACCGATCATAATCAGTGTCCAACTGTACCCCGCAGCAGTTGAACTAGCAAAAATCAAAATCAATTTACTTTTTCTCATCATTTTCTATTCCGATAAAAATCTGATGATTTGATAGGACAAAATCAATCTGAAAGTATAGTGGTTGTTGGTATATTATTGGTACCCTGTGCTGTGCAAAGTCTACAGACTGCGTAAATGTCGGGTCCAATCCGTATGATGAGGTAAGTGTAGCGACCAACTTAGTATTCTCCAAATCTTTCCCCAAAGAATCATAAAAATACAAAAAGTGGACGCCAAGGGCCAGTTCCGCCATTAGGATGAGGATGACACAGAAAATGTACTGGGAGTGCATAAAAATAAGGGCAAGTGGAACTTAATCAATTGAATCAACTGCATTTGAAAGACTTTCAATTGAGAGGGAAAATAAATAGCATTTTGTTGAAATAAATTGCGTTTTACGTACCCATCCTATAGAACATTTCCTTGCGCCAGCAGAACATCCAAGGATCGCAGTGATAAATGTGAATCCACCAATTCCTAACATAGCACACCCAACTTGGGTTATAATACCTGTGTGTGGAGATACCAGCATGAAAAGATGGTTCCTGGTAGCATCACGTAATATAATGGCACCAAGAGTAAGAATGCCAGCTCCGCATAACTACAAACCAGAAAAAATAATATCTCTTTTCACTGCCCGCAAAGATTTATCACTGGAAATGAAACACCATTTTTCACATCATGAACTATGTCAACTTACTGCAAACATGAGATTAAAGCATATTATAATGGCGGAGGATGTGCGGCTTCCACCGCTTGATTTATTTTCCACCATCATTCAACACGTCAGAAGATTGTCCGTGTCACACATGAATGACATGTCAAAAAATATTCTGGACTTGACGGGTAGTAATACTGTCAGCAGAAGGGAATATAAATCCATTTTGGTAAGAATAAGACGGTGGTGTCGTCCTCACATTTTATTTTTTGGTAAATCAACCCATTGTAGGAAAAAAGCTAACACTACCAAACTTGAATTTTATGGTTGAATGAGGCTACTTTTTTTTCTTTGAAATAAAATTTATGGAAATTATGTCAAACTTTGATCACACGCTTTAACAGTTGAGTTGTCAATTTTTCCAATTACCCATCCACACAACCTTCAAGCACACTACTACATTATCAACGTATTTTTACAGTTGAAAACTTTATTCTCGTTCCTCAATTGCATTCACATCACATTCACGTATTTTTTTGTATTTGTATAACTTTTTTGTGAGTATCAAATCATTTAGGTAGATCCGTAGATTTTTGAAGTTATGTTTGCATTTGTGATTTAAAACTTTTTGGGTAAAGATGCTAAATAAACACTATCCACCTTTACCTTCAGCTACGACCTTAGGTTTCAGATTCAAAGAGCTGACTAACGATAACTGGGTCAATTCATTGTGTGCTTGAATTAGCTCAACTGAAACAAAGGCTGCCGTTGTATAACATTTGAGCACTAAAGGTTAAAGTTAGCATTCATCTTATAAAAACATAAAATCATGCATTGTTTTAGAATTGCCAGGATGTGATGCGAATAGGGCGCAGGTTCGTACAATATGAAATTGTAAACATTCACCAATACACCATCACTGTCACACATTCGAATATTATTGAGTCATCATCCTCAGTTCCCTTGCAATTATTATTAAAGTAGGCTTGTATCAATAAGCGGTTCACTTTTCACATAATGCAGTTTACTGTAGGTTTGCATTTTTACAAGCATAAAGTCATTTTGAAAGGAATCCGTGAGAAACTCTAGCTTGTATGTGTGGGAAAATAGTACGTTTACTTAACCTGGGCTACATATTGCATTGCATTTTTAATGGGAATGAACATATAATATGCATAGCATTTCTACTATCACCCGTTAAAAAATTAGTATGACAGTTGGATGGATTTAGTTGATGTTGATTGCAAAGTAGGCCTGACGTTTAATTTTGCCCCATAATGTAGATACATATATATACGTCTTTTATATATAGGTACTTATCTCTTGCCTTTCTCGTAATGTGCTTGTAGCTTCCTTTAAATTACGTGATAGGATTGGGATTACATGAAAATTGCAATTATAAAAAAAATTCACCTACCGTCCATCCAATTTATTTTATTTGTATTGCAAAATTTTTAGACATATGAACACATTTTGACTAAATGCTATTCTAGATTCTATAGAGAGTCTCACGGAAGTTATAACTTATGAACAGTTAAACAAACAAACAAGCATTTTTCATGGAAATTACGGTGTACTACACGACACCAATTAAGCAAACCATTTTTGATGTTGTAATTTTCAAACACGAGTCAACCACTTCAAACGAAAGATAGATTTCACATACTAATCATATACAATTATTAGTAATGGACCGTTTTAATAACTTGAAAAAAATCCAGGGAGGCTTCAGAAGCTAAAAACATAAGTGTACGTTTTGCATATTTCCAATTCACACAAAAATGTCACAAAAACCGATTAACAAATGTAATTGTCTGAGAGTAAAAAAGTCCAACAACAGATCATCCCCGTGACACTGATTTCTGAACACAACATATAATATCATCAAGCGAAGCTAACTGAAACCAGAGAGAGAGAGAGAGGATGTGATATTTCCCATGTTTCCCTAAAAACCATACACCCACCTACAACCAACCCAAGTGAAGCGACCATAACGAACTGAGTATCTCTACTAGACTTTGTTATGTTCCATTCCATCATTCTATTATTCAAAAAGTGAGTAAAAGGACCAAAGCTTCAGCCATGGTGGCTGGGTTGTAATGGGAAGTTAAATAATTATTTTAGTCATCCCTCAATGCAAAAAACAAGGGTTGATCATGACATGACGGCGATGATGATGATGATGATGTGATGATGACTGAGTTTTACACATGGTGATCCAATATGCTTATTGAGAGTAGTATATGGAGTGTAATGTAATGTACGTAAAGTAATTCAAATGCATAATATAAGAATGAATGTTTTCAGTGTTGCATATGTAATAGACCATGGCTGGGATGAATTCCAAATCCAAAATATTGCATGCTACATTTTTTTCCTTACTATATATATATTTATAACAAAGGAGAGAAAAAAAATCTATGCTCCATGTTCATTCTTAACTCATCAGCAGCCTCATGCATTATTAAGAGGTTAAAAGCAGAGCAAATGTTAAAAACGCTTGCCACCTGCATCTGCGATAAGTACTGCTCTGCTACTGACTGAACTGACAGAAGCATTAGTCAAGTTGAAGATGAGCTATAGTAGAGTAGTTGCAACATGAGCAAAAACTATATATTGCGGGGAAGGGTTCCTATTGTAATACACGAAGAGCTTAACTATTACACCACGCTATATTAAAGCCATGATATGATGGTAGTTGGTAGGTTCTACATACGGTGCGAGCGAAGCGAGCTTCTTTCTTTTCGAATGAATGCCCCGGTTTGCTAATATTGCGTGAATGTAATAGCTCTACTTTTAATCCTACTACCTCTCATCTTATTACAGATATATGTTTTTGTTGAATGCAGAAGTTGTAGGTGTGTGTGCAAGCAGGTATAATAAATAGGAGAGGATTCACAGATAAACCATGTGGGGTTAATGTGGAAATGAAATGAGCCAGACGGAGGATGATGACTTGAGGAATGGTCGACTTAACTTCCGGTCAGGATATGAGCTTGGGTGAACAGACTCCACTACAGCAGCAGCAGCAGCAGCATGTGTGTTTACTCCGAAAGCATTTGTTCATACAGGTAAGATCTAATGAACACGTCAGTGTACTACAAACTACGATACATAAATTGGATGAATATATGCGTATGTATGCATTATTCATTCTCAACATTATTGTTATTCATTGAAGCTACGTTTTGTCAATCATTATTGCTCACCAATGTAATCTAATTTCAAGAATATGGAACATGATAAAATTGAGTGTTTATACCTGAAGTCATTGTTTACATTTTAAAATTAATCAATCGATAGGCGTATTTGCAGGAAAGTAATAATGTTTGCAAATAGTAAATAAATTCACATAATTTATCCTTAATTCGTCGTCTACCATGGCTTTGCTGCAGAAAACAAGAACATTGCCCTACAGGATAAAATTATATAGCAATTCCGAGCCAGCCATTTTTCATTTGTATTCTGTTTACCTTTCTGCATAGTATGCAATATGCATGATGACCTTATATACTGACGGTTACAAAGTTGGGATAAGGCGACATACAAGATACAAGGGTAAGCTTGAATGCTTGACAAGCATCAACTTACCATGTAGCCAGGCTTTAGAATGATGTGAAATAAATTGCATTTTTTGTGAATAATACATAGAAAACAGCCATGACCTGTACTCCGGAAAAAGTCTGTTTATGTTTTTGAACAAATTTTTGCTTGCTGGTATGATAAGTTTGCTGTCAAAAGTAACTGTTTCGTTACACAAAGCTGTGTTAGATTGCAAAAAAAAATATATCAAAATGATCTAGGCCGTACTACACCTAGTAGAACACAAGTTTTTACCAACATACTTTTGTGTAGTAGGAACCCTGGGCTTTGTGTGTGTCCCGGAATATTGTAATACTCTCTCTTTGGTCAACAATAGAGTGGGTGTTGCATTTTTATCAGAAAATCTTGTTTATCTTTATTTCTTTGGAGAATCAATCGAAAGTCAACCATAAACATATATTTATGCCCACCTGTCAGCTCTTGTGGCCTTGCTTGTAATTTTTGTACGCATACATAATCAAATTAATCAGCAAAAGTATAACGCAAGGTTCAGAATCAGATTTGTTTGATGACACTTTTTTTTATGATTTCATAGATTTAATTATTCGGTTAGGTTCTGTCACTCGTTATGATTCATTGAATTTATGTTAGTATGCATAATATATACCATGCTTTCTTTTAAAATCATTCATGAATTTAAAGTTTTTATATGCATGCATGATTAATCCGGAGATCCATGACATATCTAATTTTAAACAGTATTTACTTTGGGATATTATTCCGCTTCTTAGCCATGTGGTATTGCTATTCTGCATTGTGTTTTGCTTTTGTTTGGTCCATTAGGTTTGCAATTCCCCCAAAAGATTATATATATATTATACATGTAAGTATAGCATCAGTATAATTAAGAAACTTTCAATGTACTGCTACTAGTGCTACTGCCAGTATAAGAGCTTCAGAAACTGATTCAGAATGACGAGCTTAAAAAATACTTAAAGTTCAATTTCGTGGTTGAAAGAGCGCGGTAATCTAATTAGGGAAAATGTCAATTTAAGGTTGGTTTTAGATAGCTTTAGTTTATATAGTTATTTCGGCATAAGGAAAATAAGCGTAAGATTAAAGAGAAAGCCTTTCATTCAAGCTTAACCCTAAATCGTATCTTTATCTTTGTCATATTGGTATAAGATATTATGCTTTTCATGCTTGTATACGCATAGAAGTAATTCCAATTGAGTATATAGGATCCTCAACTCAATCCTCTCATCTTCCTCTGTCTGTTGTCCCCAAAATTGTGTGTTCAACGATGCATTTTATTAATTTCATAGTAATTTAAACTTTCTTGTCTTTCTGCAACATTTGATGATTTTCTACAAAGTAAGTAGAATAATATGCATTCAACTTTTAAACTACATATATTATTCGTTTCAGCCTTCACATTTATTCACTTGGGTTAGTCGGTAAATAGCACAAAATTGAAAATATATTATCTCAAGTTACATCCAAAAATGATATGAAAAAGTATGTGTATATAGTTATGGCTGCTGCATAGCTTCAAAATAATATAAGAATAAGATGAAACTAACAATAGGCCTATTATTATATAGTACTTATAAGCAAGGTCCACCAAAACTATCGATCTCTAAAGAAAGGCTACATTTTTTCTAAAAAAAATAACATGATGATGCATGGCATAAACTCCAATATGCATAGTTGAGTTGAGGGTACTCTGTGTTCACAACCACTTATTTTCCCAACAAATTGAAATGTCATGTATGTTGTAAGAATTTTCATAGATTAGCCTTAAGCCTCTTTGAAATTTCTTTCCAGTCCGAACTTCTTTCAAAAGCTGCCGGAGTTTGTGACATGGCCAAGAACAAATTTTTATACACCATCCCATCAGATTTTCCTAACGCTGAATTGAGTATGAAATCAGGAGGACTGAGAGCATCCACTAAACCTATGGCATCACCTTTGATGCTAGCACAAATCTCGAGAATCACTTGACGTATTAAATCCGCTGGTCTTGGTCCTGATGCGTAGCCTCCTTGATACAAGATTGCCATATGGCGTTCTAGGCTCCAATAGCCATAAAGTGTAAACAACTTGGTTAGAATTTGTCTTATATCCTGAGGTAGTTCTGGGTTTGAACAAAGTCCAAACCAAAAGCGGTCTAGGGCATAATTTTCAAAAAAAGCGATGGAGAGAGTTCTTGCAGCATAGACTTGAGAGTCATTCCTTGCCGTAAAGGAATCCTTTCCTGATTGAAGATTTGAATGAAACTTTTCGGAAGATGATTGAAGGAGCCATTGAACAAGCCATTTATAGGCTTCTAACAAAGTTTCTGGCTTGTAGACATCTTGGAGCGTTTGTGATTGAAAAGTTTTGGGAGAAGCTTCGTTTGAGTGATTGGCTAAGAAGCTTAATGTATTTAATGGCATGCTGTCTTTCATTTCATGTCTTTTTGGATTCGACCATACTGTGATGAGCCAGTTGCTTGCTTGTTGGAGCAAAACATTATTGTCTCCTCTAAAAAGGGAAGTAAGAAAAACAAACATGAGATATTTTTTTCATTCCACTAGCCACTCTCTATAGCTCTCTACTTATAGTTGGTGTAACTAGAGCATTATTAATAAAAGGTTGAGTTTTTCGTAAATTTATCATTAGTTTTTTTTAAAATAATTGTTCTTATCGTAATGGTCCTTACTCGTAGGTGCAGTTAGCGTCGTGGTCACTCCTAAGCTTACCTTAAGGAGGAAATGGAGGAGAAAATGAATTATTGGTTACAGTGGTTAACATTTTTAGATATTTTAATGCGTCTTAAGGAGTTTACCTAGTCCTGCTGCGCTTAAATATCCATGTCCTCCACATGCTTCGCTATAGTTTTTTTTAAAATAAAACAAACGAATGAATCCCCAGTAAAAGTTGAGACTATATTATGATGCGGAAGTTTTTAACTTTATGACATGATAAAATTATTATTTCTTATTCTTACCGACATTCTTGAATAGCGTCCCTAGCCAGCCAACTAGAAATAGGTTTGGCAGTTGATGACAGCACATGCATTTCAATTCCCATTGTAGCAAGAGTGTCTTTGCTAATTTCAGGGTTAAACTGACTCATAGCAAAGCTCACAAAGTTTTGGTAAAGTTGGTCTCCAACGTACTTCATCACATACGATGCAGCAAGGTAGGGAAACAAACGCCATTGCTGCATTTGATATTCAATTACAGGAAGTTCCTGCTCACCTGCGTTCCCAAATTGTCTTCGAACACCGCTATACCTTATAGCTATGGCGAGGGCTGTGGCCATGTTTGCAGCACAGAATTGTACTATTCCAGTTCTCGCAGCGGATAAATTTCCTAGGGACGCCCCTGCACGTTTCATTAAGTAGTAGTAGTGTATAAGTTCAGTGCATTTACTTTCATACGTGACATTTATTGAATGGGATTAGAAGCTTTGTGAGTAGAGCAAAATGATGGTGTTATTAGTACCAAATCTTTTATTGGGATCCTTATAAGCACTCACATAGCGGCCATCAGGACTAATGCTCCCGGTTTTACTCAAAAGGCATTCCCTTCCAACACAGTAGTGATCAAAAATCATAACTCTGGAACAAGTTAAAACTCAGATTTATGGTAAAAATCCTAATGCTTCCAGTAGATTTCCTAAAGTAAAGCAATTTTAAGGGTAATTGTCTACTAAAGTCTAATGAGTTTACCCATTATCAAGCCCATTTAATCCTATTTTCTCTCCCATGTCGAAAATCGTTACACCAGGATATGTCAACATTGTGGAGGGATTTCGAATCGGTATTACAAAGCCATGCAAACCGTGACATTCTCCGTCTGATGTGTACAATTGGGCCATTACAAAAGCGTGGGTTGCAGTTTTTCCTATTTACACAAATATAATTTAAAAAAAAGAATGTTCTAGGTTTTTTGGGGTTACATTTTCCTCATATTAAATATGAAACTAACCCATATTGGCAGCCCAACATTTTGCAGCCTGAGTAATAAACATACGTTATAAAACATTAACCACAATAAGTTCAATAAGGAAAACAAATATCAAAGGTATCTTGTTATTAATACCTCAAAATCTGGACAATGGAAAATAAATTTTTGCTGTTGAGGATCGTAAGTTGCTCTTGTTCTCATGCCTCGGGTATTTGTGCCATGTCCAATTTCTGTTAGTGCGACACAGCCGATTAACTAATTCAGAAAATTCGCTCAATGTTTGCAAGTTAACAAATGTGATGAAATGCATTCTAGACAGCTACGCTCATTTTACTTACTTTCATTTTATAAGCAGCTTCCAATGCATCGAAATGATTCTCTAATGCTGCTTGCCCTCGAACTGCATTTGTAAAAAAGTCAAATGTAACACTACGTCGGGTTGACAATGACCAGTCAAATTGGCCTAGGCACACGTTCAGTGCATTTGTCTAAAAAAAAGGGAAACGTTGCATTAAATTACTGATATTCCTATACACTGTATCGGATTTCTGTCTTTCTTTACCAATATCGGATCTCCAATTTCACCACTTCGCTCTCCCAAAAAATTATACTCTTGAAGTCTAAACACTTGTTCCAGAATCGCTCTACGCTCCTCCAACAACGAGCGTTTTGTTGGTGATGGAGCAAACAAAGGATCATTTTCCAAAGTACTCCACACTTTATGCTGAAATACGTGAGAACGTGACTCCTATTAGTGTTAAGTCCAGATGTCTCTAATATGGGTAAATGAAACTTATGCCCCACTCGAAGGTATTCTGTATTCTTTACCTTGAATCTTAGCACATTCTCAGGCTCCATGACTAGAGCCATCACTTTCCAGTTGAATGTAGCTTGTTTACGGTATTGATCTAGTGGACCCTCAGGAAAATCCTTTAAGTACTCCAGTTGATTTGCTCGTTCCACCAAGTCTTGCGACATTTTGCTAAAGTAATTTTATGACTTTCTAAATCTTAGAATGCTTGTTAGAACAGTTTAATGTTTTACAGACTAAAAAGATATCAATCAATTAATAAAACTTGAACACGTAACAATAAATTCATGCGTAGTTAAAAGTATAATACAACATATAATAATCAATTTAATTCTCGACAAAATCAAGGATTATTGCGTTTGTATGATTTGGAACTGTAACACGTTGTTGTCAATACAAGGATGACTGTCACTTTTATCTTCTGAGATAAAGTCGAGTATGACATGAATGATTTGGAAGTACAGAGTCGGCTCAATGAATTGATGATTTGATTGGAATGTTTGGAATATTAAATAATTCAATGTACCTATCTTTCATGACATGATTCCTCTACTACTGGTGGTACTGCACTCACTATTCACATCATCAGTTATCATTATAAAATATACTTCACGCACACTACATGCATAGTTATGAAATGTATATGTATAGTCAAGCCACTACCACGCCTACAACTAAAGACTAAAGAACTTCTTGGGTTAAAATATTATATGCTACAATAAAAAGTTATATAAATGAGCTGCTTCCTTTTTACATTAGATAATAAGAATGAAAACAAAATAAATATAGCATTAAACATATTATACATAAAAGTTTGTTTCATCAACTCCATCAACTATGTTACGGAATACGATGCATGCTAGAATCAAAGTGTTAAAAATTATTATAGAATAATATGTAATGAAAATGAAAGCAAAAAAACAGATACGTATGCTCTAGTGAAGAATTACAAACTGTAGGGAATTCTTCCCACAATGCGAATACATACTCTGAAAACCTCTATACTGTTGATGTTGACCGATTGATTGAGGCTATATGTGCACATACTATCCACTTTGCATACAAACCATCATGCATGCAATGCTTCATTTTAACTTTCAATTAACCATTGATGTAACGTATCACAAAAAGATTGCAGTGAACTATGAACGTTTGCAAAAAGTTTGGTTTACTAAAACGCAACGGATGGGCGGAAGTAATTAAAAATTATTACTAGATAAAATAGTATTCCCACGAATGATTATAATGATTTCATATATGCAATTTTTTAGAATCACAAAATATTATAGTACTATTTTATCTAGTTTAAACTTTGACGCAATGTTTTAATAATTGAAGCAATTTGTTTAATGATTATGTACACTGTCTTGGAATGTATTTAGCAATAAAAGAGTAAATGAAATGAATGCGGTACCAGTACCAATGGTATCGAGTTACAAAATGGGTATTTTCCAACATTTTCTCATTTATTTTGTAATATTGTCCAAATTGGGGGTATGTACTCATAAATGGCTTCATGATTCGAACATATATAAATGCTGCATTCACAAATGTTATTCTCATCATACTCAGCAAGTCTGGAAAGATAACCCAGTTTGAATCAGCATATTTTTTACATCTTCAAAATAATTCACATATAAACTGTTTTCTAGACACGTTTCCAAGTTCATTTTTACGAACAATTGAGTTACTTTGATAAATTTCCCATTTCTGGATCGGAATTATGAAGCAGGAGCCCGAAGAGAAGTTTTTTCTCATAGGTATACCAATAGAAGAGCAATTTTTTTAACATACCCCAAAAATATAGTAGTAGTTAGGGAAATAAGTTCCGTAGATGATTTTGTATGGTTACAAAATAAGGTCTGCAAAGCCAATCTAGTATTAGGTTTATATCTATGTTTTTCCTTCAGATACCGATGCCGGTGGAGACGACGCATGGGCAATTTTTATGGCAGTAGCGTTTCACAATGCATCTTCCACCACTGGAATTAAAATAGTTGGAATCACAACTACTTGTGGTAATGCATCAGTGGAAAATGTAGCTGTGAATGTTACTAGAACTTTACAGACGGTCAACGAAAACACGGTAACTTCAACTTCATGCGGAATTTAGGATTTCAATCAAACTCCAAATTCAAATCATTGTTGTTTATTAAATTTCCTACAACTTCCATTATAGCTACCAATTTACAAAGGAATGAGTGAATATCTAATGGCTCCATTCAAACATGTTGATGAACCTCCTTACAACGGTGATGATGGTTTTGGCGATGCGGATCTTCCAGAAATTCCTCCGCGTTTGGAAGCTGAGCACTCTGTAAATGCTATAATACGACTAGCGGAAGAGTATAAAGGTATCTAATCTCTTAAAAAACTCAATAATAGTTCAAAATCAAATTTATACAAATACCTCTAACAAATATATGGGTGCTTTTGCATTAGGAAAGTTAACCATTGTTGCCCTTGGTCCACTTACCAATTTGGCAATGGCTATTAAGATCAAACCAGAAATTAAAGGTTTCATCAAAGAAATTTTTATTCTGGGTGGAAACATAGATGGTACCGTTTTTATATATTTTTTAATTCAAGGCAAATCCGTTTATACAAAAATTAATCCAACACAATCATTATTTACATTAACGTAGGCCTGGGAAATTCAACACCTGCAGCAGAATTTAACTTTTTAGTGGATCCTGAATCCGCAGCAATATCGATTGATTCTTATCCTCCTTCTTGTCCCTTAACAATTCTACCCTGGGAGACATGTCTCAAAACCTCATCCACTTACGTTAGTGTAAAAATACATCACCTACTGCGCAAATTAACGCAAAAAAATATTTTCTAAAATGGAGTTTTCGTCATTTGAAGGCATTCAGAACTGAAACTTTGAGGAATTTGAATACACCACAAATTCAACTTTTGGATGCAGTGGAAGCCACTAATTTGGATAAATACAGAGATTCTTGGTTACCTCCAGACGCGGTCCTCATGGCCTGTGCATTGGATAATACGGTAAATTTTTGTTTCGAATTGAACAAATACCTTTTAATTGCCAGCAGTATGAAACATACACATTCATTCTTCTGTAGATAATTCTAGAAAAGCAAAACCATTTTGCTAGGGCTGAAGTCAACGGTACGCTCACACGGGGCATGTTGGTTGTAGACAAAGCAAAGATTTCTAACAACCCTCCAAATGTTCAGTTAATTACAAGTGTGAATCTCCCTACTTATGAAAGTTTCCTTATCTGGGCTGCCGGAGGACCACAACCAACATCTTAAGCGAAATTCATCATATGTATTATTTCCAAAAAAAATTTAACCACGGACAGTCAGTGCTCAGGCCGTTAATTAACGTCCCAGGGCCGTTGATTAACGTCCCAGCTGGGGCCGTTAATTAACGTCCCTGGACAGCTGAGACCACTAATTAACGGTCCAGGGACGTTAATTAACGGCCCAAAATACGTTTTTATTGAAAATCAATTTTTAAAAAAACATGTTGACACTTAAAATTAGAATTGCCACGGTCAAAAATTTTTAAATTTGCTTAAGAAAAATGTTAAACATTTAAACTAATTTTAAGTGTCAACATATTTTGTTAAAAATTGATTTCCAATAAAAACGTATTTTGGGCCGTTAATTAACGTCCCTGGACCGTTAATTAGTGGTCTAAGCTGCCCAGGGACGTTAATTAACGGTCCATGGACGTTAATTAACGGCCCCAGCTGGGACGTTAATCAACGGCCCTGGGACGTTAATTAACGGCCTGAGCACTGACTGACGGAGCACGTAACCCGTTACAATTTGCAAGCAATAAGTTTATTTCGAAATTAGTAATGAAGCACCGTAATAATATGTATGTGTAATGTTTATGTTAATCTTGACAACATTAATAAAGTTATTTCCGCTCGTTAATAATAACCTTAAAACTTTTTGGTGACGAGATGAAACTTGGAGAACCTCTTATTAAATTTTCATCTTTTGCGCATTCCGGGTCAATATCAAAAGTGAAGGCTTGCAACAATCCCGTAAAGAATAGAAACAATGTGTCTCGAGCAAGTGTTTCACCGAGGCATTGGCGTTTCCCTAAAATTTTAAATTAATCCGTTACAAACTGTTTTGTGTTGTTAGAGCGGTAACTAGAGATATGAAAGGCACAAGTATTTGGAATATATTGAATACATACTAACAAATATTCAGTTCTTACCACTGGAGAAAGGAATTAATGGTTCATGACGAACCAATTTTGTTTCCGATTCATCCAAAAACCTTTCAGGTCTAAAGGTCTTTGCATCACCCCAATAGTCTAGATCGTGATGAGCATCGTAAATACTAAAAAACACGACTGAATTCTTGGGAATGAAATGACCACCGATTTCTAAAGACCACCAAATAAATCAAGCAATTGATGTCTTTTAGCAAAATCAATGGATATTTTGTCATGCTCGGTATTATTATCTTTTTTCATCTTGTTGAATTAATTTACCCGAGTCTTGCACTGCTTTATGATAAACGCTGAAGGGCACGAGTGAACACATTCGATGCACTTCATTCAAAACCGCTTCCAAGTAAATCAGTCTAAATATATACAAAGTTACTGTGTTCTTAAAATGGAAAGAGATATTAAATGCTTAAATCATATACTGGATAAATGCAAACTTGGATTTATCTCCTCTGTTAGGTGGTCTTGATCTTCCAATGACATTGTCGATTTCTTCCTGAACCTTTTTCTGAACACGGGGATTCAGTGACAAGAATAACATACTCCATTGCAATGTCGTGCTAGTAGTTTCAGCTAATGAAGGCACAAGATCAAAAATTGTTGTCCATTGAATTTCCAAAGCGAGAAAGCCTACTCAAATATCAGGAAATATTTTACTTACCTCCAGCTATGGAAAACAAACCAAAGCTCCATGTTAGCATTTTATATAAGAAATCAAAGAGGTTTTATCACTTACTAATGATATCAAATGGATAAGCTCTTACCCACAAATAAATCCAGAAGAACAGAATACAGATTTTTCTCTAAAGGCAAAATGCAGAAAGGGTTTAGAACGACTAAGGTATAAATACGAGTAGGTATTAATTTTTAAATCTATACAATTATTACTTCCTTCTTCAGAATGAAAACTGGACCCATCAGAGCTTTCTTTGATCTGCTGAATGTATGCGTCAACAAAATCACGTACTTCACCTTCTCTATAACTCTCCAGGTGCTCATCAATTACATTGTTTAACAAAGTTCCGACATTTTCCCGAAATTTTAGGCTGTTTTTGTAAGTTCCTTTCCCAATCAAGCCGTATTTCACAGGCCAGAAAAAGAACAAGGCTGGCGTGGTAATTAAAGAGCTTCTGAGGTTACTACAAAAATATGCCAAAATGCTTGCACGTGGATGTCATGTAAGTGGCGAAAGATTTGAAAAGAGTATTTCTTACTCAATTAATAAAGTAATCAAAGTTTTTAAAGTTGGATCCGTCAACTCAAACCGATTTCCAGTCACAATATACCACAAAGAATTTAGTACAGATGCGTTGAATACTCCAGATAAATTAACTGGATGTCCGAGATCTTTCCTATGGATGATTATGTAAGACCCTTAGCAAACATTTCTAATCGCTTGCGCATTTGAGTTTGAGGAAAATATTACCTTAACGTGTTTTGAAGGTCTTGCAATTCCTGAATTAGCATTCCTTCCATGCTTTCTTTCCCAAAACCAAAATCCCGTAGACCACGAAGAACAAATCGACGCTGCTCATGCCAAACTGGACCATCACAGAAAAGAACTCCACGATTTCGTTTTCCACCATTCCGTTGCTCCCATAATTCAAAATCCGGGCGTCCTTGAAATTCATCCTTCTTGAGATTATCAATTATAAGTCGATAATCAGTGACTACTGTTACACTAAAAATGTAGATAAATGTAAGTATAGTTAGCCCAAAAAAGTGTTGTTGAATTCATGAAACAAACTCATGAAAAATTACTAAAAATCGCCGGCTGAAATGGAGAAAACTTTTCCATATTTTTTCTTATATTTTTGAAATTCTTCGATTGCATCTACTTTTAAAAGATGTAGCAAAGAGCCCACTATCGGTAATCCAAATGGACCTATGGGATGAGCGTATATCAAAGTTTATTACTGCATTTGTAATCCAAAGTAATGAACAATATATTTTAATAATAAAACATCCACTTATGTACCTGGTGCTAGTTTTCGGAAAAGCAGAATTCGTTTAATTCCAATCCATGCTGCCAGACCAAGAAAGAGTAAAAGCAGAACCTCTTGCAATTCCATGATTTTGACATCCAAAATAGTATGATTACTGAATTGTTGATGCAAGTTTTATAGCTAGTTTCGGAACAATGTAAATGCTTATATTTAATTTTTTATGGTTGCTGTTGTGGTGTTGTCCCATGGACCAAAAACTTACGAATAACTAAATGATATATACTGTTGACTGTAATAAAGTATCTCGATAAGGTAGATAAGGACAGACTGGATGCAATGTATGAATGAAACTTTTCAATTTATCACATGCACACGCCCGCTATGATTCCATTACCAGCTTATCTGTTCTCTTCTGCTTATCCATTGATACGTAGGCTAAGGCAATAAAGCTATCATAGACTATCAATATTGACCATTAAGTAATTGGGTGGGTTTGGTATAAGTACTTACCTACTTACCTGCACAACACGAAATGACGAAGGATTATAAGTTCAACAAACGGGAGCAATGTAATGTGTTGCTACTATTGACTATGTTTTGCATCTCAAATTTAATTACAAGCTGAAATATATTTAGCTTGTTAGTGATTCAGATCAACCTGCCCAACGTACTTCATACTTGATCCACTTATCCTTATAGGTATTTTTATTACCTAAAACGCTCGGTACTAGCTTAAAGTCAAATTAGTTTTTTCACAGGTCACAGATGCATATATATTGAACTCTTAATGGGATAAAAGCGAATATCTGTCTTAGGATTGATTGAATTTTTTTTTAAAGTTTAAAATCAGAATGCAATGTCGAATGTACTTACTAGTGAACGCTACGCTGACACGGGGCATGTTGGTTGTAGACAAAGCAAAGACTTCTGACAACCATTCAACTGATTACAAATGTGAATCTAATTACATATGAAAATTTCCTTATCTGGGCTGCCGGATGACCACAACCAACATATTTTATTCATAATTCTTCATGTATCAGTTCCAAATAATTGACAAATGAGCACATAGACCGTCACAATTTGCAAGCAATAATTTTATTTAACAAATTAAGTACCATAATAATAAGTATAATGTTTATTTTAATCTTGACAACTTTAATAAAGTTATTTCCGCTCGTTAATAATAACCTTAAAACTTTTTGGCGAAGAGATGAAACTTGGAGAACCTCTTATTAAATTTTCATCTTTTGCGCATTCCGGGTCAATATCAAAAGTGAAGGCTTGCAACAATCCCGTAAAGAATAGAAACAATGTGTCTCGAGCAAGTGTTTCACCGAGGCATTGGCGTTTCCCTAAAATTTTAAATTAATCCGTTACAAACTGTTTTGTGTTGTTAGAGCGGTAACTAGAGATATGAAAGGCACAAGTATTTGGAATATATTGAATACATACTAACAAATATTCAGTTCTTACCACTGGAGAAAGGAATTAATGGTTCATGACGAACCAATTTTGTTTCCGATTCATCCAAAAACCTTTCAGGTCTAAAGGTCTTTGCATCACCCCAATAGTCTAGATCGTGATGAGCATCGTAAATACTAAAAAACACGACTGAATTCTTGGGAATGAAATGACCACCGATTTCTAAAGACCACCAAATAAATCAAGCAATTGATGTCTTTTAGCAAAATCAATGGATATTTTGTCATGCTCGGTATTATTATCTTTTTTCATCTTGTTGAATTAGTTTACCCGAGTCTTGCACTGCTTTATGATAAACGCTGAAGGGCACGAGTGAACACATTCGATGCACTTCATTCAAAACCGCTTCCAAGTAAATCAGTCTAAATATATGCAAAGTTAATGTTTTCTTAAAATGGAAAGAGATATTAAATGCTTAAATCATATACTGGATAAATGCAAACTTGGATTTATCTCCTCTGTTAGGTGGTCTTGATCTTCCAATGACATTGTCGATTTCTTCCTGAACCTTTTTCTGAACACGGGGATTCAGTGACAAGAATAACATACTCCATTGTAATGTCGTGCTAGTGGTTTCAGCTAATTAAGGAACAATAGTCGTCAATTGAACTTTCAGAGCGAGAAAGTTTAATCAAATGTAACGAAACATTTTTCTTACCTCCAGCTATAAGAAAGAAACCAACCGTCCATGTTAACATTTATGCATGAAAGTGTTTTTTTAAAATACTATTAATATAAAATTGCTAAGCTCTTACCCACAAATAAATCCAGAAGAACAGCATACAGATTTTTCTCTAAAGGCAAAATGCAGAAAGGTATAGAACGACTGCAGGTATAAATACGAGTAGGTATTAATTTTTGAATCTGTATATAAATATTACTTCCTTCCTCAGAATAAAAACTGGACCCATCAGAGCTTTCCTTGATCTGCTGAATGTATGCGTCAACAAAATCACGTACTTCCCCTTCTCGATAAGTCTCCAGATGCTCATCAATTACATTGCTTAACAAGTTTCGGATAATTTCACGAAATTTTAGGCTGCTCTTATAAATTCCTCTGCCAATCAAGCCGTATTTCACAGGCCAGAAGAAGAACAAAGCTGGGGTGGTAATTAAAGAGCTTCTGACGTTACTACAAAAATATGTCAAAAGCTTGCATATGTGCTTAATTGAATCAAATTTGAAATGTGGGTATCGTATACGTAGTGTGAGCCGTGAGCGTCAGAAAGATGCTTACTCAATTAATAAAGTAATCAAGGTTTTTAAAGTTGAATCCGTCAACTCAAATCGATTTCCAGTCACAATATACCACAAAGAATTTAGTACAGATGCGTTGAATACTCCAGATAAATTAACTGGATGTCCGAGATCTTTCCTATGGATGATTATGTAAGACCCTTAGCAAACATTTCTAATCGCTTGCGCATTTGAGTTTGAGGAAAATATTACCTTAACGTGTTTTGAAGGTCTTGCAATTCCTGAATTAGCATTCCTTCCATGCTTTCTTTCCCAAAACCAAAATCCCGTAGGCCACGAAGAACAAATCGACGCTGCTCATGCCAAACTGGACCATCACAGAAAAGAACTCCACGATTTCGTTTTCCACCATTCCGTTGCTCCCATAATTCAAAATCCGGGCGTCCTTGAAATTCATCCTTCTTGAGATTATCAATTATAAGTCGATAATCAGTGACTACTGTTACACTAAAAATGTAGATAAATGTAAGTATAGTTAGCCCAAAAAAGTGTTGTTGAATTCATGAAATAAACTCATATGAAAAATTACTAAAAGTCGCCGGCTGAAATGGAGAAAACTTTTCCATATTTTTTCTTATATTTTTGAAATTCTTCGATTGCATCTACTTTCAAAAGATGTAGCAAAGAGCCCACTATAGGTAATCCAAATGGACCTGTGTGATGAGAGGATATCAAAGTTGATTACTGCATTTGCAATCCGAAAGTAATGACCATTTTATGTAACAGTAGCACACATAATCCAATTATGAACCTGGTGCTAGTTTTCGGAAGAGCAAAATTCGTTTAATTCCAATCCACGCTACCAGACCCAGGAAGAGTAAAAGCAGAACTTCTTTCAATTCCATGACTTTGACATGTAAAGTAGTTCAGAATGATTGCTGATGTAAGTTGTAGCTACACACTACATGAACAAAACAATATTTTATTTATTAATATTTTTTCTTGTGTATAAGTGTAAACCAAATATAAACAGCCAGTGGTTTTCCATTGTCTAACAGTTCAGACACCAAATTATATCAACCCAAACATTTTTTTATGAAAGGTACTTGAACATTTTGTTTGGAAAAGTTGCTGTTGTCTTATTGAACGAAGACTTATGAATCGCTAAACCAAACCTACTATGCGCTACTGTATAAAGTATCTCGAGGGTAGATAACGACAAAATCATTGCAGTGAATGAATGAATGAAACTTTTCAATTTGTCACATGCACATGACCGTCATGATCCCATTACTGGCTTAATCCATTGATGCGTACGCTAAGCCAATAAGCTGTCATAGCTTATTAATATAGATCATTAAATGTTTGGTTGGATTTGGTATTAACATTTACCCTCCCTCTCCGAACACGAAATCAGCAAAGTTCAACAAACGGAAGCAATGTAATGTGTTGTTAATATGTTTTCTATCTCAAATATTTATTTGAAGCTGAAATATATTTAGCTTGTTAATGATTCAGATCAAACTGCCCAATGTACTTCATATTTGATTCACTTATCCTTAGGTATTTTTTTATTAATAACAATGCTCGATACTCACTTACAATAAAGTTGAAATTAGTACTTTCACAGATCGCAGATATATCAAATTCGCGATTGGGCAAAAGCGAATATCCGTCTTTATAGAAATTATCGAAAAGTTTTTTATGTGTGCAACCAATTCCCAAATGCAATGTCGGATGTACGTACTAGTGACAGCTTCTATCGATACATGATAGAAAAAAATAATGAAGAAGAAAAAGATAGATTTGATGCTTTATATCACCTACTACCTACCTACATTTTCCTTATTTCAGTTTTATTTGGTTAGCATGCAATAACATCTATCTATTCTTCTTTGACCACAAAGTGGCTGGACTGGAGTCTAGTTTTTTTTGGTACTCAAGTTGTATAATCTTCTCGGAGCAGCAACAATAATTAGGAAGAGTCAAAGTCCAAATTTGTTTAGAAAAAGAACATTTTATATTAGTTTGGCCTTGAGTTTTACAGGCAATGAGGTATAAGAGCAAAATACCATAAATGCGACTTAAGGAATAATATCATGCCATGCGCATTGCCTACAGTAGATCTTTTATGCATGATTGTATATGGGGGTAATGTGTAATGATCGACAACAAGAGACAGTGACAGTAGCTTCATAAAAACTCTGCATGCATGCATGCATTTGGTGTGATTATTACAGATTGCACAAAAGGGACAAGATCATACGATGTAAAATCGTCAGGAAATTGAAAGCGCATAATATTTTTATATGTACCGGTACCGAGAAAAAGATAATTTGCAGTTTACTTTGCAAAATATAGAGTTTCTATTTATGATTATACATGCTTACATCGTTGGTTCTGACCGGTTGATAAAGTCAAAGGTTTATTATCACCAGGTCCTGCCAGTACCCGACTTCACTTATATCAAATAAACCAAATCCAACTATAATACAAACCTTCTTGGCACGGACATAAAACGATAGATGCTGCAAAATTAACTTCACGTGATGTTTACGAAACATTCTTCGATTTCCATATATGTTTGAACATTTAAGTTTTCACTATTTCACAAACATATTCTGAATATGATATTCATTAGATCGGTAAACCGTATTAAATGTCGGAACTGGTGGGGGTGCAAAGGCAAAAAACAACTGAATGTATAAAACTCGATCCCATTTTCCTGCTAACTTTAGGATTGGGATAAGAAACTAAAGAAATAATCTATCATTATAATACAAAGAAATTGCTCTTTAACTTATTAAGTTACTTCCTTTATTTTCGATGCGTTTCTTTTTTTTAAATTAATTAAAGTTTCTGAAAAAAAGGAAATGTCCGCTCAGTGCAGTGAACAACACATCAATATCCTGACTGGTACATAACTACTGTAGACAATTAAAATATATACAAAGTCTACACACCATAAGCATAATTGAAGGAACACAATACTATATTTAAAAATTTAAACCGTTTTTAATCTCCTATTATAACGGAAGGATTTAAACACCCTTGCAAAAAGTCAAATGATTCGCTATCACTTAATACGCGTTTTAAATGCTCCATTGTCATCGTCTTCTTCTTAGAGGATACAGTTAAGCGGCCAGCCATTTCTCCAATCGCTGAGATAAAATACTCCTGCAAAGAATAAATGCATTTGTTACTAATGGCCATGACCAAAATTCAAATGATTTTCCAAGTAATTTATTAAGTGCATTTACGGTATGGTTAATTATTTAAACATACCGTGGCAAGTGTTGTCAAGTACATTGCTTCTTTATTAATCATCATAGGTCCTCCTTTTCCTTTATTTTTATTTTTCTTAGCTTTAGGATTAACAGGTTCAGGCTCCTCTTCTTCAGTAGTAGCCAAACAAATCTTCATGATTTTCTTGATTCGGTGAATAGGAAGCTGGGTAGAAATCGAATTTTCATTGTCTTCATCATCATCGTCATCATCAAGATCAATCTCCAAAGGTCGCGAGTCTTCGGGGTTTTCTGTATTGTCATTGTTATCAGCACTATCACCAGCAGGACTTTCCGGTACTACAGGTTCATTTAAAAGCTCTTCTTCCTCCATAAATTCTGTGTTATCCTCTAATTCCATGCTAGCAGCAGATTCTTCAATTCCACCAACCACATTGCTCTGCACAACAAGACGACTACGGCTACTGTCCTCAATATTTGAAGCTGTCATGGACAAGAGTTCACTATCAATGACGAACCCTTCGTTCAGGATTGACATACTATTTTCCTCTTCTGTTCCTGTTGACACAACGGTGCTAGCTTCTGGTTCCGAAGATTCAATTCGAACAGAGTTCTCTTCCACCTCCATTTTGCAAAGGAGGGTTGATTGTTGATTGATAAGCCAGATAAGCAGAAGGAGGTCACAAGCCAAATTAATACCTCTCACCACTTGGAAGTCCTATTACCTGGTAAGTAAAAGTAAAATAAATTTAATGGTTTACAAGAATTTCAATTTAGTGTGAAAATTCATAAAGAAAAAGTATAAACCCTATTTACTATAACATTTAATGTATTATAATACCAAGAAAATTCGAGACCAATTTTTCTGGTGACAATATGCCCTCACGCCAACGAAATAAAACTTCACCACTTTTGCATTGAATTTAATGGAAACAAAACGGTTGTCAAACAAAGTGAAAGTAATCGTAAGTGTTTTCACCAAAATTTTAAACTCATTCTAGACTTCACAATCATGAGCAAATATCCAAATCCAACAAAACAACAAAAAATGCATTTGCACATGAAACGCGCTATGGATTCCCTCTTCACAAGATCAAAACATTGGGGAGCTTTGGGATCATTGCTATGCTCAAAATTGTGAACAAAGACGAAGGATGCTTCAGCGCATGGCGAATGTTATAGGATAGAATTTACTATATATAAGAAGTTATGTTATGTTGTGTGTATTCATCAATTGATGTGTTTTCGATTGATTAATTTTATGCACAGATTGAGATTGCAGATTTAGGAATTGATTTAGGATGAGACAACAGAAGAGATTATGGATTGTTGTTCTGCTGACTTTGACATCATGGACATGGACATTGCCAAATCCTTGCAGGTAAGTTAAGCTTCTCTTTATATCCATTCTGAAGAAACTGAATTGCTTTGTTTTGTTGTATGATTTTTCCTGAACATGGACCCAAAAAGGATTCTTTTATCATTTAAGGACATGTTTGTCTGCGGAAAACACCATATACTCTTTGGTTTAGATAATCAAATTCAATCTAGGAATGGAAATGACATTGGTCGACTGATTGCCAATAGTCTTAAGAGATTTTCATTTTGTTTGGGAGTGGAATAAAATCGTATTTTCTTGGTCAAGCTACCAAATGAATGATAAGGTAATCTTCATCAACATAATATTTTGTATTTATAAGTAAAAATTGCCAAATGATTTTGGATTTTTATGCATTATTTTTTTTTATTTTTTGAAGAACGCAAATTGCAAACTCCATCATTTGCAAGGTGTAAAAAATATATCTGTTCTCCCCCATTCACATTTTTGTACCTTTTCTTTCCTTAAGAATGTAAAAATTGGTTACGTACAAAGCGTAATTGGTGTGTTGTTACATATATTTATGTCAGTAGTCAAGCCAGGTTAGCCTTGCCTTGCTTTACTCACAGCAAATTAGCGTTGGTTCGTTAGGATAAGTGAACAGCCTATGATGATGACGCATGCAGCTCGCATCGCATGAATATTGGCATATTATTGCATTTTGCTGCTATACTAAAGATTTTTAACGATTATTATGGTATCTTCACTGGTGAAGTAATTCCTTACTTTTTACATTCTAGGGAATACTTAAGCCACTACACTGCAATATTTAACACATTTTTCTTTACTTCTTTTACTGCTGTTAAATCTATATGATACACCATAAAAAGGCCAAAATCGTTTGGATTTCATCCGCCCGTATGACTGAAAACTCTGGGAAATTCTTAACTTTTTATTATTGAGCAAGAAATTAAGTAAAACCAAATGTTTCAAAATATACATTACATAATCGTGCAGTACAGAAAAGCAGCGTCAAGAAAACTAGAAGCGAAATCAATTTAATTTTAACTGGAACATTCAACCCTAAACCCTAACATACATATTATATACATTTATACATATATGACATGACCACAGATTGCATTTACGTGTTGAAAGTAATATTAAAAGTTCTTTGGCTATGAAGTGGCTAGGTCATGACCTATTAATTTTCATCCATTGCGATGTCATTGAGACATATGAATACATCAGTTCCGTTCCATTCCTCAATTGTCAATAGGTGTATAAAAAAGCCGAAAGATGATACAAAATATGTACGGTGCATTTCTATGCAGGCGTACATAACTGCGCAGTTCTTTGTTTCTGAGAGTCAACGATACATTTTATGGGTGCAGTGAACTGTGCAAACCGACAGAGCTCATTTTCCTATAATTTCAATGTCTGAACTTATAAAAAAATTCATCCTGAACCCGAAATAGATATCCAGATTCCATCTGTTATTAAAATACAACTCAGAGATCCGGCATCCGTCTTAATCCATTACACTTCTCCACTGTATGATGCAAAATTGAATGGTTACCTAAAGAATAATTTATATTTTTTCCATGAGAAGAGGCCTGAAGCATTTGGGGATTAATTTCTTTCTCCTATCATTAGCAGCTTCAAAGAATACCTGAGCCGAAGGTCAAGTTCACTTTCTTTGCATCCTACAATTTCTATTATGACTTTACGGCAAGTTATTGCATCAGTATATTATTTTGTGGTACGTGATGTTTGTTCCCCTTTCAACAAAAATGTTGAATCCTCAATCAAACGAAACAGAAATGAAACGCGGCTTATGTATACATAAAAGTAAGGCTTAAACATATAGCTTTTTACAACTATAGTTGTATACACAGTATGCAGTACAAATTCTGCGAAATCGATACATTTCTATCTCGATTCTAGAAGATGTAAATTATAGGTTAGCTGCTTCTGCTCTGCAGTAACACAGACAAAAATGTGTTTGACTATGTACGTATTTTTATATACCTACTGCTCATGCTTTTTAGATGCATAAATATGTGCGCACAAAAATCATGCAAGCCATCCAAACGCAAACGTTTTCCAAGATTAGGGAATCGAAAGGGGGTATCAAGTTACTACTTTGTTGTTCGTATTCCAAACGACTGCTAATCTAACGATAAATGACTAACTTAAAGTTGACAGTCATTCAGACTTACGAAAGTGTTTCTTATTTTTCATTTCTATAATGGTTTGATCCTACACGGGAGAGTGGCTCACGTTTTTAACGCATTCAAATTAGTTTCTTTAAAAACTGTTAATTTATATTTGTTGCCAAAACTGTCAAATTCTATATGACTAACGTTCATACGGACATGCGTCACCACTTTACTTTGATTGTGTAAAATAAATTATGAAGGTTATTACACACTCATACACATATGCTACTACAACGGCCATAAACTCAATTTGAATGAATCCATGACTCAAAAGGTACAATATTGGCTCATGATTTATGTAAATTCCCTGAACGATAGCTACATTACATACCTAATGCAGGTAACATGACAATTCTGACCATGTCATATATTTGTTCCTCTGCATTCAAATTCAAGATAACTCTGAGTATGTGGATTACGTATCACCTTAGTTCAAAAGTACGTGTCACTTTTGAAACTCTGTGGCTTAGCCAAATCTAAGAGCAAAAAGGATTCAAGTATGGACTTACTTAATGTCAGTCAGTATGCCTAAACCTAGCCGATAGTAAAATGTTTTAAGGATCGACCAGCAACACCAATAAGTATGCTGTTGAATGAACGTTATATATAGAGTGAACATCATTTCATTTCTTTTTGAGTCGTTTTGTGTTCAAGACTTAAATCGACAAAGCATCTTTTCATGCCATACGGTTATTTGAAAGGAAAATTGACACATAAAAGAGATGCATTATTGAATGCTTAAGCTCAACTCAAGAGCTACTGCAATATCAGTCATGCATATTACATTTGTTTACTCGACCGATATAGTCATGCACTTTTCCTGCACACACATTCGACATTAAGCATTTCGTTTTTTCGAGTCGAGTAAGACCATTTTCTTACAAAACTTACAAAATTGCAGTTACAAAACCAAAACCACAGTATAAAATATAAATTGTTACATGCTGAACTGAAGCAACTCATCTCTGCAGTACGTTTCAAACTATATAATATTTTGCTTGCTTATACCAGGAGTTGAAAGTATATCTGTATAAAGAGAATATAATTTACATATTTATTACATACATGCATACTTTTAAACAACATATATTTAACTCTGTTTTACGCAAGTATGGATATGAAATTACATACTATGGGCCTTTGCTATTATCTTGCCTGCTGTCATTTTCAGCTGACAATATAAAATTAATTCACATTCTATAGCCAACTCCAATTATCTGCATTGTCGGAAACCTCCTTTCCATCATTCATTACTACTCCTAAATGGAAGCTGCAATATGATCTTGTTAGACGGAGTCTAAAAACGAAAAAAAAAACGTAACTAGAGAACCTAATCAACCATCAATGTCTCTTCTCTTCCTGAAAGATCTTTGAGAATGACGAGCGAATCTTATATACATGCATACATATTTGTGACGCTATATGAGTGACTGTGTAGTTTAATAATATATATGACTGATCATTATGCATGGCGAAATACGGCAGTACGCCAAACTCGGCTAAATGTCTTCAAATTTTACACGTTAATATTGCGAGGAATATGCATTATTTTGCATTTTTCTTCTCGTTAGCATGTCCATGATTATATGACGATAACTTATATAGACGTAGACATGCATGGGCTTAAGAAAATGGGCTAAACTAATCTTATGTACTGTGCAATGATTGTTCTTATTTTTCAGGATAAAATACAATACAACTGCGATGCGAACGTAATGTAACTGACTGAGCTGTTGTGCGTATGTACTACCAAATGTAGTTGTAGGATGATGTACACCAGTACATAGCTAAACTGACATGGTATAACGAACGATTGCATGAAACAAGATGTTGCACTGCGATATTCGGTTTTCCTGCGGCTCAAGTTGACTTGATTTTTTGTTTGATGGATTATATTGACAAACAGAAGAGAAGAGAGCACGAACGCTGCTGGCCAGTTTATGTTGTCTTCCTTATCAATGTCGTCCAGCGAGTCAATGGAACAAGTCAAAGCGCAGTTGAGTTCCTCGTGTACATCAGGATGGATATATAATCCTTCCATGTATACTGCGTATGAGAACTTGTTGATGTTTGTGGTTTATATACTGCAAGACTATAAAAATGACGAAGAAAGAAAAATAATTGGAACCTGATAGGCTTTTTTTATTTGGTTCCACTTCTTCCTTTTATGAACAAATTTTCGTTTTGGATGGACGCAACAAAGCAAATGTGAATTGACATTGTGAGCATTTACATTGATCAGATTTATCTTTTCGTCATAATTGGAACCCTAATAATATCGTATGATGAAAAGACATCCCGTTTTAGTTTTGTGAATGTGAGCTGCTAGCAGTGAAGTGAGCAACGCAAAACGCAAGGATAAAAAAAGTTAAGTGCAAGGAATTCAGCTTGCATTAAAATAACATTGGACTCAATTGCAATATATAGTAGCAGTGCACAACGTGGTTCAGTTGTATTCTGTCTGTGGTTTTATATGTGACAAAAATAGCTTGCCGTCGCCAGTGATACTTCTGAAATAAGTACTTCCTGATCCTGGTGGTTAAGTACATAGTATGATGCATTTTTTTGTGAACTCTTTTATCAGCAGATTAAACCGTACATGCATGTACTTCATCCGGAACACTAATTGTTATTTTACAACGCTTACCAAGTGTCAGTGCTGAAATGAAACTACTAAGTGGAAAATCTACAGTGAGCGGAAGCACCGTTTAAGTCCTGATGATAGCAAAGTTATAAAGCTCAAGCAAAGAAAACCTTTTTGTACTCTCCGAACCGAATGTTGGAATGGGTCTTGAAAAATAAAATAGAATATGAACAAAGGACAACGGTATGGTATGTATGTACTTAACGCTTACAGAATACTATATTATACTATGAAAAATAATGCTACTTTTAACTTAAACTGCTCAAGTCCCATGCAAAAGAAAGATACATTGACAAGGGGTATACAAGCCGGAGTGGATAAAGTTTACAATTATGCAAGAAATAGTCCGATTCCGTGCAATATCCTTTGCGTGCAGAACAGTTAGCTTTTTATCTTGTACTCGTGTTATTGTGAGTATCAAGTATTCAATTCGATTATAGGATCGTATAGTCGTGCGGAAAAGTAACAAAAACAGCTTCGTAGAAAAACAAAGACCTTGCAGGAGGTACGGTATAACTTGGTTTTGGTATTGATGCGCACGTAGGTTTCATACACTAATTCATTAAAACTTGAGATATGCATGCGACATAGTAAGGGAAAAGTAACAAATCTAATTCATACAGCAATTTCAATTCAATACCAAACTTGCTGTTAAAGGATTCTGTAGACAACATTCAATTGTCAACCATACCTGTGAGAAAGCTAGCAATATGCTTAATTTACAATATCACATGACTAATCCGTAATTTCCAAAAAACCACTAGTGACCTTGTCGGTTGAAACGAACAAAAAACCGTCTTCGGCACCATCGCATCGGTATCAAAGCAATGACCCTGGCCCATAAATATATACGTATATGTAAATATGTATATCGAATCCAGCCAAATTTTAGTAAGCCTAGCTTGGTTTCGAACATTGAAGCCTGCGAACCTACTATGCATTCAATCAACTATCAACTTATACGTATATTATGGCCTTCGCCAAGAAACGAAAGCTAGAAGTTTAGTAGTAAGGTAAAGGGGTGGAAAAGTACTATACAACACATTATGTTGGCGTAACTGTGCTAAAACATAACATAACAGGGTTTTTCATTATCACAGTATACCGTGATGCATGCAAAATCTACACCGAATTCGGACTGAGCATCAGTTCAGTACATATTTATATACTTCAAGTTAGCTTCTTCCACTTTTTGGTTCCATGCTAAAATTGTGGGACCATAATACTGACTAAATGCCTTGTCATTTTCAAAGGCTGCTGCCACTACTTTGGCAATGACCGTGTACACGAAACCTTGTTAAATCGATTCGAGCCTTCTTACTTTTTACATGGTTGATGGGATAATGTGTGGATCAGTATTGTTGTAGGTGTCAAGTCAAGATTTAGGATGCCTGCTAAAACTAAAAAAGTAACATACGTGCTTGCGTGTCTACTATGAAGAAATACGTTTGTACGTGTTCCGACTTTGGCATACTTTACTTTTCATGCCAAGAAAGCCAACTTCGCACTTCTTCCGATTCGATGTGTAACTGGGGATGAAAGTTTGAAAGCACGATTCATACCGGAGTAAACATTTGGATTATAGGTTTACTTATCCATGCCTCATAATATCGGAACGGAACCTATAATTGCATACGTATGTATGGCATATTACATGGTACAAGAACCCGGTCATTTGGATATTATCAAGAAAGTTTATAACAGGATGCCATGCCAGCTTGTAGAAAAAGCATCTTTGTTGCGACTGCCTCTGCCTCCACCGTTCCATTCCACCACCTCATCATCGGCAAGGACATGGTGATGCCATGCCCTTTCCGCCGTCGTTGTTTGCAGAAATGGAAAGATTTTTTTAGATGTTATAATATGAATGTCACATGGTATCGCTCGGTTCAGAGATCCAAAATACATACATATTTGCATATACTTGGTATATTGACTATTGACTCTTTAGCATTTTTTTTTAGCATCATCACATTTATTCTCACATACAACAGACCTCGTCAAAATGATGTTGAGGATATTGCAGACACACGATACTTTTCCTTTGCCTTTTTTCAATAACCTTGTGTTCTGGAAGAAATAGGCTCATCATCACATCACATCGTATCAACATCAAATCGTATCGTGCACGCTTTTTTTAATAATGTATGTACCTCTGCAATTTTGGACACCCTCTAATAACGCGTTACTCTTCAATATTTCTAGAGCATTTTAACTTCTTGCCTGCCTTGCTACTTTGCTACTCACCATTATTACATATTTCCAGCAAAATTGTTGTGTGCAAAGTCTGCAGTCCATGTACTTACGTACGTAAAGGTCATTTATATTTCATTCCATACAAAAAGATTTCTGCAAGTAAAATGCTACAAAACAGAACAAATAGGTTTTGGTCTGGGGTTGGGTTTGCACAAGTCATCATCATCATGATGAATAAGACTGTTTTTGTTCTTCTCTCTTCACATCACATCCCATATCCCATCCCACACATAATGCAAGGAGATGGGATCCCATGAACGTGAATGAAGAAGGAAAGGTCTTTTTTAGTTTTAGGTACACACTGTTTTTATTTAGGTACATGCTGCTCGCTGGCTTCTTGTCCGTCTCTATTATGAATGTATATTTTTGTACTTATGCACGTACTCCGCTATGTATAATATAATGTACAAAAAGGAAACAAAAAAAGACTCGTCGAGCTGTGTGGAGTGTATTATGGCAATTTGAAGTATTTTGGTGGGTGCAGAGGCAAAGGCAAAGGCAAGGCAGGTGTATATATATTATATGTATGCATGCTATCTGATATGCATATTATATTATGTATTTCTATCCTTTATTCTTGAGTGCAGAAGAACATGAGATAAACATAACGCAACAGCAGTGGCAGTAATAGTTTTGCTAGTAAGCTAATATTACTCAAGTTTTGTTCATAAAAGCTAAACCAGTAGAAAAAACTTCCTTTCCCAATGATGATGATGATGTGAGATGAGCTCATATACTATTACTATTATCCAGTGTGTGTGTTGAGTTGAGTTGAGAGAACCTAAAATGTGCACTCTAAAGGAAAAAGGTTCAACTCTAATCGCTCATTTAGGGTAATATATAAAAGTTCAATTTATTATCAGTTTTTATGGTGTGTAAAACACTTGTTTCGTTTTCAATAATACCTGATTTGTAGATTTGGGAAGGTTCAAGGTTGTGAATTTTGTGATTTAACCGTAAATAGTATAGATATACATACTAGATAATATGCAGTGTTTTAACATTTTCAATGTTTAAGAAGCTGGTTGCCAATTATAAAAAAGGTGTTTTATAGAACGTGATAAAGTTTAGTTTAGTATGCATTCGCCCATGAAAAGGTAATATATTTTGCTATGTGCTTACTTTACGCATAAACATGAAAAAAACCTTTTTTTTAGAAGCTATATGCAATACATCATGCTTCATGCAATTGAATACGTAATCAATAATTATTATCAATGTAAAGAATAGGGAAAAGATTTTTCATTAATTGTTAGGAAATTTGTTAAATATTATGCAATGAAGAATCAAAAGAAAACTTTTAAGATCTTTCTATCCCTTTAAAACTGACAGAGATAACCCTACAACATATAGCATCCTCACATTAGTCACCAGACCAGTAGACGATAGAATGGCCGTGATATGATTTGATATAAAAGTGTGAGTCATGCTTAATTCCTATGAATAGGTAGTACTAATTGAATAATCCAGGTAAGCTTTTCAGGCAGAGGCAGAAGCTAAATAAAAGTTAGAAATGGAATGAGTAAAAATTTTAAATGACATCTTCAAACAGTTCAAAGCTAATTGAATTGAAGTATTTTGTCCTATCAGTGATCTATCAAGACGTGGTGGTGTGATGATGACACTTGTACTACTCTAGTTTTAAGTGCATGGAAAATGAACCGATGAAATTAGTACGTCAAAAGAGTGATGAGATAACTGCAGAATAAATAGGAAATGCAATTCACCAGATTACCAGTCCAAGTCCCATACAATGCATTTTGTTAAATGTGTTTTTGGAGGCTGAACGTAAAAGAGTGAAGTGACATTATTTCAACAAAGGAAATCACGAGAAAAAGCAAACACAAAATGACACATTCACATTGATTTGATAACCCGATTGTCATTGTTGATTTGGGCATTTTTGGTGGATTTTATACGCATGAGAAACCAAACTAAATCCAAAGATATTGATATTTGTTGTTGTGTCCTTGTGTAAACAAAGATACGGAATGATTGTAATGTAACACCTCTACAGACCTATTTGTTCTGGTATGTATGCATTTAGTGTTGGTACAAGTATTCATGATTGAGTTTGAGTTGAGACATTTAACAAACAATTAGGCACTCACACACAATATAGTTAACGGCTGTGGCCGTACATGTACATTGTACAGTACATAAACGGATATTTATTTTTGCAACGATTTTCGTTCGTTAAATTATAACTAAGAAAAATAAGTTGTTTATGTGTGTCATTCATTTATACGTAATAGCAGGTGGGAGCATTAAAGCCACATGATGTCAGCTAGGTTATCAATGAGACGTGACGTGATAGATTGATATTAAATGAGTTGCCACTTACTGAGAAAGAGAGTTCTTGATGTTAGTGTTAGTTATTGAATGGTGATTGAAAGGCTTAAATAAAAGTCGCTTGGATAATATAAACGAGGGCGTTAACTTTAATAATTTGTTGTTTTTATCCAGCAGATTACATGTGACATGCTCCTGCTTAGGAAGAAGATGTGCAAAAACCTGATCCTGAACTCCAAATTCTGTTGAATTATCTTTTCTGAGAAGTTGAAAAAGGATGAAAACGGGATGAACTACGAGTGGCGAAGGAATAAATAACGCAGGCTGTAATACGTGGAATTAAAATTAATTGGAGCCATTGGAGCTGAATTAAGTTGTTAAGGAAGAAATTGCAAATTGAATGCATTTAATCAGAAAGAAAGTTTAACCTGAAACCAATTCCGGTTGAAATATGAGCGGCCGTGAAATAGTGAACAAATTTTTAACTTTTACGTGTAGAATTAATTTTGTAAACTGAAACTTAGCTATGGATTACGGCTGATGTTTGGTTGAAGGAAGCAAAATTATTTTTTGAAGAACATTATTATTGAATTATGTGATTTTTAAAAAAAAATACGTAGTCAAAAGTGACGAAAAAGTTTTGTTCTTTGATGCACATTGCTGTGTCTCCAGTTTTCTGTGAAATAGTGTATTTCTTAAGTTGAATACAAAATGGAGGACAGAGGTGCACCAGTTGCTGACTATTTTGTGGTCGCTGGACTACCAGAAAATCCAGAGTTGGTGGATGATGACCTCTGTGAAGGACTGAACCCTAATTGCAAAAATTTCGAACCCATCACTGTAAGCTACAAATGATTTTAATATAGAATTCATTCTTCACAAATTGAAATTCTTTGTCAACTAATATCTTTGTTTGTAGGACATCACAGTGATTTTTCCAGCCTTTGAAAATGTACCACGGGGTTTCACATGCATCGATAAGACTCCAACAGGTATTATTATTTGTGTTCTTTAGTGCATGTTGATTTTTCGATAAATCCTGATTGCTTACCAAGTTGTCAATATTTCTTACAGGGTTTCCTGCTAACCTGAATAGTGGAAGTTTAAGAAGTCCTGAAGTTTATCTGTGTTATCGAAGGGGAAGAGAAAAGCCACCTCTTGTGGATATTGGGTATGAAATATGAAGGAACAATTTTCAATATTTTCACATTTATTCAATATATAATTTTAATGATTGTTGTTTACAGTGTCATGTATGATGGCAAGGAGAGGCTTCTTCCAGACGCTGAGGTTATTATTTCAACTCCAGGAGGACGTGATGCAAATGTCAATAACACAAGTGCTAGAACCCTGTTGACATTTCGAAGAGCTCCTGAAAATATGCCATGCAATGAGTTGGTAGTAACGGATGTATGCGTGATTTTCCAAAATAAAGGAGAGAAACCACCGCATGCATTTTGTATTATTCCTAAAAACCTCAATAAAGGAATGGTAATGAGAATTAAGCATAAACTCTTATTTCAGTCAATTTATGATTAGTATGGATTATTCATTATTATTAATTTTATTTACAGATGGGTTGTGATGTATATCTCTGTTATAAAAAGTCTATGAACAGGCCGCCTCTTCTTGCATATAAACCAGCGGTTTTGATGAGGTATCCCTTTACAGATCGTCGTACCTTCCCATTTCCAACATTAGCAGCAATGTTTTGCCTCCCAATGTGTGCAACGATTGAATGCTGGCCTAAAAACGCTATTCAACCTCGACCTGTTTTCTCAACCTTTGTGCTTACGGTTGCAGATGCAACGGAAAAGATATATGGTGCTGCATTAACTGTTTATGAGGATTATCCAGAAGAAAAATTAACACAAGAACAGAGGGTTGCATTAGGCATGTCTCTTCCTGGAGAAATAAACGAAAAACGTGTTCATGCAAACAAGTCCATTTGTTTGTTGTCACATTATCCATTTTTTGAGGCTTTTCGAACATTTTTACACTACCTTAACTGGACAGTAAGAACTGGCTCTCATGACGTCCCGGTTGAAAGGTAAACAAATTTATTAGTATCTTTATTTTAAGTATACCTGGCTCTAATATGAAATGCAGAAATTAATCTAGCGTTTCTTGATCAACAGGTTCATATCTCATTTGCTGGAGGAAGTACCGTTTCCCTCACCTCAACGACCACATATTTTGATGCAGCTATCCCCTACACAAAATCTACTATTGTCACACCCACATGACTCTCCCCTTCCAAAGAGGTATTAAGCATCGCATGTTTTTAGAAAAATTATTTTACCATTCCGTCCGTTGGTTAAGCTTTGTTACTATCAATATTTATGTTTGCTCTTAGTGGTGCCTCATTTCGCCAGATGTTGATGAATTTGGGCCCGGATAATTGCCTTATGGTTCTGTTGTTAGTGTTGACAGAGCAAAAACTACTTATTCATTCGTTAAGACCGGATATACTTACAGCAGTTGCCGAGGCTCTATCTGTGGTGGGTTTTTGTACCATTCTTCTATCATAACGACTGAAACAAGTATTAATTGTTCCCTGTGTTGGTCTGTTTTAGCTTATCTTTCCTTTCCGTTGGCAATGCCCATATATACCTCTGTGTCCTTTGGGTTTATGTGCTGTTCTCCAAGCACCCGTACCATTTTTGGTTGGTGTT
This sequence comes from Orchesella flavescens, assembly GCA_964034955.1. Taxonomy (NCBI): domain Eukaryota; kingdom Metazoa; phylum Arthropoda; class Collembola; order Entomobryomorpha; family Orchesellidae; genus Orchesella; species Orchesella flavescens. The sequence goes on along the minus strand of OZ035954.1, from coordinate 28,491,631 downwards.
GATTCAAGATTTTTCGATCTATATGAGCCTCCAAATGACGTTACCTGTATAGACCTCGATACTACGACTATTTCAGTGTGAGTACTGCATTGTGACAAATAGATGATGGATATAGTTTGTTGTGAATATCATAAAGATGTATATATTAACTGCAATCTTTTTAGGAGTGAAGACAGAAGGCAATACTTACACATAAAATTGCTGCCGAAGAAGCCGGCCAAGATACTGAAGCAAAATCTTGAGAATCTTAAACTTGTCCTGGATAACATGAGTGCATTAAGTCGTTCAGCTACAAAAAATAAAAGTGATAGTGACATGATGGATATAGATTTCCAGTTGAAGCGCAAAGAAGTAAGATTGAAATCAACATGAAATCTATGCTATCAATAAATATTTACTTTGCAATGTTTTATATGAATAACCTATGACATTTTCAGAGACTTGTCGAAATGGAAATCCAAGAGGCATTTTTGCGCTTCACAACAGGGATTTTAAAGGGCTACCGGTCATTTTTGTTGCCGATAACTAAAGCACCAACTGTTGGTGCTACAGATGCTTCGTCTCTCTTTGATTTCAATGTAAGAACGGCCATTCCATTAAATCTTTAAAGGGCAAGACCAAGAGTAAAAGGGTATTGAATTGAGCATCTAATTATGAAATTTAAAATGCTTTATGATATAGGGGTTTCTACGATCACGGGATAAGAACCATCATAAATTCTATCAACTAATGTTAAAAACCCAAATGTTCTTTCGGTTCATTGAAGAAAGATCATTTGTCTCTGACAATGACGCAAGTTTGGAATTTTTTGATGAATGCATTGACAGGGTAAGATGATATGTTCGATTTTTAGCTTTACATATAATTATGCTTTCCATTGTTGCTTTATTGTATAGGACATTTTTGTTTAAACTTTTTATAGATGGATGTCGATGACAGTGATAACGTTAAGCTTGTAGACATAAATGAAAGCGGTCAAAGTGAAAGAACTGTGTTTGTAATGCCACCTGAGCCAACTGGATTGCCTGTCAATGCAAAATACTCATACCATGGTATATTTAAGCTCCATGATGGTCTGTTTGGTACTGCTAAACCAAAACCGGACTCTCTTAAACGCGTTTTAATGGACAGCGATCACTCAGCTCCTGGAAGTCCAATTGCCCGCAGAACGAAACACGAAATAAAATCTTCACAGAAAAATGCAAAAAAGTATTCTGAAAAGCCAAACATGTGGGCCAAGTATTTGCTCTCTACCTGTTATAGGTAAAATGTCACCTTTTACGAATTAGTAATTTACAATTTCTGGAGTTCCATGAAACTATATTGAATGCTTATTTTTTATATTTAGTTTATGGTTTATCCATCTGCCAAGCTACGTTGGTTTTGCGGCATCGAAACATATGGCTCTCTGCTTAGCATATGAAACCCTGGTTCGTCTTGCAAGAACGGGGACTCAACCAGCAGACGAAGTTTGTTATAGAGTGGTTATGCAGCTTTGTGGAATCTACAGTCAACCTGTCGTTGCTGTTAAGGTAAAGTACACTACATTCATACATACAGTGTTTTTCCACTCTCTACTAAAATAAATAATTTTCAATTACCGTTCTGTTTGGGCAATTAGGTATTGTTTGAAATGAAACGCTGTGGTATAGCGCCTAACGCGATGACGTACGGTTTCTACAACAAAGCGGTTCTTGAAGCAGAGTGGCCGTCAAATGTTAGCAATTCTAGTCAACTAATGTGGAATAAACTAAGGTTAGGATCACAATCAACTTCGTTGAATGCATTTTGAAAGTTATGATATTTCGGTTATAAAGTCTTCATATATTTACATATATTTGGTTATGTTTTAGAAATGTAATTGTTGGGGTAGCTCAGTTTCGTGCTGCTGGAAAGCAACATTATATCAGAAATCGTCAACATTCTCATTCTTCAGAAGAAGTTGATAAAATATCAACTGGGAGTGGAGCCTCATTGGATTCTCAAATGCAAATACATAGTAGGATTATTAACACAAAGACATCACCAACAATGTCGGCAGTTAGTCCACAGGGTTCGAATTCTGCAAATCCTTATAGTAATGGAAAGAGTCAAAGTGACTCTGAAACCGCTAGTGTAGTTACAACATCTGTTCCAACACGAATAAGTTCATCTTCTGATATAGGATATGGATCCATGACAGAACAAAAGCCACCTTCGGAAGCTGATGTGGATGATAGAGAACCAGAAGATGCAGATGCGGCTCAAAAATCAGCTAAAACTGCAAAGTTTTGGGGTCAGATGGGACGTAGTCTAGATCAGTGGGTACGATCTGGTGTTTCCAGTCTAGCCAATGTTGCGTCTTATGCGACTGAAGTGAACTATTATAGCCCTGCTGGTTTAATGATGGGTTATCAACCAGAGTATTCTCAAAGAGCGTTGGAATATGAGTATGATGATGACGAGTTTGATGAAGATCAAGGTTTAAGGGGAACAAGTCGAAGATTGAATTTTGAAGATGACGTTGAAGATGGCGGTATCGCTAAAGGCCACAACACTTTGCGTTTATTGCGCTCTGTCAGTTTTGGAAATGATACACAAATTATGTGCAAATTAAAAGAGCTGAAAGAAGATTTGATAGCCGAAGAACGGAAAAAACATATTACAAACGATAAGACTGATGGAATTATAAATTTAACTCAAGTGAATGGTGTAGAGCAATCTGGAAATGGTGGTTCTGATAGCTCTTTAGAGGGAAAAGTAAATCCACTCCATAATCAAAACTCTTTCGCAACCGAACTTTCAGTTGAAAAAAGTATCGTCTCTAGAGAAGAAACGCCTGTTGAAGGGGATGATGACAGTTATCAAGATACACTACGCCCTGGTGATTTAAATCCTCTACATTCTCCGTCTCGGAGCTGCAAGGAAAAAAGTCCAGACGGAACTCCATGTAGTCCTGCAAGAACTCCAGTTACTCAAAACGATCCTTTAGGTGCTTTAAGTGATCCCAACAGTCCCTCTAATTCAGGTGCTAACAAAATTTTGTCTGCAGTAGCTGCCAACACCGGTGGTTCAAGTGTTTCTGATTTGAGAATACAAAATCGGGATTCTCCAAAGAGAACGTGTAGTGAAGGACAAATAGGGGGTTATGTTGTTGGTGGAGGAGATGGAAATGCAAATGATAACTCTACAAAAGGATTTCATCGTTCGAGCACTCTACCAAATTATTCTTCGGTAACTGGTATTGGCAACGGCATTGGGGGTTCAGATTCACAATCTATGGATGAAAAATATAGTAACGGAAACTCGACGCCTGTAGCAGCAAGTTTGTCTGCTATAACTAGTTTAAAAAATCCATTCGGGTATGTTGTTCACATTTGTTGGTATACATACTTATAAATGAATCCAAGTGAGGAATGTGTTAGTAATTTTTTTCTCTCCGAATATAGGCGTTATAGCTCAGGACGATTAAGTTTAAGAAAGGCAGGAACATCATTAATAGAGTCAACTATTGGTGGAAAGAAGGCTGAAGCATTAATGGAAGGTTTTAACCAGTTCAAGTCTGTGGCAACTGTGACAATGAAGAATAAAATTGAAGAGTTGAAAGAAGTTGTGGGAAACAATTCCCCTGCCCAAAGAAATTGCCCATTTGGGTATGCTTAAACAAAATAGTTTATCATTTTTCGTATCTTTCTTATTATTCTATGTATATGATGTTGACATAATTATTTGTACACAGTAGAAACGCGGAAGATGGTCGAGATCAAGGAGATCTAAGTGATTATGAAGGAACGGAGCCTTTAGTAAATGAGTGGGCTAGCGTATCTGAATCGTACCTTGATAAATTATTAACAACCGAACCTGGTTCAACAAGAGCAAGTTTTGCAAGCACTGACATACCAGGTCTTGGGCTTAGTCATCATGGTAAGAACAACCATTATTTATTTAAGTTGTTGATTTTCTCTTGACGCCTAATTATTATTATTATTGTTATTAGACACCCCACTCTCCAGCTCTACTCAATCCCTACTTATGGTTGATAACACAAGAGGTCTTCCTGGGAGTCGAAGAGAGCACCCTCGACCGGTAGCTGTTGAAGTCAGTATGACAACTTGCTCCAAGTGCCATAGTTGTAGTTCACTACTATTTGATGAAGAGATTATGGCTGGGTGGACAGCAGAGGATTCGAATCTCAATACTCGGTTAGCTTATTTTATTATAAAATATATGTCAGCTTTCGAAATGCACACCATTATTATAATACCATAATGCTGAAAGTACAACAAGAACGGTTTATTTTTTGTAAACTTTTAGATGCCCTCATTGTAAGAAAATGGCAGTTCCCTTCATGGAAGTGACTTTGACTGATTATCGTCATTTACCATTATCCCAAATGTTCCCATTGACATCCGCATCAAGTGTAGAAAGTATGCATAGCACATCGAATGTTTCTAGACGAACATCAGTATTCAATCCGCAGAATGTTAATGCTTCTACCAAGTTGCATGAGTCCAAAGAAACAGTCGATAACTTTAACAATCAAGCCTCTTCCATCGCAGAAGTTAGTACTGATGTCGACAAGGAGAAGAAAGATTGTCTAGAGTTGGATCCTTTGGGGGTTATAGAAGAACTCCAAAGAAGTAGGAAAAATAGTCCAGATCTGAATGAATCCAATCAGTCATCATGTAACGTTAATGAAAGCAACCCATCTGTACAGACTGTCAAAACTGGGGATTCTACGTTAGGTGCAAATTTGCTAACAGCTTCATCTCAGCCTCAACCGTTAGCAAACAAGGTAGAAGGGGTGGTAGGGGATCCAATCTTAGTTCCTTATCTTAGTCCATTGGTTCTACGTAAAGAGTTGGAGAACGTCTTGGATCATGAAGGCGATACGTGTTTAGTGCAGCCCAAATTTGTAGATGAACATCCAATAATATATTGGAATCTTGTTTGGTTCTTTCATCGTGCGAATTTAACTAGTCATATCAAAGGATTGTGTCTGATGGCAAAGTCAGTGCTTCCAAATAAAAAAATACCTCGTAAGAAGGAGGAACCTTTTACAAACAACGACAATAAAAGTGAGCAGATAGAAGAGAATGTAGATTTTAGTATTCATCCGTCGTGGGATGCTGCGGATCATAGAAATGTTTCAATAAGATGTAGATGGGACAATACCAAGTTTCATGCAGAATATGGTACACCTTTGTATGTTCTTTGGCAAAGAAATAAAGAAAAGGACGCAAAAGTTGAGAAAGAAGAGAAAGATGGGGAAGATCGACCTGTTATTGATAATAACCTTATCAAGTAAGTTTTTTTGTTGCGAAACACGAGTTTTAACTAAAGTATAAAGTAAAGTAATTCAATTTTATTGTTGGGGTTTGTTTTTTACATTCCATGATTTCATAATATATTGATTATTGCAGATTGATGGGAAATATAATTAAGGCTACTCAAGGAGGAAACTTGTCTCAAATATGCCCACAGTTGCTCTATCATTATCACAAACAGTCATCAGGGAGACATTTCCCAACTTATCGTGACGTGCTATTCCTTACATTGGTTGCCGCAGGCCGGGAATCAGTTGAAGCTTGTAAGTTTGATGACTAATTTCTTTAAAAAAATGCTTTTACTAGTTCGTTCACCAACAATGCGAGTTTTCGTTTGATCAGTGGGTGTGAATTTTGCTTTATCTCGTCATATAGCTCACAGAGTTACACAAAATATTCAAGGTAATTCACCCGTGTTCATAGTGCCTTCATGTTGATATTTAAATGTAAAATGTGAAGCAATAATGCAATGTCAGCTTTTTCATGTACTAGGTTCGTTATCATACTATTATTCTGTTATGTTGCGCAACATGTTCCATTTTTTAAAATCATTTGGAAGTTTTATATTTTTTTTTGAAAAAAAGCCATTGCTGCTATTTTTATTAAATACTGCACTTTGCTATAGTGTGTTGTCTGCTTTAGTTTCGTTTTTTAAATAGTTGTTTTAGTGGATCAAAATTAAAACTTATAAATTTTGTATTTTCTTCAGATGGATTTGGACTGGATAAAGAATACCGTGATGTTTACAGCAAACTGCGGTGCAACGACGATTATGAAAGTATGGATACAGGTGACCTTCCCCCTAACGATGCGGCATTATTTTGTCGACGGTATTTCAGAGAACTGGAGTTACTGTAAGGAAGTTGTGAATGAATTTGTGTGCATTTTTCATCGATATCAACATTGCATTTAAAGGACTGTGGAAAAGCATTTATCAATATGTTAATTTTATAGTTGTATTGTCTACGCAAATAATAAAAAATCAAAAGAGTAAACTACAACATCTATTATTAGTGTCTGACAATGAATAATTTAAAAAGATTAGCAGAATATCGATTAATGAAAACGTTTTATTATATATTACATGCATAAATTGTATACGTTATACTCGTTTAAAATAAAAGCATTACGGCTAGCTGAATTTAGTTGGATAGTGTAAAATGTAATTTACATCTATAAAAAAAATGTTCGCAAGTCTCAAAAACTTAATTTGATATTGATTATAGAGAAAATGTTTTAGTACTCATTATTTTTACCAGAGGAAAAATTTTGTGATACATAATAATTCAAATTGTTGTATTTAATAACAACGAATCGTACATACACATTAGGTTTGCAGAAACAAAATAATAATTAAAGTAAAAGATGAGTAGTAATGAAGTTTCTAATCTATTGTTTTTACTGTCATCCATCGTATCATCATCATCATCATCATCATATGCATGTAATTTTGGAATTGTCGAGGTTATGAAAATGGCAAACCAAAAAACCGCATTATATGCATGTCATGGATGCATACGTGTACTACATACCTTCAATTGGTATAGCACAGATACAGCTCATTTATTAGCTCCTTCTTCTTACACTGGTGAATTGACTATACCTACCACGAGGCGAACACGTTTCACCCTTGGGTTAGATGTGATAGTGATTTAACCCTAGCTAAAGTTTCAGAGCAAAAAGCTGTGCGTGTCAAACAAGTAATCCCACACACAACCTGTTCCGATGAGTCTTTCCATTTTTCGCTTTTCTCTTTCCTACGTACAGAGAATTTCAATTTCGCACTAGAGCATCTTAAAGATGCTAAATTACATGGTACCCTTGTCTGTATTGCATACTCTGTAAAAGCTGGCTTAGCTGGTAGTTGGTAGTGTATCAATTATAAATCATTAAGCTTCAATTTTGGAGGAAACAAAATAACACTAACGAGGATGATTTCCTGATGAAAGTCAAGGAGTCTTAATTCAACGAAACGGGCTTACCTGTAAAGATTTTCAAGAATTTGAAATTCATTTCGAAGTAAAGAGGAAAATGAAGTAAAAAATATGTAGGTTCCATTCGTTCTAACAAATGGTTAGTTGCGGAACTAAACAAATATTATTTCCCAGGCATATTCCTCTTGTAAATAAAATAGGTACTCCAGTTACCCATTAAGAAATTGAAGCAAGTTTAAGCTCAAGATAAGTCGATGATAATTACACACATTACATTTACTGTCAAAAAAAGGCTGTGGTAACAGCCGGTATTAGCACATCATTTTCCAACTATTACCTATCCCACTCATATTCAACCACTTCAGAATACCAAGAAAAGTGCAACCACAGCTTATAAGCATTGATTAGGCTGCTAAATTAACAGCAATGGGAAGTAAAATTGCTTGAGTAAATTGTACATTGTAGTTGAAAAAAATAAAGCGTATTATACTTTTATATATGCATAGGGGAAGGAATTCAATGAATAAAATCTACAGGATCTCTTTAATTCAGCGAAGCCTTGTCCGTTTGTTGTAGCATCTTGACATGAAAGTATGGTGTGATCATTTATCCCAGCAAATGAAAGTCAACTTGAATCTGACATAACGTCATGCTTCTCTGCCCATTGCCCAGTTCTTTGTACTCAGAGTCTTTTTTTTGCAAGCTGTTCAGCTTGCAGAGCATAGTGCCTGCAAGTTTTGGCAATGTAGTTTATCGGGCTTGGGCTTACTTCATTCAAGTTAGGGCTATAAGGGAAGAAAGGATAATGGAGATATAGCATGATGAATGAGTTATATACTCAAAGACTCATCCTCTTTTTTTTTGCACAAGACCAGACGGGCGTTTGCAAAATGAAAAATTAAGCCATGCTAACTCTTCTGGCGAATATGTATTCTGCACCGGTCAACATGAACTTCGTTAGACTACATATATACCAAAATGTTAAAGCAAGATCATCGGAAGATGTGGTCGTGCGGTAGTAACTTGTTACGCTGACATTAGGATGGATGCAATGAGCTAACATTTTCACTATATTATGTATGAAGTATATAGCCATAGTACAGAAAAATGGAACTACCTTGTCGCTTCCTCCACATCATCGTATGCTAAAGTTTATGCACGTACACGTATATTTGACAGCATCGGATTCATTCCCCGCTGTTACCTTTTGGCTCAAATCCTGCATCTTTTGGATAATGAAAGTGTATATAGCAAATAGGTATCTCTACATTTTAGAGTTTTTCGTGGCATCTAAAATTACATAATGTACATAGCCCATCCAACAAAGTCAATGAATTGGATTTACTACCACCAAAATGTGCAAAATCTGCAACTTAACTGGCTAAGGTACATATGCATGTTTAATGTACCTACTTATGAAAGAATAGGAGATCCGTTCCGTACATATCCATACTCATGAAGAATGACGTTAAAATGAATTCTGCAGATTCTGTTACTTAAAGAGTTTGCCATTTCTCCAACCATTTAATATCAATTCTGGTTCCCACATCCCTTCAGTCCATAAAAGACTCCTGGACGACAGTCTACTTCTCCGGTTTTAGTGTGGTAGTGGTAGTAGTCTCTACATTACTCATTCATATCCATCTGAACATACGCCGGGTTTACTGGAAACATACGTTTGTGATTCTCCATACCTTTTGGCGGAAGTACATAGTGGACTTGGAATTTGGATATACAGGAATCACCACATAAAAAAGTAAGTGCCAGTGATATAAACTGCACCACTGTGACTAAAATTATTCTAGTTTTACAATTTTTTTACCTTGACATAAGAAAAAAATCTAGAACCCGAAAGTTCTGTTTCCAACATGTTCTATTTCTATGTTCTATGTTCTATTTCTTACCAATGCAGAAATTCGAAGCAAATAGTATATTGAAGATTATTCGTTTCATGTTGAATTCAGGGAAAAATTATATTCAGAGTACATTACAATAGACGCAGCTAGTGCTTTTCGGGTGCTTTATAAATTCATTCTTGTGAGTGCCCAAAGTTGACATGCAGAAGAAGCATGATCCAATCGAAATGAAGTTGAATTAAACTGCAGACTTGTTGCAGAGTTTGAGCAGAGCAGGTCATTTTGTCTCGGCTATAAGTCAAACTCTTTTTCATGTGAATACATGAGCCATGTGAGATGTAAATCAACGAGATGAGCCGGCATGCCACAGCCACAAAGCAGAATTATTGTCTCAGCAGACAGCTTCAGTGGGCAACCAGCGCGAATCATTATTGCAAATTCCATATATTCCATCTATTGATGCAATTCTCAGTTTGTAAATCCACGTTTGTAACATACCATTTGTGTTACTGTACGTACGTCACGTACTCTTTGTGGTTACTGGCCATGGCAAGCAGAGTTGACACCCTCGGTTGATTAACTAAAACTTTACATTACAGCGTTACATTATCTATAAGCCATTTTGAAGATCAATGCCTAATTCTACATGCATGCAAGTATAACAAAGGACATCAAATTTGGATGTTCCTTGTGCCATATAAGCTGCATCTTATATATGATCATTATATCATGCTTAATATGACGGATACTGAGAGTATATAATCATGCTCTATAAAAATTGGCACCTGCTAGTTTAGGTCTAAACCAAAGAATTTATATACATTGCTCTTTAAACAAATGCGTACACTCTTGAAAACCCTTGAAATTTTTCTTATTCATAAAAAGGTTCGCAACATGGAACAATACCTTCATTTTAGTACTTTAATTTCATGATGACTAATGTGGTAGGAAGTGGTCACGTGCCTATTTATTTATCAATGAAAGTACAATTCTTTAGATATAATGAATTTACGTGGAAATGAAAGCAATTATGTTTGAGAATATTGTATACAACTAAAAAATAACCTCCCACGATACCTTGTAAAGTCATTTTGACCCTAACATAAATCAAGAAATGTGTGTAACTGACAAATACAAATCGCAAGTGCAAGTAATGATCTATTATGAATTATGAACCAGATACAAAGGTCAGTTTTTACACCTAAGCGATTGAAACAAGAAAATGTTGATGCTAAACATGTGCACGCATAGCAAGAATGATTCGTATTTGATCTGATCGAATATTTCATTATCAGGAAAAGTCAAGTCAAACAGAAACAGACCTTTGGTTCACTACTTCAGAATGAAGTGCAAAGTCTGTGAAAATATAAACAGGAATAGATTGTTAACTTCCGATATAAAATGTTAGCAGCTTACACTTTTATGATGGGAATGTACCTTTGAGTAAGTTGACGCTGACATATATATGAGAGAACATGTTTCAAGTGGTGTTTCATTTGGAATTTTTGCAATCTGTGCAAAAATGAATTCAAGTGGCGACTTTTGATTTATGACTAAACGTAAATGAAACTTAAATATGGATCAGTACAAATAAATGTCGGGTTATGCTGTCATGTTCCTTTCCTTTGAGTAGTAATCCAAATATTCTCACAAAAAATCAGTCGATTTTTTTCTCACTCTTTTTTCAACTTTTTCATTCATTCGTTCATTGTGAGATTGTGACGTGCAAAATAAGATCATGCAATGCAAGTTACATTGACACTTGCCTGTTCATCAAAAGGATTTCTACATTCTTCCGAAAGTCATGCTAATCTTTTACTAAAGTAACAGAGCTAACGTAAGATTTTGCTGATTAGCAAAGATCAATGGTACACATTTGGCACGTGAATAGCATGCAAAATCTTATATATTTCTGGAAGATGATTGTAGAGTGCAAAGTCAAAGTTATGTTACAATATAGAAGTACCTAACTCATAATTACCATTTAGTCCATGAACTCCCAATTTCGATACTCACTAAAGAGGAATGAAGTAATATAACGCTAATTAATATAAATTTATTGCTATATCTGTCTTCCATGGCGTGAGAATTAAATCTGTAAAACATTTTGCAACAAATGCCTCCTCTTTAATACTTCATGGGCAGATAAAGTAAGCTAGACGTGAACTTTGATCTGCCTGGTCTGACCATTTACTTACACTACACAAAAGTTTGAATTGCTTGTTCAATAAAACTATGTAGCTGTATGAAAACCATATTAATAGTTCATATGTGAAGAAGCGGTCACTGTATACATACACAACACAAGTGATTGAACATGACGGTTGGTAATATGAAATGATGAATGGTAGAAGTTGGATTAATTTAAGCTCATGCATACTCAGACAGTATAAGTATGTTAATATAAATATTTAGGGAACTGTCGTATATACATGCTCATTATTAAGCACGTACACATTTTGGTGGACTATGAACCTTGACTTTCATCGCTTTCTCTGCAAACTCTGCAATCAGATAATATTCATGATGGCTGATGATGACTGACGCTTGGAGATTTGCAAATCTGAAACTTATCATATTTGGGCATATAAAGATGGGGTGGAAACGATGAATTGAGTCAGTATTAGGTAAAAGCGTAGTAAGCTATAAAAAAACTAGCTCATAAATTTGGTACTATCTCCTCATAGGTTTCAAAATGGCACCTACGAGTCAGAAGGCAGATCACAGACCCCCGAAAAAGATTACGGAATCGCTAAGTTTTACAACTCGGCCCAAAAAGGAAATCCTTTGTGATGGTTGGTATTACGATGTTACCGATTTCGCAAGAAGGCATCCTGGAGGTAGCATAATTGATTACTACACAAAAAGTGGGGAAGATGCTACGCTAGCCATTCAGCAATTTCACCAGAGATCAACAGTCAGAGTGAAGGCCATTCTGAAGTCTTTCAAGCGCCGTCCCGCATGTGATGCTGATAGTACGTACTAAAATGCAAATAATAGAAATACCATAACTAAAAATATGATTTTGATGTAGTCTAACAAGCATTTGTTTCCCCCTGTTTAGTCAACCCTGACCCAGAGAAGGCAAAGCGTCACAGGGCATTAACAGAGGACTTTACCAAGTTGTACTTGGAACTCGAAAAAGAAGGCTTGTTCAAGCCCAGTTACATCCACAATGTATACAGAATTGTAGAGGTGATTGGAATTGCGTACATTGGCTATCTTCTCCTCTTCTCACAAAGTTACATCATCAAGTTTATCGGCTGTGCTTTACTTGGTTTGGCTCAAGGAAGATCTGGTTGGGTTCAACATGAGAGCGGTCACCATTCATTGACTGGAAATCCTAAAGTTGATCGACTTCTTCATGCAATCATTTTCGGTAATTAAAAAACATCACATAATAATGCGACTAAGTTTCGGAACCGTTTCATTTGCTTAAAGAAACTTTTTAAAAAACAAGTTGAAATTGTCAAAACATAATTTTTAATTAGGCATCGGTTTGGGACTTTCTTCAACGTGGTGGAGAAGAGGACATAATCGTCATCACGCTATGCCACAAAGACTGAAGCATGATGTTGATTTAGACACACTTCCTTTACTAGTATACAATGTTAAAATTGTCAAGAATCCAAAACAAGGGAAAAATTTCATTGTGCAAAATCAGGTATGATTAATGAAAAAAATTTACAATCTTTTTTATGCCACCCACAAACATGGAATATGTGAGGTAACACATTTCTCAATTTTGACTTGTTTCCAGAAATACTTATTCCTTCTCGCCGACACCTTAATTGGAACACTTATGTGGCAGCTGTACCTCCACCCTAAATATGCTTTAAGACACGGATACTATCTTCAACTGATATCCATCGCTGGCCACTATGTAGCGGCATACTACATAGGATTTTGGGCATGGCTCATTTCAACGTGGTTAATGTCAATCTACCTCTTTGGAAACTTTGCCTTGTCTCACTCGCATCTCGACGTTACGGATGAGCCTACACATTGGGTAGAGTATGGACTTCTTCACACCGCCGATGTAGAACAGCGTCCATGGTGCGACTGGTGGATGGGATACTTGAACTACCAAATTGAGCACCATTTATTTCCAACTATGCCTCAATTTCGTCACCCCAGAGTTCATCAACGCGTCAGAGCACTTGCTGAAAAGCATGGAATTCCATATTATGTGTTATCCTACAAGGAAGCATTGTACAAAACCTTCAAGAATCTTGAGGAAGTTGCTGATGAGCTGAAGCACATGCAAGGCTGATTGGAAACAATTTTTATTATTAGTTGACTAAATATTTATATAAAAGTTGAAGCTGGCTTTCGATAATTTTGTCACTTTCATTCGCTCAAAAACAGAAGCATGTATCAAGGATGCAAAAATGTTAAACGAGAATCTTCCTATTTATGACTACATAATATTTTGTAATCAGCTCCTGCTGTAATTGGTGACTTGGCTAAAAGTAGTTAATACTCGCTGGACTAATGCTAATAATAATTATTAAGTTTGCATATACATGTACGAATTTATTCTGCTATCACGTTAAACATAAGTTTTTTATTTAATAAATGTTTAATGGAAATTAAGACATTAGTGTATTTTATCACACAAATCACAACAAGTATTCAGTATATAAAAGATTTTAAAATTATGTCATTATGTAAGTATTATTTTATTTTGGATTAGTTCATATCACATGATTTTAATACTGCTACTAGTTGCATTGAATTAAAGGTTGCAGTTACGTTGTAAATGTATCAAGTCTATCTCTTCTGTACATAAATTTCATCATTATCCTGCATTTGATACGTGTAAAGTTTTTTGTTGGGAAACGTCAACTTTTCCATCCCACAGTTTGGGTCTTCCACGTCCGCATAATATAGATCCATTTTGAAAGAGCGTATACCAACAATTGGCTCCAGCATTGCCTAAAATAAAGGTTCCTTAAAATTATTCATAACAAGTTTCGGTTTTCACAACAAAACTGAAAACATATATGCATTAGTCACCCGCAAGTCTCTCATTGTTTTCGTGGTGTCCACTGTAATTCTGGTGACCTCCTTATCATCCATGCGTATTACAAGTTTGACCTTTGTTTTAGGCTTAAAAGTTATATCGACGAGTTTATGGACTTCTCCATGCTGCTTTTTTAGCTCATGGTACCTGAAATGAAATGAAGGATTGTCAGGTTTAGGTGCAAATCTATACGATAGATGCCTACAAATTGGAAATTGTCTAGTTACCTGGATGGAGGTTCGGAATGGTCCAAGTAATATCGTATGAAGTTTCTTTCTGCTGTATCCCTTTCTCCCTCTGTAATATGTCGACCCCGGTTCAACGACTGAATATTGGGTAACAGAGCAATTAAATGTTGTCTTCTCGTTTCGTCTATATTATGGGAAATGTTATCCAAAACGTGTTGCAAATGGAATGAAAAATTGTCTATGAATTAAAAAGTAGAAATAACCTGCAATTTCCTTTAGAAAAGGGATCCCAGTAATTCTAATATCAGTTAATAATGGAAAGTTCTTTAAATTTTCCACATCCTCCATCTCAGAGATGAGCGTATTTGATAACCAGAGAGTGGTTAAAGCTTTGAATTTACTACCACAATCCTGTGGAATTTTTGTTATAGGACATTTTATCAGGCTTAAATGTTCCAACAATGGAAACGCTTCGCCTAAAAACAAGTATTAAATGATCAGTTAGGGAAAGTTAAACACGAGTGCCGAGTGCAAATGAATATATTCATATTTTATCAACCTAATTTGCCTATTTCGGCCCAAGATGATATTGGGTTATCATCAAACATCACCGTCTTAACTGCATCAAATGTTAGGCATGTGGCATTGTCTTCGTCCTTGTCTCTTACTTCAGCATCGCAAAGCTGAATGCAATCGAATTTATTCAGGGACAAATGCAATTCTGATATATTCTTTGCATGTTGGAGTATGAACCAAACTGAAGCCCATTTTATGTTAGTTCCAACAAGAATCAGAGTGGTTAGGCCATCAACAACTGGAAATTGTAAAGGCTCGGGTATTGCAGAGGACGAGAGGTCGTTGAAACCCAAATTCAAATGCACAACCTTGGGAGCATAATCTAGTATTTTGCCGACCTGTCACACAAAGTGTACTGTTGCATTGTTTTGTAAGAATCACAAAGACTTCCTTTAGATTTACTTATGCCTATTCTAACCTCTTGAAAGTCCAGCAGCTTATTGCGTGAAATGTCAATTTCTAGCACACTGGACAAATGCTTTTTTAGTATTTCAGGATCTCCAGCTGCTTCAATTTCACTCGATGTGATAACCTATTATAGAAGACGTGACTTCATAGCATTAGTTTAATCCGTGAGCATATGACACAATTTTGTACACATTCAATCATCTATCGCTTACCAGTAAATGAGGGACGCACTGAAGAATTCCAGATTTCGGTGCAAAAATTACAAACTCTACTCCCTTACTTGGTTCATCCTCTGTCTCATTAAAGTACTTTTTGCAAATAGCTTCAGCTAAGGTAGGCATAGTTGGGTTTTATGGAATATTCACCGGTAAAGAAAACAAACGGCCATTGAGAGGGATATTTCAAAGACCCACTTGGTGTTATCGTTGGAGAAAGTGAGTTCAGACCAACATTGCCAAGCTATCTATGCATGAGATGACTAAATTGTACATGATTCATAACAACACTCTGGCTGTTGGTTTGGTTGACATTGAAATGCCATTATTCGCAAATGAGCTTTTTGGCTTGGAAAGTTTCATTTGCCAGTACAGAGTACGACAGGCATATACAGTACAAGATTACTACTCAAACAGATGATGATAATGTAGATTCCCACCTACATGCTTTCCATCCCATTCCTGGCACCTGTCTCTGTCTGTTTTTTTTGCCTCAAAGCAACCAAACAAAACAAACTCATCTTCTCTCTCTGTCATAGGTTTGTGAGTATAACAACGTACGTACAACCCTTTATTTTCTAAGAATGCTTGCAAATGTATAAAAAAGACTACTAGTAGATACTATGCATATGCAATGGCAATGCAATGCCGTGATAATATTTCTGCCGGTGAGAACCACAACATAGATATACTTTGCGTGCAATTTGCTATCGGTTGAGATTAGAGATTAGATTAGTTGAATTGCAACTAACTGCATATAGTTTATAAGCTAAAGAGTTCAGGGATTTCCGTCCAGTAATATTTCGACCAAAGGTTTTCAAATCCTTGCTTTCTCTTTCTAACAAAGTCCCTGATGCAACTATTCATCTATATAAATAAAATCCTTAGCGACCAAAATTGAAGTTGTGTCGATGGCCCTACTGACTTCGTTGTTTAAGTCGGGTGGTCATGTTGTACACCATTCGAATCACAAAGAGTTGGTGTTTCATAATAAATAATTATCTTCATACTAATATGTTTGATGTTGAATACACAGCCTCATGAAAATGGCAATTTTTGTAAAATTTGATGATTTTGCCCAAAAAATACATTCCAACCGGTCCCTCCTGAGTAAAACTGCTTGAAGTGAACTGTTTATTAGCAGTGCCCTGGGACTCCTTAAAGATTGCAGATGGATCGAATCATATTCGTTACATCCATATTGATTGTATGTTTGCACCATGCGAGTTTTAATATGGAGCACTTTTCAGGTATTAATTCGCAGCGACCAAAACTGAAGATGTGTCGGTGGCCCTACTGACTTCGTTGTTTAAGTCGGGTAGTCATATTGCACATCATCCGAATCACAAAGAGTTGGTTTTTCCTAATAGTATATTATCTTTATACTAATACGTTTGATGTTGAATATACAGCCGCATGAAACTGGCATTTTTTGTAAAATTTGACGATTTTGCCAAAAAATTATATTCCATTGGCTCCCTCCTGAGTAAAACTACTTGAAGCGAACTGTTTATTAGCAGTGCCCTGGGACTTCTTAATGCTTGCAGATGGCTCGAATCATATTTTGAATATTGACTTTGACTATATATTTGCGCCATGGACCTTTGAATTGCATACGAATTCAAAGGTAATCTATACAATAGTGTGGTTAAAATAAATTGGATCTTCATTTGCATCCCTCTGGAGGGTTTGCAATTTAAGTAGTAAAGTCGTGTAGTATACCATTGTACTCGCAAAGCTTTGCGCAGTGCAAATCAACTGCTAAACTTGATTTTTGCAACTCGGATCATGGTCATGTGGTCCCTTGAAAAAGTGACTTTTTCATGGTTTTGTTGCTAACCCCAAAAATCCGTTTGCATTTCTCTAGAGGGCTTACAATTGAAGCACTGCAGACATACAGGCTGTATCGGATACAGCCTGAAGTAACTCACGAATGTTCGATGAGTCCTTATCTTTAGCTAATTTTGTTGCAAAGGGCAAGGGTCATGGTAGTACGCTCATTTGAAAAAAAAAGACGGTTTGATGACTTTGCTGCTAGCGTTTGTGACCCTCTGCCAGGGCTAAATTTGAGCTTAAAGCGGTTGTATCATGCGAGATTATGTGATTATGCGGCTATACAAAAAATCGTAAACGCTTACATGGCAGACAAAATAAGTAAACCCATTTTCCCTCTTCGATGAGCATAAATACTTTCAATTAACTGGATTAGGATTAGATTACTTTTTTAATCCCACTATGAAAGTTCTATTTCATAGACACGAGTTGATATTCAGTCACGTATTATCGAACGTAAAACAACTACTGTCTCAAAACTATTGAGTTATTTGTTTGCTCAAGTTTTAGACTTCGAAGTGCAAATTCTATGGGATTATTTTTTAATTAAAAATTTGGTAATCAAATCATAAATACATGGTTAACTAAAGCCGACATTCTGATCGGAGCGTAGCCCGATCGCCGGGCCTGCTAGTGTTATATAAGTGAATGACACATAATATGAAGAAATTAATGCACTTAATACATGTGTGAAATTATTTATTTTAATTTGTTGAAATTTATTCATCTAAACAACAAAACGATTTCACGTTTTCGTTTCGCTGATAAATTGTTGATAATAATCGATAAACTTAATGTCTATTAAATCTCTTAATATCTATCAGTCACTTTATCAAGAAACAAGTTGACTTAATGATTATGGTTAACAATATCTTTTAAAATCAATGTGTAGGTGCTGCTTAATACACAAACTATATGTCAAATGACCTTATATGTGTCATAAAATTACATTTATGACCTACGTAAATATGTATGTTCACATTTAAATAGGTACATATCAAGTGTACAATCAACAAATAGTTAAAAGTTAAAAGGTACCTGTACGAATTTATATCTTCACATTACATAAGTATATTTATAGTTGATGATACTTACTACACGAGTACTTCAAGACATACTAAATACTATGACATGAAAAGGTCAATCCTTTACATACTGACTGACTCCAGATCAGATCAACTTTACGATGAGATTGGCTCAGGTAGTCAGTAAATGTAGATGAATTCCATACCCAAAGGTTGGTGCAAACTACACTCTTCTTCATATAAAACCATAACTTAAGGAAAGGGTTTTACACTGGACTTACGTCATAATCCGTAAAATGTGGTTTAATTCGAGATACAATTAAAACTCGATTACTTGTCAATATTTGCGGTATTTCGAAATTGCGTTGAGATTTGCGATTAAAAAGTCAACTTCGCTACGTTCCGATGGTTGGCGTTGTGGAAAGGAACCCGAACGAGGGTTCTTCCATGCGAAATAATTTCGATTGCGATTTTTCGTTTGCGATAATTATTGGAGTTGAAAAGTTTTTGGTATCGTGATTATCAGATTCGTTTGTGATTGTTTCCGAGGTTTACAATGTTCAAAGTTGTATTAGTTAAAAAGCAAGTAGTTTATGAAATTAATTATCTTTTGTTTTAAACGAAACAGTATAACCATAACATATAGTTCAATAAATTCCTTTCTACTTCTTAACAATATTTTTTTCAATAAAGCTTTTTTTGGAAGTAAACTAACTAATATTGTTGATATGATTCTGTAGCACTACAAATAAACGACTGAGAATGAAAATTCTAAGACAGGTATCGTCGGTAGTTTCATAAAGAGGGGGAAATGGGAGATCATTCTCGTAACTCAATTAATTACAATTAATTGGCATTTTACTTTAAAATATCTACATATTACCTTACATCTATATACATACAATCAGTTCAACTACTGCGGCATCAGTCATGATGATTAATTATTAGTTATTGCTTGCATGCATTGTTCTAAAAAAACGCTTTAATCCCGAATCGTTAGTGCATTAATCCATGTAGTTTCCCAACTGCGTGCGTATTTATCTGTAGATTATAATTCTAGATAACAAAATCAAAATCGAAATTTACTTTGTAGAAAAAAATGACAACTTTTCGTTAACCTACCAATAATCGCTTTCATTTTCTACCCTAATTGTTCACAATAAGTATCTAGCTTAGTTTATCAAGCAAAAAAAATTAAGCACGCATCCGATTCTCAATAATTTTCATATCACTAACCATCACTATACCACAATTAGAGGTACCACCCTACCCTACCATCCGTGTATCCTGATATAGCTATAACAAATGTATACTAACTAATTACTGATTGACATTAATTTAATAAACGTTTGGTATAAGATTCCGCAGCACTTTTACTTCTACAGTCACCTTCATATTTGGTTTGGTATTTAGTGTTAGTAACTAAATGGCAACAATACGACTATTATAAACAATGTTATATACAATTTAAATGTAACAATCGCCGAACAGTCAAAACCATTAAAATATATAATGCATTTCGGCAGCACGACAAAATCTGGTATTTAGTCATGCTTATTATTAAATTGACTACACTACTATAGACTTCATTTTCATAGTTGATAGTTCATAATAATAATAATCATTATGCAGCAAAACGGTACATAGTATTTTTGTTAATCATGTACATAGTTATTTTTAAGCTACGGCACTAGAAATGGAAACTGAAGTTTTCAGCTCGACATGAATCTCATCATCATCTTGAATGTTGTAGGAGTACAACTGCTTTTGAGGGAATCGCATCTCTTCTCTTCCAACCACCTCTCTCATTTCTGAGTCCACGTAAAACAAACGCATTTTTGCGGATGAGACCCCAACAAAGGATTCCAAAGTGTTCTAAGAACATAAAAAGAAGTATCCTATCATTAGCTGAGTTCATACGGAAGCATGAGCATCCATTTTACAGACTAAAGAGAAAAGAAGGATGAGCTGCATATAATTTGCGAAATGATAATATAAATAATCACCAGGCTGACTTACTTTCAGCTCAACTGTAGTTAAATAAACGCTCAACGAGCGTTCTACAATGCTTTGCCCATAGCAAATCCGTACTTTTACACGTGTTGTTGGTTTCAAATGAACATCAACAAGTGGAGCAAGTTCCCCATGAATGGACACCAACTCCAAGTATCTGCAAGAGCACACATCATAGCATATCATTAAAATAAATGTTTTGACAAATTGACATTTATACAAATTAAAAAGCTTTTTAGCTAGTTTGTAGCAATATTATTTTACCGGTCGGGTTTGTCATCTTGTTGAGAGAAGCGACGAATGAATGCCCTTTCCGAGTCTTCACGTTCCGTGTGAGAAATGGGAGCTCCTCCATTTAACTTTTTGACATTTGGTAACAAAGCCACGACCAACTGCCTCCTTTCATGAGCTACTCAATCCGTGTTCAAAACAAATCAACAAAATGTGATCAATTTAAAACATGTCAGCAAGTTGATGAGAAGTAAAAGTATATCTGGGCGAATCTTAATGACTTAAGTGCATACTCAATTTCAGTAATCATATGAAATGCTATATAGATCCATTAAAAAAGAAGATTACTACTTTGTTTCAAGTGGGCAGAAAATTAACGATATACATATGTATACATATGCATATTATAACTTTGCATGTGAGTGAGTGAGTGGTGATAAAAAGAAAGAAGATGATTATATTAAATGAAGCACTTGAGATGATGTACCTGTCATCTCCGACAAAAATGGTATTCCCTGAAGTCGTAGGTCAGTCAAAGAAGGAAATTTTTTCAGACGAGATACATCAGTCATTTCTTTCAGGGACGTATTTGCAATATTCAAGCTCTGCAAGTTCTCAAAGTTTTGAGATGCATTCTCGGGGATGGAGCTGATGGGACAGTCAGCCAAACACAAATGCCTCAATGAGGGGAAGCAAGAACCTTGACAATCAAGAAAACAACATGAGACATTGAAAAACGTTTGAAATGTTGAAAAACTCTTGAGACAACCAACAACCAACCCGTCTGCCTGCTTTGTCTCATTAAGCTAAACCAAAAGCCAAGCACATTTTAATATTTTGCATATGGTATTTTAAAACTGTTCATTAATCTTTTTATTATCATGGTCACGTCTAATCTCCTACAAACAAGGCCATCGTCTCATCGGCGAGACACACACTATACTTACAACTTAATAGCATTTCTTTACCTAATTTTGAAATATCTTCCCAACTTGAGACATGATTGCCATCAAAGATCAGCCTTCTCACATAAGGGAAAGAACAACCTTCATCTTCCTCACTGGAGCTTCCATTTCCACTGTCTGTGCTGTCACTCCTGTTGCATACTGGAGGTAAGAGTATCAATCCATTTGGGGCTCCACCACCACCACCATTATTATTGTGACGTTGTGAGGATGCCGCACTCATCATCCCATTTTTAATCCCGGCTACATCCACCACTTCAAAGTCGTTGAGGGAGAGATGCAACTCTTGAAGTGTTGTGCAGTGACGTAGGAGAAACCATACGGAGTCCCAAGACACATGCGTCCCAATTAAAATCAGTACAGAAAGACGAGGTAGCACTGGAAATCGGAACGAACTTTCCGAAATTGAGGCTGCCAAGTGGGCTGACAAACTGTTGAAACTGAGATTTAGAAATGAGACGGATGGCGTGTGCTGCAGGATTTTGGAAATCTGCCATGCATAAAAGAAAAAAAAAGGAAATGGGTTATCATCACACATAGTTTTTATTTTTTGAGCTATTGACACACTTCCATTAGATCTAATAGTAAATTGATGCATTTGGGAATGCTATACCACGTATCCCTGTTAAAAATTTTGGCGTCAACCGACCTAAATAATCCGTGAGTAAAAACATTCTAATGTTCAATTCAGTTTCGGAATGTAGAGCCACGGTCATGACTCATGACATGACTCAAATAAAATTTGCAGATGCCAAATAATCGTTTGTTTTTAAAGTAATGGCTGCAGTAGCAGATGCATATATATTCTTTCAGATTCTTTTTGGGGTTTTTCCTTTTTTGGGTTTAAAAACTGAGCCTGTAGCCAACAGATTCAACTCTAAAAGGTTGAGATTTCATGAAATTTTATATGTTGTATGGTTATATACGAGATGATTGTGATTGACGATGAAAACACGCTTTGAGATTTGCATTGCAAAAATACAAAATTAGTTTGTTTTCTCAGACTAAACATGCAAATGTGTAAATCATACGCATACTTGACGCATGCAAATGTACAAGCCACCAAATTATTGTTCGCAAGCCAGCTCGTCGTTACCTGCAATTAAGTTGAGCATTGATGGTATTTAAAGCGCAATAAAATTGCAAACTTTTATGTTCTCTCTAAATATTTATTGTCTAGACCATTGTACCTCTGTGATGCGTATAGACACAGCGATTGAGATACGGTGTTGATTAATATCTGTTTTTATCTTGCTCTAGGTTATATGATTGCAAAGAGTGGCACCAATTGCAAAACATCTCATTGCTCCGATGCATGTCAACTTTTACAATAACCAGTTCCTCTTTGTAAACTGTCTTGTAGGAAAAGTTATCTTGTTTGATATTGACCGTACACCCATAGCTCAGCCAAAATGAATGAAAGCCTTCATTAGATGACTGAAAACAATATGAAGCTTTCATGTTCGTTTTAATTTTCATATCCCCAATTTCTCGTATTATATCAGTTCATAAAAACTCGAAAATTTTTCCTTATCTTTGATTCTTATTCCGTTTGCATGATTCATGCATGCATCATATTGTATTGTATTCGTATAGTCGTACTATACCACATATCGATTTCCTTTTTCTCTGAATAATTTAACAAAGTTGTTGGTGTCCTGCCCAAGGAAATCTTTCATCGAAATCACAAACCCAATATCAAAGATGAAAGTAACATTTATCTAACCGCAGATTGCAATTTCCAAAACAAAAAGTCAATAAAATACCATATCTTGTATTCAATAATTACAGATTTTTACTTTTGTATCAAAATAAAGGTCCACCTTTACCGGCTCCCACGGTTGAATCTTGACTAACGGGTCAATTAAACGTACGTGTCGACTGGGTGTATGTTTGACGAGAGTTTTTGATGAAATCTTTGATTATGTTTACTTGCCCCTACTACGTCTAAATGCCACTACCGTCATGTGATGTATTGTTTACAGCAATAAGTTTTGAATGAAAACATGTATAAATCGAAAGCTGTAACTCGGGCGTATCTATATCTTTGTTTGTCTTGCCAAAAGCCACCCTTAATACAAAATTTAAAATATATCACATCACCATTGACCCCGACCCATCGCCCTCTTTCATTTTCTACTTTTTGTAAATACAACGCAATATTGAATTGAATATGGAAACGTGCATGATTTACCAATTCACTGTATAAAAATGGATACTTGCCTGCACAATTGGGGTTTAAATTTACTTGATTCAACATGATTTACAACTTTAATTAAATATTCGTTCCTAAGAGCTGTAGGTGTAGATAAACCTTCTATATCTGGTGTGGTCTTTTCAATCCTTTAAATTTTAAATGTGGTTGGGTACTTTGTACTTTTACTGCGCAGAAAAATGATTCATGTGCCAATGCGAAGGTGTCAAGTACCGGAATTACCATAAATAGCTAATTTGGTAATAGCTTTCATCAAGTAGTTGCGTTGCGTGCTTAATTAAATATTTTGAGGTGGCGAATGCTAAATACCAGAGGCGACGTGTTTAGAAGAGAAGCTGCGACTTTGTGTACATATAGGAACTTGATTTGAATCCTATTGCTCATAAGGTTCTGTATTTTAGTTGCATCCGTTATTCAGTTGAAAATTGTCAGCACCTCATTAGGTTTAACCATATTGAAACGATGTGATTCGTTTACTCATAAATTACGTACTTCCATTTATAATTTGTTGTAGCTTATCAGCAGTACGTCACAATTATTCCAAATTAGTTTGGAAAAAGCTCTCATTTAGTATTATAGAAGTACTGTTTATTTTTTATTTAACTACTTAAACATAAGTGACTGTAAATACAACAAAAATATAATTCGTATATGCAACACTAATTCCGATGGTGTACAAAACTGATTGTTATCATATGAGCAACTACCAAATATGGGAAAAATGCAACGTGCATGCAAGCTGCCAACAATAATCCTTATCCATATTTGACCGAAAAGAGCTTTGAACTTGTCCCAGGATCGTCATCGTACATCATCGTCGCAATTTATTCCTATGCAATCTTATAAATGATGTTGCACATTGTGCCTGAATCGTGCACAACCTCAACCTTTGTTTACACTGAGAAGGATTGCTAGCTCGGAGCAACAGAATGGTGTCAGAAGAATGCAATGCACTTCATAAATATTCAGTTGAAGGAAGAGAGCCAGCCAGGGCATAATCATTATGAAAATTGGATGCATCCACTGTGTGATATTCTTCAATTTAGGTATTTTGTATTGTAGGCAGACACTCTTTTCAACTCCCACGCATTTTTTTGATCTAAGATCATGATGAGATGATGAGGAATGAACTCTGAGAAACGGCACATCCAACATCAACTTAACTACTGGTTTGTGTGCCTTGCAAACTTGGAATTATTAGCAGCAGTAAGTGGTTAAAAGCCCATTTTCATATACGTACGACGAACAAAATGTTGGTTGTGGATGATTCTACGCAAAAAAACCTTACTCATCGGGTACAAAACTACGTCGTATTGTTTCTTATTTAAATAATATGGCTGGTCAATAAAATTTGATCACCCCATCATACCTCATACCACCCCAGTAAGTATTTACCCTACAGATGAAATGGAATGATTTTCATTTTTTCAGTGCAAATAGTAGATCTAGGAAATTATGAATTGAGCTGGGGAGAAAAACATCAAAACATGACAAAGGAGTGCCAGACAAGAATCAAGAGTTCATTGTCAATGTCAAAGGAGAGTTTGATCCTTTGTTGTGGCTCAACATTTGATCCGAGAATGAGATACGATAAATAATACTATACAACAACATCTCCAAGCTAATCATTATCTCAAACAATTTTTTTCCCCTTCTAAGTAGAGTTTTTCCTCATAACTTCATAAGCCTTGCGCTTTTCTCTGAATGTTAGGTTAGGACATCATCAATCTGCAACAGATTATCAAGGCGGCTGTCTCAACTAAGTTGACAATTGAAGTGTGTGTGCCCTACCACTATAATTTTGTTGTTGGAAGAGAAAAGAGAATATCCTGAATCCGCCCACATGCCCAAAAATGCAGAACAACATTTCCCGAAAAAGGCATAATTGCTTCAAGCTACGCACCAAATCAACAACATCATCTTGAACAAGTTCATGAAACTCGATGATGATGTGATGCGATGCGATGCTTGTAGTGTCAACTGATGAAGTCTTTGTACTTTGTACACTTTATGCATTTGTAATTTGTTAAATGCGTCATTTTATCAGCTACAGCTGCATAGCTACGTAGTTTTTGTTAATCAAGAGATGAGCCACGGCTGAACCCACATACCATACAAGTATTTTAGGGATAAGCTTGATATAGTTGACCCACTATGATGTGTGGAACGATCCTAGAATTTAGTGTATCCCTAAGTTTTTTTTGTGTTAAACTCATAAATTATTCTTTCCTGATCTTCATTCGCTATTTAAAGTTTAAGTGGAATAAATTGAGCCAGATTGTTGTTGCATACAAAAAAGAAAGCCCATAGATTACATTTTCTATTTTATTTATGACTTTTTTAGCCTCTATTAATGTCGCATGCGACATACGCATGTTTACTACAGGATCAACAAAATGCGACATTAAGGGACTTGTGTGTTAGGATTATTAGAGCTGAACGCCGCCGTATCCTCATTACTACATTGCATTAGTAAAGCATTTCGCATTGCATTGGTTGGACACTTTGAAACAGTCGGTATATGGTATAGGTCACGGAAGTGCATGCATGCAATTTCAGATGTATAGATATGTATGCATTGCACATTAGCGTTACAGTGGTAAACATTGCCTGAGTTCGCTTTGATGATTTGTTTAGCTGCTAAAAAATGCATCAAGTTGCTTTTGCTGATAAACTGATAAATTATGAACTTATTCAGAATGATGAACGTTACAATTTCCTTCACTGAATGCTTTATATGCTATTTCTGTCTGTTCTGCAATTTCGATGTTCATATATAATATCATCATTTTTTCATCAGATTGTGTTTTCTATAATTATGTAGCAAAAATCTAAAAAAAATAAACTTTGGAACAAATTCAAACACTACATAATACGCCATGTTTTTAGCTTTTCTTTACCTCGGTCCACCTGGATAAAGAGTTATGAGCCAAGTCGATTTCGATCACTCCTGCGCAAATCTTTTTCAGACAAAGTTCATCTCCAGCAGAATCCACATCAAAAGAGTTCAGAATCTGTATGCAAATAAAAAATACTATTAAAACGTGTCAAAACATTACATTCATAAAAATTGAATCATCTCTTCGTTAAAGTTACAGTGAAGCCAAGTCATAATTTTAGTACCACAATAACTATTCATCATCCAGGTATTTTCATTTTTAACCATGATAAAACCAGCATTCTACTTTTGAAACCTTTTTTTACAAACCTTGACCTTCCAACTTGTAAAAAAACTTAACAATTAATGTCTCCTGTGTTTAACTACCCAAGATTGAGTTTTGATTACCCAATGCACGCTGAAATGACTATGACATATCAAATTCTGAGTAAAAAATGCTTATTGATGAGTCGTCTTATATTAACAAAGTAACAGCCAGACAGTAGTAAAAAGCTTAGAATTGACTATACGTCCACACAGGTCTCAAGTAAAAAGTGAGGGATATGTCTTTAAATCTGTCATTCATATTTTAAAGCCTCGTGCCTAGAATTTCAACAGAGCCTTGTAATCAGTGAAGATCATGATCATGATGCTAATAATAGCCATTAAAAACTTGGAGTCGTGACTGACTAAACCAAAATCGGATAACAATATAATATACGCTACAATGTGGCTCTGACTGCTTCCATATGAGAGTAAGACTAAAATGCAATATAGCACACAGAGCACACAACGGTTGTAAATCAATTTGTTCATTACACGGTCATCATAAACAACACCCAAAAAATTCTTCTCCATAATATCAGTCTAAGCTTCGATTCGAATGCTTCCTTAATCATGCTATGAATCTGAATTTGAGGTCCTTCCAACATCATCATCATGGGAAAGTGAAACAACAGAATTAGAGGCGTTACATAAATATTACGGTCTACTCTTAAAAAAAGTTTTTGTTTGCCATTTGAACTTTCGTGTTTTCTTAGAGACAAGAGAATGGATAAATAAAGGACAAAGATAAACTTTGCAAACATGTTCTTGCCACGTGTCCATCTTAAATTTTAATGATGTATCTAGCATTAAAGTTCAATTTCTCAGGTCTAGGTCTCACTCGCTTAATTGCAGACGCCACATGAAACTGGTAAACAAAAAAAATCCTAAAGAACACTCGTAGATATACGCAATTTGTAAATCTAAGAAAGCTTTTTATCTTTTATATAGCTCTTAGACTTATAGTCTCACAATAATACATTTCTTAAAATCACGCATCAAGACAAACTTCATAGATGATCTTAACACACTTTTTATTTGCATTCTAGCTTACTTTTCATATCTGCAACCCATGATCAACATTACAACGAAAGCAAAAGTTGCTCTGCCTGTCATACAACATTCAGTTCAACAAAAGTTGTTGAAACAGTTAAAAGCATTATGTTATATTATATTTTTAAATCATATGAATTATGTAGCAATGCAGATGCGCAATAAAACATGTTACTTGGTTAAACGCAAGCATAAAACTAATGCTGCTCAATTATTTGTAAAAACCTTTAGGTTATTGTTATATCGATGAACTACACTCAACAGAAGATTGAGAACATACACACGCATATACTTAACGCACATCTCTATACTTTGAAATTGCTCTAAAAGTAAGCAATAAAATATTTGATTCTTCATGACTGATATCAAAAAACACACCCTGCTGAGCGCTGTAGTTGCCGCGTGGAGTTATTGATGCTTTTGTAGTGAGTTAGCGATAATTTACCGTCAACGTCATCAATGTCATCATATCATCATATGCTAATAGGTACTATATAAGTATAAACTTTTAAGTTTGTGGTTGTTTAACATTACTGAAAGAAATTGTGAGTTACTGATCACATTGCATGGAGGTTGGTGCATATGTCAGCAGTATGGTAATGCACTAATTTAATGCATGTATACATTCTTACATTTTTTATATGAGGAGACCCGCAGTCAAACTCGAAACGAAGTTTATGAGGTTTTTGCTGTACAAAACGACACATATTCTTACTTTACAGTCTCGTATTTCTAGTAAGCTCTGGCACTATGTGATGTAAAAAAATTGGCAGAAATTTTGGTTACGAAACAGACTATAATATTTGATGTCTGAAAGAAGGATGAAAGTAAAAACTTGAGAGTTCTTATAACTCAACTAATTTTATTTACAGACTATGACTGAATGAAAAAAGATTGGGCACATATTATAAGTAATATTGTTCTGCATGATGTGTACAAATATCTCCCTTTTTATAAAAAAAAAATATTGAAACCATCCACTTCATATAGGTTTCTTTTGTATTTTTTTTTTACAAAAAATGAATTCTCAGTCCAACAGCTCGAGTAGCAAAAATTAGTGTATTGGTGCTAAGAATCCATTGTAATGTATGATTCAAGAACTTTTGTCGGTAATTGAGTTCAGGGTGGTTTTCGAGCTTTTGACAAAAGATTGTCGTTGCATTCTTTATAACTTAAAGTCTAGCGTTTATTTTTCTTACGAAACTGATCATGATAGAGTATATCATATTTAGTTGAAGGTTGAAATGCAATCATTCGTAAAATGTTGAGGTTTAGTTTTTTTTCACTTGTAAGTAAATTTTGAAATGAAAGGGTAGACCTTGCAATGCCATATTTTCATACAAATCAGTTCCATGTCATTTTCACGTGCGTGTCACTAATAATACTTGCATATAACATGTAAAACGTGTGAAACAGGTTATAAACTTGTAAAATATATATGCAATCCCAATCCACCCAGGAAAAAAAAGTTGTTAAAAGCGTAGAAAATTCCGATAACAAATGTAGAACATACCAAGCACAATAAAGTAGTAGATAAGCTCGCTGTTAATCATCATATCATTATGCCTCCACAGCACTCAACACTGCTGCATACTGCTTCCAGAAAAGTAAGTCGCAAAAATCAAATACATACATTCCACGGTTGTCCACCTTCATCAATATTGTCTGTATCATCCATTTGAAAGGAATAATAATACGGAGATTTCCGTAATTGTCTTTGGCAATTACTACCTCATTTCCATAAAACATAATGATACCACACCATAAGTTCTGCATGGAGAACTTGCTAACGTTCAAATACTGGCAGAGCACCAACCAATACCAATACTTTTATGAGGCAAGCTAAAGCCAACGCAGCGCGTGGATTAATGGTTCTTTTACAATTTTTTCGAACTTTGGACAGAGTTCCCATGCAGTTGACAGAAATGGAAGGCTCATTATGTTGTTAGCCAATTCCAACTGGATCGTGGATCCTAATATGACATCTGTACGATATATGAGTTTCTAAGTAGACACCTATGTATACACATTGACTGAATACATGTACCATTTTCAAGATGAATAGATTTACGAAATTCATTTGCATATTTATTGCGTGGTAAAAGACATAACAATTTGTACATGAATGGACGAGCTCCAAATTTATTTTTCTATTTGTGTGGTTATTCTTGGCCTAACCTAACTTTCAGTTGAATCGAGAAAATTGACTAATAATTTTAATGCAGATTTTTCACTGGTGTCCAATATGATGCTCATATTTGCCTAGGACGTAGGAACTCCTTTTTGAATGTTATATTCATCTATTATTTGCTAGTTGAAGTTGAGGATGATGTGATACCCATCCAACTTTTCATATTTGGGCATTGAGAGTATATGAGCTCATCAGTATATAATGAGTGTAATTATAATGATGTAAAAGTAAACACCAGATTATATCCCTTTAAAGAAGGGCTTACGCTTTGTAAGTTTGCATCTTATCCTCAAATTGAAAAGGAAAAGTACAGAATGAGAACCACATAGTTTGTGTCAGTGTGTTGTTGAATGGGTGATGTAAAATTTAGTGATGAGCTGTCATTAAAAACATCTTTAAGACGTATTTATACAGACGATTTTACACTTTAAAAGCAAGTATGAATGTATGTATACAATCCCATTTTTCGCGTTGCGTATTAAAGTATTATGTAAATAAACAAAAGATTTCCCTTTCATCGCAGCTTTGTCAACAATATTTGTATAAACTACACGTGGCGACGGCATGCCATTATACATTAGCACCACCAGACCAAGCACATTATATACATAATACATATTATATTGCATTACTGAAGCATCTAATAGAGATTGTCTAGCTTCAAGAAAATTGGGACCATCATTTATATCATCAACATTTACTTTTTTTCATACTGTAAATAAAAAATGATCAGATGAATTTGAGACAAGGACAAAATTTCCACCGTGCATTATTTATTGTATTCAATTGAATTGAAAGCATTCAGTCAAGTTGCATGGTTTAAGTAAATGACCAATCCATGGATTTTATATGTGATTTATTTCTCTATTTATCCTTTTGCATAAAAAAGAGATTAGGTACATTCATTACATACCTAACCTATAGGTTGTAGGTACAACATCATTCAACCATATCAAACACTGTGACGAGCCATTGCATTATCATAATGATATGATAAATCCATTACACTTGTTATTCACGAGTTGTTTCACACAGCAGCCTTGATAACATTGACTTGACTAGTGTCGAGATGATGTTGTCTACGTCTTTGCACTTGACTGTTTGCAATGAATTAGACATTTTTACATGTAAGCGAAACAGCAAAAGTTTTTTGGTCAAGCTACAAAGTACTTTTTTTAGACAAAGGCCTTT
Source organism: Orchesella flavescens (assembly GCA_964034955.1). NCBI lineage: Eukaryota > Metazoa > Arthropoda > Collembola > Entomobryomorpha > Orchesellidae > Orchesella > Orchesella flavescens. The sequence continues at coordinate 28,460,203 of OZ035954.1, read as the reverse complement.
GCATTGCATTAATACTACCTCGAAGCCTACACTACTTACCCAACTTGACATCAACAATAGAATGTAAACCATTCTGAGAATATTTCCTTTAGGTTCACACACAGTAAGTGATGCGTCAGAAAACATCTGCTTCCAGCAAAAATCTCTCAAGTATGCATTCTAGCATGAGCAACAAAGGAAACTGGAAGAGGATTCACGGTAACTTAGCTTTCTGCATGGTTATGTGAGCACATCTGATCTGATCTAGTGACGCTTATGAAAAGACGAAGCTTCCCAAAAACTTGTTTCTATTTTACAAATTTAACAACTTTTTTATGAGTATTATTGTTGGGTACTCATGATGATAAGCTCCAAGTTTTAGCCCACAACATAACACAAAACTACAAGGAACGTCAAGGAAAGAGGAAAGTACATGATCATGTTTACTTTGTGCAAAGTTAACCTTTGAACAAGACGAAGAAGAAGATGTTTGGGATGTTTGTAAATCATTTTACGAGCATTTTGAGTGTGGTGTCGTTTTATGAGCAAAGAATATAACATAACTAATCAAAAGGCAGAAGCTAAAAACTAAATAGTGATAAAAATACTTGCATCTTGTACAAATAATGAGGAATGATATTACTTACAAGTAGTCGTGGTATTGATTTCCTAGGACCCACTCTCGGCACATAGATTCCAATCGGGGCTTCACAGTCATTACCATCCTGGCCGTATTTGGCCTCGATTGCATCCAATAAGGAAGGCATTGTTCACATTTTATGTTTGAAGACTTTTGATGTATTTATTCTATTTGACTTCTTCTCTCACTAAATTATTACTTCATGACTTAATACAATCTCAGCAGGTTAAATGACGATAATAGGATGCATGAATAATCAAGATATTTTCATGCATTTAACACATGCACTTCACTCCCTCTCTTTGCACTTGACAAATTAAGCAATAAACAAAGAAAAATTGTATCAGATTGAAGAGTGTATGACGCAAATTAAGGTTGATGTTGATCGTGTCAAAAAATGGGATCGAAAATATTATTCAATTCGTATACATTCATCCATTCTCACAATCTCAGTCAAACGTATGGTTATAGGTCACTAGAATCAATCCATCAATCAACTTTAACTTTTGTCCTTTTTCACGCTCCACCCATAGTGAAGTATAGGGTTCGTGCTGTGAGAAGTCTTGATTGGAAGCAACACTTCTTTGCGAGTCTTGAAACAGTTTTTCATAAGACAGAAGCGTTCAGTCCTGGAAAATCAAATAAAAAAAATGATGTACATATTAAAAAAACTCTTCTTATGTTGATTTTATTTTTGTTGAATCTTTCCTATCTTGATAACCTGCTTTCGTTTCAAAACACATAAATTACTGGATGAATGACCAAGTTTTTATACAATCTCCAAATAGCGTTCCAGTTTTGTTTTGTATCTGGCTCAAAACATGCGTTCTACACTCTCGTTCTCCAATACAAGTAAATTCTAGTGTGGAAATAAATATCCATGAAGCCACCCTATTACACCTGACTCCCTACCATCGAGAAGCTTTGTCTATCACTCTGCTAAATAGCACACCACGTTGCGTTCATAACATAACCATTTGGCTTGACTCGATTCCTAAATGTTTCAAGTCAATTTCTGCTCATGCCGTGTCTAATCTATTCCGTCATATGAACTCGGGAAGAAAGTAAATTAACATGCGTGTGCGTGCACGCTACAACTGCAAATACTAACGCATGGTTAGATCAGGAATATTATGCATGTTCTTTTTTTGTATATGATGACTCTTGAATTTGATACTTATATACATACATAAATGTACTAGCATATTGCAAACGATCCATGTGTATTTTATTTTTTGTTTTCGAGTAAAAATGGGGTTATGTCTGGCAAGTAGCTGAGAGCTTAGAAAGCTTTTATGGAAGCACACTTCATTGGCCAAACCAAACCAAACCACATGCATAACATCATGAAACCCCCTTTACTAGCATAAATTTCCTACTTTTATCGCCAGCAGATTGACTAAAAGAGCATGTTTTTGTTGGAAGTAAAAAAAGTACTACAAAAAACAGCATTTGAATTTAAGCTAAGAAGGGAACAGCAAAAATAGTAATACAAAATACGAACAAAGACTCAAGAAACAAAACTGACACACTGACAACAAAACAACGATATAATGATGATGATGATGACTGACAAAATTCACGCAAAGCAAACTTTTTGGCTTCCGCTATACTTAGCGCTGCTGCTGCTGCCATTTTACAAAGTGCAAAATATGTTTTGGCATATAGTGCTAGCTTTTCAGAACATTTTTGTTTACTTTTTTTAGTTCCTCACTCTACTCAAACTATCTTCCTATTTTTGTTGTTAGCTGAGTTGCGTATATACACAATATATTGGTCTTGCATCAAAGATTTATGTGCGCTATTGTAGAGAGTTTGTCAATAAAGAGCTTAATCAATAAAAAGTAGCCCACGAACCAGCAGGAGTGAGTCAATTTTCTCCAGAATCGGTCACCTTCTTTACTTTGCCTGCAGGTACTTACACGTTCTCAAGTCATGAAAATATAACCAACTCAACTTGCACTTTCAACTCACTCCTTGACAAGAAGTCCTCGACGGAAATTCTTAAAAAGCCTTCTCACTTATAATCCAATTTTGATGTAAAAATGAAAGTGATGCGCACGATTTCGTGTCAACAAAATTAGAACAAGAACTCATCTACCTATTATTATCTGCGTTGAGTTGAGTTGAAGCATGAAGATCACAAAAACAAAACTGCACACTAGCCTTACATCATGCTGTACAACAAAGATTAGCAAGCAGTCTTATTGAAAGCCAACTATTATTATTATTATCAAACATCAAACGGTAATCGATGAAATCCCAAATTGGGCCAATTTTTTTTCAACCCCCAAAATTACAGGTTGTAATAATAATTTGTAGTTAGCTGAATTAACACTAAAATCTTTATTGCAGCCGCTTAAACCCCATTTATATTGTTCGTTATCTTATCATTATATCAGCCCAAGTTGTGGTGGAGTGGATGTAGTAGTGCATTGAGTCATTAGAGATCAAAACCGTTTTGTTTTAATGAAAAGAACATAACATTTACCGTAATCTCAAATTCTGTATAGATCTTTGAGATACAAAAACTATTTATTTCCTTGTAAACATATGAGGCTAGTGTGCTGCAAAAACGTTACAAGAGATTTTACTAAACTGTCGAATTATCTCAAAAGGGTCGTGATCTCGTAATACATGATAAAGATTGTAACGGGATGACGCATAATATTTTACTTACACTCTCCTACACGTTTTGTGTCAAAATTTCAACTGCTCCTTATCTTTTTATAACTGCTGTTTAATAATCCTTGATATGTATGCGGTTTGGTTATGTGACTTGCTGCTGACAGATTCGATGCGATTCCTGAACTTTTCTGTTATAAATTGGTTTGGTTGAAGTTCTTTTTACATTGTCAATTGTGTGCAATATATTCTTGACTTGAATCTTTTCTTTTAGTCTTGTGAAATATGATAATTTTTCATTTTTCTCATGCTAAATCCATTATATTTTTTTGCCATTCAAATGGTATGATATCTTTCTGAATTAGCATATCGTCGTACTCGTCGTGTGCCTTTCGTGTACTCTCTGGCAATGAATAATTATTGCATGCACTACAGAACATTTTATAATCCCTAGACCTCCACAATATCTAGAGTAAATCAAGATATGTAAAGTAAACAATAGCAAAGACTACACACAACTGTACACAAATTAATAGCAACGATTTAACACATAGTGAATGCCACTGCACCGTTTAATTCTTGAACTATCAACTCTATACCATAACGCACCAATTTAGCCCAGTTTAACAAAAGAGCAAAACTATGAACTAGAGCTCCATATTTTTGCATACAAACATTTTATTCATCTGATACTAAAATAATATGTATAGAGCTAGCCAAAGTATTTGACGAGCATGACGGCTGACGTTAGGCCATGTAGCTTTTTTTTAACACACGCATATTATTTATAACGTGCAGAGTGCAGAACAATACCTAATATTTATGATATTGATGCAGATTATGATCCTCAACTTTTCATGAAGGTAAATACGAACTTGCAGTCATATATGAACTATAGGCGGTCAGTCAGGTATGGTTAAAAATGACAGCCGCAGTTCTATGTGATGAATAATATGAGTGGGTGTCCCGAAACAAATAAAAAAGAAGCTGACCTAAAATATGATGCATGGCAAATATTATTAGAAAAGTTTATTGTGTTCTCTACACTCATAAATATTTATTTGACAGTTGGAGATAATAATAAATGAAACTGTATATGTCAAATTTAGTTCAGTGTCCTTATGACAGAGAACAGAATTAGTGCAATTTACTGATTTCTAAAAGGCGACAAATATTTTTTGTTCTGGAAAATAGGACAGGCATACCCGAATGCGAACTAAAATTTATGTTTATATGCCGTCTTAAAATGCGTTTAATTTGCTTTACTGGCAATTATTGTATCGAACAGAAGTAATAAAATATATTGAGTTAATTCAGTTGCAGATAGAAATAAGGTATGGTATACTATGCGGTGCAGAGTTTCTGACTTGGCTGTGTAACTATATACTATCTCACATCTAAGCATCTCTAGAAGACAAAGAACGATGATCTCAAATGCACAACACAGTTGTTCCACTTATATACATACTCTCATGCTGACTCCACATGGCAAATGGCAATGTAATGCGAAAATTTTAAAAGGTGACGTCCGGGTATGGATATGTTTTACGCGATGCCCATTTTCGAACAGTTTGCAACAAAACCCCCCAATTGTCTAAATGTCATGCGATAGGAAATCGCATGCACTACAAGATGCAATTTAGAAAATTGGGGGGTTTTGTTGCAAACTGTTCGAAAATTAGACCGGAAATGACCTCCCAAACTCCTATGCATTTTATATGGAGTCCTTCCAGGCAACGAAAAATCACCAATGATACCTTAGCCGCGAAAATTGAATTTCGATTTCAAAAACAAAATGTCGCAAAGTATCAAAACAAATCCCATTTTTAGCTCCAGTTAAAGGTAAAAGGGTAGTTTGTGCTGGATTTTGTCTGGAGATGCCTAGTTTCTTCGGGTTTTGATGTTTGTAGACAAACCTACATCATTTTTCATCCCTTTTTAATGGTAAGTGGTAGCTTTAGCTATAAATTCTAAGTTATTTTCGCGTACGACGCCGGTAGGGTGGAAATACTTTCATAGGGGGATACTGTCAGTTTCAAAAGTAGTTTTATATACTTTTTTCATTTGAGAGGTGGGTTGAAAGTATGGAAATAATTAGGCCTTGTGAACTCTTCTTTTTGCTGTTTATAATGATTACATTTAATTGTTTTAAAAATAAGAAAGTATTTCCATCCTATCGGTCTGGTTCTCAACCAGAATGGCTCAGGAGGTAATCCGCCAGTCTACCCTCCTCCGGTTCACTGAGTCATTGTCATATAGGATGCACATTTTTTATTCCAGGTCGAGAATTATGCAATAACTCCGCACATTTGGTAAAATACTAATATAGTAAAGTAATAAATGTAATTGTGTAAAAAATGAATAAACAAAATGAATCGTTTGGTATCATATTTTCTTAGAATAATAGTTAGTTATCTTTCTAAACTTAACTTAAAACTAATAATAACCAATTATTATGTAGAAAATATTAACTAATAGTAATTTTTATCGATTTTAATGCTAAAAAACTACCCAAAAGTGGGATAAAAAGATCATGCCGATTTTTTTTACAATCACCCCTACAGCAATACGTGACTACCCCCACAGCACACACAGGTCGGCTAGCACAAGTCTCTCTGTATATCAGTTAAAAAGGTACCCTTCAGCACATATTTAAAATAATACATCACTCTGAAACTCTTAATGTACACATATTAACAAGAAACTTATTTTGCAGATGTCTCACAAATACTGCGTACGTGATGGAAGAAGGATTCCTGCAGGTACGAAAAAGGTACGCCTTACCTCTCAGCCACAAATTAAAGAACATCTACAATATTTTGGAGAACACTTACCAGTTGGTGAGCCAATTTGTGAAAACTGCCGAGATGAGTTGAAACGGAAGTATGCCAGGTCAAAGCAAGCATGTGATAGTTCTATGAATTCGAGACAGTTGGAGCATTCGCCCAATTAACAGAATATCACAGAAATGAATTACCGAGCATCACCAACCCCCCAAAATGAGTTTCCTGGCTCAGAATCACAGAACGGGGGCTTTTTAGAACCAGAAACTCCAAATGAACCTCTACCGTCAACAAGCAGAAATGCTCGCAAAAAGGTTTGACCATAAAAATCGCTTATCAGAATATTTCCCAGCAATATTTTTGAGTTACTAAACAAATTTTCCTCACGTTCACAGATTTATCGTGATCGAATGGATTCGGAGGATTTCATTGCTGCGGAAGCCCAGTATTCAGAGTCTAGTAATGATGCCCAGCTATTCTTCGAAAGTCAAGAGTTTGACTTTGTCTCGAAATCAAAGCCTCAAGATGTCAAGTACTTAGTAGAGAATATCGTTTCCGTCGCTGCTACAGAGAGAAAATGCTTCATGTGTCCTCAAAAATCCCGTAACAAAATACCTCTTCAAGCGATTGACAATCTCTTTATATAACACCGAATCTACGTCCCGCTAAACAACAGATGCTGCCAAGAACATATTTCAGATGGTCTGTTTTCTGATGCAAGTATCAGTAGGATTCGAGAAATATCCCGACAAGGTGCCATGCTCTCTCCTAAAGAATTTTCTGAGTTGCTAAATAGAATTGCTGATGAGGCTGAGCGAAATCGGATCGACTTTGATTCCCATCTTATCTCTGAAAATGAATACAAGCTGCTTTTAGGAATTACAAGGGATAATTTCAAGAACCTCCATGACGATTACATCATCAAGAGCAAAACATTGAAGAACTCCAAGAACCGAAGTATTCGTAACGCCCTTGCGATTTTTCTTGCGAAGCTAAGACTTGGAGTATCTCACGAATTCCTAGGCTTTTTATTTGGAATGGATAAAAGAAGAGTCAGTGACTCAATAACAAGTATCACCAGCGCGCTAGAGGAGCACTTTGTGCCAAAATTTCTCGGTTACCATCATATAAGCAGAGAGGATGTTAAGTCACACACTCCTGAGCTCGTTACCGGTCTATACAGAGTAAGCGATGAAAGCCTTGTGCTGATACTTGATGGGACATATATTTACATCCAAAAGTCTCAAGATCATCAGAGTCAGATCGAAACGTATAGTCTCCATAAGAAAAGGAACCTTGTCAAAGCTATGATGGTGGTCCTTCCTGATGGTTATATATTAGAAGCAGAATCCATCTACAATGCCAAAAATAATGATGCCAGCATGCTTTAAGACATGTTTCAAGCTGAAGATGGGATTAAGGGGTTTGTGAAAGAAGGCGACCATTTCATTCTGGATCGTGGGTTCCGCGATGTCATCCAGTATCTCATGAACCAGGGAATCGTGTCCCACATGCCGCATTTTCTTGATATTAAGACTAAGCAGAAGCAGTTCACTCCAGATCAAGCCAACGAGTCGAGAACAGTTACGATGACTAGATGGGTGGTCGAGGCTGTGAATGGGAGAATAAAACACAAATTCCAGATTTTTGACAAGGAGGTGCATAACACTTACTTACAATATGGAGATCCGGAGAAGAAGACGTGCAAGCTTAAGAGTTTCTTTCGTATCGCATGTGCCTTAATTAACGCGTTCTCGCCTCCACTTTCTGTCAACAAACCATGGCATAGAATGGTATTAGATAAAGTTGAAGAAAGAATGAGATTAACTTGTCTCTTCTCAAATGGACAAAGACAGACGCTAACTCGTTGATGGATTTTCCTATTCTATCCGAAGAAGACCTTTTTGAAATAACACTTGGATGTTATCAAATAAAGAACGCTAAATGGTATGCTAAGCGATACTTAGAAGAGGACCCTTCATTCCGAATCCATTTCTACAAAGAGGATGACAATATTCTCAGGGCTAGAATCCATTCAAGATTTCATCAGGGTGATCACCATATAGTCTGGCTTCAAGTAGACTCCTCTGCCGAAGGGTCTGCCCAAATTCCATTTTATTAAGGTAAGTGTAAAGTCGGAGCACGAGATGTTGGCTGCTGCAGCCACATAACAGTTGTTATATGGTTTTTGGGGTTCTGGCGTCACATGGGAGAGCCGATCAATCGGATGAGCTTCAGCTCTGTGTTGTTGGATGCAGCGAGAAAGAAAATTCCCATTGAAGCTGAGCCATCAGAATAAATTTTAATTGCGTATTAAATGAATAAATGAATTACAGAAAGTTAAATATTTGTTCTATTTTCGTTGTCAATTAGTTAGTTCTATTCACTACATTGCAACTGCATTGTAAACTTTGTAATATTGGTGCTTTTTAACCGTAAAAAATAAAAGCTTTACCTCATTTCTTATTGTATTGCATTAATCCATCCATATCTTTTAAACATTTTATTTGTTAAACTGGTCTTGTTAACCTTATCTTATTATAGTACAAGAGTTCACTGCTTAGAAGCTCTTGAATTATTAAATTAAAAGCTAGCGGTTTATATGCTACGCTACAAATGCATTGTTGTGGGCAATGGGCAAGTGTCCAAGTAGACTAGCGATTTCTGTTGGTAATGGGCAAGTGTCCAAGTAGACTAGCGATTTCTGTAGGTAATGGGCAAGTGTCCATGTGGACTATCGATTTATGCGGGTAATTGGCCAAATAGACTAGCGATTTCTGTGGGCAATTGGCCAAATAGACTAGCGATTTCTGTGGGTAATGGAAAAGTGGCCAAGTAAACCATCAACTTCTGCGGGCAATGGGCAAGTGGCCAAGTAAACATGGCGACTTTTGTGTAATAATTTAAACTTTAATACGGTGAAATTCATGCTGGAGTGTAAGTTTTTGGTAGCTTCAGTTTGATGTATCATATTCCATACTTTACTATTTCAAAATATTTTACGATTGTTTCATCCCTAACGTTCCGTTTCATGCTAATGATGACAAATATATTAAACCAACATCATAGTAGCTGTGAGATTCAATTTGTAGATCTATTAATACGATAATTCACAAGTTTCATATTTTTGTGCTGCAGGGGATATGCCTAGTACCTTACTTTACCATTGAATACCTTTTATATAGTCATGCAAAACCATGCTAAACCATTTGCAATGTTTACTGAATGATCAATAAACACGCATAGTAATCTGACACGGCAAGAATAAGTTTAATAATATAACTGTCAACCCATCTATTCACATATTTTATGTCTTAATTGGAGGCGATACTGCATTAGGGAAATGAGAAGAGATATTAGTGCACTGTAGTGTCACACACGCAGTAGGATATTCCCCATGCATTGGACGTGGTCTGCATTTCAGCCACAGCATGGAGTTTTTAACGCTGCATGATAAGCTTGCGTCATCACCGTTAATCTAGAATAAAAATGTATCCTCAACTCTCTTCCATTAACCCTTTGCATTTTCCGACTAAAATGAAAAGGTTTCATTGCTAAAATAATAGAAGTAAATGACGACAGCTTAATGAACTACCACCACTGCAGACGCTTGCAACCAGTTGAAGTGCAATGTTGCAATGTTTAAGTCTGTACTTCATGTCACAATTATTTTGCACACAATTGGATCAGAAACTAGCTATCCAGTCATTTTATATACATTTTGGCATATAGAAGTGCATATGCGACACAGAGGGCACAATTAAACTTTTTACTTCTGACGGACAGACAGAAAAAAATTGCAGTCACATAATTTTTCGTTGCTTGGAGGATTATCATTCATATATGGGCTTATCATGGCTATATATGAATGCATGTAACGATACAGTGGCCCGAAAACGACCTATAATTACAACATGGAAACAATGAGAATTTAATTGTAATCGTGGCCTGAATTAACATACAAATCCGGACGTCACCTTTATGGCAACTTCACGTTGCATTTTTGTCATGCATGAATAGAATTAACAAGCCATGATTTGCAATAGTCACATAAAAAATTGTCAAATTAACAATTATTTTCGAATCAGGCCCATAAGTACATATACACTCCAACTCACTTTTATTCTTGTCGTGCTCTTCTCTGACTAAAATACTGGCATTTCAATAGGAAGTCAGCATGTTATGTGATGCGTAAAAATGAATTTTGAAACTGTGCGAGGGCAAAAAAAGACGTAAAAACTCACTGTCATATCAATATAGTTTGCAACATCCAACATAAAAAAGAGATGATGAATACTCAATAATACAGATTCTATCGATCCAAATTTAAATGCGACTATACTACTTTCTCATTCATGCAGTTTTTTTCAATACTGAATTTAAACGAAATATCTACGCATTTTCACGCATAACACTTTTTGCTTCTACTACGTATGAAAACATGACAAAGACTTATACCGCTGGTGAGAAGACGTACCATTCGAACACAGTTACAAAGACTCACGCGTATAGAAAATATATTCCCCTGATGAACGAATTTGAAACAAAGGAGGTCCTAACACAACAACACTATTTGGAAGTTAAATACTTTACGTACCTACGCCAACAATCGAAAAACAGGGACTATACTACAGCGTCAGCTTTCTACCGTCATCCTATCCTGCCAACTTGTTAAATGGACGTTCCAGTCCCTGAACATGAACGAAACAAAATGTAAAAAAAACTTTTGCCGAAATGAAGCACTCTCTATATATAATTATCCAGATCGTGGTTATTTTGGTTCACCCCATCCGCTTACCCTCAAAACAAAACACATTCATTGCATATTGCATTGCATTGCTCACAAACAAACTTGAAAACGAAGAGGAGCTTTACTTCTGCTGTAGCAGCTGCAATGCGAGAACCATGCCATGCCATGCAAAAATATCATCGTATCAACATCAGCATCATCACATGAAAAAAATATATAGAACACACACTTACACGCAGGGAGAAGGTAAATGAAAAGGTAACAGCTGAAGAATTTTTGAGTTGGTGAAGTGTTAATAATAAGGCTGAGGACCGTCTATTGTAGTCTCCTGTAACAGTACGAGATTTCAACAGAGCTCTACGGTTGAACACTATAAAAATCATACGCAATATTTCTGAATTTTTTTTTTCGCTTGCACACACACACAAACATAAAATATACGATGCACGTTGTGATTTTGATTGGGTATACGTATGAAATCAAGATGCACAAACTATAACTAGCTAACTTTATTATACCATTCCATAATGTATCTCAATTGCAACTACTGCATTAATAGTGAGCGTCACAAAATTGCAATGTGGATGATATGATATGGTCGTACTACAACAATTTTTATGCTGCCATTTGTTTTTTTTTCCGATGTTGTAGTAATTAAGTTACAGAAGTTGAGGATAATGAAGGTGTGTTACCAAACACCAAAACCACTCAACTCAACTCACACATAAATATAGTTGTGGAGCTACAGCCACATCGTGATGATGATGATGATTATATCATTATTGCTAATATAATAATGGGATATTTCTCAGACACACTGTCACCAGTCAGACAGCAAAAAAACACTAGCTTCTCGAGTTTGTTATACACTGAATACTATATGCTTGCGCTCGTCTCACTTTTGAGTTAACAATGTAATATACCTATGCGCATGGAATGACAGTCGTATCGTAACTAAATCTTAAAGTTTGCCAACTTCACTTACCTTTTTTATTCCATACCGCGTAAATCATCAACGAAGCTACTCACAAACAGTCTTTGTCTCCACATTTAACTCACTGTTCTCATTTGTTTAAGTATGTAATTAGGTACTTACGTGCATTGGAAGAAAGGAGGAGACAGACAAGACTTGCTTAAACTTAAGGTACCCATTATTATTGTGCTGTGCTTATCACACATATTAACATATCTTTTTATATAAGGTCTTCTCCTCCTCTTAATCTAAATCATCTGAACATCTGAATATCTATGGACAAGAAAGAGAGGAGGTTGAGAACTTACATTTACATGATAGTAGTACTTACACAAAGACTCAGTTTCAGCAAGGAGTCCATCCGTTATCCATTCAATATTCCGTGGTGTGTAAAAAGTTGTAGGATTGCTGAAAAATGACAAAGGTTGTGTTGTGGATTGGATTGAAGGTCTATATAGACTTTTCTCTCGTCTTGTGCGGTATGGCACGGCTCACATTTAACATTTCATTCTTAGATTTCTTACTTTGATGGCAGACTATGATAGTTGATAGTATCGAACGTGAGTCTATTTTGGATACGCCAATTTTTCACAAGGCAAAACAACTAGAGGCAATTTTGTGATAGTGTCAAATCAAATGAATGATATGAAAATCATAATATTTAAGTCGAAGAACTTTTATAAAATGTTCTTTGAGAAGCACCGATGATTTTGTCAAGTCAAAAAGGAATGCATGAGCAAAGTATCAGTATAGTTCCATATAGTCAAATAATAATGTTAACTTTATTGGTTTCATATATTTTATTGTAAAACGCAGCTTCTTCCTGCAGCAGCACTAGAAATCAATCGAAATTGTAAGTAATGCCACTGAGAACTGCATTAAAATGTAACCATACACATAATGACTCAGTCAGACTACTGCTAATCTGATTATTGAAGTCTCATACTCCTCAACTAAAACTTACGCGAACGAACGTCTTGCAAAGCAAAAGAAAATCCAAAAAACTGCAGAAGCAATATAGAGGAACCCTTTTTGCGTCTATGATGCTCAACTCAAACTGTGGTATATTGCACAAAAAACTGTCTTTTTGGCACAGCAACAAGAGCAATAGTATATGGGATGGAGGAGAGGCTAACAAAGCTTACCAACTAACATCAACTCCAAAACATATGATGATGGTGATGATGATGCTAGGCTAGATCCAATATAAACATGAAACTACATGATATCATGATAATGCATTGCATGCGTCTTTCTGAACACAAAGGGAAAACACACATGCCTAGTGAAACTGCTGCTGCTGCTGAAGCTAAAGGTCTCCTCTGTTTTGGTTTTTACGCACCACGCATCAAAAAGTAGTGTATGGAATGAAAAGCATGGATTGAGCAAAAGCATGAGAATATACTTAAGTGTATGTGTACTATCTACGACAACATGGTTCACATTTCAGTTTTGGCTTTTCGTGCTAGCTATAGACCACCAACCAACTTGAAACTTGGTAATGTTATATGCAACGCTACTGTTTTCAGTATGACAGGAAGCCTGAAAGCAATAACAATGTGATATGTTTGTATCTTGACTTGATGTGGCTTTGTGTGTTTGCATGCATTTTTTGTAAGTATGTTTAAAACCAGTATCGTCGTAGTTTTGATATCCACATGTAAGGTATATCCATATGAGCAAGTGTAACTCAGCTGACGCTGCTTCACCAGCAGGATGATGTTGAATGTTGTTGGTAAAAAATTAAAGCATAAACGAGAATGATGAAAGAGGTCTCATCCAATTTAAATGTTTTGTGTGCTTGACGAAGAGGGCTGGATGCGGAGTTTGCACAATGTATATAAAGCATACAAGTCAAGCTTACCTTCTCTGTGAAGAATTCGGTTTCACTGATTTTTTTGTAAAGGTAAGAGTGAGTGCTTTTAGCTGGTACTTGGTACCTTAATATCAAAAGCTGTATGCATGAACTAAGAATTTTATATAGCTACTTGTTTTGAGCCAACATTAAACTTGCGAAACTTTCTTGGGTGCATATATGATTGCGATGCGATGATATCATAATATGGAATGTCCATGATGTGGTAATGTAACGTGGTTTGGTTTTAGGCAGGATGCAACTGATAATAGAAACATTGGCACATAGCATCTCTCTCAATATCTCTATGAGAAACAATGAATAAACCACCCACATTAACGGCAATTAACTTAATTTATTATCATCATCTAGAAGCAACACGCCCAATGAAGTACATTTTAATTTTAGTTTTATTGATTTTTACTTAGATATAAAAAAACAAGGATATCTTGCAAATATCCTGGATATCCTTTTTGCTATTTCCTTCCGAATCTAGTTAGATCCAAATTTTTGTTGTTTGTGGCACATTTCTACAAGTTTTTTTGTGATTCTTATCTAATTCAAATTGGATTGTGTACCAGGTGCTCTAGGAGCTCTCTCAGTGGCCAATTTTGACTGACATCGATTAGTGAGCATCGTGAAAACAAGGTATTTCAATTTACCAGTGAGAAGAAAGATGCAACGGAAATTCTTATCGGATAACTTTCGGAGTGCTAATAGATGCCAATTAATTTTGCTGATAGATCTCCGTGTGGCACAATACCTCTAGACATAGAAGTAATCTAGACATTAGCATCAGTACCAGCAGCCAGACAACAAGTTGCAGTAAAAATAGCTAGGTAAGAAATAAGCAAGCTGATTTTCAAGGTTATATGTTTTTTCTACCAGTTAAATTTGCGAAACCATGTTATGTATTGTATTGAATTTAGACACAGCATCAGTACTAGAGTTGCATCATCTTATGGTTAGTATATCTATTCATACAAAAAATATTGGAAAACCCTTGATCAAAAATTATTCAAAATCTGCATAAAGGATCAACTCTATTGTCTACCGCACAGAACATTGTTAACTCTTCAGCATTATCAGAAAGGTAGGCAAGTCTTGTAACAATAATATATATATTATGTTCAAACCTTTTTTTTAGTAAACCAGCTTTAAATATCCATCACATCATCAACATCAATGTTTTAATCCAAAACTTCAGAATTAATAGATAGGCTGCTGCTGCTGCTATTAAACAGTTTTTCTGACAACTACCACCAATATAATTGTGTGTAGTAAATGACAGTGATTGCATATACAAACCACAACCATTAAGATCCCCAAAATTCACCTTATTTTTTTTGTTCAGCACTTCGTTTAGTTCGTTTCTTCTCTTATCATCATCATATCATCAGTGCACAATTTATATGCTCCATGACATGATTACACTGTACGTTAGGTACATGTTATGCTTGTGTATACACCATTGATGCACAAAAACTGCAATGAAGGTTGCAGTTTAAAGCTAATTTTAAGGTTTGCGTCAATCTCTGCACTTTTGCATTGGCAAACTTAAATATTTTTAGCCTTAATACCAGCACATGTAACGCTCAAATAATCTATAGGCATGCATAACGCATTGTGTCCTATCTGTAATTTGTAAAGTCTGCTGCTGATACCATCTACTTCAGATTATTTTGGCATAAAAAGTGAAAAATTTACATTAACTGTGTGGTTGGCCATTGTGCACGATTTATTCAACTATTCTTTGATAAAGAAGATTAGATAGAAAAGCCCATATTGTACATATATGACCATAATTTTGCATTAATTATGAATGAATTGGTTGTGTCATACAATACAATCCACATTACTGAAGGTGGATGGTTGTCTAAATTGATACTAACTCCACAGATAAGTATATGTGGACAATTAGACCTGCGATTTGTATAGATGGTGAATATAGTGGATATTGTGGAGACCGCATCACACAACATATTTGTGCCTAGGAATTTCCAACAGCTAAGGTTACATATATGATTATCAGTAGCAGTTTGAGCCCCTCATCAAAAGTCTCTCTCTAATACATTAAATCACATCAATCATCCTTTACTTAGGCTTTCGTAGGACATAATGATCGTTGCATATCGCATGCAATTAATTTCGGCATTGTCAATTAGGAACCATAAAATTAGCTATTCACGAAAACCATTTGGTTTCATTCTTGTGGTAGATAAAGTACAACATACATATAACATAATATATACAACAATGATGATTTGTCGGCGGTCGACCTGTCATTCACGAGAAAATGGTTAAGTTTTAACAACTCATTCACTATCATTTTCATCGCGCTGTTGAGTCCATATGTCCATGCCACAAGAAAATTGAAAGGACTTTTTACATAATATGCATGTGTAACCATCGCTGAGGACGTAGGAATCCTTCGATTCAATTGCTTGATGCTCTAATCCTTTATGTAATACCGTTGCAGCTTTTTTTTTCGTTTCGTACTTTTGGGACTTGGGATTGCGGACGTACGTAAGGGTACCATTTTATTGTTTCCATCTCGCTCAGCAATAAATTCAGCAACTGTTCTTCAGTTTTAATAGGGAACAGCAACAAGAGATGAGGTTGAATATTATCCTCACAAGACTCAAACCCTTGAGCCATTGTTTAGGTAGGTCTGGCTTGTTATGGTCACGCATTGTTTGATGTGATTGTTTCTCTGATGTTTGTGCTTGTTCATTAGTCACTCTTTTTTAGTCTTTTTGTTCCGTTCCATTGGCCTAGTTTCTCAACCGGTGGCTGTTGTATACACTACTTTATTTTGGGGTTGATTTCGAGAATAGACATCGTGACTTATTATTATTGTTAACCTAAACCAGCAAAAATGAGCCTTTGCTTTGGGTAGTTAGTTTTTTTTGTATAATCTGCATCTGCATGCATAAAATACAAATTGTTATAATCTATTATGTACAAGCGAATTAGGAAGGTTTGCTCACTGTAATTACAATTAATGTATTTGTGGAATCAAAAACATTTCTTTTGTATACTTCCATCCTCAAAAAGATGAATGTTGAATGTCTAATTAAAGGGCAAATGGTTATGAATGATTGAATGAATTGTAAAAGTGTGTATAGTCATGTCGTGTATTCGTGTACAGCATATTGCTTGTTGGCTTTATGAAGGAAATGGTCACTTCACAATAACAGTCAGTCAGTTTCACGTTTCCGACAAATAGCAATGTCAAGGGTTTTTCTTTGATCGTGATTAATATGAATGATGGCCACTGTGATCCTTTGTTGTTCTTATACGCTATGATACTATGAGTTGCATGAGAAACTAATTCAAGTACTTAAATTGGGAAATAAGACGCTTAAGCTTAATCAGTCAAGATAATCAGATACATCCTTTGTTCTCTTGCAGCATCAGCGTTAAAAACCAATTCACAAATCAGCAGAATGGCGAGTGGATTGTCGAACAGTGGCCTTGTATTTCGTCAGGTAAGCTACACTATATATATACATAACTAAGGCGTAGTTGCTTGATGAAATTTTTAAATCACATGTTGACATTTTTTAGCTATTCGATCGTGAAAGCTGTACATACACTTACCTTCTGGGGGATGGAGAAAAAAAGGAGGCTGTATTAATTGACCCCGTATTCGGATTGGCACAACGTGATAAAGCCTTGGTGCAGGAACTTGGACTGAACTTGAAATATGTGATGAATACACACGTACATGCTGATCACGTAACTGGAACTGGCATATTGAAAGAAACTCTTGGTAATTCTGTGAAAAGTGTCATTTCAAATGCGTCTGGAGCAAATGCAGATGTGAAAACAAATCATGGTGATACTCTTAGCTTTGGAAAGTTTACTTTAGAGGTAATTCATTAATGAACACAAGCGAATAACATTTTAGCTGTAAAATGCAGGACGTTTTAAAAAAAAAGTTACGTGTGAAATGTGAAATCATTATAGATTCGAAGCACCCCTGGTCACACAAATGGTTGTGTTTGTTATGTTTTCCATCAAGGAAGAATGGTCTTTACCGGTGATACATTATTAATTAGGTAAAATCTGAGCATATATTATATTCTTCGAAACTAACACGAAATCTGTCAAGAAAAATTGGTTACACATTATGTATTTAACTTCCTGATAAACAGAGGGTGTGGAAGAACCGACTTCCAAGAAGGAAGTGCAGAAACTTTATATAATTCTGTGAAGACGCAAATCTTTGAGCTCCCTGAAGATTATATAGTTTATCCAGCTCATGATTATAAAGGTACGTATAACGTTTATTACTTGATCATATTTTTTAACGAACCAGTCTGTCAGTTTGCAGAATTAATCTTATCTTGAATGAAACTAGGAATGACGTCCTCGTCCGTTGGTGAAGAAAAGAAATACAATCCTCGTCTTACAAAGGATCTCAACGGATTCAAGACGATAATGGATAATCTTGGTCTCCCCTACCCAAAAATGTTGGATAAAGCTATGCCTGCTAACAAAGTTTGTGGTTTGTACAACCTCCCACCTGAGATGGAAGAAATTTTGAAATGCAGTAAAAATAATAATTGAGCTTGATAACAAAGAAAGTCTTCACTTGTTTTATATTTGTATTAAAAATCCGATGATGGTTTATATCAAATGTACCGAGTATTGAAATGTGATAATGATTAATGAAGAATGGATAATAAAATTTGCAGCAACCCATCAAATCAATGAAAGTACCAAATTATTTATAAAGCTTAATGTGTCATTTTAAGGAAGTCATTTTTATTGAAATTCCTTCTTTTGATTTAATTGCTCGACTTAATTCATCAAGCTTCAAAATTTATAACCACATCAATATTATATGATACTTTGAAGTAGGGATCGTGAACACTTGTCTAATTTACATTTTTCACTACAAAAATGCATAAGAATAATTATTATAAAAATATTATGCTAATTTTCACTGATATTATAATAAACAGGCACGACTTAATGTACTTTAAATGACGTTTTAAAGTTTAAATTTCCATTGTGTAACTATAATTAAATTAATACGAATATTATGCTTTTGAGATTTGTGAAGAAACATTCAGGTTTCCGCTTCTACATTCATTTACAAAAAATACTGGGAACTGGGAAGCAAAAGTCTTTGCATAACGAATTTATATATACCTTTCAGAATTTAAAAATTATTGCAAAACGATTTAAACCACAACACAGACAGATCAATCGATACAAAGTTTTGTCTTTCAAGCTCGAGAATATAAACTATGTATTACTCATTTTGATTGGACAGTGACAGTATTATACCTATCTTATCTGCAAACAATTAGCAACATTTCAAAGAACTCATTATTATATTGAATACAATATTCTTGCGCTTTCTCCCACTTCAATACTTTCACTCGTTCCTTTCTTAAATATTTAAGTTCCTTAAAGTATAATATTTTTTCTTCTCACATTTTTACAGTATAATTGGTCAACAGCTGCGAAGTATTTAGACTATATAACTTATAATAACAATATACATTATTGGGAGTCACATATGTGGTATGAAAATGTACAAGAAACAATAGTAAAGTTTAGCTATTCATAAAAGTATCCTAAAAGAATGATTGTTGCCTTTTGTTTACGGTTATTGAGACACGGTGTAGTAGATACTTGATTGGTACATTGTAGAACACTCCGTTACAACATTTTATGCGCTACTTTTCTCCATCTTTGTCCGTGTGATTTTTTTGGCAGCTTATTGACGCTTATCGGCTCTAGTCCCGACAGCATTTACAGCAACAGATGCAACATATTAATTCCTGTACACAGGAACATAGGCAGTACCCGACGCAACAGAAAAGAATGAATCCAAGTATGACGGCTCCAGCAACGACAGCCCCAATTTCCAATGGGGTGAGACCAGCATGCCTAAAATGAAAGATAATTTTTATATAGGAAATTATTAAATTAAGAATAAAAAGGGTTTTATGAAGTATCAACACAATATTATGGACTTACACTTCGTCAGCATTCCCAGTGAAAGTGTTCTTTGCTCTCTGGATGAAATCATCAGTAGTTTTTACGGCATCATTAAAGTGAGCTTCAACAGATTTATCATTTGGAAGTGGACTTCCCGAGGCCATGAAATTTGTACCAACTGATGCTAAAAAGAAAAGTCCCATTAGAACCACGCTGGGACGCGTGAGGAGGGAAGTTATTGAGCAGGCCATCTTG
The DNA here is from genome assembly GCA_964034955.1 of Orchesella flavescens. Taxonomy (NCBI): domain Eukaryota; kingdom Metazoa; phylum Arthropoda; class Collembola; order Entomobryomorpha; family Orchesellidae; genus Orchesella; species Orchesella flavescens. Next base: position 28,440,382 of record OZ035954.1, on the reverse strand, counting down.
CTTGGAATTAAAATATGTTCTCCTTTCCGGTTCCAATATTAAAGTTTATAAAGATTCTGCAAAAGATAAACAAAGGATAACGTTAACAGTTAGTCTGAATATGGGTAAATTCATGGGAAAATGAGATATTGATGATGATGAATCATTTTTCTTCAACGTATTTACACGTAGTCACAGGAAGAGATAGAATGTGATAGTCATACACTTGTAGACCTGTCTCTGTATAATTGCATACAAATGACCTGCAAACATGAGTCGCTATGTTTGAAAAACTACCCTAAATCTTCGACTAAACACAACAGGATGTCTTTATTTTGCCAAAAATTCAACAAAAACCACTTTGCAGTAGACGATGTGATGATGACTGAGTAGTAGTTTTGGCTTCCTTCCTCTTACCACGTTTCCTATAGACGTTAACTCTAGCTTGCCTGGTTTGGCGTCTACGCTTAACACTCACTTTCTAAAATAATGCACGCAGTTCTTAAACCTAGAATTTTTGGAAGGATTTGGCAACCAACAAAATACAAGATATAACAGGAAGAGGATCTATAGAAGGATCGATGCAAAAACCAACTCACTCAGTTTTTGTGTCTTTTCTAAGGGAATATTTGATATTCAATGTGCGTAAAATTTGCTACGAGAGCGAAAATGAATCTATACAATATTCATAGCAAAAAATACCCACTTTTCCTGAATCCACGCCACATACAACACAACACAAAATGGTTTTTATTGCCAGTAATGAATATGTGACAAATACTCTGCCTTTTTTTAACGAGAGTGAAGAGGAACAATAATATCTGTGTGATTCAGCTAACAAGCAACTTACTCTCTTTTTATGAATCCTTTGTCAACTCACAATGCCATGAAAGAACTATAGAACGTTTTGATATGAGATGATGATTACGGTTATAAAAAACTGCGACTTGTGAATTACTTACGTACTACTACTACTACTCCGCACTAGCTTCATCTAAACTATCTGACACACTCGACTATGACGATACTAGAAGTTGTGTGCTCAAGGATGATTACGTTCTATGATACCGTTTTTTATGATTAGGATGCCGAATTCTTATGCAATTTCAACATGATGAGCAAACGGCAAAAGAGGAATGATATTATGTGAGATACCAAGTTATATACGTTTGTACATACACATATATAGCTCGTTGTGAAAAAAAATGAAGGAATTGAAGCCGACTATCTGCTGCTTCGCGACTACTATAAAACTGATCCTACGCTCGCTGACAATTTAATGAGAGCTGAATCTCATTGCAATATATACTTCATCCCATCACACAGTAAAAACCAAACATGTTTATTGGACCAGTAGTACTAACTACAACTACTAGTAAGTAGCACCACAAAGAACAACTTATGTCAGTGGGGTTGTCGACTTTTTCTAACTCTAAATTTTTCATATGGAAAACTAGTTTCGGGATATGTGAAGCAATTGGGATTTGTGACTTGCCTACTTGAAAAGTTATAGACACACACCACTCGGAGGAGAAAAAAATCCGTATGGGAAAAATAATGAGAAACACGCTTGTCTATAAAAAAAAATTTGCTTTAGTTGTTGTTTCATGAAATGGATGTTTGCGCTTTAATCATTGATATAAAACCAGTGGTTCTCACTCCATTTCAACTTATTCTAGTCCAATTGCAATTTGGCTTTTTTTCTTACTTTCAAATGCTGGAGAAACCAGAGTAGAAAACGATCAAACCAACAAAAAGTAAATTGATACAAAATGAGAAGCAATCCACTAAAGAAGACCACAAGTTTGACTTGCCGAGTTAAAGAATTCAAGGCAACAGGACATGGAGAACTTTACTTACTTCGATTGATATTGATGGGCTGCTTCACTTAGTTATTTTTTACACTCACTTCTTTTAATCAAGACAAGAACACAACTTGTTGTCCACTTCTCTTCGTGAGTGAGATTAAAATGTACCCCACGTCGTTTAGACCAAACTTACTTTATAGTTGATCTTTACTTTTTGAAGCTCTTTCAATGAATCTGTTCAATGTTCTTTTAGCAAGAACACAATTGGTTCCATGAGTTTTCCGAGAATATGACGAAGACTGTAAAAGCAAACATATATACGTAAAATATACACGTTATAGTATTGCTAATGCTCCACTAACTTTTAGATCAAAGATAATAATGTGAAGAAGATATCACTCTACCACTAAGGTCTTACTCATAGTCTATACGTGTATTATTAATACAGACGCTTGCCTTGTATGACTCTCTTTGATCCAAGTGAACGATAATCTCCAGCAATCCTCAACAACAACGTAATGTACGTGATTATAGTAGGTAAACTACAACGTAACAATCATGCTTTGTAATTTTTCTTCTTCTTCCCAAGTTTCATTGCAATGCTGTGTATTATTCCTGACTAGTTGACTACCTTTTACTTTCTGGATTATGAATATGGAGTACGCACTTAGGTACAATTTCGTTACATATTTATATGTCCATCCGTGACGTATACATACGTTTTGGTTTAAACTTTAGACTCACGTCAGCAAACAAAGTCTCACGATGAGGAAGGATGCTTGAAAATGCTCTAGACTCATTCACTTACGTTTAGACAAGATATTACAATGAATCATCCATGTATAATATGTAGCATTCATAATTTCATATATGACAGCTATTTTAAACCTTTCTCATTGAAATGAAACAAAAATTATGCTACTTTAAATTCAAAGTCCAACATCCAACCAACCTATTTGTTGAAAGTTTGTGAAAATTGCAAATGTCATTTCCCTTTTGTTCTATTGGCCTTGAATATTTTACGGACCAAAAAATGCCATCATTTTGTCATTATAAAGACTAAACTGCTTGTAATTAACAAATTGACAAACAATAGCACTAATTTAACATCCAAAGTTTGCTTGACATGTAACAATTTAAATGGATTGCACTAGTTTGTCGGCTGACACTTGTAAACGGATATTAAAAGATGGAACAATGCAAGTAAAATTAAGTCTAGTTTAGCAAATGTTAAAATTAAACTTCACACTTAAGTGCAATCAAATTTGCTCATTCGTCGTAAACTTACGACTCGTAAGTATTTAAATGCTGAGAACGTTTTTTGGTACATTTCAACTTTAACATATATTCCAAATGAATGAATGACGCATTTCAATATAAAAAATTCACATAAAGTGATTTTGTAATTACTTGTAATATTTTCCAGAACTAACTACACCATCAACTCAACTATATATAAACCAGTACGTAAAAGAGATGGAATGAATAGAGCAACATACAGAGCCAGAACTGAAATGATCTTGCAATAACCTATTTCATAACATTGTATGGTATGGTACCTGCTTGCACCATCCTTATACGAGAAAAAACATTTAGATTTAGATTAGATTAGCATCACTAGTTTTTGCCAACGCTATTGAGAATGAGCGCTGGTTGAAATAAAAATAATTCAATTCCAGTTTACTCCCACCTTAACGAGCAATATAATATCTTAAATTGACTACTAAAATTATCTTGTGAGCCCAACCCCATGCATGCATTGTGGGATGATGATGCAGCTGCTGAGTTATTCAGCAAATAATTTTTTGCGTCTGCTTGTTAAAATCCTGGTATGTATTTATCATCTATCTGTTCCTAAAATCCATGCCATTTCTGCTTGCATTTACTCAAGGTGTTTTATGATATGAGTATGTATGACTCACTCTTGATGAAGATAACTTTTTCTTACTAGGAATCGGAATGAACTCTGACAGAAAACCAAGTAAAACTGTTCTTATTGAGACTCCTCGGTTGAAAATTTTACAAGATTATATGTTTCCGGTTAGTTGAAATTGCTGGGAATTTTGATGATGAAAAGTACAAGCCTACCGTAAATGTACTTTTTCAGTAAATCTCGTACATACGCAATTGTGGTTAATGACTGACACACACAAACTTGCTTGGGAAACTAGCAAAAGACAATTTGTCAGAGTAGAACCACTTCCATGTCTCGTGCACGATGAATAACAAGTAATCCGTTGGCTTCCTACGGTACAATTGCATGAACTTGAAGTTCATGCCACCCAAATTACGTCTACCCAAAGCCCTAATCCTAATTTATTTAGTCGTTAACGTTCCTACTCTACAATTTCAATTATGCACGCATGGAATGACAAATACAAAAGCCAATTTTACCAACCAGAGGATTATTATTATTTCTGACATGTCGACGTGTGTGTGTGTTATTATGTATGTTCAAGAATGTTTTCAGTCACCCCATATACCTAATTTATTTAGATCTTCAGTAACTGCGTGCTATATTTATTGTATACATATAATATAATGCAAAACCCCCCATAAAATAAACGGAAGCCAAGCAATAGGGTGCTTACATGTTTCCTTCCAGCAGCTTTCTTTAGAAGGTGTCACTGAGCAAATAAATTTGATAGCAAGGGAAAGTCTGGAATTGTGTCAGATCTGAGCAATATGTTCACAAAGAAAGTAGTCCATTCCAGTTTGTCACATGGGTTGATCCAAATTTCTTCTTGTCAATCCCAATTGAGAGCACACACTCCAGTATTTCCACTCCAGTTCACAAGAATCGATACAACACTTTCATTCATTGACAATAAAGGTTGTTACAAAACTTTACACACACAGTAAAAGCACACAGTACTAACTAGCTGATATATTCAATCTTTTATCTAGCTCTAGCTGCTTGATTCAGTCTTCTTGAATACAGTTCCTATCGTATTAAAAGTCAGGAATGTGATGTGAATGTACTCAAATAGTGTTTAATTTCGTATAAAACCACACACTTCTGGATTCTTACAAATATACTACAAAAATTGGCAGATTGCTAGTTAACATTTGTCAGTTGCCTTCTTGTAACTTTCCCATACTTTAGTATTATTTAATGAAACAAAAGAAAAAATAAGAATCCAAGTAGTCGTTGATTGAGAAAAACAGAGCTGGAAATTCTGCATAATATATAAAAGCTGTATTCAAATGGGTTTGTAATTTCTACTGAACTGCAGCCAATATTTGCACGTCCTAAATATTAAAAGGTTTTGTGCATAAATAGGTGCTTAACGTTAGCATGAAGAAATACAGAATTTGTTTACAAAACAAAAAGTCTACATATAAACATGAACACACTGCAATCACAACATTAAATTGCCATATGTACCTATGTCAAAGTACTGGTGTGGTGTAGAATGTTTAGACCAGACCAGGATCAGCAAAGAGATTATATGTGTAAGTAAGGGGAAAAATTCATACCTAAACACAAGTCAGTCTTTTTTTTATAGGAAAGGACACAGGGAACACAGACAAAACATTTGGTTCATAACTCTGTGCAGTTTGTGTTTGTTGATACATGCATTGTAAAGAGCGTATAAAAAACATCACATAAAAGTATATGCATGCGCCTAAAATACTAGCGTATTTTGCTGTGCACTGCGTCTTTTACTTTGTGCATGTATGTAGATTCTTAATATTATTAGCCCTACATAACATACATACACACATACACATGTCATTTAAGACTTAAGAATAGTGCATGAAACCATGAAAGACTGTCTTTTTTTGTTAAGCTAATGCTAATTTTGTCCCACTCCTGCAAGCTATATACACTGAGATTAAGCGAATCTGAACTCATCGTTAGTAATAGAAGAACAATGAAGCACACATTGCAAAAATAATATTATGCATGCTCATGATTTTGATTTTCACACATTACGAACAATATTTTATGAGGTGTATGCTAAATAGGCAACCTTTTAGGACATGGTAAACTTGGTTTTATTATCTTTGTCTTTTTGTGATAGACAAGATATATACCACAGCGGTGATTAATGTTGCATTTCTTTACGCCCCAATCATTAGTCATACCTACCAATAACCAGATCACCTACCTATTTCTTACCTGTACCTGCACAAATATCAATATCATGTACAGAGTACAGAATCGCCATTTAAGTTGTTTGCGTTACTTTCAATAGTTGCATTGCATGAATTGAATAGTCAAGGTTTGACTACGTGAGTGGATCACGATGTTATGGGATGGTACGATTTGCATGTGAAAGCGATACCCAAAACATAAACACCTACGATGCTATCAACGAATTATTTTGCCAAAGATGAATCAAACGAAATCTTTGAGTCAAGGCTAAAAGTGATGAATGTGCAACACTGTACTATACGGATGCTTAGCAAAATAGACTTTCTGTAATATTTAAGAGCAATGGTATGAGGTAAACCTCCTTCTTCCACTTCTGCAAGTCCTCTTATTTAACCAATGGAAAAGGAGGCCCTTGAATAGGAAGAATCATTAGACAGAATGTCCTTGGTTATGATATGTGACACTACCATTATAAATTGATTTACAGCAACCACGCCGGAAGCATCGACCATTTATGATGCTGTAATTTCATGAGTTTATGTGTGCATTACATATACTGAGTCATCAGTGATCGAATTTACAAACGTAACGTGATCAGTCATCAAAAATACCCTGTTGAACAATCCAATTGATTAAATAAAAACTATTTTGGTAGAGGAGTATAGTTTATAATGTATTAGTCATGTCATTATCAATTCTGCTTATTTTTATAAGATCATATAAAATCTCATTAACATGTTGAATATTTTAGGAGAGATTCGATACTTTTGATTTCTACTCTTGCTCAAAACTTGTCAAGTTGGTATACAACAAACGCCCGAGTACTTTTCTAATCCTAAAAAGGAACCACAACTTTCCTTTACGATTGAATTACCATGTTGTTTTCTCTCCATATTATTGAAAAAACATTTGATGCGTAGATAACCAAACGCCCAACTATATGTGATGTCCAATATCGACTAAACAAGAATGCAAAAAATAAAAAAAAAATTCTCACACGATATACACAACATGCATACATTCTTAATATTTTTGGCATATTCGACAGTGAATTAAAATCGAAAGCTTTGATAAGAAATATTTCAAAAATGGAATTGGTTGGAGGATGGGATAGGGTTAGGAGAAATCTTGTCGGAACATTTTTTTTGCAGACAAAAGCAGACTTGATTGAAAAGTAAGTTTTCAGATTGTAACAATCGAATAACTTTTGGTATAAACGTGTATTAAATTTATAGAAATTAATTTGCTTCAAAGTGGTCATGTTATATTTCTAATTTAGGGAAGTACCACAGCCGGAGGAAATTTTATTGGAGCGTCAAACAAACTTTCTACCTTCTACTGAGCTTGAACGAGAGTACAGAGAACTCGAAAAATATGACAGCCTACTGGAAGCAGCTAGGAATGATTATGATGATAAGCAGAAAGAATTTGAGCTTCGTTGGCAATTATGCTCGGAGAAGAATGAACTTTTGAGTAAATTTGCTACAAGTTTTGAAAGCTACTATGCAGTATGTTGATTGCAACAATTCTACTTAATAAAAATTTGAATACAAAACCATTAATTCAATCATAATTTGATGCATTAAATTTACTTACTATAATTAGACTTCGAAACTGAAGCAAAAAGCAGATAATAAGATAAACGATCGGTATGATCTGCAGTTGTACGAAAAAGTTCGGGAGGTGAACCGTTTGAAAAAACAGTTGGCACGAATGAACTTGTTGAAGGTTGAGCTGGAGGAAAGATTGACAGTTTCAGAAGTGTATCGAGAGTTTATGAATTCAGTTGTGGAAGAAAGTCAAGGGGAATACGAATTCATTTCTCAAGTCATGGCTAGATATTATGAGCTTAAGAACATCAGAGAAAAATACGTTCAAAAAACGGTGAGCCAAATTGAAACGGCATTTGAGCTGGATAAGGAGATGGAGGAATTGGTACAGGTAAAAAGTCACAAAATTACGCAAGCTATTAGTAAAATTATTGAATAATGCTAAGTCTAATAAAATATTGCTATACCCATAAACTTAAATGTACAGCAAAAAGAAATGGAAAACGTGACTTGTATAACCTACCTCAGTCAATTAGAAGGCTACAGGAATATCCTTCAAGTGTCCAACTGGAGACGTTATGATAACTTTACTGCGTTAAAAGACGGCCTAAAACGGGAAATGTTGATTACTTTTATTCCCAAAACGGGCATTTACAACCTTTACATGCTACTTTGTCATCAGATGGAACAACCAGTGCTGGTACATTACATATGTAACTTATTTTTTGATAGGTTAATAAAATTGTGCCAGTTTTCTAAGCTTCTTTTAAAAAAATTAAGTACATTTTTCGCTTTCAGCTTAACGAAGACCAGTTTCAAGAGCAACTCCAGTTCATTCAGAAATTCCTTAAGGAGTTACTTAAAATCTGTAATAGCACAAGAGAGTTCTTGGAATGCCCCTCTGACGTCCCTCTTGCTTCTAGTACTTCCCTGAAAAAGTGTCGCAAAACTAAGGAGATGAAGTAGAAAGCTATGCTTTGTATGCATTTTATTATTAGCCAATTTAGTGTTCATTAGGTATAAAATGTAACTAATATGATTATGATTATTTAGTAGATACAAAGCAAGTGTATTGATAAATGTAAATAAATTGTATCTAATTCTAAATATATATGCATGGTTGAATTATATAATATCCTCTTTATAGTATTTGTAATAATATGTTTATTAACATATAAAACAATAATACTAAAAGTTTGTAACTGCTGTAACTGTAGACTAATAACAAGCAATTTAATTGTATATGGCATGTTGAACCATCGCCTTTTACTCTGATTTTCAAAATCTTTCGAAAATCCCTTCATTATTTTGACGGGTTAACGCAGTGTCCAGAAAACAGAACTAAATCAGCATTTGCACTATCCACAATTTGAAAATAAAATGGGCGATTCACATCAAACGGTATAATCATTGGCATGCTTCTAGCCATCATAACAGCACCTTTAATTTGAGTAGAGAAAAATTATTTTGTGTAATAGCACGTTGTATTGAACTCCATTTTGAAAACATTTAAAGTTTTTTAAAGATTACCTGTTGCGGCTGAGAGGTTTCCGAGTGGTTTGAAAAGGAAAACATTAGTAATTAATTTTATTCTATTTGTTTCTATTTTGTGATTTATTATCCAAATAAATTAGTTCATGTTCTGACGAAAGCACAAACCACATAGCCTATAATATCGTGGAAACAAAAATACGAATAAATTTTAACCTAACCCTAACCTCGTGTATTTTAAGTCAAACTAACGAATGATGCTCAAAAAATATTCAGTATATCCACACATAAATCAAATTACGTATAAGAGGTTATTACTGGGAACTAATATTAAATCGAAATAAGAAGCCTCCATCCGAGCAAAGTCTATATGCATTTCAAATTTCTATGTCATACAAAAATTGTATATCTACGCATACGTTTATCAAGAAAATGATAATGTACGTTGGTAATATCGTAGTAGCATTTTATATTTAATACTACACTTTTAATTAGATCGTTTACTTTCCTTCTACTTTGTGGGGTCATTACAATATCCAGCAAAGAGAACCATGTCGCCATTAACATTGTCCACAATTTGAAAGTAAAATGGACGATTTACATTAAAGGGAATAGTTATCGGCATACTTAACAACATCATTACCGCTCCTTTTTTGATACACAATTAAACACATCTAACATATTTTTATGAGATTAAAATAGGGTTTTTGGATTGTTGTTTGCAAATGCTGTTCTACATAAAATATACCTGTTGCAGCTATGTAGATGTTCCAAATGTTTTAAAGTAGAAACATTTCAAGTGCTAAAGTAGTGGGTTCAGCAATAAGAATAAAATAGAAGCTTCATGTTATAATTTGTAATTTACCTGCTGCTTCAGTTCCTTCCTCATTTATTTCAATGAAAGATTTCTGGATAACAGTCGAAACGTAAATTCCAGGATTCTTATTTCCACTTGACATTACACCAAAGTCAGCATCCGTTGGTGAAAACATGGCCTTCATACCTAACTGCAATATTTGCACAACTCGATATAGTAAATAGGGTTTTGTGTCATTTATCTTAAAAAATAAAATCTTACTGCTTGCAAAACTTCTTTGAGATTACTAATGGTTGCCTCAATTTTAAATTTCGGCAAATGCAAGTCAACCTTATCACTAACAGTAAGCCGCTCCTTTACAAGACTTTTGCCTCCTCGAATAAGGCTTCCAATGGAAGACTGAACTTTTGCCAAACCACTAACAGCTTTTGGTAATATTATGACCATACTCAGTCGACCACCTTTATATGGAAGCGCAATAGCCTCAGCTTCCAGTTCCGGAAGCTGGCCATATGGAAACTTTTCTTCGATGGACATCATATCAACCTCGACCTGCTGTGCTTCACTGGTATGGAACTTTGCTTTTGAGGTACTTTTCGGGTTGAAACGTTGCTCCCACATTCCTTTAAAGTATATCCCATTAACAACAACAAGACGAGTGGATGCGTCTAGCACCCCTGAAAAATATACACATGGAGAGAGTTAATACATCAACACAATATATAACATAACTCGAAAAGCAAGTATGTGGGAGCCTACCAGGAGCAATTAAATCCTTAATTTTACTTTTGGTTGTTGATTCAACCCATGTGTTAATCTTTTTGGTAGCGTCTTTACATTTGTCTGCTGACGAAAAATCGAGTTGTTCTAAATCCACCGAAAAATACTTTTTCAAAACACCAACAAACTTTTCATTCAAGCCGTATCCAGTTTGACTGTAGATTTTATTTGCCATTAGCAAGGAAAAAGTTGCTGGGGTACTTGCGCTCTAAATACAAAATAGGATGTATGATGAAAATCATACAAATATCTTGGACTACTTAAATAACTTGGTTTAACGATTTTTACCTGATAGTCGCTTATTATCTTACGATAACCTTCCCCGATAACTTCATCATTGCTCTCTGTAATTTTAAGACCACGAAGTATTTCTGACTTAGTGTTCCCTTTAGCCCCAAAGTTGAGCATTGCTAATACAGTGCCCAAACTGAGAGGAGAGAAAATTAGGTTCACTGAAGAAGTTTTTGGAAACAGATTCTAGTTTGCATATAGAAGGGATGAGGATGGATGATGTTAATTCATTAAATTTTATACAAGCTGTTAACATTGACTTGAATTTAAAAGCATAAAGAAGCTTACTCCATATAGTTCTGCAGTGAAATCATTATTTGCTGCATTGATAACTGAAGACATTTTCACAAAAAGGAGAATAGACAAAGGGGATGGCGAAAACGCTTTCTGATAGTTCGTACAATATTAGATAGAAAAGAAACACTTTTGAAGGTGAAATGCTTTCGTAGAAATGTATAAACTGATGAAAATGATGTCCAAATAAATACCAAAACATTAATTTCTTTTTGTGTCGAACACTTTGATGAGACTGCCTGATGGATAGTATGCCATGTATTCACGGTAACATAAAACAGATCAGGGCCAGAGACTAGTTATGCAATCAGCAAAAAATGGTTGATGACTATCTCGTTTATTTTAAAACATTTCACGACTATGTTTAAACATGATCGAAATACAACACTTTTCGTAAATGTATAATATCAATTGTAATAAATTTTATTGCAAATGCTGAAAGAAAACACAAATCATATCACAGAAACAATAATTAAAACCCTAATTGCGGTTTCCAAATAAATAAAATTCGATATTCGATAATACACAATTTTAAAACAATGGAATGAATCAGTCAAATTACTCCCAACTCAAAAGACAGTGATTTAGCATGATACCCGAATGTGCGTATTTATCACTTGGATAAGGACGGAATACTGACAAAAGTAGTATAGTTTTAATATTGATTGCAATTTGCAACTACGGTATATTTCTGATTTTTGGTTAACGATTTTTAGTAAAGCTTCCCTTAGTTTATATAAGGATCCTATAGTCCCAGTCATTACAGATTGCTCTCGCTATAGAAATTACTTTGTAGGGTCACTGCAATGTCCAGAAAATAGAACCAATTCACCGTTGGCGTGGTCCACAATTTGGAAATAGAATGGCCGATCAACCACGAATGGGATTGTGATTGGTAAGCACCGCATCATCATGACTGCACCTGCGAGTAAATTCAAAACAAGTGATTAGTATAAAGCAGGTGGTATATATAAACGCAGAGGTATTAAAATGATATTATACCTGTAGCAGCCGCAGCTTCTGCTCCTTCTTCATTCACCTCAATAAACGCTTTTTGAACCACACTAGATACGAAAAGGCCAGGATTTTCTCCTTCTGGGATTCCACTAAAGTCAGCAGCCGGTAGGAAAAACATGGATTTTATACCCAACTAAAGAAATCAATTAAATCATGTTTGTTATGTTGAATTTAATCTGACAAGTGGAAGTTCATTAAGATCCAAGAACGTAAAAAAACACTTACCACTTGCAGAACTTCAGTGAGATTACTGAGGGTCGCCTCAATTTTGAATTTGGGCAGGTTCAGCTCGACCTTATCAGATTTGGTAAGGCGTTCACTAACAAGACTCTTGCCACCGTTAAGAATGCTTCCAATAGACGACTGTACCTTTGACAGGCCGTCAACTGCTCGTGGCAAGATTATAACCATGCTCAAGCGTCCTCCTTTATATGGAAGTGACACAGCTTCGGCATCCAATTCAGGAAGTTCAGCATATGGAAACTTTTCTTGTATATACATCATGTCAACCTCAACCTGGTTCGACTCTGAAGTTCGGAACTGAGCCTTTTCGGTGTTGTCAGGTTTGAATTGGTGCTCCCAAAGACCTTTATTATTTAGTAGATGTTATAAATTATAGAAGAACAGCTTGTACTTTGAAACAATGGAGACATTTTAATAAAATATCTAGTATAAACCTTTGAAGTAGATTCCATTGACAAGAACAAGGCGAGTGTTCGAGTTCAGTGCATCTAAAAAAAATTAGCAAGTCAGCATTTTAGCACTTATTTCCATTTCATTTTCCAGGGACGCATTACTGCTAAATTCAATTTATCATTTCCTATATGGAGCTGCGGTATTCTACAGATATTTGATATTGCAATTTGCAAGTGTGAGTTAGCAGCAGAAATTCATCACAAATGGTACTTTCATCAGGAGTAAAATTTATTTCTGTGCATAAATCACTTTAGTAATTCCATCAGTTTGGTATTTAGTAGAAATGTATACCGTAGCAGTGTTCATGAAGAGAGATTGTTTCATCCATGATAAACCGCATGACATCTGACTAAATGAATAAATCATTCTTTTGAATACTCAATTACTGAAACCAGATCCAAAGTATCCTAACCAAATGCATTGTATTCATTACATGCATGTCTGTAATCTGTAAAATGCTCTCGATTCTTTCAATTCAACGAGTCAGCTATACGATGTAACTTTAGCCGAGCAAAACGTGGATAAAACTATGTATTGTATTAGTATGTATGTAATTTACTCGATGACTAATCTAATCCTCACCTTTAGAGATAAGGTCCTTGATTTTATTATTGGTAGTGGATTCAACCCATTTGTTTATTGTGTCAGCAGCAGCTTTGCAATTATCTGACGTGGAAAAATCCAATTGTTCAAAGTCAGCCAGAAAGTTATCCTTTAACTGGTTGACAAACTTCTGGCTCAATCCAAATCCAGCTTGACTGTAAACCCTGTTTGCTGTTAACAGAGTGAATGTTTCTGGGCTCATAGCTTTCTGTAAAATGAAGAAAAACCCATTTCAATTTTTAAACAGTCACATGAAAGTGGAGACTGAAAATACTACTCCCAGCTCCAGCATGCAAGTACATGTTATATAATATTGTAAGGTAACTTTGAAGTACCTGAAATCCACTGATTACAGAATGGTAACTTTTGGCAATGACTTCTTCACTGTTTTCAGTAAATCGAAGGCCACGAAATATTTCATCTCGGGTTTCACCCCGAGCACCAAGGCCAACCATTCCCAATACAGCATTTAAGCTGAATGGGGAGAAAATTAAGTTTCCAGAAGAATGATCAGGAAACAGGGCCTTAAAACATAAAGAATATTTTTATCATTCAAAACGATTTTGTAAACTTTAATATAAAAACGAAATCTCCGCATTAGTAAAACATACCTTTTTAGTTTTGTTTGTAGTTGGTAGTGCTTAATGTTAAATGTTAAATGTTAAATGTTAAACAAAATGTTAAAACATACCTTATAAAGTTCTGTAGTGAAATCATTGTTTGCAGTACTTAAAATTGCACTTTCTGCCATGATTGCTGAATCAAAAGTTTACACTTTTTTTCCTTCTTCTGAAACTTTGACTAAAACGTTATTTTCAGATTTGATATAGTAGTGTTGTAATGTCCAAATCTTTGGAATTTGGTAAGAATAAGTTGGTAGATCTGCACAGTTACACCTTCACCGGTTCAATGGAACTTGTCGACTTTGCGAATACAGTTTATATATATTGCCAGAGGAGTTTTATATCCTACACAATCCTTTCCTTTTACTGCATAACAATGTGCACACGATTATTATGTTATGTTGGTGGTGGTGGTGATCGCATGTTATATGCATTGGGAAAACACACGGTCACGGTTTTGTTGTCTGTCAACGAAGTGGTGGAGCAGCACAGAAAAGTACAGACAGAAGAATAATTTGAGCATATATTCCCAATCCTCATCGTATGCATACATGTTTAAGCCTTGAAAAACTATGTACGTATTATGCATGATTCATAAATATATCTGTACATATGCTCATTATAGTAGAACAACCTTTATAAGATGTGCTCCATAGACGGCATGGGTGGGTTTAGTTTAATGAGAAGAGTATGAAGCCTTTGCCTTTGTTGGGTACGTGAATGAATGAGTAATCCACGGCATCTCATTTGCCATTTGTAACCACTTCTCCACATTTTACGTAGCTATTAACCAGTTGTTTTACTACCATATTTTTTTTTGCTAGCTTCATCTCTCTTTCGCTTTACGTTGCCGATTAGTCATCGTATTCGCCAAACTCCTGCAGATTCTCCGTAGGTTAATTTTAGCCATGAAATTGCTAGCAACAGCAACTCATCATTAATTTCATTCACGTCAACGTCAACGTTTCCGCTGGATCATTTATAACTTTGCAATAATTCTGCTTCTGTATGAAATTTAATAGCTCTGTGCTTTGAACAAATAAGCATGTACATTACTTCAATAGGTTACAACGATAAACGACAGCATGTTTCGATTTTATTTAAATTGAAAGGGATAAATATGAAATGTAATATTATTTTTCGAAAAAAAATATATAAGCGAAGCACTGTCCTAGAGTATTTATTTTACATAATTGTTTTTACACAACGAGCCTATTGAGTGCTCGATTAGTCTTTCCGGTCGAAGCCGTCATTGTCCTTTCCTTTGGAGTCTTCATCATCATCCTTCTTCTTATCATTTACCCAAAACTTTTCGGTTGGCTTGTAGGTGTAGGCCATGTAGGCAAATATCAGCAAGTCAACAAACATGATGCCAGCAAAGAGGAAAAATTCTTTCCACTATAATGTATAAATTGAGGGAAAAAGTACTTGAAATTTGTTTCACATGCAAGTGGTACAAGAAAAAAGCATCATACACTAAAAAAAGGTGACACAATTTTATGATATGTACCGAAGAATGGCTTTTTATCTTACTTGTTCTTTGAATATTTTAGCTTCTGCGATAATGACAACAATCAAGTTACCAAATGCGACAGTCATGAGCCAAGCACTTTGCATCACTGACTTCATGTTTGGTGGTGACTACATTTCACGGGAAAATTATTAAATTAATGATAAAACTTTTCAACTTGAGATAAACTTTTTACAAAAGTTAAAACACTTACTTCAGTGTATGAAAAGTCCATGATGGTGATGGAGAACATAATTTCACCAATGGTCATAATAACGAATTGGGGTAAAAGCCTGAAATAGAAAGGAAATTTTAGAAGAGGCAAAACTTTTGATGCTTATAAACTATATTTATAGGAAGGCATTTATTCTAAAGTTTGATGATTACCAAAGCATGTGAACGGAGTTGGGTGAGGTGATTTCATGACGTGCAATCATATAGTGGGAAGCGTCTGTGCCGTCACTCCCATCAACATTATAATTTCGAATAACAGTTATCAAATAACTTCCACCAAGTTCCAGTTCCATACCAGTGGTGAACTCTACACCATTTTCAATATTATCAGAGACCAAGGATATCCAATAGCTGGAATAAAAAGAAAGTAATTTTTGTAACATTATTTAAATGCTGAGTACACAGCGCAGCGTATCATTTGTAAAAAAAATGTTGCTTACGTGGTAGGTTCTAATTCTCTTGTTTCTGTTGCCCCATTTCCAAAATCGTTTCCCATGAATCTGATAGCGTGCTTTTCACTTTCAGCTTTAAACTCAAGGTTTGTACCTGCTTCTTCCAAACCAAAATATATTATCCTGTTAAAGTACAAAAACATTATTTAGTAACATAAAAGTCATACATTATGGGGCATACAAAGTTTATATTATGCAGTATACAGACCTAAGTAAAGGATCTCCATTCTCAGACTTTTCCAGTTCATCTGGTAAATAACTTTGTGTCAGTACAACAGGACCTTCTGGGCTACTATGTGCCACGTAGGTGGTAGCCTATAAGGAAAATAGCTTTGAACTCTAAAAACCTCGTTCCAAACTGATTGATAATGCAAAGTGTTTTGTAAGATGTGTTATGAAAATTACATTTTCACTTCTCAAATAAACAGGGTATTGAGTGGCAATCTGATCAATCACATGCTGTGGACAGCCCGTCCCATCTATTTTCATACTGTAATTTTTCGTACCGATAGCCTCATAGATGAAGATTTCGTTTGGCAAAATTTTAACATTCCCAAGTCCGTCGCCTCCAATTGTTATTGGGCAAGGCAGAGCATTAACAAACTGAAGATTGGATTCATTCTCAGCTAACTCGACGGCATAAGTTGGCTAATATGAATAGCATTTTTTAAATTTTTACATCAAAACTGGTTTTGCAATCTATCAATCTTTCAAATTACTTAACTTACCACTAATGTCAACTCAATAATTCCCGATACAACAAAGGAAACTCCAGCAAAAAACAATCCAACACCCAAACGTTGAAGTGGCTTCTTGAGCAAACCGACCTTGGCAAGAAGTGGGTAAATTACTCGATCGAACAGGGGAATAAATGCCAAGACCAAAATTGGGTTAGCAACTTGCATTTGATCGGGCTTTATTCCAAAGCCACCGGCAATGTGACCATTCATTCGAGTAGCTTGAAATGTCCATCGGGAACCCTGAAGTATGAATACCCAGCAATGTATGATCGTACGTAATTAAGCATTGGAAGTAATTTGTCATTGGAAGCCGCATGAACAATACCTGCTGGTCAAATAGGGTCCAAAAGATTGGAAGTGGAATGTACAAGAAGAGAACCTTAAAGACGACTTTAGCTTCATCGAGAAATCTCTGGTCAAACTTGTCATCTGCATAATCTAACCAATGTTCCCTCCTCTTTCCAGCCTTTATCTCCTTTCCTCTTCGGGAAAATGAATGCTACAAAAACACAAAGCAAAGACGTAAAGGATCATAATTTGAAAGCCTTTGGAATTTGGGGGCTGATCGATTTTATGGTAATGGGTGTCATCACATGTCATGATGATTCATGATGGGCTACATTTCCTTTTATAGCTCATAATTGGTACCTTAACTGCTGACATGACTTGCAATACAACGTTCCCAGTTGGCTTTACGATATTATACATCGGTCTTCCCACGAGGAATATGACTAAATTGCGTGTTAAAAGAAAGCAGCACGTTTTAAGCATGACATAATATTATAGTGTGTACTTATTGGGTGTATGTGTATGTGAGTATGTGTATGCAAAACATTAAAGCAAATATATGCACAGTGTGCTGTAGAGAGTCTCATAAAATAATATACATATCTTAAGTAAACATGTTTTAAAGTGCGTACCTAAAGCTACTATCATGAGAGCGGCTGGAACGGCAAACGCCAGTGGATAACAACTATCATCACCAAAACAGGATATATCTTCTCGGAAAATCGGGGTGACAATTTGGGTCAGTAGAGAACCTGCAGAGTTATGGAATGCAATGGGTGAGTGAAACAACGCGTGGAGATAATGGAAAACCACAAAAAATGTAATGTGGTTGCATTTCATTTTGACATTCATTTTTTTTCTTCTAAAATCACTAACCGCTGTTGATACTGAAGTAGAAGACAGCAAAATAGGATTCCAACTGAGATTCTTGTCCTGGAATCTTAAATTGATCTCCACCAAAAGCAGCTCTGTACAAAAGCAAGTGAAACAATATAATCTTAATTAAGTTAATGCTCATATTATTTTTGGTGACTAATGACATTCAAACAAAACATGTGTAGTTTTGTTATCGATTTTGAGATAACAAAGACAAACGTTATAATACATGAAGCTAAATGAGGTTGGCAAGCACTCTTTCACATTCTTGCTACATAAAAATTTACACACTTACACGCAAGGTTTTATTCCACCAGTACCGAGAGCAATCAAGGCTAAACCGATCAAACTGAATGCCCTATAAATGCAAAAAACCAAAGTTGCATTAGCTGTCACATCATAATATCCTTCATAACTTGATATGTTGAGGGTAACATGAAACTCGCAAATAATTTGTGTTCGCTTACACTGTAGGGATATGGAGAGGCGGTGTAGCTGCCAAAGATAAAACGATACTTCCGCAACAGTAAACGACCGACAAATAGAATATAGTCCTGAAATAAAATTAAATATATATTATATTATATGAAACTAACTTTTCTAATTCTTTTTATCTTCCGAATCATATCTTACTATATTGAGTACTGTACCTGAATTTTCCTAAAACCGAGTCCGCAAGCATAGCTCCAAGAAGTGGTGTGAAATAGCATAACATTACCCAAACGTGATAAATGACCTGAAAAAGTTTAGAATTTATTCACAGAAAAATTAATGCAACTATATAAGGTTCAACCTTCATAAATATATGAAGGTACACTAAAGTACAATGGGAAATCTAAGAATTTTTACATACCGTTGAAAAATCTTCATCCCATTTCAAAGCATTTTTGAAGTACAACGTTAATACAGCTGCGGGAAAAGTTTCCTTTGATTAAATCCGGTAATAATTTATTTTCATGAAGTGCTACTAAAATTTGATGTTATTCATACCTCTCATTCCATAATAGCAAAACCTTTCACAAAATTCACAGACGATGATAAAAAAGACAGCCTTTGGGTACGGAATTTTCTATTTAGATAGATATTTAGATAGTTCAAATCGGGTTAAATCCAATGTCACACACTTGAGAAATAAATCAATTTTAATTTCTAGTCAGAAACATACCTCCATCATTGACTCAAAATCCGTTTTACTTTCTCCTGGAGAACCTTTCTGACTTCCGTCCTTTTCTGAAAGCAATTTGACGAGATTTTTATAATCACGGGACATTTGGGCAATTTCCTTGAATTTTTGTGTAAATTTTTACTTACCAGAACCAGAAATTACAGAATTTCTCCTAACAACTTTCATCTCCCCATCGTCCCCCATGTTTTCTTTTTGTGCTAGTAACCAAGCTTCCAAAGGCCAATATTTGAAAACTTCAATGGTCTGTGAATGCTACAGAGATAAACTTGCTTCCGAAAAAATATATGGGTTACAGAAAGCAATGTCAGGCCACACACCCCACCTGGTCAGCGGTGATTGATGAAGTGTGCTGATGATGATGGCTCGGTGTCAATTAAAGTGATATCGTTTTTTAAATATTGACTTTTGCAAATATAATGTCACGTTTATTGTTCAGTAAACTGAGATAAATGATCACTCAGGATTTTAATGTCAGCTCCTGGTAGCTGATAACAAAAGTAATAACGAAATAAATAGAGATTTATTAATAAAAATCCTTAACATTAAACTGAAACATCAAGCTTTGTTGTCCAATTTATATTAGTGATAGCAATAATCAACCATGATCATCATCATATCATATCATATCATCATTACATTTATGTATTGTGTTTTCATCGGGTGGCTTTTTATTAAAATCCGTATTGATCAATATGGAAATCATCAACTTGTTTGAACACACGTTGTTATAAAAACTTACTTGATTTGATATCCAATATCGACTTCTGTCGTATTGAAGGTTGATATAATATGGAAGTAAATGATAAAATTGGAATTTTATTGGGTATATGCGATAGTGATCGCGTACTGCTTTCTTATTTCATTGACTTTCAATTCAGAGTTGCTAATATATGAGATTCACCTGTTTAAGTTAAATACTTCAGTATTCAGTTAGTACAAGATTGAATTAGTTCGTTGTTAGTGAGATATGCATGAAAAGGACAAGTTTTACGTGAGATCTAGTCGCAATATTGATACGATAACCTATGTATACGTACGCACTACATAATTGGCTTTTGCCCGTAATTATCTACTTTCGTCATTACCAGCTAGACAACAGAAGTGCAAAGTACTAGTACCTTATCGTATATCAACAGTTAAAAATTCCGATGAGTCGCTTCTTCGGTTTTTAGTCTCACACGCTTCCATTCTTGTTTCACCAAACCATGATTTTCGTGGTGAGATAATAAATACATTGATATATCATTTCTGTCGATTTATGATTTAGTACAGACTTGTTGTTTGTGATAATTTCCCGAGATTGTATTTTATTGAAACTCCATTCAAAGCTTTTATAATATATGTATCATTGCATACGATGAAACAATGGAAATCATTGAATTTGTCAAGTGGATGCATGTATTTGTATTGTGTTTGGAAATGCAAAACATACACTATGGTGTTCTGAGATCCAATATCAAATCAATAAATACACGAACACGAGATAAATTATGTACGTTTCACGGCATCTTCCTTGAACGCTTGTGATTTACAAGCTTTATGAGACTGATTGTGTGACTGCGTCAAAGAATAAAATGCTTCCAATTCCAATGTAATGACACTGACCTATTGCAGCATTAACTTTGTTTCATTTCATCGAACACGCGTAAAAATAATCAGGTGGCCATGATTTAAAAATCAATGCAGATTTCATCATGAAAGTAGTAAAAATTGGTGTCTTACTTAATTAAAATATGTATTGAAGAGTCATGTAAGAAAACAAAAAGATTTTTCTCATGCTAATGCGTTTCAATTGCGGTCTGCTTGATTGACTTTTTTATTCGTACTTCTGCGTTAATTACAGCAAAACTCAACTTAATTAGCTGGCTCATGGCTCATGGTTGGGTAGAGTTGCTACAAACCGCAGTACAAACAGATAAACCAGAAGAAGTTACACAGTATTTGGATGGTCTTTGATACTCCTGAGTACAGTATGCGCTACATGAGGTACGTTGATCACCATCCGGCTGCTGTCCTGCACACTTGTCAGTATAAGATGCATTTCCTGTTATGGATTTCTATAAAATTCCAGGACTCTATTAAAAGCCGAGCCTTTATACTTTTTGAAAACAATTCTAAATGAAGGAGATAGACTCCTAGTCGGGTATTAAATAAATACGTGACATACGTCGTGGCAATCGCATACACACGTTCCATTAGAATCACATCTATTTGCCAATTCTCCTCCGGTGAAGCAAATCTCGTCACAATCTTCGGTAGTCTTGCACTTGCCTAATGTAAGAGTATCAGCCGCATTGGAAGGTGATGATGAAAACTTTAAATCAATTGTATAATGAATATAGACATTAAATTGCCAAAAAAATAAACTTTCGAGGAAAATAAATGGTTTTTCTATTCTGCTTACCGTGGTAAATAGGAAAAGTGAGGCGGTCACAATTGTAGCACATGTCAAGTTGTCTTTAGAGAGAACCATAATTATTGCGAAGCAGTTTTAATTACACTCCTTCAACTTCTTTTAATGTTAAAAATTTACTTTGACACAACCAAACGGACGACAGAAAACTAAAAATCTAGTCTAAAACTCATCTTCACAATAGAAAGTTTGTTTTTTGTTGATGCATGTATTTGTGGTATGTATATATTTAGTTTCCAACTGGTTCTATCTATGTCTCTACTCAATCTTGAAGAAAACTGACAACTCAATCTTTTAAAACTTGAATCAAACTTTACTTTTAGGTACATTTTTGTGAATATATATGTACATATATAATTTAATACTGCGCTGCGGAGTCATCATGAAATACTGCATTCCATAGTTGTAGATAAAAATGACCAATAATAGGGATACTGTTACTTTGTTGTTTACTGATATCTGTTGGAAATAAATAAAAACAAGTTTAACGTAACCGGTTTGAAGGGATGAAAGTATATCGTTATCACTGCATGACTTTCTTAGGCATCTCCCTTCTTACAAGGAATATTCATGACTTTTGGTAAACATAAAGTAAAGTAAAAATATTGCTGGAACTCAGTCCACTTAAATCATGTTGTCTTAAATAGCTTTATCTTCAATGCACTTGAAAATTAGTCATGCATAATAAACAATGCTAATGCATAAATACTAGTTTTACATAGTTAATTGGCCTACATGATGCACATATTATGTATCTACTTGTGTATATCGACAAGTATGTACAAGTATATCATTCTACATGTAACCCTAAAATTTTTGTGTTAACCTAAAATCGTATTATCGATTGACAATTCCCATTGGAATCAAATGCTTGCCCACTCGGGCAAAGATGCTGAAGATTTCTCCTGTGAAATGTTGAGAATAATGGGGTAGGAGTCGTTGAAGAAAATGATCCACGCGGATGCTGATGAGTTACACTTTTTGTTGATGTTGTGGTTGTTTGAAATGGATATCTGGTGATGGATGAATGGCTTTTCGTGTCTAATGTCACTGTTGGGTGCCCGTGTTGCATAGTAGAATGACTTTGCGTTGCGGGGGGTAAACCACTTGTCCTACTCTGCACTTCCCGTGAGGACCGGGATAGCATGTTGAATGAATGCATTTTTGAAAACCAGGCTGGTTTTGAATTAATCAACTGTGTTGGTAGCTGCTGAGGATCATTCTGCTGAATGCTTCGGGCTGACAATGAATGCAGTACCAACAACGTGGATTTGGAATTGCTTTTTTGTACTGGAAAAGGAACTGCTACAGCTGAATAATGTAAACTCACTGCCCATGCTGTCCTTGAATATGCCAAAAAGAGCAAAGAACTTAATGTTAACAAATGGAAAAGTGTCAACTCCATTTCAAAAGAAAACTGGTGTTGGTCTGGTATGTGAATACAGTACGGTATTTTGTAAAAGGATATACGCTCCAGACACTGCCGTTTATGGACAAGATCAACAGATTGGTAGGTATCTTGCTTGCTTCCACACCAAAATTTATCAATGACCTCACCTTTTCAATAGATCGAGTATTCAGTAATATATGGAAATTTTAGCATGAAATTAATGCTGAAACATGATCGTTGTCAGTAAAATAGCACAAAATGTGGAAGAACATTAGCCCATACAACATATCACACACTCGTCATTTCAACGCGCATGAGTGAGACAGTTCTTCCGAGTTCATATACAAAAACAAAATTCTCAGTTTTAGGTTCACGCGTGGATGTAACTTGTCAGCAACTGTAATGTCATCAGATTTGTTTCAAGAAGAAAATAAAATCTCGAGTAATTCATATGAAAATTAAAAAGTTATGCAAAAATTGTTCTACTTATTTAGCACAAGGACCATGGGGGTGTTTCAGTTTTCCAATGCCAATTGGATTCGCTAATTTCATTAGCTTGTTTCATATAAATATGTACCTCATCCTACAAACACTGGTAATATATAAGTTTTAGTTCAGAGTTGGATGACCTTGATCTTGGTGATACACTTTACACGTACGAGTATGTGGAATGCTTGCTCTAGCTGAAAACAAGTTATCAGTGTTGCAATGCTATTTGGAATGATTAAATGAATATCCCTCACATGCATTGCTGGAGACTGGAATTAATCTTACTTTATGATAACATGCGAGTCGCCACATCTGGCTTCTGTATTTAGGATGCATTATTAGCATCGACTGTATTTGTTGATTCTCTAAAATATCTTTCGTGTAGACTAGACAGAGCTCTTCAATAAAAATATTTGAAAATATTTTATTTTCAACGTATTAAAATGGCTGCTACTTTAAGAAAAATTATTACGAGTCCTAAACTTTATAATTCAGGACTTCCGTACAGGTATTTTGTATAAAATTAAGTAAAACCCTAACTTTAAAATTTTTATGATTAGTACTGTCAATATAACACAACTTTTTTTACCATATTTTTTTTGGTTGACCAGTCCTGGCGTGCTTGTTGATAAAACTTTGTACATTTCCGGACAAATCGGATGGAACACCAAAGGACAGTTGGCAGATGGAATTGAAGCACAAACAAAACTTGCATTAGAAAACATGGGACATGTACTTGAAGCCGTTGGCGCTAATCATTCTAATGGTGATTGTGCTATTTATTGCTATCTATGATTATTAAAGAATGAGTAGGTATGTTGCTTACTAATCTTGTTTGTATTTTTCAGTGGTTAAAGTATCAGTTTTGCTGGCAGATCTGAATGATGGACCCAAAATGAATGCTGTTTACTCCACATGTATGTCACAATTTTGCTGGTTTTTACTGAATACTTGTGAAGTTCCTTAAACGCATAATTGTAATGACTCACTTTGTTTCAGTTTTCCGAGAAAATCAACCAGCCCGGGCTGCTTATCAGGTTGCAAAACTTCCAGCGGTGAGCATTACACACTTTTGTATTTCAGTTTCGAATGTTATGAAATTAGTGATATAAGTTTGCCAACAGTTTTTGTATGTTTAATTATTGTTTGCTTTCAGGGAGCTCTAGTGGAAATTGAAGCTATAGCCATCGTCGGTGAACTTATCAATGCAAAGCTCTAAAGCTATATCTGGGCCAGATCTTGGTTAAGGAACGACACTTTTTATTGAAATATCAACTTCAATACCTATTGAATACATGTGAATTTTGACTTTCGAATAAAAATTGCAAATGAATTCGAATATATATTATTGTATTTTAATATACTATATCATAATCTTAAAGGCTATCGAAACTCTTCTCTGCATCTGGTGAATCTTTTTTCTCATCACCTTCTTGAGTGGCTGCCGCAGCCTTTTTCTCTTCCCTTTCTTGTTGGCGACGAGCACGTTCTTCAAGTAGCTTCTCCTGTTGAATTTTACTTTGTTCTTCTCTTTCCTTTGCTTTCTCTGCCATTTCTTCTTTCTTTTGTGCCTCCTCGATTGCTAGTTCTCTTGCCTTTTTGACTCTTTCCTCGGCAGCTGTCTTGGCTGTTTCTGCATCCTCGGGTTTCATTTGATTACACATCATGAAACCTTGAGTCTGTCTTAAGCAAAGTGCTAATCGTTTCTCATCCTTAAGCCATGGCTTCTTGACTTTAAATAGTACTAGAATGCATAAATAAAACAAAATTTGATGTTTTAAACAAATAAAATATTGTCCCAAATAAATAAACTTGCAATGCAGGCGACCGCTGTATTAATACTTACACCAACAGTCTCCGAGAATTAGAACGCACTGGTCATTAACCAGTTTGCCGATTGCCTCCACCACCGTCTGTTCTTCTGGAGTCATTGGCATCTCTTCCAATGCTTCAGGTAGTGGAAAAGTACCATTACCTGATCCATTACCCGTTGGTGCGTCAGCGGGCGGATCAGCAGGAGGGTCTTGGGCTCGTGTTATTGATGCTACGGATGCAAATTATCTTGCCATTTTTAAAGGTTTTATAGAAAACAGAAAATGAATATTTAAGTGGAAAAAATTAGGTTGTCTCCTCCAACTACATACCAATATATGACAGGAGTAGGATAGTTCCCAGGAAGAAGTATCTTGATGACGACACACCTTTCGGACACATTTTTAGCTACTAACGGGTTCCAATTTTGAATACTTTCAGTTACAACCTTCACTTATGACAAAACTGTTTTCTAAAATGACATTGGCAAATTGATATATGCTTCAGCTATGCTTTACATAATAATGTTGACTATATTATAATTTAACTCAAGGACGATATTTACGCAATTCATCTTAGTTATGAAATTTTCCGATAAAAATTAAGCAATTTTATTGTGTAGGATTTATTTCAGATCCTCCATCAAATCCAATTATAAAATAAACTCTCAATATATTCTTACGGAAAGGTGACTAATATAACTGTACTAAAACATGGGCTTCGTTGCATAAAATGTATAGGTGTAGCGAGTGCAGTTTATGCCATGGTCCAAAATGCCCGGAAACCTAGTAATATTGTAAATAATTATAAATTTCTTTCGTGGTGAACATGGATATTGAGCTAGCTGCTTAATTTAAATGAAGGAATGTGGAACAACATGCAAATTCTTGCGCATTGAAAAAAGCAAGACGACACATGGGCTACATAAGAATAGAGGCATTATAGCATTAATTGTTGATTCCTGGAATACGATGTTTACTACACCTTACATCCATCCATCCACCTGCGACTCCAATTCTTGCATGTCACGTGCATTTTATTAAACATTATCTCAAGACTTAAGATTTATTATGGCAATTAGCTACTGGAATTGCTGCTACAAACAAAGCACTTTATCGTCATGTTATGTTTAATAAAACAGCTACAATCCAATTGTTCCTCTTAATTCATTAGCGACTATGACTATCCAATATGGACAAAATTGTAAGTGCTGTAAATTGTGCTAACCTAAAGCTGATGCATATTACGTATGTAGTAGCTTGTAGTACAATGATCGACGGCGGCAGCTTGTTGTTTGTGATGATATGATGACTTTTTGGTACCATATTAGGCCCATGAATATGAATCCTTATGGAAAATCATGAAGACCATGCTCATCATGATGTCATTGTAAAAAGAACGCAATCTTTGTCAACTATGTATGCTTCCCACAAAAAAAGGTTGCTCTGCTATACACCAGCTAATCAAGGTTGTTTTTGTGATGTGAGGTGACAGGAAGGGAAACAGTTTTGCAGAGTGAGTAATGTGATAAAAAGTTTTTATTGCGATAAGTTTAACATTTTAGCTCAAATATGTGCATACATTACGTATGTATGCCTATAACAACATGATTTTTTTCAAGTAATTAAAACCGTTCACTCTCCTCTCTCTCAAATAGACTAGGACAAAACTATTATAATATTTGGATATTTTATGGATGAATGTATGTCTCGTCAACGCAGCGCAGTTTTATAAATAGTTGATAAATAGTGCCTAAATTGGCGTCTTTTCATATACAAATACAATGTCATGAACTTTTGCATATAGAGCTAGACAACGAGAGAGACATAGTAATAATAAGACACTGTGAGATGTCTGTAAACTAAAATTTAATATTTAAGACAACGCGATAACATATATTTTAGTACTGAACATGTCAAAAACATGTCTTATTTGGGTTGCAAATAAAGTACCTACTTACAGGACGGATTGCATTACCACAGGCAAGTTTTTACAGAAAAAACAGACAGAAAGATGTGTTGATGTTTGTTGTTAGACATTAGATCATGATCATGTTTTAGGCAGATGACCTCACCATGACTTGAGATGAGGAATCAAAATCCGCCTTCCCATCATCTGCGTTCGGGGAATGATTGAAATACCGTGATGTTACTCCCTGTCTCCTCGTCTTGAGGTAAAAGTAAATGAGCGTGATACACACCAAAACCAGCCCTCCAATACAAGCTGCATAGCCGTAGCGGAAGCCAGCAGCATTCTTGATGGATGATGAATCTCCGGATTCGGTAGAATTGGAGGGGTCATCATGTCTAAAAATATGAAATGGAATAATGTGGACAAATTCCATCAGAAAAATTTAGATTCTCAAAAAGGTTTGCTAAGTTCCATGTGAGACATTTGTCGTCATGCGTTTTCTATACCGGAAAAAAAGCTAATAAACTTACAATGGATTAGTCGTTGTACTGGTTGTGGATGTCTTCTGAAAACTATATCGGTTTGGATAGACTAGAGGTTTCGTTTGTACCATGTCTTCAAATAATACCAAGAGTAAGCCCACTGCGGCTGAGATTGTGGACAAGCACTGGCCTTTCATGATGCTCAACATTTTTGCGGATAATCAATCAAACTCAAAACTTGAAATGAAACTATTTGTCAACCTTTCAGCTTACATTATATCACCTTAGCTTGCGGTTCATCAACTTTATAAATGCTTTTCATTCAAGTTGAGATTTTTCCTTAAAAAATCACATCACATCACACAAACTCATTCGCTGAACTATTTCCTTTCTCGTCTTTAGTCTTCTTCACCGGATTGTAAATGACTGAAAGGTATACGGATGGATGTAATCTTGACAAACTCTTGTGAAAAACGTAAAATTCAAGAGCATGAGAAAGGAAAAAAAGTATGGAGTTCAACGCTTCGTTTATGATATGATTTAATCCTTCACAAAACTTGGCGGAGGTAGTGCGAGTTGCGATGTTTGTATATGTTGATACGATTTAGATATTTTTCTGGTACACTGGCCTTTTTCTTCCACGTTTGGTTTTTGTACTTTTTACATGAACAGCGCAATATTTCACAAAATCTTGACTATAACTCGGTATGATATGCCGTATATCTTATTGTGTAGGTCTTAAAATTTACGTGCAAGTCAGCATCCTGTTAGGATGGTGTGTGGTGTGGTTTGCTGGTTGGTAGTAATAGTAAGATAAACAAGAGATTCGCAAACACTGATGCTTCAGTTCAGCAGATCACATCACATCTCCCGTCTCACTATCACATCCACTACTACTTATCGCTTATCCCAATTGCTATTATTCAACAAGTCCTTGAAGTGTTTGAAGAAAAAACGTTTCTTGAAAAATAACTTTTAGGTGACTAATCTATTAATCCAAGCAGAGCACTATGTACGAACCTCCACCTGTATTACTATTATTATTAACGCATTTATTTCACTGGATGTCAGTTTGATGGACTGACATAATTGGGTATATTATACCCATTTGAAGACAGGTGACTGACGAACCAAGTGAGTCGGTGGAATGATGTTAAGCTACTGAAAGGAAACGCTTCAACATCAAGGAGCAAAAATACAGTGGCTCATCAAGTCAAATAGTCAGTCAAACACATGCCAACTTCAACATCATCCCATGCCAAGTTGAAATAAAGTAAAAACACGTCCATACATTTTACGTACCATGAAACAAACGGACATAAAAAGGAAAATGTCTTCGTTAGGAAAAAATGGAATGCTTTTGTACTTTTTTATATCACTTTATTGCACGTAATGCCCCATTTGTAACAACTTTATGAAGGATATAGTGTACGGGTACGGGTGGTTTGGAGTGGAGGAATCGCTACATGAATTCAACAGTAAAAATGAATTTTAACAAAGTGTATTAAATAATATTTTTTATAAGACGCTGTTTATGCTAATGCACATAACTAATCTACGTACTCCTCTTCTCTTTCTCTTATGCCGAATGACTGTCGCTAAAAAAGAAACATGTAGGTAATATCAATATTATGCTTTGCAACGGGATGCTGTGTAGTATTTCATTGCATTGCTTGCATATACTTATACTTACTCTACAATATAATGGAAACCTGCTCTTGAAGCTGGCTTTTTTTTGTGTGATGATATTTGACTTTTCATTTGACATAATAAATTGGCAAGCTGGTTTCGTTCCTCTTCTCCTTCTTCTTCGTTCGTATACTTTTTTTGTCATTAGGCAAAGCAAATGAAGGATAATAAGCGGCCATCTACTTATGAAGAAAAAAAACGCTTCCTTTTGTTGCGTTACGTTGTGCTGTTCATATTATCTTATGGGTATCAACGAAATGTTACAAGAAAGTTGTACCTTGTAGTTTATATTGTATGCAATAATATGCTAAGCGAATTAAACATGAGAAAAGTGGAGTTGGAACAAAGATTTATTTCCTAAACCACAAGACATTTCTGATATTGATATTCACAAAAGTAATTAGGGAGGAGGATGATGTATTGGTAACGTCTTTTGTGTCAGTGTCAGAGTGGTAATGCTGACTGTTGATGTTTAAAAGAGTAAGCTGATGATGCTATGCCTATCACTCTCTCTCTACCTATCTCATCAAAGTCAAATATTTCGATGCTCATATACAAATTCTAAATTCTTACATGTGCTTTTAGCCAAATTTTCCCAGACCTTCAAACAATGCTACATTCAACATTCATTTCATACAAGATATATATATGTTGTATACTTCGTTGATCGGTGTTGGGTTTTCTTTTTGTGTGAAACAACACAATAACAATAACCATAATCATGATGGTTCCGTGTAAGCACGTACAAAGATATGTTCCTAATACACGATTTTTTTAAACGCACGCATAAATAACATCCTAACTGCCACAAAGAGCAAAACTCTAATATTTTAGTGGTACACATAAATCACGGTGGTGCGTGTTGTCTAAACGAGCTAAAAACACTACTACCACTTTCCTGATTACTAACAAAATTGTCTGGGGTTTAAACGGTTAAATAAGAATTTTTAAGTAATTATATAGAGGTTGCATCTTGCATCATCGTACATGTGGTTTTTAACTTTGGATCAACTGAATTAGGATTTTATAAAAACCTTCTTGGAGTCAAATATTTTAGTATTTTTGTTTCCTTCGTTCGTGTAGGTATGATAAGATTGTAATAAGAAAGAACCAATTTTGAACAATTCATTATGAAAATGTTTTGTGATTATAAAGACATGTTGTCGCAAGATTGGGATTGAACTCAAGTTTTAGACTTCCATTGTCTTCCTCCTAATGTGGATGCCACCTGCATTGAAATGAGAATCGTTGAAGGCAGTAGCATTAAACTCACTTTTCACGGCAGCTTTTCTTATCTTGTTTTGCATTTTACGCTTTTATGATTAAAAATGCAAAGACAAATATGCTGTAAACAGAAGCTGTTTACAGCTGCAACTCTTGTCATGCCGAAAAAGTGTTTTGGCAAAAAGTTGTTTGAGGTGCCACAAGTGAAGAAATTATGAATTGATATTAGTCATCTGAAGTTGTATGACAACATACAAAACTACAATATCGGTCGGACACTAACGACGGGACAATGACGGGACAGTTGAGTTCTGCATTTTATTTTATACCTAAACAAATTTAGTCAAGCCAAAACAAACCAGGTTTCCCAGATGAACGAATGAAGGTCTACTGCAATGTTAATCATGAATCCGGATTTAAACCACATTTTTTTAAATCATCGAATTAACTCAATAAGCAATTTATTTCATTTTTCAGTAGTTACTTAAAAGATTCTTTCAAACATGACCGTGTCTTCTTCGACGAATTTATCACGTAGCCCCAAAGCAAAAACTTTGTTTGTAGATTTAAGTTTTGCCATTTTGATAACAAATCACAAACGAAATGGCAGATTTAATTTATTGAATTTAGCTTGCGCCCCAATCTCAATCCAAATGGATTTTAATTTTAAGTGACGATAAACAGTAATCAAGCTTTGTCATCTTAGAGTGGTAATGATTGCATATATCTTGCTGTTTTACTTAAATCTC
Source organism: Orchesella flavescens (assembly GCA_964034955.1). Taxonomy (NCBI): domain Eukaryota; kingdom Metazoa; phylum Arthropoda; class Collembola; order Entomobryomorpha; family Orchesellidae; genus Orchesella; species Orchesella flavescens. The sequence goes on along the minus strand of OZ035954.1, from coordinate 28,408,886 downwards.
AAGTGAATAAAAATATTTGTGAATTATTGTATGATTAACTCTAAGATTGTGCACAGTTGGCACTTTCAACATAATATTATAATATAATATATAATAGCATTAATACCCTAAGTAAAATGTGAGCTTTTTTTTAGATATAGACACAGTCCAATCTTTCTCCTTTATTGTGCAGAATTATTTCCAATATTTCTACTTGATGCCGGAGTTGGAATGAATCCATCAAATTTATTGTCGACTTACGGGCTTTCATTAATATGTTTATGTAAAGTAACGATATAATTTTTCCAGAAAACGATGAAGTTTTTTAAAAAATTTATTCTCCACGCCAAATTTTTACTTAAGGTTAGTAGCACAGGTAGCTTATCTCATATTAAGTAAAGAATGGATAAACCTATATACGCATTTAACAGTTACAGCGACATTACGCTTATTACACGAAAAATTAATTAGGCTTACACAATTACCTACTAACTATATTTTAACTCTGATAACAATATTTAAAGCATCGACGTAACTAACATATAAAGCATAAGACATATATTATGTTATCGTCACATCCAATAAACGTTTAAGAGAACGAACGATTTTTATTAAACGTTTTGCATTGCATTATTACAACATTATTCGAGTGTGTGACAGTGACTCACACATTACTATATTTTCGTATTTCCCAAAGATTTTGTCGATTTGTCAGTTCGTCCTGGATTTTATGTTTACATTACAAATTGTTGAGTAATGTGGAATTTGTCCATATCGTACTGAAACTTGCATAATATCCTCATTTTTTATGTGAATCCTTGTGACTCATAATTTCATGCAAATGCTGAGGTCCGTTGTTCCAATGCTCCAATTCTACGCAACAAATATATCTGAAATTAAAAAAAAATTGCGACTCATTAGAATCTGATGGAATAGATAATGTCATGTGATAGGATGGCCTTGAAACTAATGTACGTTTAGTAGCAATAATATAGCATACAATTAAGAAGCCATAAATGAGCTCATATTTACCATAATATTTCTTATCGACAAACGAATTAGATTCTTCTACTGTGTCAGAATTCTGGTGTATGGGAGCATCATTGTGTACTGGAATGTCTGCATTGTGAAACAAAGAATGATAATATGTGTAAACAAAGGTATGATATTCTATAGGTGCTATTGTGTGTGCTGCTTGTAACCTGTATTATGTCTTGACTTTGATGTTTTTATGCATTAATAAACAAATTTTTGAAAGTAGAATTCATACCTTTCTCGGTTCTGAATGGATTTAGTAAACTGCCATTACAATATGGATATCTGTAATTGTACTCCCGATTCTCTGCTACCTCGTCAGTATGTTCACCATCCTCCTCCCTTCTCCGATGTCTTAAAATGCACGAACGAAGGCAACAATAATATGCTCCGTACATTAAACAAAAGAACAAAACAATGTAACAAATGATGGTGGCTACAAATAAAAATATTTGTATTCCATATTCTGAACTCGACATTTTGAACTGCTTTTTAATTTCCAAAAGAACTTTTCCAAAAACACGAGCTACACCACGCTCGCTCTATTGATGAAATCGTCTTCAGACTGCAGAGTAATAAGGCAAAATAGAATTCAATAGAATGATATGAAAGTGGCGTGTTTCTTCTCAATAGATAAACAAAATACATAAACAAGATCGCCCATGTAAATATGGGAACTAGTAAAGTTGTCCCATTTTTGTTCATTCACATAAGCCAAATGTATATGCATAGGTAGGTACTGCGCGTACATAAATACACAAAAAAGCCTCGGTCGACCACAGAAGGAATAGGTGATAGCCATAATAATATTCAAAAATATTTGTATTTTCCAGCAACATGTGGTGAAGCGTAGAAGAATCTTCCATGACCATTGCTGGAGATCCTCCATCATGTCTATAGATTTTGAGGCATGCTCATGCTCCATATGAATTAGACATCATCATCATCCTATCAGGTTCAGATTTTTTTCCTGAATGACTGAAGCAATAATGCTAATGAAATGCGGTAGGATGGGACTGGGAGACTAGATGTTTTACGGAGATTATGCTTGATTGTTGCCGAAATGGCATGGCATGATGGGTACATGGCCGGTGGCAATATGCACGCCTTAAAACACATGAAATTCCATCGCATTCATATCCCTATGTCCATGTACGCTGGTATATCCATAGGTGAACCCTCATCAAGAGTTTTGTCAGCACAGCGTGTGTTAAACTTGACGCATTTTGGATTTGGCAATGCTGACCATTCCTACTTTTTTGGAACAGGATTTTTTTCTAATCGTAATTGCTGTTTTCCATTATTACTTGTATTAGAGGTAGATTGATACTACACAGTAGTGATTTACTGACGAGGCTGTGGCTATATGCTGTATACGTAGTAAGTAGGTATATTAAATGCGCAACCTTGATTCTGAGTTTTTTTTATGGGTGCTAGTAGTAATCACATTCTATTGTACTTTTGCATTATTGTGTACCTAGAAATTACTGCGTATATTTCTACGCACATATAACCTAATGATGAGGAAACTATTGTCTCGTACAGGCTACAAATGTATATACATTAGCAGCAACATAAACAGGGTATAATTTGGCTAACAAGATGAATCCTAAGATATATTAAACTTTAACCATCTCATTTGTCTTGTCATTAAAAAAGTTGTCTCATATCCTAAAATTTGACAGTCGTAAATTTAATTTGAACCTTAGGACTCAAGACTGTAATTTAAAATTCCTATAGCTTGGACTAATTGTAAATTATTCAGTATTTGGGATTCTATTTTATCATTTCATTTTATTTTTTGCATTTTTTATAGTTATATATATTACACACATCTTAATATATTATAAGTATATAATGATAATATATTTGTGGTTTTTATCATTTAATTAACAAACACAGGTAACGATAATACAGTTTAACACGGCATCACGCTGCCGGAATACGAATTTATGCTGCATTTCAATAATTGCATTGAGTAAACAAGAGATTTCGTCTAGTAATAGCATTTTGTACCTAAACATTCATTTTCGATTTACAGTAAGTAATTTGGAAGTACGTTTTTGACTAATTTTAAGCAGGAGGATAACGTACAAACGTTGGAGGAAGAGATGATATGTCTTCGTCAGAATCTATAGTGAAAAAAGAAAAATGCAAAAAAAAAATCGAATTAACATAAAAATAGTAAATGCGGAGTACAAACAATTGTACGTCTAAACACATGCTGACTAACTTACCAGTTTGAGCTCTAAAGAACGACCCTCTTCGACCACTTCCCCCTTGTTGATGAACTTGGATGGGATCAATTGCCATTTCACTAGTGGATGGAACACAGTTGTCATCTGCGACTAGAACCTTCACATCACATTTTTTGTTACCCCTCGATGGGGATTTATCCTTACTATAATCGTCCCCAAATTCTAAAAAAAATAAATCAATAGCAGAATTTATATTTTGTTCTTTACTATCAAACTGTATACAAAACTGCGTTGCTTGCAATATATAATTAACTTACCAGTATAAGGAACATCTGCATCAGCAAACCCCCAACCTTTCCCTGCTGCTTCCCGAACCGCAGTAAATACTTTTGACTTCACGCATACAAATCCAACAAAGCAGACTACTGGAACGATGAGAATTATCAATCCCAAAAATATGATTATCACAGTCGAGAAGTACGGGTCTTTATGATGACCATCGTCAGGTAATAATGAGTGCTGCAAGACTCCCGTTGAATTTTCGAAATGACTATCTATGGAGCTATTAGTAGAGTCCTCCAAAACGCTAGCTGTAAGGTTATTTAATAAAGTTGTGGCTTCCGAAGCGATAAAACTTGCAATGGTACTACTAGCTGAATCACTCCCCATGGCTGACGGGGATAGCTCTGCCATTTTTACGTCAGGAATAAGCTTAAGCTGCATTATTTACAGATGAGTGAACAACCGATCCTTGAATTGAAGTTAGATACTGGCAACTGTCATTTATGACCTGTAAAACCAAAGAAAATTGAAACTTCGTAAGTAATTTCTAAGAATGAGACCTACTTTTTTTATATATATATATGGCACTACATTTCACAACAGTGCAGCGCAGCGATACGAGCATACGTAACACTACTTTTACATAAACATTATAAATGAAACCCATTAATAGAGTTTGGTTTCGTGTGTATGGAGTTATCCTCCCACAATAAGCTTCAATACTAGCAAATATGTTTAGGGGCCCAAGATATGTATGTTTTGATATATTATCAATCATTCAGCCATGTAGACTGTAGCGCTTCATTTCGCTTTAGATTTACAAACATACTGTTTGTATAATATCCCACAGAGTATTTCGTAAACCAACAAACAATAATTTACCCTTTTTTACTTTATCCTTTGTTCATGCAACGTCACGTATACTCATCCAAGGCTTTAATTTTGCCAACAGTATATTATTGGCGTCTAAAAACAAAGTAAAAAGTGCTGATTCATGTGCAAATGCCAAAAACACAGTTGAAAAATGGAAAACTTATATATATTAATGTGTGTTTTAATACTTGCTCTGAAAATGAAATTAGTCTACAATTGAGATATTACTAGATCAGTTTACGCAATTAAAAGTATTATTGGTTCAAGTCCAATCTTACGTATAGTATAGTCTACTACCATCTACCACATCCTCAAAAGATTTAATGATCCTCGCCAATTTTATGGTTAAGATAGAAGCAAATGAATAATGAATAGTGCTTTGTTTTAGCTACTATGAATTGTAAAACAATAGGATGAAAGGGAATATGTACTTTAGCGACAAGGTGATCCGATCGAAGAATAATGTGTGATGCGTTATTATACACCATTGTCTATGTGAAACATGACAATTGAGCAAAAAATGTTACCTAATTTTCTACATTGTTTTTTGCTTCAATATCAGAGAAATGGTTTCAACTACAAGGAATGAAAAAAAAAGATGAGCAAAATCGACTTTCATTCTCCGAATCTGAAACATGACTAGTTTACTCCAAATGCTGCGGCGTTTGCTGTTAAGAAACTAGAAACTGATGATAATTTTCATACCAATCGATCCAAGATGATCAAAGGAAACCAAATACATAATTCACTAATTCGATGGAATATGATGCAGGAAGTAAATGACGGTATTATGTAATGAATTTGGCACTTTACAAACACACTGGCATCCCATTACATTGAGCATGGTTCCAAAACTTTTGAAGTTGTTTATAACATTTATCATGATAGTAAGTAAAGTAAACTATCCTACGCAATAATATTCTATAATGAAATAAGCTTGTATTTTCATCTTTTATCAAAACCATATATTGATTCCTCCTCATTTGGAATTTTATGGACTGCTAGTGTAGTGTACAAGTATGTGGTTGGGTTTTTAGAAAAATCCTAGAGCTACTAGCTATAGCTATCTCTGAAGTGCAGTCATAATAGCACATTTTATTTGCACTTTACGGTTAGATTCTGTTTAATAATTCACGACCATTACGTAGAATGGTACATGACATGACTCATCCCATCACTCACTCACTACTGCGAGCACCCAGTTGATTCTACCAGCAATTCTATGCTATTAAGGCAACCAATATATACTAGTAGGAAAAAGCCGCGCAATGCAGCTCTCCAAATTAAGTCAATCGATCGATTGCTCCTGTTCTACTTTCCCAGCAGTGTTTGCCTTGAAGCTCCCAGCTCTCCCATTCAGCCCAAGTCGTGCACAATTTCAGACTAGCACACTTGTCCGTGTAAAAAAGTCATGAATAATGTAAATAATAAATTTTACAGGAGGAGCAGCAGCAGATGAACGTAGATGTAACAACAAAACCCTTTCTTATAGTCCTCCTAATGTATGTATATGTATACAATATTACACGTGTGCTTGACTTTCAAACTTGGAGTGCTTGAACACAATAATTAATACTTGACAAAAAAAAGCTTTTAGATTCACTCCCAAAGCGTCACCTTCTTCAACGTGCTTTTATCATTGCAGAGAAAATAGAGAAATGACGTGTAAAAACCTTTTGACATTTACCTTCTCACTTTATCGATTCAGTCTTCCTTTTTTAGTAGGCTTAAATTAACATTTGATTTCGTATTGATTCTTGTAATTAATTTTTGGAAAGCTAATATTGCTGTCGTCACTTGTATACACTTGAATTGGAATTGACTGAACGGATATATATTCTATTCTAGTCACTATACCATTACCACTTACTGATATTGACTTTTTATAAAAACATGACTGTACTGTGACTGTTCATTCTCTTTATATCTACCAAATCAACACAGAACAACAAGACGGATGTCAAGTTAATAAGAGCAGGACAGGGAAAGCAAGTGGTTTTCTAATTTCCGTTGTAATGTATGAAATTGGAGTATCTATAGTAGTAGTATCTAGTGTAGTTGATAGTAAAACGTTTCACATGCACAAGCACGACCTGCTCAAAGATGAGTATACATATAAGAGTACTTATGTATACATCCGTAACTTAATCGAGTTTACTGGATATCCAACCAAAGTTCTGAAACATGTGGAACACAGATGTGCTGAGAAGATTGTACTGATAATATGTGTATCCGTAAATGTAGAATCCGGATACCAAACCACTATGCATGTAGACAGAGTCAGAGCATTTGCTCTAACGTGTAGTAGTTCTATAGAAATGCTTCTATAGACCGAAACATTTTTTGACGAGCTACCAACCTTTCTTATATAACTCACTAGCTTAGCTACGCACTTGAGTCAGAGTCACATGCCTACTTGTTTCAAGATCCTAATAAAGAAGGATGTTGACTTTTCATTCATATAATATTTCTTGAGCACTAAAATCATGACCGTACTCACCAGGCAAGGTGTGCACTTGACTTGAGTACATCTTAACAAGTGTACTGTATAACCTATAACCTGAAGATACTCTCAGTCTCATCTATCAATATATAAGCGTGTAGGACACTTTTTTTCTCAACATGAATTCTGAATTCATATTTGATTACGAATATTCAGAAAATATTAATACAGCATTACAATATAATAATTCAACTTCAAATTTAGTTACCTGTCACGTTGCGTTGTTAAACAAACTAGCAAAGTTAATGTAAGTTCCTCTATTTGGTTTCCCTGTAAATATCCGATATGGGATCTAGTATCCTATTTCCATATCTTCAGATCTTGTTAGTAGAGTTAGTTATAACAAGTTCCGTATGTATGTACACCACATGATCTCCGCTTCATGGATCAAATTAACATCCTGTTCCACTAATGGTGTGAGAAACACTTGCTGCAAAATGGACTCTCAGCACGGTGTAGTTCAAATTCTCATAAGACCAGTTTACTCGTAGCAACGTAGCCCATCAAACTCCCACTGACAACTGATATATTACAATATCTACAACCACAGTCAAACAAACTTATCGTTAGTAACTCCTAGAAAACTTCCGCTCAAGTGTTTTGGTTGAAGAATGTAGTAGCTTTCCACAATCTTAACAAGTCCAAGTACAAAATATATCCAACAGAAAGATAGACCTTGAGAGACTCACTCACAATACAATCAGATGGTGCCAATGCGATGCGAATGCAGTAGTAAATGATCGTTAAGGAAGCAATAGGAGAGAGCTTGAACTTAAGCAATATTAATGACGCATACCTTATATTAATAACTTCTCTACGATCGTCCACGTACACACCTCTATCAAACCAAATTCTCACTGACTTATTTACTCGACTAATGAATAAAAAAAGTTTGCTACACACACCGTCGTCAGCGGAGTGGAGTGGACATGTAATTTTGGGTGGCTGACAAGTATATATTTTTTTATCTAGCTAGTAGTTCCCAACAATAATTCGCTTAGCCCATCCAAATAGATTATGGATGTATAATATTCTTCTTACGGCTCCAGTCACAGTCCAGTTTTTTGTCGACCACACGACTGTAAGACTGTGTGTGACGTATGTGCGTGCAGCATATATACTCAACCTCTCTTAATGGTGGCTTAATGGACACTGCTGCAGAAGAAGTCCGCGGATTCCGATGAAGTTTTGTAGTCGTTTTTTTGGCTTGCTGTTTTGATGGAATGCTTTTGGTTTGCAGAAATGTATGATATGGATATACCTATGTTTCCACTGATCGAGAGATTTATGGTTTCGCATGTATGCATGCTTAGGGGCTACAAGATAAATGAAAGATTGCTGCGAATAAAGTACAACAGCAGCAAAGCTTTTGGGCTGGTAGTTGTTCCTCTGAGATTCTACGTAAAGGCCATGAGCCATCATCACCAGGAGATTACTTGGTATTTGGAGATGATTCAAAGCCTTCACTTAAGTAAAAAGTTGCATACAATTTTGTTTGTTCAAAAAGAAAACTTGTAGATTGCACAATATATGTTTTTGACGCTGAATACGTCATAACATACAAATGAAAGCTGTCAACCTTTTCTAAGTATGTATACATGTATGCAAGCAAAAGCAAAGTACGCCAAAGCAATGTGACATTCTGTCGTCGTAGGTCACATTCGGAGTGATGTGACATGAAATGAATGCTTTCATTTCCATGCATGCATGCATGTATGCTTTAAATTACATGCTATGTTATTCATGAAAGAGCAGAGCTATACAATTATTATATTTCATGCTCTATAATGAACATTTTAGATTGAATAATTCGGCTATTTTTGCATGACCGGAGTAGACCAGTATAGAGCGAGAGCGTAATGAGATAATAGACTCACACACGACAAGTAATAAAATGGTATAGACAGGACGAAGCGAATTCCTTCATAATAATCATAGCGATTCTAAATTGACTTTTGGAATACCTTGTATTACTTACAATTCAGTTTTGCGAGTAAATGCATTTGGTTAAGTACACGTATGCATGTATGTAGTTCCAAGTTCCATGCATATGTATGAATATTATGGATTTTGTCGATTTATGAAATGCATCGTCTTCTAAACTTATTGTATATAAAAATACGATATGCCATATAACTAACAGGTTGAATAGATTCTTTTTGTCTGTATTCGGGGGTCATATTATCCATTTTGAATACTGCATGGCCAACTGTGTCATTATTGAAGATAATTATAGTGAAAGATGTATGTATGTATTGTTTATGAAATATTTTTTTCGTCTAATGGGTAACATGCGCTACTCATTATTTTTTATCTACAAAATCATTTGGGCAACACATTCAAGAGGGTATAATAATGTTTTAATGTGACACGACATCATTATCAACGTGAATTCATTAATTTCAGACGTCATTCATTCCATCATGTTGTTAATTGGCAAATTTGAGCCTATAGTTATTGTAGTTTTGTCACCGTACTTCACAGCCTAGTCAATTATTGAACAAGTTGATGTCTTTTTGGAGACAGGTAATCTTTTTTACAAGCTGTCAATCATAAAATATTTTTTTGAATTCCGCTAATGTGATAAAATCTATTTAAAATTTTTTTCAATCCTTCAAATATTTTGCAAACCTAACCCGTTTAAAATGTTTTAGGATAATCCGTTTTAATACAGTATACATATTAGACAAAGTTTCTAAGTATGGCTAAATGAAAAGAGATATTGAAATATACACCATTTGAAAAGTATTTTCAGTTATTATTGAGGTCAAATAATACTCCATTGCATAGCCTATCATTAGGATTGATCTATTTTCAATGACTGAAAGTTAAAGTATTACATATATATTATGCTCCTTAAAAAGTAGTTATTGGAAGTACTTTGTTCAGTTTAATGATGCCCTCACCTTCAAGTTTTGCTGGATAGCCATAGCCATACATATACATTAGTAGTAGCTTGCTGTGTCGATAATTGGTCAGTGAACAATTTTTTTTTCACACAACAACAAGGAATAATTTTATGCTTACCAAAATGATATTTTTAATCGGCCGAAACATCTTGGGGTGAGTGGAGAAAGAGTAATGGTAATGGACACAGATTCGACCTAATACGATGAATGCAATGGCTTGTGAATCGAGTTCCAAAATAAACAGTAGTAGTAGCTATAACTAAGCATGTTTTTATATAATAAATTCTTTGGTAATTCTGGTCTCATCGTCAGTAAAAACAGGATAGCATATTCTCAGGTAGATATAATAATTACACACTTTATTAAGTATATTTAGATCTCTAGAAAGGTACACATCCTTTTTTAATTATAAAGCTCAAGATCAGTCATTGGGGATGATGGAGAAATATATATGCAAAAACTATGCAAGTCACTTGTTAAGTTACATAACGCTGACTTGCATTTTGGAAACTTTCAACTTTTGCATGAAAAAGAGTTTTTTTTTGCAAAAGTAACACTTGCATTAAATTTGATGCTATCCAGCAGGAAGGAACGTAATTTACTCACGCATCGTCGTTGTTGGATAAATCTGAAATAGAACGAAAGTGGGATGAGTAAAAATATATTTAGTGAATGAATATAAATTCTGAAAGTAAGTAGTTAACACTGAATTTTTAAAACTTACAGGCATAAGGAAATTCAGATGTCGTCTCACTATCAAACATTCCCCCAGTAGCTACTCTCTCGTTTTGTTCATTCTTACGTCGAATTTTGAGAACCAAGTATACAATTCCAACGAGACAAATCCCAAGTAAAACAGCACTAGATATAATACCAATCCTCTGTTCCAAATCGCTATGAAAGAAACTAGCAGAGTCCTGCTCTTCCTCTCCCAGTTCCAGAAACGAAATTTCTGAATCCATCACAAACAATTTTGGACCGGAAAATGATTATTTTTTAGGACTGGGCAAGCAGCACTGCGACTTGCACCTGACTTGATTAAAAACAGACACACTTGTCTTCTAAAATCAGTGAAACAAAGCTAATAATAAAAGGGTAGGCTAGTGGGATTCATCTTGAAATTACACAAAGGCTATCAAAGGCGCGGTACGCATTAGCAGAGACCAATATGAGGATAGTAGTTGACCTTGTGAGGACAGAGCAAGAGCAAAATACAACGGTTCGTAAATCTTTCAAGAAGAATTGTTCACTGGTCCACACAAAAACAAGTGATACACACACAACATGAACTTGAGTCCTGAGTCGCTAACTCGAAAAGTGGATGATAATTGGTTGTAAATTTTGAACGCATCAGTAGGTGGAATACATTTGCTCTGCAGAAAGAGATGCTGCTATAGAATGCTCTTTATCTGGTCCTGGACTCTGGATGGAGCTCTCTTAATGAATTTTTCGACAAAAAATTTCAAGATACACTTTGTTCTAATGCTTACATATGCTCAGCAATAACTTATGCTAATGTAATGAAACGCGGAGAAAAAATACAATACAGAATACAATTTTCCAAAGTCACATTTATAACGTAATATGTTTTTGTCTTTTGTTTATCATTGGACTCACTCATCCAGCTGGAATATCAAGTGTGTCCATCGAAATTCTCAATAGACACTATATGTAGTATGCAAGAATCCCTACAAATGCTTTCATAATATGGCTGTACACAAAGTAAGAAATAAAATGTATATATGGTATCATCATCTATTCCGCATGAACCAAAAATATCTTGGTTGGTTTGGGATGCCTGACGCTTGGTAATGCAGATGCAGAAGTGTGATGCAATGTTAAGCTTCTAAAAATAACATGAAAAATATCAACATTGGAATTGGGGTAAAAAAAAGAGCATCAATTTTTATTAGCTTTTCGCGTTTTTTTTTTTGGCAAAAACATCAAAAGAATCATTACAGATTATCGTCCTGCGATACATCATGTCGTGATTCTAATATTGGATGGTTCTCCGTTAATATTGAAAATATATACAAAGTATCATGTTAACCCAAATTGTATATAAAGTATAAAAAATTATAAACAATGTCCAGCAAAACAGTAGTTATATGCATTTCAGCATGTAACATGTTTCGTCGATTGACTATTTATGACCGCCGACGTGATTACACATTAACGACTCTATTATCAACGACATCTGGGCTTAAAATACTATCATATTTTATAGCCTGTCGTTGTCGAGCTCCACAAAATGTTCCTACTATGCCCTGATAGAAGCAGTATGTGAGTACAAGAGAGATTACTGAGGCAAACGTTGCAATCATGATGATAATTAAAAGGGCAGAGATTTCAGGTGTTGTGAGGGATGAAGCTTGATTTAATTTTAGAGATGGCATCCATTGCTGATTGTCAAACTTGTGGTAGGTCCTATGATCAATTCTGGAAAAATTAACCGGAAGTCGATTATGATTTGGCTGTTGTGTTATTAATTACCCACACTAAATCTTCATATGCATTTGAATTTCGCAAAAACTTACTCGTTATTCATGGCTTTTCTGTTAGACTTATTGTTGAATACAATGAACGTTTCCGGCACAATTTTCCAATGCTCCAATTGCGGAGACAACAATGAATCTTCACTACTACCACTACCGGCGACAAGGCAGTGAAACAAGATATTACCACAAAATGTGATCATTTCGATCCTAATATAGAGGACAGACATTTTCAATGCAAAAATATTCTTTGGGGGGTAACAGTAAAAAAATTAACTAATCAGCAAATTATTAGTTGTACAAGTTGTTTTCCAATAATTAAGCACTTCATTAAATTTTAAAAATAAATTTTGCCAGTAGGAATGATGTAGAAATTAACAAACTAGATCGTCTGCAAATTACTTTTGGTTCTTTCACCCTTCAAAAATCAGCGTGCTGCTGTAAGTAACCTAATCTTTGAAACTGCTGCTGTCTACCTTTATGAATCTAAAATCTAAGTTGAGGTAGGTGTTTAAGACATAAGCCTTTAGCAATCCAGGAATCCAGCATAATTACAATGATGTCGAAAATGGTTCGTTTACTTGAACTCCTGTAATTTAGTCATTGTAGAGCTAATTGGTTTGTTTTTCTGAAATAGAGATATTAACAAGAGACTATGCATGGTAATGTGACGTTGAAAAGAAATCCTATATAGTCTACTTATTGTATATTACTCAACAAGAAGATAATTACATAAAACTGTCTCCACCATAATAATGTATTATCATACTTACTTACACATGTAATGCTTAATTTAAAATTCGAGATGGTTGTGTTAAGGCATTTACGTCGCGTTTTTTTGGATATTGTTTTAAGTGACATCATTTGCAAGTAAATGTCCTCTATTCGCGTGTTTGTAATCCAACTCTTTGCTATTATTCTAGGCTAAACTGGTGGGAACTAGTTTAGTGATATAAGGTATCACATGTAAACTTATGTAAAGCTGTGAAAATTGTTGGAACCAAAGTTAAAAAATAACTTGATTGCTGACGTACAGTTCTAAAAATAGATCGAATGGGCAGTATTAACATGCAACGGAATGACTACAACGTATCATATTATCATAAAGTTCCATAATATGAAAAGAGTCAAAATTAAATATTAAATCATGTCGCACACCATGTTTCATAGATTCATAATTTCACTGTACAGCCAGTAAATAGCTCGAAGAAGAGTATACATGTATGAGAACAGAGTATATGAGAAGAAAGTATGGGCACGTGACATAGCTTATCTAGAGCTTGCCTACTTGATAGTTTCCTGGCATAACATACTTTCTAGAAAGAAATGGAAACAAAAATGCGAATGATTTTTTGCAGTTCTATGTCACCGGAAATGTTACAAATTATTCAGGAAGAACACCTGGCTAATTTTCTGACCTCAAATTACAATGACTGACTATCTTGCTTTTTTCAAACTCATTTTGTAACTGAATGCAGAGCTGTCAACTTCGTTATCAAACTTTTTCAGCTTTCCATTGTCATAATTTTTCTGAGTGAAAGTATATATATATTTTAAAACCATTTATAACCAAGATGCGAGGTCCAGATGGAACATACGGGGTTTGGGATTACGTACCCAGAGATAATGAATTTTATTCAAGAAAATTCTCATCCAATAATCGAACTGAGAAACTAGCCCGTTTGAACCCCTTCCTGGATTCAAAAGAGAAACAGAATCAGAGCTGGATTAATCTACCGCGACTAACAGGAAAGTTAAAGTTTAAAAAATCAAAGTCAGTCCAAGATTTGGAAACCCTGAATAAGCAAGTTCATATTGAGGAGGATGATACCGTGACTTGTGGAAAGCAGTTTAGAGAATACTGTGCATCTACATCACTCCATGGATATCGCTATATTGCGGAACCTAAAAGGAGCTACGCTGAACGGTTATAAGACTTTTGATACATAATAGTATAACGTATAATTTTGAAGAACTTTCACTATAAGTCATATTCACTAAAACTTTCTTTTGTGTGGTGAAATTAGATTGTTTTGGGCGTGCTGGTGCATTTTCGGTCTAATGAGCGCATCCTATTTGATGAGTAAAGTGTGGAAAAAATGGGAACGAAACCCCGTACTCACGAGTGTAGCAACGACTAATTATCCGGTGAGTGAGTCATCTGCCTCGTTTACATACACTTAATTACGAACTGTAATAATAATTTATGCTTATGTATCAAATTTGCTCTATTTCAAGGTGACCAATGTTATTTTCCCAGCAGTTACCATTTGTACCGTGAACAAAGCTGTCACTGAAAAGCTCATCATTCAAGGATGCAGATATAAGTAAGGAAAGCAATACAAAAAATATACTTTTTGTGTATGTTCCTCAAATAAATTTGAGGTGGTTGACCTAGAAAAGAGGGTTATATATGCATGGAAAATCTTAATTTAATCTATAATGTTGAGTTTCTAGCCGATATTTTATGAAATTATTTAGCTATACGCTGTCCCAAATGAAAACTATTATATCCATGTTGGTTGACCCAGACGCAAGAAATAATGACCACTTCAACTCCGAGAGAATTCACGCAAAGCCGGAAACTGTCTTGAAATATTTACGACTGGTTGCTCCAAAATGTGATGACTACTTATTATCGTGCAGGTGGAACTCTGCCCCCGTCAACTGCAAGCACATATTCCGACTTACTTTAACTGATTCCGGATACTGTTGTACATTCAATGCAATACAAACAAAAAAGTCACGAAAGGATGCGTTAGTTCCCATAACCTTTCTAAATAATTAAACATGCCTTGTTCTACTTTGTCATAACACAATTTTCTCTTGACTTTAAAAAGGAAACATGACCTGGAAGTTATGATTCAAGAAGAGGAATTTGACTACTTGCAAAAAGCTGTTTGGGATTACACAGACAACTTTCGTGATCAAAATGGTGGCTTGTCACAAGCGGAAATAGACAACTCGACCAACCCTGCAGACAGCTTCAACTGTAT
Organism: Orchesella flavescens; assembly: GCA_964034955.1. NCBI lineage: Eukaryota > Metazoa > Arthropoda > Collembola > Entomobryomorpha > Orchesellidae > Orchesella > Orchesella flavescens. The sequence goes on along the minus strand of OZ035954.1, from coordinate 28,393,616 downwards.
ACGGGAGTATGACGATGACCTATTTCCAGGGATATGCCAGTATCTCCAGAAATGTAGGGAGAGTCCCACTTGTCAGAAAAAGAATAGACCTAAAGTTACTCCTGGACAAGGTTCTTCAACGGACAACCCCCCAGGAAATAGTGGAGATAGTTCATCGGGTATGCCTCCTCAATTAAATATATTTAAAGAAAACTTTCCTCTGCCAGTGGCTGGAGCTGGAAGAAGTCGAGGGTTAACTTTAATGCTGGATACTTTAAGATGTGATACAGTACCAACGGACTCCTTCAAAGGTTTAAGGGTACGCCCACTGTTTGCATTTTTTCTGAAAAAAGTTTGCATGAACATCCCACAAAGTTTGCTTTATTCACAGTGTATGTTCTGTGTGTTAGGTATTAGTACATAATGCGGATGACTTCCCAGCGGTAGCCGAAAGGGGGTTGGTAGTGGGACCAGGAATGGAAAACCAGATAGCTGTGACAGCAGTCGAAACATATTCAGCACAAGTTCTTCATGAATTTAGTTCTGCAACGAGAGGATGCTTTTTCCCAAATGAGTTTCCACTGAAATTCTATACAGAATATAGCAGATCTGCATGTGTTGTGGAATGTGAAACGGAATTTATAAGTCGCGAATGTTTATGCGCTCGCTACTTTGCTCCTGGTACGCAAGTCCCACCTTTAATAATAATAAGTTTTAATATACATAAAATGGTGAAGTATATAATTAAATTACTTTTTTTAAAGGGAACTATTCTGTGTGCAGCATGAAGCAATACCTTGAATGTGTGAAGAAAGCAATTGGTAATGACCAGAACAAAACTTGGGCACATATAAATGATTTATTTAATTGATGTTGATTAAACGATTACCATGAAATTATGTACCAAATTATGAATGATGTGATGATCTATGCATTTGAAATTAACAGATGTCATTCAAAAGAAGACTGTACCTATGTCAATGGGTTGGGACGAAGGTGTGTGAGTTGAGTATTATTAGCATTTTATAAACTATTACTATTGATCATTGTTTGAAAGCACATCTTTGTCGTGTTAATTATTTTTGATGTTCAGATTCGTCAGTCTTTAAATTCAAGACAAAGAAGGAAACTCAACAAGAAAAGAGTTGTTCCGAGTTTTGTCTTCCGGCTTGTAATGAGACATTTTACAACGTGTTCGTGACTTCTGCCGACTTTCCTAATCAACCACAAGCGAATCAAACCAAAATGATTAGAGAAGCGATTCTTGAGGGACATTCACATTTAAATGACATCGCCTATGTAAGCGGAAGTATTAGCGTGGTACGTGTATTTTTCAGGGAGTCCTCCATAATGCAGTACAAGCGGGACGAATTGTTTACCTGGGAAGATTTCGTTTGTAAGTTTCACACAGGGGATTATCTTGAAACTTAAAAAAATCATAAAATGCTAAACATTTTTTAAACTCCATGTCTATCTACATGTTTACAGCAAATCTGGGAGGTGTGATGAGTCTATGTCTAGGATTCTCAATACTTTCCCTCGTTGAAGTGGTTTACTTCTTCACGCTGAGAATGTCTATTGATAAGAAACGTAGTATGAGCCATGCTTCTCACATCACTATAATGGACTCGAACAGAGGATAAGAAAGAATATAATTAACTTTATCAAATCCAGTAATTAAATTCCTTTTAATTATAGATCTCCATTGCTTAAATTACAGAAAGCTGTTTTTTTCAAACCCGTCACAATCTCCTAATTTACAATATATATTGTCGTACTATAGACAAACACAAAAAATTTCATAGCATATATATCTCTTCTTCTTCTTTCTTATATAAAAACGCACTTGATCAGGTCAAAAGTCCATAAATTCAAGAGAAAATGCACTCATTCCAGCCACGCAAAGAATAGCTTATCTTAAAGCATAAAATTAATAATTCTTTCCAACTTTGATTTAGGCATTTGCTCTTATATTTAATTCGCGTATAAAAATTATATGATATTATTTAATCTTCTTTTTTATTGTCATTCTATCGAGCTTTCTAAACTGTCGGAGCCTTCTTCTTCTTCGTCTTCAGAAATTGCGCTGACACTAGAATTAGAGTCTTCAAGTCTCAGCTTTTCTAGTACAATTGCTTCAAGTTCAAAAACATGGTCATCCTTAAATTCATGAGTTCTTAAAAAGGCTGCGAGATCCGTTACATAGGCAATGTTTGACCCGCAGACACCAGAGGCAGTGATAACCTATGAATGAGTGAAAAAAAAACAGAACACAAATTAGCTTGAGTATTGACGACGGGTCAATAGACTGTGTGGCATCATTACGTTGATTTGTAATAAATTGTAACGTCATGTAACCATCAACCGTTTGCGTTCACACTTCAGTAGCAGCAGTTTATCGGGTAATTAAGATATATTGGAAAACAGCGCAGATGCCTATTAATACGGTCAATGGTTGTACCGTAGTAGTCACTTAAATTTTCAAGAGATAACCTTTGCTCTCTTTAATCATTCAGTTGCATTAAACCAAATCAACACTCATTTTAACACTTGGAAATTCATACATTTAATTTAAAAAAAAATATACAACTCAATAAATCAAGGAGTGTTGAGTATACAGCTGTTTTGATCATTAATGGATTCGGTACGAAGAAAAGAATAAAAGATTTATCTCATTATTATGTCATGTCAGAAAATCAATTGACATTTCATGACTACTGCAACTGTCCTACAAAACCTTGCATTTTATCCAAATCCCACCTCCCAACACACATCCGTCATTCATCTTTGTTATCTTCATACTCTACTGCTACAAAACATGGACATTAACGGTTTCGCTACATTTCTTTTACAACCCTTTTAGCGCAATGAATATGAATACATTATCCCATTTACTTCATCAGCAATGTCCTCCAGCTCTCCTGGCCCTCTCCAGTCGACATTGCCAGGAAGTGCAATATACAGAATAGCCATGAAAGGTTCGGTTTCACTATCACATGGATAAAAGAGGCTTCGTTTCGAGTCATATCCACCAAGTTTCGTTTCTCTGTTGTCCAAATATTTAAGAGTCCTTTGGTAAGCTATTGGGTTGACTCTATACGCACAACCGTATGTCTCCCCCTGAAAGCATTGCAATATAAGAAAAAAAAGTTTTAATCAATTAATGCCATTGTCCTGAAAGAGTTCATTCATCATTCAAAGTCGTTCTTCTACTGCTACATCATCACATCACATCACCATCCTCATCACATCACTACTGACAAGATAATAAATGCTAATTTACAGTAAATTGGGTAAAACTTACATCTTGATCTGGTACTAGCGTAGCCACTCGTCCCGGCTAGAAGAAACAAAAAAGAGTGAATAAAAAATCAAGTGAGCACGTGAATACTGCGTGGCTTCGTAAATACTAGTTACGCATGCAAATCTGCATGTATCATGAAAAGCAAGCTAATGAAATGCATGACTGACTAGTCAGTCAATTCAGAACTTGCTCTGCTAGCTGAGTTTGCAAAATTGACAATCAAGACAAGTCTATTTCATTCAATTCATGATTGCGGCAAATTACCTTTTCTGCTGTGCCACGATGTACTTGATTTCCTTGCCAGAAGCGCCGTATCCATCCTTTTATGTGGCCAACTACCATTTCTTCATACTCGAATCCCGGTTGCCAGCAAAGGGATCCATATGCAAAAATCCAGAGATCTTCGGTCTTCATGTTTAAATATTATAGTTTATTTTAGCAAAACTTAAATAAAGGAACTGTTCCGTCCTTTTAAATTGAAATGAGATCAGGGTTATGTCAGTTGTCAAAGCTGAGTGTTGGACGTCTGATTACGAGCCCAGAAAGAGTGGAGGTCATATAAATAGCTGGACGTTATCAGCTCAGATCCGTTTAGGCTTATCGTTTCCAACAAAGGCAGTAATAACCGGCTCAAATTTGGACGTCCCCGTGTTCCACAGAAGGCAGACGATGGAATGAGTGGATTTTCTGGATCTCAGATGAATGATATGATGCGTTGGCGAGATAAACGGGGATAGATGTGGTATGTGGTGTCCGGCTGATTATTAGTTTGAATGATTATGGAAGCATGTAACGTAACAACTATTCCGTATAGGTCAGGTTGTTGCAGGTGGCTGATACATCTAAAATATAAAAATATATACAATGTTGCATCATTCAGTGTATACCAATGCCTTGTGCTGATAAAGTTTTGAACATTAACGCAACATAAATTTTTACTAATCAACTAATCCGATAAGCCGTGCCATCATAATCATAGGCTAAAGGAACGTAATCTTGCTCTTCCTCTCCCTTTTAAATTACAACCAAAAACCAGTGCATTTCTTGCATTATGTGCATATTTCCCATGATATTGACCATTCAAAATGTTTGACTCTTTCCTCCACGCTTTAGCTCCAAAATGATTTCATTGCACTTTGCACTGATCAAAAATGCAATGTACTTGAGTGAACTGATGCCCTGAGACAATAAAAGATCTGGCTAAATCTGTTTGTATACTTAGGTAAACTATTGAGTCATGTTATATGGTACTAAGTACAAAACTAAAAAAGGGAAACAAAAACTGAATGAATTTGGAATTTTGTGTGCCGATTTTCTCAAATCTTCTGCGGAGTAAATGTTTTTGGACCTGGCACTCTACGCAAGGCAAGGCAAGGCAAGGCAGGCACAAGGCTGCACGAGCTGTCTGCCGAGGTATTTCAAACACCAAACTTCCTACGTCTTTTCGGCATTTTGCAGATGGGCACATGAAATGAGATGGGATTTACATATTATTGTATTACTAGGCTACCCTACACCTACCCTATTGCTTTTCCAATCCGTGCTTGACATTCTGAACCGGAGCTATATTTAGATTCTTCGCCTACTGCAAAAAATATTTCGTACTACATTCTTTTGCTTTCACTTTTAAATGTGAATTGAGTTTATAACTACTATTTCCATGTGATCACTAACATTTTGCTTATAATGTGGCACTCACGCAAAGCGTGTTCGAAAATCAAGTCAAAGTCCATATAGTTCAATGCCGTGGATTACCCAAATAGCGTCATCAACAGCAGTGTGTAACGCAAATAAAAGAGAAAATCCTGGCAAATATTAGAGCTTCAAATGACCCATATCTCTCAACACATTATATAGTAAATAATACTAGCATTGTGTTTTGTTTCCAAACCAAACATATCTGAAATCATTGCCAATTCCCCTCCTCAATAACTTGTATGTGTGGTTGTTTGCCAATCCATGCAAATGGGATTAAATCAAGTTAAATATTATTGTTAACATTATTCTTTGTTTTTTAAAAAAAATTGCAGAAGTTTATTTTTACCTGATGTTTATGAATTACTTCTCATGGGAAAAAAATATCTATTTAGGCAACTAACTAAAACTATACGATAACATAGCGTGTGAGTGAGTTCTCTTCCACAGCTTTGTCTTTGTTCCACCAATACTTCACGTTGCAATATACCATATATATGTCAAAGCTATTAATATGCAAGCAAAGAAAGATTGCTCTTGCAAATGAGTTTGAGGTATATTAAAGCAGAACACAGCTCAATGCACTTTAACCGCTTCAGTATGGCACGCCATGTGCATCTGCATAGTACACTCGCACGATAATATGCACCTGCTGAATTAGCGCTAATCTGATTTCCTTGAATTCTTACACCTCTCCTCTCTCTACTTCTTACTTCTGAGTAAGCTGAATTATGAGTAAGATGCCTACTTACTTGCCAACTCAACGCACCCCCGAAATTTCATCAGACATTTCTTTCCCAAATCACTTTCTACACTTTAACACCACCATCTATAGCCTGCTGCTGCTGGCTGGTAGCTGACGTAGCTTTATGTATGTATGTATATATGTATATGACGCAAGCTTGACAATGGGATGATGGTGAATTTCCAAAAGTACCCAAGGATTTTTCCATTTGATCCATACAACGGGAGTATGTATATAGCATCCCGTTCTCACATGTACTCTTCTTCTCTCTCTCTCTCGCTCTCTCATATGTCCGCATGTCCTTGTAAAGACATACAAAGTGACTGGATTGCAGGTTTTGCTGGAAAATCAATGCACTTTGGCACTTTCCTTTCCTACACTTCCATTTATATGCATTTTCTGATAACTAATGTGACCAGCGTAGGCAGATGCACGTGTTTTATATATGCATATGAAAAAACGCAAGCACGTTTATATTCCTTAATTCTGGCACGCTAAAAATGAAAGTTAATACTCGATCGTTACTTCAAAATGATGAGCGTCATTTCAAAATAAATTCTTAGAATCTTTAACGTCGATGGCAAAAAAGGTAACCTAAATAATTAAAAAAACATTTTGAGCTTCAAAGCAATTTTAAATATTTACCTGTTTGTAGTTATTGAAGAACTGTCACAATAGATTACGATCCGTGATCTTTGATATCCATTCAGTTAAGGATTCGGTGAAGATGAGACTTAAAATCTTGACCGTCTAAAGAAGTCGACCACTGATCACTTTATTACTCGAGGTCGAGGTACTCGATCTTGTCTAGTTGAAAATCTGAAGCCGACTGTGCAATATTTCTAAACTTTCCTCTGTTAAGTAGTATTGCACACACGGTTCTTCTTCATCTGGCTCCTACTGAGATACCCACTTGTTAGTAGTTCGTATGTCTTGCTTTAATTTGAGCCAAAATTAATTATTGGTATAACCTTGTGGCTAACTTTATTACTATACTTTGCTTTACTTCAACTTTTTTGTCTATTCTAGTACATATTGTAAAGACTAATAAAAATATATGGTGCAGGCACAGCCTGATGCTAAGGATAAACTAACTGTTTCCTGTTTCATCAGTCAAGTCAAAAGAACAAGTGAATTCAAGAGTGCGGTTGCGATGTGAAGTAGCAAAATGCAGAAAAAAGAAGATGATTAAAGCGGTGTAGCACATATATACATTATACCATAAAGTTAAGTGAAGCCACATTGTATTTCTATGCATGCATTCATGTGTTTAGTGCTAGATGATTTTGTATAGAAATCCGCGTATGGCTTTGCAACGAGTTTCCCTGCGTACATTTCTTATGTAGACTGGTAGATTGCGTGTGCCTTCTCTTCTACACACATGCACTAAACGTGTCTAATAATGTATGATGATATAGTTGTTATAGGCCTATTCTTCAATGCACATACATGAATGTCCTCCCTTGACTTTTCAGGCATGTAGAATATATATCCACTTTATAAAATTTTCCTCAAAGACTTGTCGTATCGCATATCGCAGTGTTGGTGTTGGTACAAGCAAATATATTATGTGCAGAATGTTAGTAGTAGGTAAAAGGATGTATGCAATGCCCAATATTGTATGTGGCAGGCAGGCTATCCTTGAAGATAAAATATCCACGTTGTGCTTGCTCTGCGGTTTAGTTTGCGCGTGTGTATTAAAGAAAAATGAAAATTGCATCTTCGTTGCAATCCCATGAGCATTCCTTTTGGTTGCTCTGTCCGTGGTTTTCGTTAATACGGGTTTTATTTTTTGGATGATGCAAGGCAAGCTCACGCTTACGAGAGAATCATATTATTTTGCATATTATACTTCCTTGCGTATGCAGCCGACTCAAACATTAATGCATGCGTTTAACAAAGAATTTTATGTATTTAGATCATTACAGCCAGCTCAGCAAACTTAATCAGCGCATTTAGTTATATTTATTGACATCAAATAAAAATTTCATGGCAGATTCTGCTCTAATAAATATACGTTATGAATATGAATGATTGGCATATTTATGTCCAAGAATGATTTAATGTATACAATCGAGAATTTATTAGTGATACCTTCAAGTGTTTCATTTTTTAAATGGGTCAGGAACAGTTTGAAGTCGATGGGTACGATAACAATGCATTTTATTACATTCCTATTCTTTGCGATAAACGATTATGAATATAATACGTCCGTACGTCATGACTTGTCCGGATGCAATGAATTAATTTTGATGGCTGATAGCTTAAAATTTATGAACTATAAAGTATGTAATGCCATGAGTTGCAAAATATGTTTTAAATAAAGTGATTGAAAAATGAAGTTTTGAGACTATAAAAACCTTTACTAAAAATATCAAGGGAGATTATTTTGCAGAGGACTTGACGCTTTTCGTTAATCAACTGTCAATGCATGCATTTAGTTTTAAAGAGTTCAAAGTTCGGTGAGTCAACCATCGCATTCCACATAGGTCAGTTGTCATTCTATTTTTCCAAATTCGTAATGTCAAATGCATAATGGCGTGTTTGCGTCAGATATCCAAGCTCCGGGTTGCATTGCGTCGTGGGTTTAAAATTCTAATTATGCTTATAGGTATTTTTTGTAAGTGCGCAACTGAAGTGTCAAAGGTCAAAAGGTCGACACGCAAACTGGGATTTAACACGAGAGATTTCATTCTTCTTTGTGCATGCGTCTATTATATCGATCATCATAAAATATAATTATTGTTCTTACATCACACGACCAACCCAGTAAAATGGCGATGAAAAGCTAATGAAAGATCTCGACATGAATATTATGAATATGTTACTATTGTAGAATTTCAGTCAAGCAACAATCAGTTCATCGGAACACTTATATATAATCAGTATTCATTATCTTATTTTTGCTACCATTATCCATTCAAACCCATAAACATCATCATATAATGATTAAACGTTATTTTACGTCTCTGAAAATTTATGATTATGCTTTTGCAAAAGCTAGAGAAAATGAATGCTTAGAATATGAATCATGTTACGACACAAGTTACACACAAAGGCGAGCGTCACAAAGATTGATTGATATTCATGTCATAAAATAATGAATTTTTTTCATTAAAATTTTATACACAGATAATCTCTTTGGGGTCGAGATGTAGGCTTGGGTATTTTTTTAAACGTTTCCGGAATTCATTCATCATTTAGAGAATGTTAGGCGTGTATGCAAGCAGATACACGTCACACGTGTAAAAATAGATAATTAATTTTAGCAATGATCTCATAAGCAAAGGTTACTTTACTACTTTATTCAATGATTATGTTCCTAAATGCTTTGGGTACTTTTTGGTTCAATAACCTATCAATTTTTCCTGCATTTGGCTCATGCATAAATGGTCTTCTTGGAAAAATTCTATCATTAACCCATGGACTAACCCAGTCTTCAGTGGTGCTGACACACTCTTCCGGAAATCCAGGAAGGTTAAATTTCTCCTCCATTTCAAAACATCCGGATAAAAATGTGTCTACGTAAGATTGGGCTATGGGATACGTTCTTGAGGGCAACTCGTCATATTCAGGTCGAGTGACGTAGATCCAATATTGTCCTGCTGCGAGTTTTCGGGTGGGGGCTAGCATTTGGAGTTTACTAATTGGCACTTCCTCCCGACAATAAAATGATTCTCTCCTATCATAATCTGTGAGAGCACTTGCCGACGGAAGTTTAAATATGACTGCATTAAAATAACTAGACTTGTTAGCGGATGATATTGCGCCGAGATATGTTGTGCTATAGCTCACAGAAACTCCTTTGCAATTCCATATTCGTGAGAAACCATAAATTCTGACGGGGATGTTTTCTCCAGTATTTGAATATGTTCTATCTTTGGAAGTAGTTTGCATCAAGGAGCCATATCCGATTAGGTACTGGGATGGTCCAGTTGCCTCTGGATAGCAGGCAGATTGACCCAATGTTGGAGGAGGTAACTGTTTTGTTGATACAGCAGTTGCATTTAGAGTAATCAGCTTCGTTGAATTGAGATAATGTGACACTATTTCCAAAGAAGGCTGTGTAGCATCTGCATGTAATGCTTTCTGTAATGAAAATGGAGAAAGAGAAAAGTAATTTTTTGTGGAGAAAGTAACAAATCAGTTTTGATTTTTCTAATATTGCAGCTTACCTCCATGGAGTAAAAAGGCTGAATGAAAAAAATCAGACTGCAAAGGAAATGTTTGTCAATTTGCCTCATATTGAATGATACGTTTAATTCACTTTTGGAAGTCAATCGGAGGTCCTTTTGGCAGGCTTTACGAGAGGAAGATGGTATTAATTTAATTGACGAATGTGAGCATCAGTAGGCTAAATTTAATTGAAGCCTTCTTGATTTAGAGTTAGCGAATGATTTTTACTAAAGTCATTTGTCGCTAAAATATTTTTATCATTTTATGCTACTCATCAAAATTCACTCGCGAAAGTTTTGTACAGTTTTATTGGTTTTTCCTTTGAGCATTACGTATTTGTGAACATGCATATATGCACACATTTTATTCCAGACCCAAAGCCTTAATTCATGAATGTTTTTTATGTATTGCAATTAATTATACCAGAATTTCCAGCTATCCTCGACAGCGTAATTTTAACAATTGTAAACACCTGTACAGCCTTCAAAGATTCATAAAATTTATTCTCACTCCCAACTTTACTTCATTTAGATTGTGATTTTCATAGTCATTAAATTATGATGACGTAAATTGGTCTTAACCTTTAATCCAGGCAAATATGGTATTGATATAATACAAATGCTTATAGAAATTCATATTGGCGTTCCAACAATAGCTATAATAGGCAGAATTTTATTACAAAATAATTTCATTTTAATGTAAATAACAAACAACCATAATTGATTTATAAGAACCTTTTTACCTTGCAAAAGTTCATTAATCATCTAAGTACATTCGCAGAAGTTAATAAATACATTCTTTATCCAGTTTTTGAAGTACTATAATAGTTTGTGAGACGTTTGATTTGTGGTTTGTAGTCTCTCCTAGGTATAAATCAACTTGGAGAATTTATAGAACAATTTTTCATGTTCACCTTTTAATACTATGCGTCAATAATTTATGTTGTATTTTAAATCGGTAGACTTAATTTCAATTCGATTAGTACATATCATGATCATGTGTAGCATAAGGCCTAACAGTAACATCACATCTTGTTGGAAATAAGCTACCTGATTCATAAGTATTTCTGGAAGAGTTTTTCCTTTTCACATAACATTTCTTCATCATTCCAAAACAGCTACTTATCCCATTCCATAAAGATTTGAGGCAGAGCACACATGCTAATAAAATAGAGAAAACTGTTGTCACTCCAAGAAGTATTAGGAAAAGTGAGATCAAACAAAGGATAGTGTGAGTGCGAAGATCTAAGAAAAACTGGTGAATAGTGTTATTTCCTTTGAAATAAAGATCCGAATCAACAATTTGTGGAGGAGGAAGGGTTGAGGTCACTTCAGTGGGAGGTTGAGTTGGCGAGGTGGAAGATGTGTGGTTGGTTGTGGGTAACTGTGATGCATTAATATTTTCAGGAGTTTTTGAGAGTATAACGGAAGGTTCGGTTGTAGAACTGCTGCTGTCGTTAATTGTTGAGGGATTGTTAGAAAATGACACAATAGAAAATTCTGTTGCAGTTTCTGTTACGGTGTCCACATTTTTAGCGGAAGAAGTCGCATGAGTAGAAGTTGGAATTGGAATAGCTTCAGATTCGGGAAGTCCGAGTGGTTCCGGTATTTGTGTAGGAACCGGTGTTAAGCTTTCAGGTTTAAGAGTTATCATCATCTCATTTGTTGAACTGTCAGGAGGCTTAACGCTTTCATTTGAGATGAATATAGTTGGATTGTTGGTAACTGTTTTGCTAGCTTCTGTTGGTCGAGGTTCAGGTAATGAAATGTTTGCATCTTTTTCCTTTGAAATTAATCCCTGCTCAGCCGAATGAGGTGCACGTGCGTGAATAATACCGTCCTTGTCTTTTTCTTGCAGTGTACTATATTAAAACAAAAGATCATATATCAAATATTTTTTAACACATACTTTTTTAAAATTACATACTCATATAAAAACATAAATTTGATAGATACTCACCTCAAGTTCTTTTCTTCCAAACGATTTGAGTCATTGGTAGATAACATGGAATCGTAATCAATTACGATCGGCCTTGGAACCTGTAATACAGGCACAACTGTAGAATTGATGTAGTTTTGTTCAACTTTTTCAATAGCTTTAGGTTGTAAGGGTGTCTTAGGATTTGGTTTCAATGTCACTTCCTCTTGGATCCCTACATTTTCTATGATTTCTCCAACATTAGAATCTAATTGCAATTTGCTGTTCAAAGATGTTCCCGTTTGAACCTTTATGTTCTCAGTTTCAACTGGCTCTTCCACAAGTTCATGTTTAGTTTCATCAGAATCAGAATCACCTTTGAAACGTTGTGTTTCAGAATAACCTACAGATACAGTTGTCGTAGGAAGTGGCGTTGTTGCCTCTGTAGGTCTGACCACACTTGCAGTAGAGCTCTGAATATCCAAATTAGGTGGCTTGGCTGTGGTAGTTGCTTTTTCGTTTACTGGGAGCTCGGTAACTCCAAAATCATTTACACCTTCCAATCCAGCATGCTTGTTGGATTCTGTATGATTGGCTTGATTATCAAAACCAAACAGTGTTGAAAAAACTGTATCGGAATCGGATGTACTGACGTTATAAACGTCACTATGATTGAGAGAGACGGTGTCATTATAACAATTAGAATTTGAAATCTTCAAAACAAATATAAAAATGCTGAGGCAAAAGTGAAAAGGAAGTCGACTCATTTTCATGAATGCAGGATAAAAAGCTCACTGTGAATAAAATGGAACTAAACTCTATACACCTTTCTATATAATATGTGATTTGTCTAAAGCTAAAGAGCCATTTTAATAATTGCTACTGTATGCTTCCGAGCTGCTCAACACACTGCGATCACATTGCCATCATTGAACATTGAACATGAATTCATTTGGAGAAGATGCAATAAAATTTCTTAATGTGTACTATTTTTAAAATCAAGTCATTTAATGGCACCATGTTATAGGTTTCATTTTACACTTGCACCTTGTTTGTCGTAATACATGACTCATCATAGTCATCATCACCATTTCATGTTTGTGTAATATTAATATTATGGTAAGTACATACATATTTGTATACCATCTCCTTTATGTAACAGTAATACCATCACATAATATCACAAATCCCTCTGCATATACTCTTACGAATGAAGTAATAGCGGCGAACAAAACATTTGGGTTTGGTTATGTATTGTGGAAGCAACTACGTCAGAATACATTAAGATAAGGCACAAGAGACGAGGAGCAATTAATATCGTATTTCACAGTGTTGAGACGCTGTAATAAACTTTCTTGATATGGATTGTTTAGACTACGAAGCATTTTTGAGAGCAAACGTAGAAAGTAAAATTAGAGTAAATGATGTCAACCACAAATTGATAGCAGAGTCGTTTAACATGCGGCATGAACATTAATAAATGAACAATAGCTTTTGTATTTATAATACCTTCTGTTATCTGTTGCCTTAAAATTGCATTTTAGTTGTCAACTTTGTCAATGTCATTCGATTATTGCCCTTTCGATGTCATACCATTTACTAGCTGATAAATACACTGCACTGCTTTTTCAGAAATACGATGGCTCGAATAATTTATATCAACACATGTGTTAGAAGTTCTTTCATTACTGTTTAAATAATTTCATTCTAGTCATTATAATGGATGACGATACCTTCGAGATGCCGTATTATCTAGATTTTATGTATTTAGTGTGGTATAGAGTACAAACTTATAGACTACATAGATTTGCTTGCATAGGAAATAACCTTCCTAACCTTGTGCCGCAGAGAATAAGGTTTAATGTTACAGCATAAGCAAGGACTTGGACAAGGATTGAATAATGTTTTTAACATTCAGTCAGCACCGTTACATTTTATGAAAAATGTGCTACTACTCTACAACTTTAATCACATTGGAAATACAAGCATTATTGATGTGTTTATGACGCATCTGGAATCACGTCTGTCTGGAACATAAGCACCAAATGAAAAGTGTGGCTAGCGTATCACGAACAAAACTTGCAAGTAACAAATTTCAATGCCAAATCGTTTCACAAAATATTTTTTTGTCAAGCATATATTTTATATCTATAGCTCATTTTATAGTGCTGCATTGTCTTAGCACTTGAGTATTTTCCTGAATTAAAATTGTCCTACTGCTTCATAACACTTGACACTACAAAAGGGTCAAAATAATCAACGTTAATCATGGATCATGCTGGCATCATGCAGCTTCAATGCCTTCCGAAAGCAGTACTACATTTTGTTACGACGATTGATACAATATTAAACATATACATGTTTGAAATTGGTGCATTCAAATTGGAACTCGCTCTTGCACAAGAAGTTCAACTGTTACAACTTATTACAAATAACATTTTAATAACATATTTAGCAAAAAATCTGCAAAAAATTAATAAGTAATTTTTAATACCTCAATACCTTTTTGTTGACACTACAAGTGCACTCCAAAATGATACCGTTTAAAAAAAGATCTCGTTGTGCACTCGCTCAAGTTATTGGTTTGATAGTGTTTTCCTCATTATTTATAATCTTCACATCAGCAAGTCCTTCACCTAGCTACAATTATCGAAACCAAAATCTCGAAAAACCTTACAACACAGCTAATTACCGTACCAGCATTCCCTCACCAACCGGAGGAATCATCTACCGTACTCGACCTGAAGGTCGTCGCCGTTCCCGAAATCCCAATCATCACAACAATAACACTATTGGACCACAGTCATCAACCACGAATGGGATTCTAGTTGGGGAAATTTGCGACCCAACGGATCCCGTTTATAACATCTGCACTTCGAACGCCAGGTGTGTTCCAGGTGATAACAACTATAACCGGTGTAACTGCACACAATCATACGAGCCAACTTCGGATAAGCGATGTCGCCTCTCTTGGGGTCAACATTGTAATACCAACAACAAAGTTTGTAATTACGAGGCGGGTCTCGTCTGCGTTGAAAATCGTTGTGAATGTGAAAATTCAGAATTGTATCAACACCCCACAAAAACTTGCAGAAGCAAAGTGGGTGGATCATGTACACCCTCATCAACGGATGTAGGTGTTCGATTTAGTAAAGTAAGCACAGGATGTGTGAAAAATGCTCAGTGCAAATCTTTTGGACCCAATGGAATCTCCTTTCGTTGTATTTGCAGACAAGGGTATGTGGAGAACCGATTTGGATTTTGCGTTCCAGGAGTAGGCCACCCATGTAGTGGGAAAGGGGACTGTGACCCCAATATTCCACTTGTGTGTAAGCAAGGAGTTTGTGCATGCAGGGACAGCTTGCATGTGTATGACCCAGTCAGTAATTCATGCGTTGGTTTGAGTGGATCACAGTGCTGTAATGATCCAGAAGGAAATCGGTGCATAAATGTTAGAACTGGCTGCATTGATGGAGCCTTTTGTAGTGAAACAAGTTTGAATCTTCCTGGAAGGTGTGTTTGCCATCCATTTAATGTAGAAACGGAGGAGAGATTATGTAAACCCAATCCTAATTAATTAGAAACCAATTTTTTAAAAATCAAGTCATAATTAATAAACTATATAAATATGTGTTTTTGTAATGGAGATGGCTTAATTTGCTGAAAATTAAGTGCAAATAAAAATGCTCATTTCAATGATGAAAATAAAAAAAAATATACTTAAATGTTTTACCCAGTAATTTCCAAACTCTCAAAGCATTTTGACCACAGAGGCATCATGATGAACGAAAAAGCAAGTTTCTACTAATCTACACTTTGACGTGACGAACGAGAGTAGACAAAGAATGTGAGAAGATGCTGGGATTCAGTTAGTTTCCTCTTAAACAGGTGTCGCTTATAGTTAGAAACTGATTCAGTCTTGGGGCATTCAGTTATATTGTGTGATTATGTCCAGGTACTTTTCTGGTTTTTTAGGTCCTTATATATACCTTGTACAACTAACAAGATTGATTTGTAAGCTTTTCTTTGCTAATAAGCCTCGTAATGATTGATGACTATCGATTTCAGTCAACAAAACCCACACGTCGAAATTATTCTTGGAAAATTGCTGTACACTTCACCCCTGTGATATGATCAATCTATTGGCAATATTTCATTATTATTACCGTTACTACTTTTAAAGCTAAAGGCTATACAAATTGACGTACGTATGTTTCTCACAATTAGCCAAACACACCTCCTTTGCCAACTACTTGATTTATATATTTCGTTGGGTCATTTTAAACCGATTTTGCCTTGAGGCTATGAAGTATGAAGTACATTTTAGATGCATACATGCAATTTAATCATGAAGTGATTTTACGGTTACGAATTCCAAATCATATATTTGTACCTGACAGTAATCGATGGGAAAGCCAATGATCAATCGTAAAAATCATTAGCAGTAGCACAACAGTAGCATTAAAAAAAATGTGATAACTTTTTCTATACTCAACTCTCTACCAATTACTAATTACATTCATCTATTAAATTTTGCGTAGTACTATATTAGATTTTCTTCTGTAATTGCATAAATACTTATACACACATGAAAGCCTCAAAGAATAGAAGAGCGACAAAGTACAGTAAAAAATGATATTTGTTTTTCGCTGACAGCAATGATAACAAGAAATGCACATACTATTTCATTTCATTTCATGATGATTTGGAAAAGTACATCAAACTGTGAGGAGAAAGAGCATTGTTCCGAGCATTATGTTGTCAAAGCCGCGCCTCTGTTATTATGTGCTTGAGGTTTAAACAAAAATCTTAATGTTTCCTGGACCGACTCTTCACACAGCACAGCAAGAAACTATTTACTTTTCATTTGTCTTATTTTTAAGGATAGCCTTCCAAGGAATTGTAGGAACACATACATACTTGGCTGGGCTAGAAGAGATAAGAAAATGATGAGTTGGCAAAAATGGAAGGAAGGAAAGCTAAAAGTATGAAGACGAGAAGAGGGGAAATTCATTCAAGAAATCAACAATGTTTCTTCACGTGTGTACATTTTTCTCTCCTTAAAATATTACATTGAACCAAGATGTATATAGTAGAGAGGCAGACAGAAAAGTTGTACCACACGGATTTAAGGCCACCAATAATGATGTGTAGTCCACCACACCACACTCCAACTCTTGGGTAAATTGTTGGATCTGTGTGTGGAATGCCTTTTAAACAATAATTCAATGACCATTGGTTTTCCCCTTTTGTTGTTCTTGTTACGTGTGTGTTTCGTCTTCTTCTTCTTCATTTTTATATGAAAAGGTAAATGAGATAAGATGAGTCATTCTCCCCATACTTTTCTCGCTGTTGTTGGTCGTTCTACTTTTCATATTGTAAGCGCTCTCTTTGTGACGGCAACAGGAGAGGACTAAGAAGAGCACAACTGGAAACATTGACTGGGTGAGTTAAGTATTCATTATGGATGATCCAGAAGAATATATGCGTGTGTGTGTTGGCTTTCTGTTGCTGGTAAAAAGGAAAAAAAATATACGTAAGTGCCTGCCGGGTTTTTATAAAGTCATCGAAAAAGAAATAATACATTTCCAGTCGCACAGTTGGATCTTTCAAGTTAACAAGCGCTTCAAAATAAATAATGATGATAGAACCGTAATTGTTTCATGAGATGTAGTTATCGCAGTAAAACCGTTTGCGTTTTCCTGTCTGTGAGGTACACTATCGGCATGGTCGACTTTGATCAAGACTAGACTTCACGTGTTGCTGGCATTTTACTTTCTGCTTAAATTTCCTTATTCATATACCGCTCCCCGGAGGAAAATGGGACCATTTCAGTTGTCATTATATTTGGCATACCTGCTGTAATGTCTTCATTCACCTAAAGTGCTATAATTATTATATCGCTTCATATTTGGTTTATTACAAAGCAAACTTTATTTTTCATTAATTCGATAGTGTCCTACCCAAGAACAAACGGGAATCCTTCATTGGTGGTCTAGTTTGATCGTTTGTTGGCTGTTTTACAGGAAGATAAATGAGTTCCAACTCAAGAAATTCTAGCAGTAGGATGGTGATGATGACGGGTTCCAAATTATAGGTACATTCCTCAAGCAAACGAGTTACGGATTTTATTTGTGAACAAAAAAATTCTCCCGAAAAGTTGTAAAGAAATTCATTATAACATTTTTGACTTATCTACAACGATAAGATAACAAGACTCGGGGTTGACGTTGACACTCACTCTCAATATTTTATGAAGCTACACCTTCGCTCCTTTACCTTCCCAATTCCCAAGAAGTTCAGAGGAAAAAAACGTTTTAGCAAAAATTCTTCATCTTCTTTTTTCTCTGCACATCTTTGATAAACGGTGGTTGCCGCTAGCTTTGACTTCACATAATAATCTTCATATTCCACCTACCTACCTGAAAGTCTTTAGAGGAGTGTGAGAAGCATTGTAAAAATTCCATTTGCACTCTTCTGCGATAAGATAGAAAAAGCAATGACAGTTTCTCACTCCATTTTCTTGGGAATTTCTATAATTTATGAGCATGCGAGAGAGATGATCAGTCAGAAAATGAATGAGAGAGTGTATATAGGGAATGACATTGGATTTTTTTGTTGACAATTAGGATATCCGAATGAGTTTCTGTCGTTTTCTTTTCGTCGTGATGCAATTGTGTAACATACAAATGTACCATCACGTAGAAATCAATTTGATAAATACAAGTTATCTTCAACTTGCTCGGAGGTACGAAAGATTATCGAGTTTTTTCATTGATTTTTAAAGAAAAAAGAAAATTCCGCTAATAGCTTTGCTGTCCTTAGTAGGTGGTCGCGTTGATGTAACGAGTAGTAAAAGTGTATTCTAATACTAGTAACTAGGAAAGCTATTCAATAAGGCTAATGTAAAAACTTCAAAGTTGAACCAACAATTTTCCCCAGTCAATATTTAGATCGTTCAGATGTCAAGTTTAATACACACTGCTCAGCTCTTTATCCTACTGTGTAAACTGCTTTAATTTCATTCAAGTCACATCCGCTAATAGCGATGGATTGCAGTACACAGAACAACAGCAGCAGCAGCTACAACTTTATGCAGTTTTCATGGCAAGAAAAGAACATCACATAAAAATGATGCTTTCATGCTTAAAATATCACCAAACGCATAAGAATTTGTTTTCCAAACGACTTGCTTGCAACATCAAGAAAAAAACAACTAAACTTAAGATGTTAAGAGATGGAGTCAAGGATAGAGAGAGATATTATTACTTTTCATAATCTTCCTTCCTTCTCAAAAACTAGCATGAATATTAAGTTTCCAGTTGTCAAACTTAATGCTTGTATTTTGCCTTCTTTGTGTGTACGTACCTTCCGTTGCTCCCAACCACTTTTTCATCTCTATAAAAATCCCTGTGCTGCATCTGCATCATATATAACATCACATCACAATTCACATGCAATGCTTTTGATATACATATCTACTACCACCGCAGATGATATATTGGGCGCAGTAAGATCAAAAGCCAAAAATGCAAAGATAAATAGCTCTTTATCTAATGCCATCCGTGTCGTCTGATGATGTGTTTCTCTATTTCCCTTGAAATAATTTAAGGGCTTGCTTCACTTCTCTTTGTGCATGCACATAATGTCATGTTGGTAAATGATATTATTATGTTCACTAAAATAATCTACCTTTTTCCCTTTCTCTCATTTTCGTTCGTGCTAACATCAACAACATAAGTAACATCAACATCAAGTGCATCTTCCCTGTCACTCTTTTTGAGCTTCAAATAAATGCAAGAGAGACGGAAAGCCATAAAATCATCATTATTACCTCGCATTATCTCTCACTATATATGCATTTGAGTTCTTCGAATTCTTTTAAATAGATGTGTGTGTACGTGATGGTTATAGCATTCACACAGATAGTGGTTTCGTTTCATAATGGCTTATAAGGACGACATTGCTTATGGAGTGGATCTGTATGTCATTTTGGTCTTTTAGCCAAGCCAAGGGGAAATGGACGCTGCGATTAACTTTTATGTGCAACTTGACCAAATGATTGCAAAGTTGTTTTCACAATTCATAATAGCCATGCGTTTATAGGAGAGCTATAATACATACATAATACAGAAAAATAATGCTTCTCTGGTAAATTCATGAAACTGTCTATAAAAAGAACTCGAAAAGTCTGCTTACAGCTTTAAAAAAGTCTTAAATGTCCCAATTCCAAATTGTTTGAAATAATTATTAGATAATGTTGTCTCGTGCATGAAAGATTATTAAATAAAACATGCAAAAAAAACAATTTAAAATGCTTCTTGCAGAATCAAGGCTTGTGTGACCTTTGAAGTAACTCGAAAAGTCAAATAATAATGCTTTGTAGCTCGAGTACCTAACGGTGAGGCAATAGTGACAACTCATATAATATAGCGCTTGTTTTTGTATTTCTTTCTTGTTCGAGGAAAGATTGGGACAGACTTTATGAATAGCAAGACAAACTTATATGCTTTAATGATATGTTTGAAATTTTACGTTAACACTTCCGCCATTGCCTTGTCATGTCATTTTGTACTAGTCTCGTGCGAGGGATGCAATCAGTTTGTGTATTTACGTATATACTATTATGCATTTATATGTATTCAGCCAAAGAAATCAAATAAACTTGTTCTCAACACTTTAAATTTTTTTTTAGAAATTCTTCAACTTTCATTCAACTTTAATACTTTTTTTCGTGATTTTCACCTTTTATACTTGTACGGACACAGTAATCGTCATCATCATATGTATTCCCTTGGTTCAGTTACAGCATTATGCTTTTTTATGTGTATTTCTATTACAATATTACTTTTTACTTGCTTACATAAACTCGTGTGGTATTTTACTAGTATTTAAAAATCTTAACACTCACATTTCCCGACTAATATATATTACACACGAGCTGTTATAAACTTACTTATTGATCCGAAAAATAAATATCTGACTTTGATTACTTTAAAATGTTACGTGTGTGTGTACCATGTACATAGTTATTATCCTCATTCATGATGATATGATGTCGATCGATGTTTTACAATCCTACCTCTAAATTTCTAAGGCATATGTGTGTTTTACATTATTTATGTTATATGACCTCCTACATACTAATATTTACATTATTCTCATACAAAGTTTCAAGTTATTTACACTCTCAAATCATTTTTGTATTAGTTAACATTTTTACGTTTTTCAACTACCGTCTATCTAAGCTCATACATACAAAATATCTACACATTTCCCACATTATATAATACAGCATGGTAAATATTACAATCGTTACAAAAAAACACAGACTATATGTATACATAACATGTACAATAATATATTATGAAAAAAAAGTATCACATTTTCAGTATTAAAATGCTCTCATTCTTGATTAAAAATGTAAGTAAGCTAATTATTCATAGCCTCTTTTCAGCTTGTCTTTTTCTGGAAAGAAAATTTTAAAAAATATTTTATATATTATGTACCTTACAAAATATATTTTAAGACTAACTAACCATTAATTATGCTACTTTTTTGTATACCTACTTTATCTACAAAAGCTACTGTTTAAAAGGTGATGATGATGATGATGATGTGATGACTTTCACATTTCATTAAAGAGGATTTACATTGCATTTTTTCTCATTTTCCCAGCCTACCTAACATTAGAAGCGTCTAGGATGCCTGTCTGTATATTTTTATACACTAGAATCTAACTTTATATCATATGATACTGATTTTTAAGGTACTTGATATTAATTAAGAGTAAAAGCAATATTAAAATAAAATAGTTTAATGCACGTATGTATGTAAATTAATATGTATATAATATATATGATATGATATGATCTACCTATACAATATACTTAGGTTTCACAAAGGACCAGCACACAGAATAAATGTTGAAAGTAAATTAGGTTTAATGTCGCCTCTTTTTTTAATAAAGTTTTAAGGAATCCGGTTACTTCCGTTCCAAAAAATGACTTCCTCCCGGGAGTTCAAAAAAAATGACCCCGTTTGCTAGAGAATGCAGTTCATTACATTCCTATTCCAGGAGAGCCTCCTCGGTGGTCTTGCCCTTGCCACAAGTCGTCGTTGGGCTGCCCAGTTTGGGCCTGACAGCGTCGATCCATATGGCTATGTTTAGATTCGAGCGGAAGTTATACAATAGCCAAAACCAAAGTAAAGAAAGCACAAAAACCTTGGTTTTGTTCCCCCATTATTTTTTTTGGAAAAAAATAGTAGTAAATAATTGGTATGAAATAATACTCTTTTTGGTTGATGCCACCAGATTGATGTAAGTACGTACGTGGTTTAGATGATATTACTAGCTATATTGTTAATGCATTAAGATATTTGGAAAAATAAACCCACGCAGAAATTGCATTTTGTTTCAAGTACTAAACATTATTGTGGGTAAATTGGTGATCTATGTGATGATATACTAACTACATCCACAACTGTCGACAACCATTTCGTTGTAATTTTTCAAAACGATTTTATCCGAGCTGTCTGTATACAACAAACTGAGACTTGAGTATTTGGTCGGCACGCAACATGGTGGGGGAACAAGAGCAGGGTTCATCGAATGGACCAAGGCTTGGATCACTGCGTGATTTGTGGCATTTAAGTGCTCTGCCATTGGAAAAGGACATTCACCGGAACAGTAATGGGCTGCATAGCCTGTAATCCACAAGAAAATATAAAAAATGCGTTAT
Organism: Orchesella flavescens; assembly: GCA_964034955.1. Classification (NCBI taxonomy): domain Eukaryota; kingdom Metazoa; phylum Arthropoda; class Collembola; order Entomobryomorpha; family Orchesellidae; genus Orchesella; species Orchesella flavescens. Next base: position 28,371,058 of record OZ035954.1, on the reverse strand, counting down.
TTAAAAATTCTTTCAAAACTTATATTTCTCAATGTATTCGAGAACTTTTCGATTTTTGTATTCATCTCTGTAATCGTTATCTTAAAAGACGAATGGTTTAAGTCTTTGACACAACTTACCAGGAGGAGCGACAATCCAATCATTCCATCCAACATCTTGAAAATCAACAAACATGGGATGTCGTTGACAGAGATTTCGTTTTCTATTCTTATTTCGGTGATTTTTTCTCCGCTTTTGTTGCTGGGCTGATCTGTAATGCCTTGACAGGGTTTTTGCATCACGAGTTTTTACATTGTGGCCATCATCGGAATACGTGAAGAGGACGATGGCAGAGGATGTGTCAACGACTTTCTTCTTTCTGCAATGTCAAAGAAAATTACACCCATGTCATGTCTATTCTTTTGTACTGGATTAAGATTGACATTTAACATCAAGCAAATTTTCCAGCAGCTAGCATCCAGCCACTAGAAAAGATTGCAGTGAATTGCATGAGACAAAAATAATGCGCAATGCACAAGCAAAAAAGCTGAAGTATTAAACATATGGAAGCAAATTTTTTTCTGTAGTCTGGTCAGCTAAAGAAGACATCTGCATCTGGTTCTCTAACATTTTTTTTCAGTTCATGACAGCTATAAAAACTCTAATCGAAATTTCATTTCACATGCCAACTTTTGATTGAAAACATGTAGAAATTGTTATTTTTCTTTTACTCAAGCTAATATTAACTATTATACTTTGATTCCCTATCACCTACCGCATGAAAATGCCAAGCCATTAGGAGACCCCAGAGAGATGTAGCAATAATATCACGCACGATATGGTCTTTGTCTTGTCTTGAATATACGAATTGTCTTCAGTTCTAATAGTTCACCAACTCAAACTCACGTTTTCAAAAAAAGGGATAATTTTCCAGATGAAACTAATGACAAAGTACATATCCGCAGGAATTTCTTGATTATGACAACCATCAGGCATAGCATCACGAACAATAAATGCACTAATAATAATAGAAAGAAGGATGCAGTCACACAAAAATTCTTCCACAAAAAAAAACATAATAAAATCCCTGCAAATGCCACGCCATGGCCAACACACAAAAATTTGTAGTAAAATGTGGTTTTCTCCATGCAATTACGAACGATTCCATCGGTTACCTATGTACTTATCCGAAAAATTACCTATCATCAACCAGCTTTAAACTACTCTTGCATGCTATGGGACTCTGCCTTTTTTGAGGGAATATATCTAAGCACCATGTAATTTTGTACTTGAAGAATAAAAGCAAAATCACATTTAATGATATGACAATACAATAAAAAAAGATGGCATCTTAGGATGCACCGCATAGTAATCAAATCTTCAAACAGAGAATAGACAGAATCTGAAAATAATGACCATTTCATGATCATCAAAGCATTTCTACCACCAAAACCATTACCAAAGCGAAGGGGAAAAGTATAGCAGAGGGGAAAATTGGATGCACTTTCTTGGAAATGCAACGTTTTTCAAAATAATTTTCTTATGTAAAGACATCTCCTTCCATGATCTCACAATCATTATCATTACTATTCTACAACGTTCTTCCTTGAACTATGAGAATGGTTCAAAAATGGCATTTATTTGCAACATCTACTCCAAACCACCCATTATAACGAACCATATAGACCAAAAAAGACCACCAAAGGGAGGAAAAGATGACCCGAAACCGTCCAAGTCAAAGGAATCATTATTATTATTATTATCATCATCATGTGATGGAAGTTGCAATGCAACTTTGCAAAAAAAAACTTATTTGTCATCATCCCATCAGGATGCTATGAAATGCAGGATGAAATCCAATGTTTCCATCTCGAAAAGCAAAAATATATAACATGGATTAAGTGCGAACGTGACATGTATCAGGGAGCTCACATTCTGTCTGTCCCAACCAAACATAATCCACATTTTTTCTGTGTACGTATAATAAAGAAACGATGAAAATATACTTTGTGGTCAGGTCACACAAATCCTTTTTGGTATCAGGTGCACAGTTCGTGCTCCTAGCAGAAAAGGCTGATGCTTCTACCATTGCTACCAACAAACAAAAACCCTCACTCGTCTTAAGTCCAACAAATAAGGGGATCTACTTATATACATCGCGAAAAAGAGTAAGTGTCCTGCGTCACGTTTCCCTTCTTGCAGCTTCTTTTTTACCTTCAATGTTCATATTCAAAAATAAACAAAAGCAAGTAAAAAAAAAGGTTCTGTATTGTATGAGGATTCCTATCCCATCCCTCTCCGTTGATGATATTTATTGCATTTGTCCTGTCCTATAAGCCAACCTACTAGTATCCACATATACTTATGCATGTAAACTTAAGTAAGTCATAAGGATTCCGAAATTTATGTGTATTTTCTTCTAGGAAAAAAAGTGTTGTCGGTAAAAATGAAACAAAAAATCATACTCCATTTTATTTCTATCTTTTCTCTCGCTCTTCTCTTTCTGTGGATCTATGCATATATACATGTAATTTGTTTCCTTTCCTTAAAAAAACTACTGTTTCCTACATGTCTTAGCCTTGTGTGTTGTTGCACCTCTGTCTAGGATCAACATATGGAACAAAAAAGAAAGGAAAATATTAAGCCAAGCCACCCTCCTCGATTCCCTTAAATTACTCCACCTATGTATTGTACTGTATCCGTGTCGGTAAAATGTACATGTATTTACGATAGGATATGGCTTTTGATCTACTTAAAAAAAGTGATGTTTTTCACCAAGTAAAACACATCACATTACATGTTGTTTGTCGGTGCAGGTGGAGTAACAAAAAAACATGTGCTTTTAGGTAAGAAATGTATATGATCATCATGAGGCTAATAATGTTGATAGAATTCATACAAAAAAAATTGATAGGATTTCGGCACCTCATAATTCCCTATTCATACTCCTTTTTCCTCACTCGTTCGTGTCATATCACAAGTTCGTGTTATAATTACAGTAATCCCATTAAAAATGTATACCAATAAAATGATGGAGAGGCAAGATAGACAATACAAACATCAGAAAAAGGATGAAAATCATGAGCATTCTTTAGTCAACAACAAAAAAACCTTTTGATTTTGCACCGAATAGCTTTAATGGAAACAGATGGGCTGCTATAGATTATGTAAATGGAAGGAAAAAAAGAGTGGAATCAGATTGTCTGTTGTAGTGGCTAGACATTATGACCAGAGAGAATGGATAAAAACAAGATATCCAAGTCAAGTGTTGTTCATTCTCTCTATAATACCGCACGGCACATGTTTTTCCGTGTTGTAATAATTTTTTTAGTTATATCATATTCATATAAAAAAAGCTGGATGATATGTACGTGTTGGCAGAGAAGAATACAAAATGACTACACTAATACAATATCAAATACAAATAAGAGTACATTCTTTGGGTGGTGGTGGTGGTGGATGAGGCTACGTGATTGTAGTCAAGTCGTGCACAAGCCCAAACCCAACTCAAACCCTTTTCTCAGGGAAATCTAAATGTTACATATTACTAAAAAGCTTACACCAGCCACTGTACACACACATTACAATAACTCACCCTAGAAAATATTTTTATGGTTGTTCTATAAAACAAACGATAGGATGATATACTAAAATTCAGCATTCATGCATGAAAGCTTGCGCTATTTATGAATACAAAAGTCAAAATAAAATATATATGGAGAGTTTGATAGTATGGTAGCGGCATGACAAGAAAAGAATTTTCTCTTTCGTTATTCTCTCTCTCTCTCCCTCTTGAGAACCCTTTTTCATTCTTGTGTACAGCACAGTCAGTACATTATCACAAAGCCGAATCTATAAAAAAAAAAGTTGGAACTGGAACTTCATCAAGGAGATGATAAGTGAAGATTGCATCATCATTATTATACCTATCATCATAATCATAATCTTGTTCTTTTTCAAGGAAAAAAAGAGTTGATGATATGGCATCATGATGATGATGATCCACAACCACCATCATCAACATCATCATAAAAGTTGAATTGGCTACTAAATTATCAAATTCTTTGGGAAATACACCGTTCACTAAATACAAAATCCACATATTATTATTATATGTATGTAGATTTGTTCCCTTTCTTGTTTTCTTTTCTCTGGACTCAATAAATAAATGAAGCATTATGATCATCATAATGGATATTTTTCTCTCTCTTATCTACCGTGTAGGCTTGAATTTTTATGTATATGTATCTATCTATACACGCTTGTTCTTAATAATAACAATATTGGATCAAAAAAAGGCAAGTTTTTTTTTCTTTCATCTAAAAAAGCTGAAGTTGATGATGATGCGTGATCATGACTCGTATAATTTCAGAGGAATCTGCTCGACACTTTTACATTAATTTGTGAAGCTAGGCTAAGAAGAACTATGCGTTTCTCTGAGGTTGTGACTAACCTGTTCTTTTAATTCCCATAAAGTTTTAGTTGTTGATGCAATGCAAGCTCAATGTAATGCAACGACCACCAAAAATCACCATCCAAAAGGAGCTAGTAGCCTTGAAAAAAAATTCTTTATTAAGAAAAAAAAGCCAGTTTTAAAAGTCGGGGAGTTGCTCCTGCCCAAATTACAATACGGTTCGACTTTCGAGTTAGCAGCTGCGCTATGGCACAAAGTGTAACAACCACATTTCCAAATCAACCACCAGCAACTGCAGATAAAGCATGATCAACAAATTTTTAATAGAAAAATAGGATCACTCAGTCATTAAATCATCTTTACTTGTGTCAACACTTTTTTTTTCTTCCAGAAAGGATTATATAGTAGTGATGATGTTCGGTAATGGAGCATCACGTTATCACGTACAATGGGGCTGCTGAGTTTGAAAGAAAGTAAGTGAAAAGAAAAGGGAGATTTTATAAAGGCACTGGTGTAGTACATGCATATTATGCATTTGTTCATCATCAGGATATCCATTCATGCATATAAAAACTGTTTAAAGAAATGATGATGCAACCATAAAATTGACTACTATATATTTAGTTACTGCACCAAAATGTTTTAAATGGGAATTGTTGAACAGAGACGTGAAAATTATGTGTGCGTGGGAATTGTGGTGGAAGGATTGCAACACTTTTGACTTAAAAAGAAAACGAAGCGACATCTCAAGAAAACAGAAACCCTTTCATTAATGATGAAAAACGCAAGACATGCAGATCTCATTTAATCATATCCAAGAAAGAGTACATGAATATACATACATATATATTCTGAGATGAAAGAGTGGTCCGACAGTTAATTTTTGAGTCAAGATGAAAAAGAATAGAAAGAAGAAATGAGGCTCAACCTATTTTTTACAAGAGATGTTAAAAAGACGCCGCGACTAGATAATTTGCTGCGGTTGTTTTGTGTCTATGCTACACACTAGTTATACAAGTACATACATAATGTTATGAGAGATGTTAAAGGCAAGAAGAAGCTTTGCGTGGTGCAATGTTGGTGGCAATTTTTGTCTCAAGTACTACGGAGAGGCTAGCGGAGCCGCAAAAGATGTAATAATGAATGGGAACAATGAAAAGTTGAGGAAAAAAACTGAGAACAAGTACTTACTCATTGGGCTTGATGAAGCCGTCAGAGGCCACCCCCACTTCCGTTGGCGACGACGAGGACACCACCGAAGACTCTGATGTTGGCGTCTCTACTGAGGCAAATGAAGATTCACCGGAATCCTGTGTACTTTTTGATGATGATCCTTTAGCCGACGACGATGATGACTCAGTGGTAATACTGTTAGTGCTACTACTGCCACTACCACGTCTACCTTCCCTGCCCCCATCACCACTAACACCACTTGTACTTTTCTCATCAACATCTCTTTTCACTCGCAAATTATGCCTTTGAACGACAGTCTCTTGAGGCACGATGTGGCCCTCGTTAGTCACCCCAAGTATCTCAAGAACTAATCCATGATTCTTTTTGGGATTGCTCATCCATCTGGCTACTGCAGGGAAGACATCAAATGTCAGCCAAAATGTAGACGTTCCGTTCCTCCTTCTACTGAGAACAACCGTTTTCGTATCAATTGCATAGGTGATAGGCTCCAGCAAATGAGTCTCCTTGGGTTTTTTAGATTTCGGGTTGGTGGCTGGCTTCACTATGTCGTGGATCAGAATTCGCACAGCTTTCAGTTGAGACTCATGATGTTGTTGTTGATGATGATGACTCTGGTGGCGCACCTGACCACCATCAACACCATCATTATTATTGGTATCATCACTATCACTACTTTCTCTAAGTGGCTCACTATTCACTGTAACACTGTTGTCGGCTGAGACAGTAATTGTAAATGGGATCCTGATCTCAGCCCCCGTTACTTTTTCCGCTTCGGGGATTGATTCCATGTTGAACTTGACGTGGTTCTCACGACCTCTCCATGGATAAGATATCTCTTTGGGATTACCTGCACAAAAGATGGTAATAAAAAATAAAAACAAGGTATAGAGTGATGCCTTTCTATCATCATTATTACCATTTCCCCTTGAGCAGAACTGCAGCAATAACGCTCCATTTTCTTATGTAATAATCAATACCACATCCAAAACCACAACCATTATCATCATATAATCCAATCTTTTTTTTCCTTTTTCCTTTAAAGCCTAACTTGACTCAACTCAATGTGAGCGATCACATCTCCATCATCATCATCAACAACATTGGTCGTTCTTTTCATGTTGTTTTTTTGCTTCCTTATTGATCTATTTGTAGTGGGGCAACAACTAACTATACGTAACTTTGTTGTTATTCTGAAAAGATTCTGGCTTGGTCTTCTGGCTAGCCTAGCCTGTTCCAGATTACTCCAAAAAAACACAGCCTTGAGTCAACGGAGTCAACAGGGCTTTGGTTGGTAATAAAACAACTGGTAAATAACATATTTTTGCTGTTCTTTTGTGTGGAAAAACACAAGTAAATTACTGTGGTTTATGGCTCAATTCCGTCTTGACTTCCACAACTCATATAATCATTATAGTATGGTTAAACACCTATATATCTTTTGGTTACTTTTCGGAGCCCTTTTAGTAGTAGACGACAAATATACATTGAGATATTTCAACAATAGAACAAACCTACATCTTAACTTGTTCTACGTCTAACCTTTCCCCTTAATGTTGCTTATGGAAGGTATAATGTAACGTAACAGTTTTTATGTGCGTTTGCAACCAAAGTATGATATTTGATGGCAGTTTTATGACTTCGAAAAAGGAAGTTTTTCAGGAGTAAAAGGATAAAAGCAAAAATGATGTAGTAATATTACTACTTTGTACGTACGTATGTATGTATGTGAGATGGCAAGATAGTAGATACGATACGATACGATATGAGATTTGTTTTTCAAGAGGAAAATGGCTGTGGTAGTAAGTAGTCTGGTACGGGAGTAAATAATGTGATTATTCAACAGAGGTGCACTTACCGGGTTGATGGTAAAATGTACGAACAGTGTTTGCTGTTCTGGTGTGCCTTCCAGGTAGATTGAGATTTGACGTGGGTAACTCATTCCCTGTTTGTTTTTGATAAAGATCAAGTAGATATTTAGGGATTTTGATTTGTTTCTTCTGAGCTCTTTGTGGCCTTTTCGCCATGCCAAAGAGCTTGAGAAATTGGGATTCAAGACGTTTCAGCATTTGAGGCTCAACCGTACGCGATATTTCAATGTGGTGGTTGTTGGCATCCTGCATTATTTCTTCTTCCTCCTCTTCAGAATAGTTTTCACCTTCTTGCTCTTCTTCACTTGATCCCGCGTAACCTGTTAAGTTAACAGATTTATACTTATGTACTTTACTTTTGTAGTTAAAATAGTTGTGTGCTTTTGTATTTATGAGCTTATTGTAGCATTATTATGAATTGTATGAAAATGAACCGGTGCAAAAGACAAAAATGTGTGTAAAAATAGGATCATTTTTTGACCGTTTACAATCATCATCTCAACTCTCGTACTTTCTTTCCAAAGAAGAAAGAAGCATATATGAATGAAGACAATAAAAGCTTTTATATTCTCAGAGAGTACACTGACCTGTCAATTGATTTCCAATAGAAGACGACGAGTCATCAAAGAAAACAGAGTCCATGCTCAGAATCGGAACTTCAGGTGAAACTGTCAATCCACCAAAACCATGTCCATTCTTATTGTTAAACGCTCCATTGACAAGAAATCCATTTCTTCTGTTGGTGTAAACAGTTCTATACGCTTCACTACTTGCTTTTGCACTAGATGTAATTAGAATACTTAAGTCACTAAAGTCCAGGATGACGAGCATGATAAAGAGGTATAGGGCACAGGGTTTTGACAGGAAACTGCTGCTACTATTATTGTTGCTACCACCACCACCACTTAGCCTTCTCCTACATTTGCTATTTTTACCATAGTCATTTCTTCTACTAATACAATTATCATTATTAAAACTACTATAGCATTTAATGTCATTAGGACAGCTGCTTGCACTGGAAGAATCCGTCCGACTGTTCCTCCTGCTCCAACTATTATTTATCGACTTACTACTAATTATACTAGGAGCAGAGGCACAATTATTAATGCTCTCCGCATCATAACAATTATTATTACTGGGGCAATTGCTGTCACAGGAGTGACGATTAATGTCATCCTCATTATGACTATTTCTTCTTAAGGTACATGGTACGGATGGGGTTGACGTCGCACCCGACCCCGCAAAGCAGCACTGGCCACTGATATTGTTGTGTGTATTTATAATACTATCGTATTCTTCCTCCTGGTGGTGGTGGTGGTGGTGGTGATGATGATGATGAGAATGATAATAATAATGATTATGGGGACAATCGGTATTATCCGTTGTGGAACCCATTTTTGTGTCGTCTGCTCCTACTGCTTCCTTCCTTCCCATCTCCTACTACGAGACGCGTAGAAATAGAGAGGGTGAATGATGTTGTGATGTGATATTACACTTACTTAGGTATGGTTCTAAGTCTATTAGAAAATACGGAACAGTGAGAAGAGACGTGAGACGGAAAAAGTAGTCCAAAAAGAGCTTTGTGTTTGTAGATATATAAGATTATATTGACTCTCCAAAAAGTTATTTATGGTCTTTTGCTTCTTCTTGTGTGTGTTTGTGTATGCTAACACTAATGTACTACTTTTATTTACTCACTTCATTCACAAAAACGTCTCACTTCCTTAATTCCTCCTTTTATCATACACGAAGAGGGTGAGTGACGACGACGATGATGATGAGTAGTAGTAGGAGGCAAAGGTATTGAGGAGGACATTAGATTAAGAATAGGTAATAATGTTAATGATGATGACGAGAAGAACGAAAATGGTCAAGCACTAATTTAGTTGGTGTGGCAAGCAAACAACATTTTTCTTCTTCCTCCACCAACCAAACCAAAAAATTCTTATAAATTCTCCTTATGTACTCTTCTCTCCTTGTCTTATGATATCTCTCTGCAATATCTATTAAGTATTTGACGAAGTTTCACAAACAACAAGAATGAAGTTTTGTCTTTTTTTTGCTTGCTTGCTCTTTCGTCTCTCTCTCAACAGTTTTTATAGTTTGTTGTACTTTTAATGCATCAACGAGTGAGCAAACGTTGATGTTGGATGTGGACTACGGTGATACTTCACTTGATATAAAGTATACGAAGGTTCTTTTTTTGAATGATGATGGTAATAATAATAATAATGAAGATGATGATGATGAGTCGAAGACGAAGAAACCTTCCAAGTGATCTTGTGAACTGTACTTTTAACACTGTTGTGAATGAAATCCATTCAGTCAGGTATATACTACGGGGCAACTTCTTACTACACACTCTTAAAAGAGAGCTCTTATAAAAGCACACACTCGCTCACAAACTCACATGCACACCAAACAATAAGACAGGGGACGATATACTACGGTATGATGATGATAATATAAAAATGATGACGATGTGATGTGATGTGATGATGAGACGATCACGATTACAAATAATACATCGAGACGTGCTCCTCCGATTCGCGTATGTATATTTTTATGATGAAGATGAGCCAAAGAGGCAAAAATTACTGGGGAATATAGAGGTGAGTCCTCTTCGTGATCACTTTTTGTTTTTGCTCAGAAAGAAGATGTTGGTTGCTATTGTATTTGTATACATCATAATATGTACTTATGTATGTATTCATTCCTTGGTGGCAAGTATTTGTCTAGTGAGCACAGGTATAATCTTGTCCTATACTTCATTTACAAAATTTCAGCAGAGAAAATAATATGTATATTAAGTAGTATCTTGCAGTGTATCAAAAAAAACAATTTACCAAAAAATGGTAATGGTTTTCATGTCAGTAAAAACGACAATATATATAAAAGCTACTACTACGACTGACAATGAGTATATTCACATCAACCAGCAACCACAGCAGTTACAACTGCGACTGAACTAACTGACCGAATATGTGTATCCTAATGTAGTCGACTCGGATCTGTTCTCTGTTATGTGGATAAGGTTGAACATTAAGGGTAAGAAATCATGATGATGAGGATGATGGTACTGTGAATTTTTGCTCTGTGAACTTTATGAGCCTCGGTTTGTCTTTACTTCAGCCACACAAAAAGTAATGGACATGTTGTGTACATACATAAGGTAAGTTAAGACACAATCAGGTATAAAATGAAATCATGATATTGTTTCGTATATATTGTGTCGACCTGTGTGCATTTAAGGCACGATGATAAGTGAGGAGGCAGGAGTAAGATATTGTATATAGATATATATATATAAAAGTATATACACTTTGGAGCATTGAAGGAAAAAGAGCTTTTCCTTTACCTTACTCCAAAAACGAAATACTTAAACATAAATGCTTGCCGCAGTTCATCACACATTTTTCAAGCACACGGAATGCATATACATACATATACTTACAATACAATCAAACTGTATGTACGCATACCCTTCTTTACAATGCAATCTTGTTCTTTTTTCTACCTGCCACAAAACTTTTAAACCCAAGCTAAGTACCGATACCCAAGGAGCATATTGTACCTCACCTGTGTGATAAGCATATTGGACAGGTATATAGTTGATATATAAGTACATACACATCTTATTTTTATGGTGATGGTCACTTCAGCTCATATTGGTCCTCATATTCAGCACGTATGCATGTGCCTTCTGCCTCCGCCGTATAATCTGGACTGGTTAATATTTCTACGTTGATTTTTTTTCTGTACACGGTTGATCAGTCATGTTCGTCATCATCATGATCATGATCATCAACATCATCATCATTCCTTTAACTTTTTGAGAATGAAACTTGCTTGGCTAAGTATTCAAGAGTAGTTTTTGATAGAGCTCCCAAACATAATCTGCATACTTGAGTAGAAAATGATTTTAATAGTGTTGTAGTATTGGGTGAGTGAGGGTTGCTGATATGCAAGGGATGTGCATAACATGCACAGGAATTTTAAGGACTGCTGATGATGATGATGGTGATAGTGCGATGCGATGCGATGCATGTACATTATTATTATGATAATGATGATATGATGGTGTGCGATATGGATGGATAGGTAAAATTCCTTTTGGACATATTATGTATGTACAAACACACACACTCATTTTTATTTCATTTCATACCTACACACAACAGAAAAAGTACATCAGGGAAATAAAGACAGTAGAAAAATGGAAGGATGGAATAATGGATGCATGGCTTCTTTCGTCAAATGCAACCTGCAGTTAAAGGAGCTGCTGAAAGAGAGAAGAGCATCCTTACCAAAAAAAAATTTGTCCTCTCAATTTTTTTTCACTCTTCTTCTTGTCTTGTGTGTTGATAAGAAAGGTATGCCCAAAACAACTTAACCGAAAAGCCTCAACTTGACTTTGTATTCTGTTTCTTTGCTCGTTATTATCATTATTATTAGGATTTTTCCTGTGTGCAATGAAATGAATGTATTTTGGATTTTTGCCCTAGCCTGCATGGCATGCTTAGGTGTGTAAATGCTCGCTTTACCTTTGTACTTTTGTGAACGAGATGGTGGTGGTGGTGATGATGATGATGATGATGATTCTAGTGGTGGTGTTGGTGTACCTGCCGGATGGATGGAATGATTGCATGGGCCGGGCCGCAACCATCATATTATTCCTTTCAAAGCCTGAAGCTAATATGCCAAGCTTTTGCTACGAAAAGACCCAGGTGAATCGCTTTGAGGTACTTTTTGCTTGGAGGATTGAGAAGCTTTTAGCATCTCTATATAATACTGATATAACAAAAATGCTCAAGAGACTTTTAAGAGAAAGAAAGAGAGAGAGAGAGAGAGAGAGAAGAAGGCTACGTGCTTTCATGAAAATCACACTTTACAACAATATCGCATGCATATACACAGCATTGCCCTTTCTGCGTTCCAAAACCACGCGTATACCTGTTACAAAACTCCAATTCCACCCCAACCAACAATCTCCTAGGCTCTCACACTACTTTTTCTCACATTCCAGCAATATTACCAAAATGATAATAAGATAATTTTTCTCTTCCTTGACTAGCTCAAGTTTGGGACAAAATATTATTAGGTTCCACTACTACTCACACTAGCACCTTGCTTGCCCACTTACCAACAGTTACTGATACGCTGTACTTATTGTCGTAGCGTTACTTTAACATGCAGATTATCAAAACTCGAGTTTTACACAAAGATGGGCATGTTAAAAGGGAAGCCGTAGCAGCCAAAAACCAAAGGGATTTTTGGACTAGGTCGTTCCTATAAAATTTCATTAAATTCTCTGACATTTTTCCTCTGTCTCACAAAAAGTGATACTTTCAAAAGACTTTACTCTCCTCTGTCTTTCCCTACAATTACCTGTTTTGCAGTCAGAAGGACTAGTCTCATCCCTAATAAATAGATACACAACCACACAGGCATACATTCTACTCTGCGTTTAGTAAACAAGCTGCATTATTTGACATTATTACTATTACCAGAGCTATGCCTAAACATTCATATCATATAAGGCGAAAAGGGAATATAGCTAGACGTTATTACCATTGAGCTTCACTTATTACAAATTACACTTTCAACCAATGAAAGGAACTCCTGTTCATTATCTTAAGGCTAAAGGAGCAAAAAACTTTTTTGTGGAAAGGAGAGGAAAAAAGTGCATTTATAAAAAATACACATGCAACCATCTATTTATCACCGTCATTAATAAACATGGAAGTACACACGTTAAATACATACATACAATACCAAACAATATATATATGTACATACTTATACAATACAATACAATACACCACCTGTAATAATAACAAGAGGACAGGTGAGGTGCACACATGAATAATGAGATGAGTTTTGTTGTGATGCATGCGTTAGACGAAGACGAAAAGAGCGAGAGAGGGAGAAAAAAAACACAAAGTATGCATCTATATAAGAAGTACAAGTCAGATTTATGCTTAGGGCTCTTTTCTTATTTTTCTTCTTCGTCTTCTCGTCTTGGTCTTGCTCCTTCGTCGTTTCGTGGGGCCAAGCTGTCTAGCAGGGTAGGATGGGCTCATCACTAGAGGCGAAATTGAGCATTTGCCTAGCCTCTTTGCTCATCATCATCGTCGTCATTATTATGTGTCTTCAGCATTTTACAATGGAAGTATGTGGTGTGCTCAACTAAACTGTGTACACGTTGGTGTTATATATGTTGGTGTGGTGAAGAATACCTTTAAAATCATCATATACTCTTTGACACATTTGTATGTGGGCGAGGGAGTGTGATTAGTCCCACAGGAAAATTACGTTATTATTATTGCCAGCAATCAATAATAACACTGAACTGAACGAACTGAAAGTAATATATATAAAAGTGCATACACAAACGATACTTATGGTTGACTTGATTGCTTATTACTATTACATTGGAGGCGGATTGGCAGGAGCCTTCTTCTTATTTTGCGATAAGTTCTTCTTCTTCTTCTTCTTCTTGTTACCGTCATTTCAATCCACTTGACTCACAACACAAGAGGAGCACAATATGAGCTCTGGCAGACGGAGAGGAGCTTATTGGATAAAAATGAGCTTAAGCTGCACCTTGTACTCAAGGAACATAATGCAAAACCAACAATGAGAACAACATGTTTACCAAACGAAGATGATGAACAACGAAGTGAGCAGGGCATCTTCTTGCCTATTTGGCCTGTTGTCAGTGAGAGAGATTGAGAAAGAGAGAGAGAGAGAGATGATGCTCAATGCTTCAACAAAAGAAAATATCCCCCTTCTTTTCTTCGTTCTTTGAATTCATCTTTGAATTCGTTTTCGTCTTTTCAAGTGGTTGAGTCTATTGAGTAGCTGACAATAGAGTTTTGAGAGGAGATGAGATTATAATGTAGTGCTAATGCTCGCGTTCCCTCTTTTCATGAAAACTGCTTTTAGCCACTTTATTATTGTTATTCTTCATTACATTGTGATTGTCGGAAAAAGAGGAGTGTGCTTACTAAAGGTGTTGTGGGGATGCTCATACAGGTGTTATTATACTCATCCAAAGAGAAGAAGAAAAAGCATCAGCCTCATATCATTCCATCTTATGTATTTGACTTCCATATTAAAATATCTACTTCAATTAATTTCTTTACATCACATACATCACATTATCCATATTACTTTTAATCTCATCTTATACTTACTACAGCACTTGACTTACGAAGGATCTGTAAATCCGATAATTATATTGGATTAAGCAAAAACTATATTGCTCCAAGCGGGAGATGTCGTCAACGTTAATTTTACATGCCAGGATCTATCATATCATCATCATTCCCAAATCCAATCCCTAATGATAATGCTATAGATGATAATACGCGCTTTATCAGATTGTCATCTTTCACAACACACTTTAATAACATGTTGTGGGTAATATGGTACAAACAAGTTTACCTAATACCTAAAAATGGTTTCTTTTTTTATGGCAAGGTAAATCTTTACTCTACTGCTTGTTTAGCAAATTTTTCTACACTTGTCTTGTGTGTGACTTGTGCCGAGCATTATGTGATGTGATGTTATTCTATATCGCTTTCTGCCAATGTAATTTAATTGACACGACAAGTACGTTACATACACATAAGTTGCATAGGTGATTGCTGCTGAGAAGAAAACAAGTACATGCCCCAGTACCTAGTGAAATTTAGCGGTTATATCTGGTTAGGAACTTGATGATGATGATAATCATCATGATTATGATACTATGATGACGATGACAATACTGAGGAGAGAGAGATATTGTTATTGTTATAAGCACTAGCGTTTGACGATCCCAAATCCTGATCCAATGATTGATGCATGAAGTAAGACTATATGCATCCTAATGGACAACAAGTAAGCAGTAAGAAACTAAAGAAGCACTCACTTTTTATGAGGATGATATCAGCGGCCCGTGTATCCTGCTACATAACATCTTTCACTGGGATCTTGTCGTGACATGGATTTGGAGAGTTTTGCCGTGTATTTACTTTCAACACATTCACTTGAAATTGCGTCGATATGCCAAGAATCTAGTATGAATCACCATACCATTCCACCTCCAATCATAGACCTGATGATAAGATATTGACATTCCTCAAGCTACTTTTTTTTATTTAAGACTTGATTTTCAGAGAATTATTCTTTCCCCTTATGCATATACGTGAGTACCACTTCTTATAAAAGTCCAAGGAAAGCAGTTTGTGTCATGAATCAAAAAGGCGTACATTTTGTTGTTGTAGTTTAACATCAGTACATATCGCAAGTATTCATCTTGGAATTTAAAAGCTCTTTGTGTTGGATGAAGCTGTTGTAAAATGTCAACAGCTTCACAAAAGATATGCTCTAAAATAAAATAATTTGAAATGAATCCCGCATGACAAGTGAAAGAATGAAGGAGAACAACATGCTATGGCATATGTCAGCAGGTGGACAACAATCAAACTTTACACCGCATTACATTAATCAGTTATATAAACATTGAGGAGGAATCCCTACAACACCCATGTCATCCTTATTGTTATCCAATGATAAATTACATATAATGTCAAGGAATTGAACCCAAGCTGGAGAAACTAGCTGCTGAAGAATATTTATGTCAGGGGGAAGTCAAACCGAACCAAATGGAATGAGAAATCTATAACATCATCTTACATCTTTATTTTTTTAAATAGAATTTCAAGGATATCAAATGTCATTGTTGCTTTTTGTCTATTAATTCAAAGGTTATAAGCATGATGACTGTGTGCTTGCCTAGTGATCATGTATATATCGAATTTCAAAGAGCACATGTCCAGGTTGACAGGAACGCTACTTTTGTTAAAGTTAAAATAGTGAAAACATGATTGCAACAGTTTTTACACAATTATTGACAATGTCCTCTTTAGCTATACTATACACAAACATGTTCAACAACAGTTGGAGTTTGAGAGAAGAGCAGAACAGGTGAATTCATTTTTATTCTCATTGTTACCGGTTTGAAACCTTTCTGGGGAGAAAAATTATAGAGAGAGAAAGAAAGAAAAAACCCAGTTAAAATGCTCTTCTTATGCCATTTTCTTGGGCATTATATAAAAGAACTGTGCACAGTGCACGTACACAAATGAAGTCCAAAGCACAATACTACTATATACTATGATAATAGCTTTTCCTTCATGTTTCATGAACCTTCATTTCATATATCAGAATTGTAAGTAAGTCTTACAAGCCCCATTATGTGCTACTATCCCCGCATGTAACTGGAGTCACCAGGTCATCACTTGAACATACTCGAATAAGCATTAGTTTGATACATAGTCGTAAATTATCATCATTTACAATGAGAGGGGGCATATAAGAACATCTAAGTAGCTTCATATATATAACGATTAGGAAAAAAAGAACAATCAATGCACTTACAAGAATTCATCCTCTTTTTTTCATTCTTTTCTTTTCTTCTCCTTTATTGATGCTTTTAGCGTGCCTTCGGTGTTCGTTCGGGGGCCCGTTTTTGTTCTCATACTACTACATATACTGATATATACTCATTGTGCAGTTTTCTTGTAGAGCATATATTATTCCTCCACATTTATTGACAGTTGTCAATTGACTGCGTGTGCCACAACATTCCGAAGAATAAAAGAAAGAAATACTATTTCAAGTAAATTTGTGATGCTTCATAAATGCTTTTTCTACACTACTAACTTTTAGCTCTAGCAATCTATGGGTTTTGATGGGTTTCCTTTGGAGTAGAAGGGAAAAATGACAGAGAAGACAATGGTAACAGTTTGACTGTTAAATTGACAGGGACCTTTTCCTTCAAAAAAAAATATGTATTATCATTCAAGCGTACAACTGCATAAAAGTTGTGCTTAATACACACACACATACAACATATATGCTATACAGTGAAACAAGAGTCCCCTGACTTGCTAGACAGCTGGGGTTCTCGGTTGCCTTTTTCGGTAACATTTACTTAAGCGACCCCAAAAAAAGCCTTTGCTCCTATGTTATAAAATATCAGGATTTTATATAAAGCTGAAATTCCTATAAAAGTATAAAAAAAGGTGGTTGTCTCACACTGTAATACGATGTGGATGAACGTGAACGCTAAGAAGACACTTCACCACTGGCATGGCATGGCATAGCATAACTATCTAATCATCTCCGTGAGGAATCCTTTTGGTTAAGAAATATATTATTTGTTGGACAAAGTTTCTTCACTCCCTTGAAAATGATTATGATCGCCAGCTAAGTATGTACAGCAATTACCATCACCATAATACTATGAAAGAATTTTTGAGAGCTGGGAGACGGAAAGGGACCAGAAGGATTTTTGAGAAAAGCATGGATTAATAGCATAAAGGAGCGATATGCCTCGTTGGTTGGTTGGATAGTTTTTTTTTCTCGTGAAGTTGTAAGTGAATTAAGTAGACAGCAGGTAAGTTTGATGACTTGATTCACTTTACCTGCTCATAATATGGATATGCATCCATCCTTTCCACAGTGGAAGTTACCGATACACAAGGAAGGAGAAGGAAAAAGGGTAAAAATTAGTGTGTTCTTCTTCTCCCAGCTACATATATCTATTCGCTCCACAATGTAATGCTCGACAGTGCATTGGGACTCTACTTTAGCATCATCCTGCTTGAAAACTTAAAGATAATGGAGAAGAAACAGTGGGAACGAAGTAAAGGGTCAGGCCACCCAGTTATCTGATGATATGTATTGATGGGCATAATAAATTCCAGCCCTTTCACAAAAATTGAAATGTGAGCCCACCCAATTTTTACTGTTGCTGGACAGCTCAGATAATAATAATCACAGATATGAAAAATATATATATAATATTAGAAAACAGAGAGCTAAGAGCACGACTTGATTTAAAAATGATGTATGGAATGAACGAACCTAACAATGGGATAAAAGATAAAAGCACCTTCTAATGTCCATCCGTGGACTTACTCCATATTATCAGTCAAAATGTGCAAGAGGGTAAAAGTAAAGTGGAGAGGTCAAAGGTTCACAACGCATAACAACATATAGAGGTTCCCTTCTGCCCACAATCCACACGCAGATGAGATATCAACATCAACTACTCTTGGCAGTATTCTTCTTTTTTTGGTGTTTACATGAGGAAAATATAAATCAAAACCATTTAAATGTTTAACGAAAATGAAAGCTTTTTACTTTACTTTCAACTTTTCATATCCGACTGAATATTATCCTTTGTATGAATGTTGTCAACGGGAAAAGCTTCAAAATATTGTAATCTCTCAAGTTGATTCATTACTTTCTCTGTTTATATAGAGAAAAACGTATGCACAAACAAAAAATGATAAACACAGTGTAAAGTGCTCCATTAGGCTTACTTTTTATCAAACAACAAAAAGTAGTAAACAGCAGCAGCAATATTTTTTTTTTAGATTTTCATTGTACAATCCAATCCTTATAAATGAGTTTGCCTACTCCAACATTTTCTCGTAGCATTAGTTCAGTTGGTTGAGTAGTCTCAAAATCATAATCCAAAGCAAAGGACAGGACATGGAGCATGGGATGGGATGGCGTGGTCACAAAAGTCAGAACATTTGTACTTATTCGGTAAAAATGAGTTTGTTTGTGTACAACACAAACCTCAGAGCCACAACCAGAAGCAATTTAATGGTCATATGTGTGTGTGTGTATGTATGTATGTATATCTGTGCACACATTCCAAAGCTTTTAAGCGGCATGTTATATTAGACTCCTTCCAAATTTTTAAAGCTTTCCAGATGGCTCTCTCTATACGAATGCCAACGCCAGATTATCAAAAACCTTTTTATTTTTTGGTCTTTTATTTCTTTCGCAAGCTCATAAAATGCTAGTTTAAAAAAATACCTATTTTTTCTCTCTCCCTTTCCCTCATTTTTACCAGTTACGACTTTAACTTTTATGCATGCACACAAGAAGGAAGGGAAAAAAGTGAATTCCGTAGAAATAATCCAATTTTTATGGTGCTGAAAACCAGAAACAATTTTTCTTTGCCAAAGTGCTTGTTCAAGACCAAAGGTCTTTGCTATATAGTGTGGTATATATACGGTATATGGTGCTATATGGGAAATGGTGTTGAAAGAATTGTATGAAAACGATGTCATTTCCAAGTAGCTCTTAAAGGGGAAATATAAAAAAGAAGAAAATAAATTGCAGAACACTTTTTTTACAATGCGTGAGCGTGAGCAACATTAGAGATGCGTCTAAGCTGACATAGGGCATGGTTCTCTCTGGATCTTTCCACACATACTTACTTTATTACATACACACCAGGCACGTAAAGCGTTCGTCTTCTTTATTTATACGAGTGTAACGTCAAACGTCAACTAACCACTAAAATATACTTGGTCAATTGCCCTGTTGACAGACAATAAATAACATTCGCAACATGGGAAAATGTAGAAATATAGTAAATAGCAATCCCTCCCGTAAATATCATAAAATGCAAACAAGCCTCAATGGGAAAAGAAAAGTATGACAATTTTATGTTGTTATATTTTGCAAAAGAACTATGACAAAATTTCCTGCAATATTTCATGACAATAAGTTAAGGGGGAAATAGCATATTGTGACAAATTGCCATCCAATTGATTCCAGAACTGAGAAGAGTATATAGTATATGAAATCCTTTATGTAAGTGAGGATTTCTCTTTTAAGAATTTCAACAACATTAAGCAGGGACAATAAGGTTTAATTCCTGGAAGGGAAAGATGATTTTGAGAAAAAGGATAGAAAATAAAATAGCAAGAAATACACGTTTCCAGTTATTCTATCCTATTAAAAGCAAAATTTTAGTGACACGATTTTATCCTACTGAATATATGCTTCCCACATGCCATCAGGCAATAAAATAACGAATGCGTCAAAAACTATATGCTCCTCTTATTTTATTTATTCAGCTGTATTATTTTTATCCTTTGAAAAGCTTATGGTAGAAAGCCAAGCTAGGAAAGAATTAAAATACATATAGAAAGACAATAAATATATGTTTATCTAAAATCAAAACGGAAGAAGGTACAAACACAGACACGTATTCCTTCTTATTCCTTTGCTACTATTCCTCCCTCAGCCTCTGTTTAGGGAGACAAACCCGCCACACCAGACTGTTCGTCGTCGTCGCTCATTATTATACAAGTGCTGGTCGTTAACAATTGAGCTTAATGGGCAAAGAAAAAAAATCGACATTACTATAAAAGAACCTTGGAAAAAATGTTTTAAGAATAGACCAACATTTTATGATGAGAAGACACATTTTCACATTCCTTTTGAGAGTTGAGCATTAATATATGAGCACTGTGAGTACACACACACACATCACACATCTTTACAAATACAATCCTCCTGACACGACGATAATATGATGACATGAGGTCCAAAAAGTCAACTCAAAGCCAGACAGCTTGGCCCCAGCCAACATCTCATATTACATGATTAGTCTCTCTGTATGTATGTATGTATGTGTATGTTCAGCTGGCAAACAAACATTTTTAAGTTTCGCTATTATCCTCCTCTTCTTCTCCTTTTTTTCAAAGTAGATATTCAGTCACTCATTAAATTGTAATAGGCTTCTGCTTCACCTCTATAGAAAATACATGGGATCCATCGATGCAAGTGAGAAAAAAAATGAAGTAACTGGTCAACTCATCACAAAAAAGGTGTATTTCATTTATTTGATGCCCACTGCAGAGTTTTAAGCAAAAGGTGCTAGTCGATCGTTAGTATACATGTTGTATGTGTGTGTGTAATATAAAGTGGATATGAATATAATATTATGTTCAAGTGTAAGCTTATTATTTCATTCATTCATCAATACCTTCAGCCTTTTTGTTTGTTAGTTGGACACAGAGGCATATATACTAAAATACATATGTACAAGAAAGTCATATTGCAAGCAGCTCTCCTACGTGACATATGTGTAAAATACATAAAGCTTCTTGAGCCCATGCTATAAATGTTGAGATGGAAGGGTTATAATATAATAACAAGAAGGAGCAAAGCCCGTCGGAACAAATTTTTTTTTGGAGAAGCTTTTAATGTATTGCAATATTATTATTCAAGCAATAAGAAGACGAAAAATGTAAAATTGCTTTCAAGAAGTCATAGCCATAGAATGGAATGGTATTGTTGTATACGGTACTGCATATATATACATGAATACATATTAATTTAACTCTTCTCTCATTTAAAATGCCAAGTGCTAAAAGTAAGGAATTATTAATCAGCTACACCTGTGAGCTCCTCACTGCTGCTTGTATGCAGAATAGTTCATTACTACTCCTTTGCTGCATGGCATACTGTACTGAACCATGTGTGTAAATATGTGAAAGAAAATAATGTAAGGGAGAGGAAATAAGGGCTTGGTTTAGAGGATTTTGAATGACATTTTTCTCTCCTTTTTTCTTCTCTCTCTCTCTCTCTCTTCTCTTTTTGGAACAATGGTAAAGGTAAGGTAAAATACAAACAGGTAACTTATAATACCTATAATAATAAGAGAGAGCCGCATTATTGTTCGTTCGTTGAGCAGGGACGTTTGAAAATATTTGTGGACGAGGAGGATATATCTGAGGAGAAACACGTAGCTCTTTTTTGGGCAGACAATGATGGAATGGAATAAGAAGAAAAAAGTTCAGCGAGCGATCATCCCATCACACATATATTCGCTACCAATTTGGTGTTATCAATATTAATATTCCACTCGGATTGTTTAGTAGTCTTAGGAGGCAAAAGAGTTCACAGATTTTTCCCTTTTTACCAAAAAAAATGTTGATGAAGGTGTAGCAGAAGCAAAAATTATCATGGGTAAAGAAGAAGAATGCTTGGCAAACACGATATGGGATGAATTTTATATATGCGATGTTATGCTTTTGATGAAGATGCCCAAATATATTTACGTTGAATGTATTGTTGTATGGCATGATTACCACCAAATCACATCATCATTCTCTAGGATGCTATGGCTTGTATGGCCTGGCCTCTGGCATGCCTGCTTTTAACTTTGATTTTTTTTCTTGATTCCTTCTCCACTTCATTAGAATTACTCAGTTGGGATGAATATGTGACGAAGAAAAAAAGAGGATATTTTTTTTGCTCGCACACGTAATGCCTCCTCTATCTATATAATACATACAATATTGAATATGCCTAGTGAAGCCGTGCCAGAATGTCTAGTATGGAAAACAGAATCCCCGAAGGCCTTTATTTGAGGAATACATTATTATTAAATCTGCATAAAATGTTTTTGCTTTGTATATATACATTGCAAGTGGCTATGGCGGAAAGAATGAATGGACTGCGTTAATAACATCACTGCCAGCAGCACACCAAGTGCTGATTATGTTACAATCTTGAATAAAATTGAACTCTATAGGGTTGACTACATGCATACCACCGCGATATTTACAATATTTTTGCGCTATGTGGGAGAAAAGAGTAAAGTAAAGTTGAAGTGAGGTGTTATTTCATATTTGCAGGTGGTGGTGATGTGCGAGCACACTTTGCTTGCTTGTAGTGGTAGTAGCATCATGTTTCGTCAAGATTCAAAAGAATTTGAATGACGGACAGGCAAGAGATGCGGTGACGGGTTGGAGGGAGGATGATGATGATGATGTTATATGTTATGCTGCTACGTTTTTCTGAGGGTATTTCAGCATTCTAGCGAAAATGAAGTTAGTATGAATATTATTTACAAGAGTGTAGTTTTTCGCGAAATGACCATGGCCCGACTCCTAGGAGTTGGCCTGGCCTGACTTGGCTTCGGCTTCATTGACTGAGGATTCAGTATGAAAAATGTTACGTGTACGTCTTTTAATAATAATGAGAAATGAAATATGGCTGCAAATTATCATAATCATCCAAACTCTCTGGTATGATGATGTTCATTCATTCATTCTTTCGTTCATTCAGGATGCATTTTTTTCAAACTGTCACAAACACCTGGGCTGTTAGTCAGGTTATGGCAAGAAAAAGGGTAAAGCAAATAAGGCATGAATGAAATATGAATTGTTTGGTAACAACTCATCATCATCGTCGTGATCGTGATTTTATGTGATACTGATCGAACAATAAAGCGTAAACAATTATTATTATTATTTTCTTCGTAGGTAGGGTACGACTCAACCTTTTCTTCAGCAGAAGCAACCTTAGTAAATCTGAATGAATGGGTAAAAATCACTGAAGTAAACTGAAATTGCGGACAATACGATTACTCATCGCTTTCATACCATTATTTTCTGGAACTTGTCGTAATTTTCATCGAATTTCATTCAGCGATTCTGATAATGTGAAGAAGGTTCTTTCCTCAATGGATATTTCTTGTAAATTTTTGTAGAATATTTTTTTGCGATGCGTATATGGTTATGTTATGATGTATTATTGCGTCTTACGTAAGAGATTCCAAATTTTGATCCTATCTTGTCATGTAAAAGCACATAACTTATTGAGTGAGCACCGAAGTGCCAATTATCTATTTATGAATGAATTAATCTTTTATGGTAGAATAAACGCGTCAGGCTAGATAGATGAATATACACAAGCGAACATGTTGAGCCAAAATGGATTTTTTGGTTAGAGTTTGCATGAACCTTGGACTCTGTTTTTTTTTAACTTTTTATAGTGACAAGAAGTAAGCAAAGCTGCTAAGAAAATCAGCACAAAAAGAATATAGAATGACCGATCGGTTCGACATTATAGAACATTTTATAGCTACGATGAAACAGATATTTCACATGCATGTTAGTTTAGCCCTATTTAACTCATATCGCTGTTCTTAAATGGTAAATTTTTGTATCCTAAAAAATAATGCATTAAAGTCTAGTCAAATGTCACTATAATTTCTACTCATGTTCGTGAATTGCATATAATGCATATAAAATTGGCTTTGGCAACACTTTGGCTGCCTAACGAATAAACATTCACTTAATCCATTATTCGATTATGAATTACATGGTTGATACACAGTGGCTATATAGACTCATGTTTTTAAGCCTAAAACGTAGCGGTTTATTAGTTGTGATCCGTCTTACACGTCCTTCCTCAACTCTGGTTCTTTTTGTTATGAAATCAGTCTTTAGTAGTGGTGTTAACATCCTAAAATTGTACTAAATTCCCTTTACCATCCTGCTACCAACTAGCCAATAAACCAAATATCTGGTCTGCTCTGAACAAAACTTGGCTTAAAGCAAGCAAACTTGGAATGGTACCACACGTTAACTCCAAGACTCTACCACAGTGGAAAATTCGATTTGGTAAAAATGTATTGCAAAAGCTCAGATTGTAAAAAAAACGCCTAGTACTAAAGCTAGTGAATGATTTGGAGTACATGCAACATAGATTACATACAACTATATATTGTAAGTTTATATTCATCTCCTGTTTCCTTATAAACCACACATGGTCTGGCAGTCTGGCCTGTGTATTGTACTAGCTTTTGCTTGCCCCAGAAAGCACTCATCTCTTGTGTACTTTTGTCATCTTTATCCTTTTGCGTGTATAGTCAAAATGTTGAATGTGTACTAAAAGTATGTTACTTTTAATGCAGAGTAGGGAAACTGCTTACTATCTTTTGCACTTCAAAGGAAACCCGTGATGGCAGTAGCAAAATCCTTTTCTCTTCCTCCAACATCATCTCATCCTTCTCATCTTTGTATAAAAGACACCAACTTTTCCCTCACAAAGCCCTAATGCTAGAGTAGAAACACAAGAGAAAGCAACTCCAAGAGAGAACTCTCTCCTACTACTAAAATTCACATAGCATCCTCGCAATAGCCAGCCAGAGAACAACCATTGCATTGTCTCTTTCCCTTATTCTTCATCCTACTTTACCCAGTCGTCCTCTTTCTAAAGTAAAAGCAGGAGGCTCCTTCAAAAATAATATGCTATATCAGGGGCAAAACTCACAAGATTCATTCACGTACTATATTTTATTGCATTGTGCTAAAATATTAGCAAATGTGCATGATAGCTTTTTTCGGACAAAGTCATACCGTTCTTGCATACTCTCTACTCTCTATATATAGTTTATACATATAAATTGTTATTCTCACAACAAAAAATCCTTATATAATGGTTATTTTCTCCACATTCATACATGATATATTATGCATGTTATCTTTCCTAGCTGCTCCACTGACTTTGCTTACTCGACTACCAACTCACAGATATAGTGCACTAGAGCAAGATTTTTCTTACTACCAAAAAAGCCTCTATCATGCCATGTGTGTAGTAGTCCTTTTGCTACATCAGAACGAAACTGATGTAGTACAGTGGGCCAAAAGAGTAGTAGATGAAGGAATAAAGTGGCTGCAGTGAACCAGTGAGGGAGGAGAAGGAGACCAAGTTGTAGGTTACATGTTATATTACATATACATGTGGCGGAACACGAAACTTTTCGCAATGTTCCTTTTTTTCTGCACACGATAAAACTGCTACTACTACCCAACCCATTGTTTCTTGTGATGTAATGCACATATTAGCATATCGTATATATCCTGTTTGACTTTCTTTGCTCGTAACACTCAGTTTTCTTATGTAGAGACTTGGATGTAAACATTTGTTACTCTTACTATGGCTGTGTGCTATTATTCTCCTTCAAGTTCCCATTTTCATTTCTTCCTTTTCTGAATGAATGAATGAATGAATGCATCTGATTCTGTATGTTGTTCAGTATTGGAGTTTTCCAAGAAGCAAAAGCTATTTTCGTTTGGGAGATAAGAAAAGTAAAATATATGTATATGAAGCCAGCCACTCCACTGAATTATCTCCGCACGTCGATGCCTCTTTAGAATTGTGAACATTGTTGTTGCTACTGCAGATTTCAATGATTTTATAGCTAAATACGTGGTATTAACTCCCCTTTATAGAAAAAGCAATCTCAAAGAAAAGTTTGAAATAACTTGAAAGCCCATACAGTTTACATGCAAGCCGGGGTGGCTGGCTGCCTGCTTTGGTTGTTGGTGCTCTTTTATGGCCGTTGTGAATTGAACCACGCGTAGGTATTTTACTTACTGATTAGAGTAACACATTTCCAAACAAAGTCCTTTTTTACTCCAAAAGAACAATTTTCTTAAGGTATTTCACAAATTTTTTACTTTACGCTTTGCTTGATATAAAAATACTTCCGCAACTCGGGGCTTTCTGCCTCTTTTCTGCAAAAAAAACTTGTGTGAAAAGTTTTTACCTCTGTTCAGATCAGGGAAAAGATAAGGAGAGAATAAATAGGTGGTTCCTTATTGTAAGAAATTAACTAGTTCCGCTCAACCATTTTTGGAAACGATAAGTGATGATTTTAACTTTTCTTTTGAAAAATTCCAAATCCAAGCGTCTCCGATAAAGCACGGGTGGAGGAAAGCAGACACTGCATATACATACAGGTACCTAAAAATCCCAGTAAAAAATGAGAGTAGTAGGAAAGAACCACAGGCGAAGAACAAAACTCAATTTCAAGACGTGAAAAAAAATTGTTTCTTTCTATCTACTCTTCGAATTTTTTGAACTACGAAAAAAAAAAGTTTACAAACGTTTCGACTACTGCTTCGTTGATTTTTCCTGTTGAGTTATGCACAAATGAAGAAGGAAAAATGAAGGAGTGGGAAGAAAAGTTATTCTATGCTCGTCCATACATTACTTAAATACTTCCACCTACTTAGGCTTGTAAACTTATGTACTACTACGCTTTACAACGAGTGCGTGCTGCATAAGAACGGAATTTATATACTGTACTCATTCTGTGCATTTGCACTTGCTCTTAAATACATTTGATGGTGTGCTACCGCCTTACTGTATGTATAGATCTTCGTTATAAGAATAATTAGAAGAAACTGTTTCATTTTTTAATGTACTGTCTCTCAGCTATTCGTATAATTACAAGATTTTGCAAGAGCAAGCTACCGAAAGATTTGGAGTAGTAGCAAAAGGGGGCAATGAAGTTTGCTGATGTTACATCTTTTATGAAGGAACAGCAACACTATATGCATGCATAGATGCCGATATATATCACATGAACGTGTGCAAAGGACCAAAGAAATCTAAGCGTTTGCAACATTTTTTTCTTCCTCTTCCATTTTCAAGAAAGGAAGAATCTTAGAATGGAATCCTTCAAAGAAAGCATGCTTACCTTGTTAGAGCTCCTGCTCCTGGAAGCGTGGAAGCAAGTCCAGTCCAACTCCGACTCCAACACATTTCTAATATTTTACAGGAGGAAGAGGAGAGGAAATGTATTTCTACTTTTGCAAAGAAGAAAATGTGACTGCCAGTGAGTTGCTCTTGCTCTTGCTACATACAAAGTGGTAACATGGAATGGAATTCATACTCCAGCTCAGTTCCATCCATTCCTCACCAGCCAGAGTCCCGAACTCTTCTAGCTTTCCCACAGTTCGGCACTCTGTCGTCTCTCTTGCTTGCGTATTTTAGCCTCCAATCTCTCAGAGATCTGGTTCAGTCCGAGTTTCGGTGTGCACAGATTCGGAGTAGTAGTGTTTGGTCTCCTGAAGAAGAAGAAAACTCACTTCTCCTGCCAGGTTTTCTTCGTGTACCCCGACAACTTGTGTACGTTATTGGTCGTGTCACAAACACAAAAAAATCTGCAATGCTTGCAGCAATATTTAACTACACTCTCTCGCCGCCTTGTACATCACAAAAGAACACGTAAAAAACTACAAGTACAAGTGTTGTCTTCACATTCTTAAAAAATCAAACATTTGTTTCCATCACATGGTTTTGGTTTCATTCAATTCACAAGGAAATATCACTATCAGTTATACCTATCCACATTTTCACTTCAGCTTCCAACCTCACCAGGAAAAAAGTAAAAGGGATTTCCTCATGGAGTCAGACACAAGAAGGAAATCGAACTAAGCCGAACCAACTGACATCAGGAGGATGCTTTTTGCTAGAGGGATCAAAAAACAACCATCTCCATCATCATCATCATCATCAACATGATCATCACGATGGTTATCAAACATTCTCAATATATCCACACAAGAACAAAATAACACACTTTTACAAAACTACTACCTGTTTCTATAAATGTGCATTAGATTTCCATTTTCGGGGTTTTCCTCTTTTTTCTCCTCATCCAGATTGAATTGCATTAGAGTGATAAAAAGGGAGAAGGGAAAGAAGGACCAGACCAGAACCAGAAGAACCAAAACCTTAATACATTGTATGAATGACAGAACAGATACAAAGAAAATATATTCAGTGGTAGAAAAAAAACAGTGAGAAGACGAAGAAGAAGAAGCAAACACAAGAGAGTCAACTTCCATATATAGAAAAAAGTGAGTTGACTGAAAGTGAGATAGATTGAGAGAAAATGGCAAGAGGGAAAGTGGGATATATGTAGAGTTGAGTGGAGTGAACGAAGAACGAGAAAAAAAATCTTGGTTTTGCAAAGCTCTCTCACAACCAGCATCCAGCATCACCATATCACCATCTTTTAGCCAAGCTATCCTCAGTCGGTCAGCAGCACCAGCTGTGTGTGAACGACAGTGAAAAGAGAACGGGAGTCCTATGACTAAACTAAGTTGAGGATTGTTGGAGTGGTTGAGGAGAGTGTTTGGTTGGTGTGCATGCATGCGTGTATGCATCATCTCGTGTAGTATTGTGTGTGTGAGTGTGCTTTTACTAACTTTCACTCCCATTTTTTTGTACTGTTCTTTACTTCCTATTTGCTTATATTTCTGGTTCTGGTGGTGCTGGTTTCAGAGAAACATATATATATAATATTTTTTTTCGTCTTCAATTCTTTCTGCTTTCACCATGTGTGACTGAGAAAAATTGGAGAAAGTCAGAGAGTGAAAAAAGGAAGGGGAAAAAATTTCATGAAGAAGAAATTGAACACCATACTACTATTACAGTGTGTAGATAGATGGTGAGTTAGCAAAAGTAGAAATTGGTGGTCTCACGTCTTCTTCGTGAAGAATGGCGGCAGATGGGAACATTTTCTCTCATTGTGTTTAGACTTTTGTGTAAACGTTCGGGTTCTGGATGGAAAGGAACAGTAACAGTGGATGGAAATGGAAAGCAT
This sequence comes from Orchesella flavescens, assembly GCA_964034955.1. Lineage (NCBI taxonomy): Eukaryota > Metazoa > Arthropoda > Collembola > Entomobryomorpha > Orchesellidae > Orchesella > Orchesella flavescens. Next base: position 28,341,540 of record OZ035954.1, on the reverse strand, counting down.
GTGAGAGAGAGAGAGAGAAAAAACCTTGAAATAAGATGAAGAGGGAGGATGAATAACAAGGAAAAATAACTTGCTGAATGTAGTGGGTCATCATATATTTATTTTATGTATGTATGCATACCATCATACCATGCTGCTTTCCCATCTTCTGACGAGGAAAAATGTGAGCAAGATCAATTACCATAAATGTTTCAGTTTCCAGTCTATTCCTGTCGTTGAAGCTTGAGCTTTGAAAAACGGACGGAGCGGAGTGAAGAACAAGGCCAGATAGGAAACTGACTGGACTGGACCGCCGGAGTTTCTTATCTGAAGAAAAATATAGTGGACATTAGTCTAAACACTTTCTCCTTTAGTTGACCTCCATCCATTCTCACAACAATATATACTCTCTCTCTTTCTTTCTTTGTGAGTTGTTCATTGAATCACATGTTTATATAAGAATTGTATTATACTTTATTACCAGTGTATGAACGTGACATTCCTTTTTTCCATCTTCCGTTGATACTCCATTCTAGACAATAATGAATGAATGTTGAGAGTGAAGTGAAAATACAAAAAGATTGAACTTCCTGTTATGTGAATAAACTTTATTTTTGCAGAAAAGGATTGGTGTCTGAAACACCTGAAGCAAGTTACCCAGTAATGTCATCACAACATTAAAGAAGTCAGTGCTCTCCTCCTTCATCATTCTCTGAATAACTTATTCATACGAGGGATTCTGCATTTTTTGTCTTCAACAAGAAGATACGATCCCAGCTGCTTTCACCATTATGGTAATGTCTTGATTTCCGAAACTTATTTCATTTTGTTCCAAGTTTGCATCGCAAAAGATGGAAGTAAAATCGATGGTCCCCCGACTTGATTGAATTTCTATATCTATTTTTTTTCCTTGAAGCAATTATAATAACTTCATTCTCTGACAACCGTCATACATATAAGACTATATAGTCGGTAATACAAATGAAGACCTAGAAAGCAATTTCTGAAGGATCGTTTTCTTTCCAAACAAAAGAACCCGCTCATATTGATTTGCATATTGGATTGCTCTCGGAAGGAAGCAAAGCAGTGAAAGTAGAAACGGATATATATTCTTCTATTGCATGATAGTATGTAGAGGTAAAGGACATACAGGTGTTCTTTTGGCAAGAACCACTTTTGAGACTTTTGCATCCAAGTACCCAGCCAAATAGTATGTGAAGAAAACATACTTTCTGAATCTTACTACTACACATCTTATTTTCTTTACAGTCAAAATCTATTGAATGAGCGCTCCAGATTTGGACTGTTTAAAAGCTCTCAGCTTTCTTACAGACGTGTGCACAATTTTATTCTGCGATAAATGCAACCCAAAAAAGTTGAGAACGTTGAATGTGTAGTATGAGTAAGTTTAAGTTTATTTTTTTCATGAAGGGCACAGACAGAATACACCACACCACACCGAATGAAATCATTACTATTCAACCGTTTTGCAGGGGATAAAACAGATTTCCTCCCATTGCCTTCATTCTTTCTCATTGAACAAAAAAAGAACTCCATTGGAAGAGACATGTTCTGACTGCATATCGCACGAATAATGTATGCATGACTAAACTATCTCAAGTGAATTGTGTTAGTGAAGGTGTATCCAGTCTAAATAAAAAAAAAGTGTGAAGTCGTAACGTACGTACTACCACACACATATATATATTACACAGAGATAGTATACAAGAGAAACAACCAGACAGAGACAAGAAGGCATCACCATTATTGGCATTTGCATTAGAGGATTTTATCGAACGAACGAGAGAAAATCTCTTGAACAAGTCGAATAAGAAATTCAAGTTGTAAGTAAGCAAGTACCTATACCTCACCAGACCAAAGCTAGCCGAGAGTAAGTAAGCCACGGGAAAAAAAGAACGAACTACTACTGACTATCTATGCTCAAGTCTACTTACTCTTCCGCTTTTACTCTAGTTTTAGGTGGTAGCGAATAGTGAGGAATATGGAATAATACAGAACAGGATAAGTACTAGTAATACTACTGTTTTATAATATATGTACTTCTCTTTTCAGCTCAGAAGAAGCAAATGGTTCTCAAACTGAGTGAAGAAAGAACTGGCACAAGAGCTACCTATGTATACGCAAAAAAAATATGAGGGAGTGAGAGAGAAATCGGAGAAATCCATTTGAGAAAAAAAGAGTTTCCATCCTTTTTCTCGCTGTCACAATGATATCCTATATAGCAAAAGTACATGAATATATATACATAACACTATTGGATTGGTTAAATATGCAATACATTTTGTCAGTCCTTACTTATGCATATCTGCATCTTATGCAACTAGCATCACTTTTTAGTACTCTTTGCGTACGTACTCACATATATTTATATCGTTAGGGCAGAGAGAGCCCAACAGGAAAACAGGAAAAGGTTTTTATTCTCAAGGTATAATCTTACACTATTATCATCATCATGGATGATGGTGGTGGAACGAAATTTTTTGTTGGATCAAATAACTTAAGAAGAGCACTTGGAAGGAAAGATGATACTAAGAAGCAAGTCCTGATATGTTCCGTGCTCCGTGGCACTAACAAGAAAAGTGAGTTGAGAAGAATGAGATGAGAGTGGTGAGGTGGAGTATTATAGCTTTAGGAGGAAAGACGAGCAGACAAAGAAATAGTTTGAGTATTCAAGATGTAATATGAATTGAAGGTTACTTTTATTGTTGCACTTTTTTCCTCGAGCACCAGCACTTTCACAGTTTTTGTCTGCTTCGCTCACTCTCTCTTTCTCTTCTCAGCGCAACGTCTTCTTTCTTCACATGACATGTTTGTCCATATATATCGATGTGGGAGGGAGAGTCGGTAATACTAGACATGTTTATATAGGTAGGCTAAAAATAAGAAGCTCCTCCATAAAGATATGTGAATTGCATTTGAATGGTAAATCCCAGTTTCTTTGTAGGAGTCGGAGTCATTGGAGAGTAAGAAATAAAAATTCAAGTCAGTCGACCTACTTTCTTCCAAAGTATTCCGCTTCTTCAACAAAGTTTGAAGATAAAAATTGACAGAACTGGGAAATGTGTTTGATCAAAGTCTTAAGTGTAGGAGATCACATAATGGGATTTTAGTTAGCGCTTATCAATTACGGCCATCATGGACTTTTTTTTTGGAAGTGAGTGCAAATTTTAAGCGGCAAGCCCAAGGGAAATCAATTGGCTCCCATTTTAATTTCAGTCTACTAAATTCTCCTTGGGGTGAGTGGAAGTGTACTTACCTGTTTAGTATAGTATGTGTGCTAATGCTTATTATGCAGTTTAGTAGCTGCTACATCAGAGCGCTTTGTTTTTTCCATAAGTCCATTTTCGAGTTTTTCAGCGGAAGCATATATTCATTCTAGCATACGTAAGTAAGATCAAACACAAGCCTTAAAAGTACCGTCTCTCTCAATGAGATTATTAAATTGTTTCATGAAGCATGGATACGCAATTTCCGTCTAAATAAACAACCCACTTTTTCACTGTCTTCATCATACATCAGCAATTTACTTACTACCTTTGTTATTAAGCAAGCATGAATTTAGGCACTATGTAGCAAAGCGTGACTATTTAGTGCCAGTTTACTTATAAAAGTATATATAACATTATTTTAAGAATTATTTATGTACTAAATGAGTATTTAAGACGTAACTCATGTACACAAAGAAAAGTAGTGCATTAATTTTCACTAGCGGGAAACACTTTCGGATATTTGGAGTATATACGAAATTTTAATTCCGAGAAATGATACACGGCTTCTTTCAAAACAAAGTGTACTTTTTAAACGCTAAACACAATGTACGAAGTAAAGGTCTGGATGAACAACGGATATGGGCACGCTGGTTTTAATTGCAACCCCCATGTAATTTTGCTCAGTCTAGTGTTTTTTTTGGTCACGCTGTTTGTTATATATATATGTATATATATCATGCCAACGTCATATTATAACGATCGCTAGCAAAAGCTTTAGATTTTCCATTTTAATTTTTCCAGCTTCACTAATAACCGCTTACTTTGAAACTTGGAATGAAATACGTAGAATTAGTTAAGAATTCTGGACGCTCCAAGTACAAATGATAGGAATAAAAAATTAAGGTAAAGGCGAATGATTGGCGTTCTTGTTTATAATGTTTATTTATGAATTTCAATGCAACCGTGTTTCTTTGTGTTTATGGAAAGCAACCAGCAAAAATATTTGTTCCATTAAGACAAATGACATTATTTTATTGGAACTCACAGCAGTAGTTGGTTGGCTGTAGGTTGAGTTGAGGCAAAAAAATAATAACTCTCCAGGAATAAATACACAAATGCTACACAAACGATAAATGATGGACTTTGTCTTGGTTGGTGGTAGAGTGTGTGCAAATCCCTATGCACATTGAAGCAATTCTATTTGCCTACGCTCGGAAACGGGCTTACGGCAATCATTTGATTTACCATTTCCTATAGCATTCAAGAGCGTCTTTTTAGTATCCTCACGCATAATTTTGTGAAACCACTAAGTAGTAATTAATTAGCAACATGCTTCATTTGCTTTTCGATGTTTCGAGAAAACTCACAGCAACAAAGTACAGGTGAAGGACGTTAATGCCAGAATACAGCGAGCAGCTTTTCCTCGTGCTTTACACCAAATTCCTCACCCGCATTGGATCCGTTGGATCGCACACCATTAGGCGAAAGTAGTATATTATAATTATTATTTACTTGGCTCCGTCCAACCTAAGCCATATCTAGTACTTCCAACTCAAGAGCCGATGAGGAAATTCTCGCATTTATTATTCTCCCTTTTTTAGCAAGACAAAGTTGAAGGAAGGAAGCTTAAATTCCCAAAATCTATACATTAAGATCAGTCCATAGAAAGAGCAAGTAGTGACAGCCTTAAGCGAGAGAGAAGGAAAATGTAAGTTGAGCCTAGCATCACGTCGTCATCGTCAGCACTCACCACTACCACCACCAGCTAGTAGCTAGTAGTGGAATGGCATATATATATAGCGAAGAATGATAGTGAAAGCAGACACAAAACCCAACTGGCTTGCATTTTGGTGTCGTTTTCTCAGCTCGGCTCCTGTTCTGTTGTTAGCGGTACCCAAAATAGAGTAAATCCTTCATGCATATAGTGAAAGGGAAACCCGAAGCGAATGAAAGCGCGTGTGTTTGTACTATGCATCAAAAACTTTTCCTCGTGGTGTGGTGTGGCGTGAGGTAGTAGTAGTAGTAGTAATATGTTTGTACGTGTCTGTATTTACATTATGATCACTCTTGCTGCATAAATGGTCTCGGAGATGTGCATTTCGTAATACAGAATACACACTAGATGCTGATCCTGATTCCTATACACACTCACTCTGGCTGTATATATATGTGCGTTTGCACTTAAAAACTTTCTAATTCTGAGCGATCTTGCAGATCGCCTGTATTTTGCATAATATTAGCTATTTGCCGAGTTGTGCCTGCTGGGAGAATTATACAAGCTTAGAAAATTGGGATGCAAAGTAAAGTTGAATCGGAGCTACTTGTCTCGCAGTTACTTGAACATTTTGACGGGCACTAATGCGAGCATTAAAGGCTTGTTGAAAATTTTGGATTTTCACTTAACTTCTAAAACAGTCGTCGAGTCGTCATGTGGATGTCGGCTCACCAAAGAATGTTACAATTCAGCAACCCATGGCATCTTCTTGCTCTAGCAGCACAAATAAAGGAGATTAAAAAATACATATCTTACGGCGACACGGAGTGTTGCAAAGGCGATGAAGCTATCAAGAAGATTTGCGCTTTAGCCATGTATAAAAATATGCATCAAACTACTATTTCTTTCCATCCCAGCAGATCAATAAATACATCAACGAAAAAGTTGATAGACTTTCACTAGTTTCACTATATACTACTTTGGTTTCATTAGGTATTCACCATTTTTGATAAATGATAAGGAAGGGTACTTTGGTATTATCATCTCTACATAAAGATAGTGGCTAAACCAGGACATTCTAGGCATAGTTTTATTGTCCTTATCATTCTGCACACGTTCCCCTTTTCTGAATCAAATCTTAAACGTTGTGTTCAGTTTCTCCATAAGAGACATAACATAACCATACCATAACTGTAATGTTTACAGCATATTACAAGAGATATCTTCCGGTAATTGCTGATATTCATATTGGAGTGTGCATCGAAATGCATGAATGGTCACAAAATACCGTAAACATGAAGCACACACTGACTGTTAATATGAGTCGATTTATCACAAAATTACTTGCCTGTGCAACCACACAATGCACAACAGGGCGTTTGCTTTCTCCCTATGCAGAGTAACCTTGTATGTTCCACAGCAAAAGAAGGGAATTACCCACCGTGTCAGGGAACACTACTCTGTCGCCATTGTTTTAATTCTCTCTTGTCACATATTCAAGAGAAGAACATAGAGGGGCTGATTGCTCTTGTGTGTAAGTGGACCTAAGAACGGCTGTTTCCGTCTCTGCTCCATTCCTCTTTCAAAAAGGTAGTCTTTAGCTACTTTTCAGATTGCCGTGTGGAATATATTCCTCTTTTGTCGTGGTAAACACTTTGTGGGTTGACAAATTGTAAATGAAAGTAATGGCAGAGTCGGCACAAGTCATCAATCCACATCCTGCGTAATGAGTGTGTGTGTAGTAGTAGTCAGTAGTAGTAGTAGTTCATATCTCTTAATGAAGCAGAACGGGAAAAGCCTACTTTTTCATGCAGTAGTGTGTCTGTCTGTGTCGAGGATGCATTCCAGCCAGACGGTTTCAACTCTTTTAGTAATTGTCCATAGGGAAGGAAGGTGATATTCACGCATTTAACCCTTGACATACTTGCTGCTTTTATGCTTCACTTCACAGCACAGAAACTGCTTCAGTTATGTGAGCCGTGTGCGGATTTGAGTAGTAAACCGCCAGAAGGTGCATGAATAGTAATGAATCTGCAAATGATGGAAAACTCTTTCCTTGCTTTATGAGTGCCCTGCACAATTTTTTTACCTTAATTATAAAATTGAAGGAAAGCACATAGCCAGCAGAGTTTCATCTCGTAATCAGTAGTCGGATAATAGTGGAAGCATTTGTGTGAGTCAAGCTGTGTAGCAGAGCAGAGTTATTCAGGATTAATAACAACTTGTACACTGTATGAAGTGTGAGACATTGAAAAATGACTTAAACTAAACCAGATACTGCCATTGAGCTTACTTTTAGGGAATAAATGGTTGGGTGAAAACTTATAGAGTCAAGAGTATAAAAATGCTCTGCCCAATACAATCATTTGTGGCGTCTGCTTTTATTTCTTCTCTGTAATTTTCGTTCTCGATTCACGTGCAACGTACATTCATTCAGTCGAGTCATTCATATTATTACCAACGTTTTTACTATTACCATGATTAACCCTAATTGACTTTAATCATAATTGAGTGTGGACTAGTGTGGAGAGAAAAGTATGAGGACGAGAAAATGAATTATTATAGGAGAACATTTTTTCTTGGTAAAATTATCTTGGACTTTCTTCCCTTACCCTTCTTCATGAACCTTGGCTAAACCATTTAACTTCTTAAAATCACAAGTAAAACCTCTCTCCGGGGCAATATGCATGCATTATTGCATGCACGCAAGTTTTTAACGTGCGTATGCATAACTTTTATCTAACCAGCTAGATTAACAAATCAGCAAAGATTTTTTATAACCACCGGTGGGCTCAGCTGGGGTTGCAAAGTCTGTTAATTAAGCTTGATCATTCTCTACACACTTTCTTATCTAATTGTGGGCAAATAGTATGACATGAATATATTATATTACATATATATGGGTACCTGTTAGATGAGTATGCCATACTAGAAAGGCTTAGTTTGGATAGAGAAAAAACGGAAAGAAAGACCTAACCAACGATACGATAAGTTTAGAGATAAAACTACGTAGTTGACACAAAGCTCATATAATGCCAACTTGTACGACATTACGGCAGGCATGCAGAAAGTTCCTTGACCCTTGGGATCCGGTGCGGGGGTAGTGGTCACCGGAGGTGATCCCGCACCGAAAAATATCCCGCACCACACATATATATACATATTTATATATATATGTGGCAATTAATTTGGTGCGGGACCCGCAAATTTCACCATTTTTAAAAGAAATTGTAAAAAAATTTGCCGAAAACCTGCACCGTGGAATCCATCCCCACAAATCCCGCACCGAAGGATCTAAGGATCCCAGGATCCGGAACTTTCTGCAACCCTGCATTACGGTGCACTGCACGCAACAAAAGAAACGGAAGAAGTAGTCTTCGGTTGTTACCCTCATTCATTACATTCTTTGAAGATTATATGAAATATGGGAAAACTTTCTCGATGATATTTTTCCTAGAAATGGTCTCATTTCGTTTTTATACTTTTTCATGTTGGTCAAAAAAAAGGAGACAAAAATAAATGAAGTTAAACAAAGTCAGACTCTGAAATTTTCATGGATGACTGAATGGGTCAAGTCAAACCGCCTTTGGCTTGGTTGGTTTTTACTAGCTTTCCCATTAAATAAGTACAAGCCGACGAACAAAGCCGCACTAAAAGCGAAAGCTGGGAGAAATGTTACGCCAAAGTAATTTGGTAGAAACAAGAGTCACGGCGTAATGTGTCAGTCACAAGAAGGAGAGCGGGCAATGAATATTAAAATGGCTCTTTCAAATGGGAAACGGGAAATGACACGTTTTTTATTACACAATACGATTTATCAGTATTGCAATCGCAACTGGAGTGGTGTACACTTGTCGCTTGAGTCTATGTATGTAGATTTCGCATGTGTACATTTATATGCCTCATTAAAAATACTTGTACGTTTGGGAGAACCGAGTTCGAAGGTTCCCCCAAGATTTGTCAACATTATCAGAACAGCTAAATCTATCTAGCTCTGTCTTGTTGTCATTGGTGGTGGTGGTAGTGGTGGTTTGAGTTGTTGGATTGGAGTAACGGAACCCTGGAGCAGAAGCCGGAACAAATATAAACATAAAATACAATACAAGAGAAAACTCCAGACAAATACTATTAGGGATGATAATGGCAATATAATGAAAGTAGCTTATATGCATATATTATGTATCACATCAAAAGATACTATATATCTGTACTGTCGGAATGGAATATAGATTTTACTCCATAACTATAACTCTACTTCCTGCTGAAAAGAACTACTCTGAATGTGAATGCACATGAATAGTAATTTATTTAACTTATTTTCCCCAGCCTTTATTCATCATGCTTAAATTCACAGCAGAGACAAAAGAAGAAGGATGCAACCCACTCAACATTGTGCAATATTTCAAAATTAACTGGATTAACATGTTGTTGATTTGATTGGCTTGGGAGAATTGCGCGTCATATATTTTATGACTCTTTATTACTTTCTTGTTTGTGCTATTTTAAGTTTGGTCAAAGGATGCGGTGACTTTTTAGAATGAGATAACAACGGTCGTGTTTATTCATTTATGGGGAACATTATGCAAATGAGTAGTTAGACAATTATAAATCAACTTTCAAATTTCATGCCCAACAATTAATCTAATTATGAAGGGTCACATGTAATACTTTTCCTCTCCTGCACGCTCTCTCGTCATTAACCACTGGTACTACTATATTTAATATTGCATACTACTTCGCACACTGGTAGCAAAGAGTGGCAGAGAGACTTTCTCATTTTATTTAGGGAGAAAGCAGTGTGTGGTCTTGTTACTTTTATATTGGGATAAATGTGTGTTCGTAATGGTCCTTCTTGTCTGATCCTCACTCCGCAACTACACGGTGTAAATGTGGCGTGGTGTATGGATGATGTGATGCTGTGAGTGTATGTGAGTGGGTATACGTGTATATTCTGTTCTGAGTAAGAAAATCGGGAAATGAAAGTTGCTCGAAATAAATGGGAATAAAAGCTAAAAGTTTTGCTCGCTCATCTGGCGAAAAGCCTCACAGCTATGGACATGATCATGAAGCACAAACGAAAACTCTTATTGCACGGCACGACTCTTCAGAGTCGGGTGAGGAAAACTCCTTTAAAAAAAGCAAAGCACGAGAAAATTCACTAGAGCTAAAAGTAGAGAGACAGTCGTCGGGGTATTCAGTAGTAGTAGTAGTAGTAGTGAAGCTCTTTCAACTTTGGAGTATCAAATCAAGCTAAAGAGTACGAGAAAGGGGGAAGATGCACGGTAATGCAAAAAGTAAACTAGCTACATCATCATCCTGAAATGGACGCACGCATTGCGGTGAAACATGCATAAAGCATGCCAAAATGTATCTTTTTCACTCAACCTCCTCTCTCCTACGATGACTTTTTTTCATGTGGCACTCCTGAAAAAGGAGATCTTCTGTGAAATTGGAGAGTATACTATACGTTGTGATGTGATGCCTTTTGGTTGGTATATGTGACCTATCTTGCTGAAGGAAAATGTCACGTTGTCCACGCTTACTGTACGCATTTAGCACGTAGTAAAAAATCAGCAGGCCTATTCTGTCGATTGTACTTGACTATAAAACCTGGTAACTTGAAAATGAAAACGGTTTGAGTTTTTCAAGTATGATTCTCCCTATTTTACTAATCGATAGCATGGGTTAAATTTGGATATAGTTAGTTACGACAATCTATTCGCAATAAGCAAAACCTTTCACCAAAATTGGTACAGATTACTATTTTCCCATTACTCTTTACATTTACTATTTTCATGTTTTGGCTTCCAATCGTAAAACAAGTGATGATGGAAGGAAGGCATAAAGTAGCGAATAAAATCCTATCATCATATCTCACATTAGTGTACTAAAATTTGTAGCCATTTCGCCTTTTCTACTCCCACACTTATTAATACACTAGGTACATACGTGCATTATATAGTGATAGTGTCACTTACTGGTTGACAATGCGATGATGATATGATAACAGCTCCTGCTGGGAGTTTTACAAGTAAAATTTTTGGAATTATTATTCTTTCGCCTTGGCTCGTGTTGATATATTATAGGTTGAAAGGCTTCAGTGGCAGTGGCAACCAGACCACTCTAGAATCACTAGATAAAAAGTCCTTTTTCGCTTTTAACCTCACCGCTTGCCTTCCTCCTTCATCCTGCATTCATATAGATGCGAATCTAAGAATATATAACACATGGTGTATAAAAATGTAGAAGCAAACACTAACCAAGTCATGCAATGGTTTGATGACTCACAGCGAGAGGTCAACAAATATTATTACACTTTGACAAAATTTCTTGTCTGCATGGGTGTGGAGGATGTGATGATGAGAAAAGTTGTATGGCTCAGTCAACGCTTATCGTATGCATGCATCGTATTAGGTTACAATTTCTTCACTCTCTTACAAAAGCAATCAACCAGGTCTTAATCAGATCTTTGTTATTTTTAAGTAATCTCACACATATGTGTGTGCTATGTGCTTGTAGTTGTAGTGTGATTACATTTCTATTATCTGTAATCTGTAATACGCGCACATTCTTCTTGAAAAACTTCACCTATTCACAAACACAAAGCTCGAGCTCAACCTTATGTGATTTCAGCATACAAATGTATGTATATACCTATTTTTCTTAAGCCTAGCCAAGTTAACTTGCCTTTCGTACGTACGTACGTACGTATCTGAAAAAAGCAGGAAGAAAGAAAATCTAATCACAAAGGAGAAAGCTTACTTGTAACATGATTAATGTCTGAAGCTGTCAAGCTGAAATTCTTATGGATTCGCTTCTCCGTTTTTTCCTTTGATTGATACAGTTATCAACAAATCATTTTTCCATGTCCACATAACAAAGAAGTTTTTTTGGGATGCTTGATTTACAGTTTTGCTTACTTTACAACTTTCCTTTCGTTTATGAGAAAAGGTAAAAGTAAAGAGAACTTTTATAATGCAATGATTTTGTAGAGGTTGAAAGGTTAGAAAAATGAAGGCATTTATTATCTATTATAAAACAGAACATTTCTTTGTCTTTAATTTACAACTACCTACAACTTTCATGGGCAAATAGATTTACGTAAATTGAATATAAGTCATCTCAAATCTATTACTTAATAGTGATTTGAGAAGTGTCACATTTACATCGTATCAGGGCAACTTTCATGAGGATTAAGCATTTGTCCAATATTTCCGCTTCCAAACTTCTTTCGTATAATAGCATGGATATATATATAGTTTTCTGAATTCCTATATGTTAACTTATTAAACTTTTATCTTGTTTCAAGGAAGGATATATGAACGTAGTGTACATGTTTCAGATAGCTTGAGTCATCCACTCACATTTCTCCGACTTCCAATGTCAATCTTCATTACGATGCATTCGTATTCTGGTATCGTACCGTACCTCACAAATATGAAAGTAGGAGGTGATGAAAGAATGATACAAAGTACGTAAAGTATCGTATTAGAACATTCCTAAATGTATTCAGAGCGTAAAATATATATAGTGTAGTTCCGTATTTTTTATAAATTCCTTTTCATTGACTATTTTTAAGAAGTTTTTTTACCAGTTTCTTGCTAAGGACAAACTTTTTTTTGGTACTATTTGTAGCATTCGTGCTAACAAAATGGAATAAATTGTAATTGTCCCCCAAGTGCCAAGTAGGCTTCCATGTTTTCGCTCACCGTATGCCCATAGTCCATTCGATATTGAACGTTAAACGTGGAGTGTACATAGGTGTAAACTTTGTGTGCCTGCATCTCTCATTTAAAGTTCGGTGTTGGAACAGTGAGCTCAGCTCCGAGCAGTATTCATTTATGCAACTTTCTGCATTAAACTTTTATGGGTCTTGCTTTTTTGGCTGTGTGCTCAAGAAGTGTGAAAACCTTGTTGTTTCTCCGTCTGCACGAAAAGAAAGGGACTAAAGAAACGGAAGGAAAAACAGTGATGAGAATATTGTAATGCGATAAGTCCTTCCAATTGCGTCATTTATGATTTAATCCTTTGTGAACAGATGGAATTAAGTTTGAGCTTATGCAGATGCAGATAGCAAGCTTGCAGTCAGTTTCTTTAAGCTACTACTGCTGCTGCTGCTTTCACAATAATACCTTTCGACAAACGAAAAATACTTAGTGTGCACCTTTTTCGGTTATTGGAATCTAAACGAATTGGTGCATAATATAATCATTATTATGCAATGAGGGAATTAATGAACCGAATCAGGGAGACAAGAGATTGAAACTTTGATCTGATTTTTTAAGTACCCAATTCACTTTACTGAATTTCATAAAATAGGGTTCATATATCTATGATATTTTACCTTCAAAATCCAACCGTATTTTTTATCTGTCATCATCAATGACACCAACAGGAGCAGCAGCAGCAGCCACCCAATGCACTCAAAAGCAGGCTTCCCTTTTCCCCTTGCACTAGCTCATAACTAGCACAATTTGCATGCATGCTTTTCGACTACCAGCACAGAATAGAAAGAGGTATTACACCAGCATTAAGCTTTTTAATATAACATGTGCTTCCATTGACTGCATGCGAAGTACCTCATGACCATTTCATTTTCAATCCCACCGGAAAAGGCTAGTCTCATTTTCTAGCTATAGGGAGATGAAAGTCAGTGACGCCATGCTTTTGTCCTATGAATTGTAAGGTACAATCAATTTCTTTGCTATACATACTACTTACTACATGTCACCATGAATTCATGGTTTCTACTACGCTCTCCTTCTTCCACTATTTAATAACTTTGGGCCAAGTAGTCGAGCCAAGCCAGTCAGGATGCAAGACCGGCAAGAGAGCTGTAAAAAGATCCATGGAATCTGCCTGGAACAAAGAGAGAGAGAGAGAGAGAGAGAGAAAACGGGAGAAGAGCTGTTGGTTAATTCTAGAATTCCTTTGAACTCCCAAAAAGCTAACCACTTCACATTCATGAAAATCCTAAAAGTCCTCCGTTCATCACTGTATGGCGACATTATGGAAGGATGGTAAATTGTAAGAAGAAGTAAGAGCTAGCAGAGCATGTTCTTAATATGAACAAAAGCTTGGTGAAAAATAGAGGTACGTTCGTTCTTACTTTTCCTCTTAATTCCATGGGAGTGGGAGCAGTACATACATATATTTCGTCATCACAATTTAGCTTAAAACCACGTTACTCAGAACAAGAAAAGGTAAAGGTTGTTTGGTTTGCTTACATCTTACATTCCACTGCTGCTTGTTTACCCATTTTCTTTCAAAGTTTGAAGCAGATTTGGTTGGTTTTATTAATGAAATGCTGCTATTTGGCTGCAGCAGTCTTGTCTTCAGTTATGTGTATGTGTATCAATTTTTCTCTCAAGTAGGATAAGCAAAACCAAAGAATTTCTTTCAACTCGCAATCCACCCTTTCATTTGTAATCTAGTATATTTTGCAATTTAAAAATGACAAGACTCAGTTTTCCTAGTTAGTTCCATGTGTGTTTGGTTGAAGTATCATGTGCTGACACATTTATTTAAAATCTGATCTTTAAAGTCCAACTGTGGGCCGTTAACCAGATAAAATCTCTGAACAGTCGTAACGGAGTTTAAAGAATCAGATTCGATGTCTTAATATTCAAGTATTCTAATAGGCTGCTTTTTCATATTAGTCAAGAGTGTACAATTTTTGAGTTACGCTACATAAAATTTATCCGGAAAGATTTGCATATAAAAACTTTTAAAGAAAATATTATGGCCGAAGATTTAGTTGATATAGCGTGCAAGGGGCTGCTCCTGAATGGAGGTTTGTTGATGACTCATAATAATGACTGGATCAAAATTATAGCAAAAAGGCGGAGGAAGGAGTGCATAAACCTTTTATCCAATGACTGCTCCTACTAAACTTGATGTCTTGAAGTTAGAAAAACAGAATATACTGCAGGGACTCGTGTGAAGAAAAGCATTCCGGAAGTCACATTGTATTGTACTGTACGCTGCTTCATTACTGTATTGCAAGAAGTTTATGAGGAAAAGCAAATAATATTAATTGCTCAAATAAGGCAGCTCGTTTAAACATCGGACAAACTCAAGGGAAAACGATGTGTCGTCATTCCCCGTGCATACTATTCAAACTAGTTTATATATAATGTTTAATGGAACAAGAACACTTTATTACTACTTCCTTTAATCTAAAAAAAACTAGTACCAGAGTACCATTCCATGCAACGTACGTACTAATAAATAGCACCCTTTTTAAAGCTTCCTTCATGTACTCACCACGCCTCATAATCACGAACATAAAATGTGCCTATCTACTTGCTTAAAATTGCATTCTTCCATGTCATATGTGTATTTCAAGAGTAAACAGCATTAGCATTTTTCTTTAGTGGTAATGGTGAATCGTCTCGTCCTATAGGCAAAATAATAACGTGGATGGCAAACAAAATCGTGGCCTTTTTGCGTTCTATCTTCCTTGAAAAGTTGACACAAGGGCAAAATTTCGGTTGTAACGGACTGGAGAACAATGAAGAGCATTATGTGATTCAACAATGACATTATTTACTTGCTAAAGGCAAGCCAGTGGAGGCAACGTAGTGGCACTACCAACTACGAAACGAGAACATAAACCGATTCTCGGAGCAATATCGTGCAAGAAATCACGCACAACACAATGCGAAGACAATGAGCAGTGAAACACATGTGCACGCACGAAGTAGAATGAAGGAAGTAAATAATCATGAAGTACACGGTCTATGTAAAGAAAAAAAATGCTTTGTACATAAGTTTTACGCCTTCCCTTTCTACTACTATGGAACAGAAAATATCCTTTAAATTACATGGTTCCACGCTTGCCAACAACTATTTAGAATATTTCTTTACCATTATATTACTCTTTACTTAATGTTCTCTCCTTTCCGCTGCGCTATTTAAAAAAATAAACCCCGTACACTTTTTTGTGTGTGCACTGCACACGTATGCATATTACTTTTTTGGCGTAAGAACTTTCTTGTCTCTCGCCTCCGCTCTGCTGCTTCAGAAATTTCATGCCACGTTCAATGGAGCGTAGCAAAAGAGAGTCACATATAGACGCTAATTTAAAAAGCGAAGTAAGAAAAACGTAATGGATTGAACGGAAGGAATCAAATGATTTTTACGAGAATTAACCATCCAGGAAAGAAATAAAATGAGAAACTTATGCTAATTGCTGTGACAGGATTCTCAAAGCAATTTAAGCTACACACACACTTTATTTTTTTTAAGTGTGCGTGGCTCCTGTTGTTAACTAATTTTGTAAGTACTTGAATGAAGTAGCTTCAAATCGTTTGTATGAGCCTGGAAATTTTGAAGCAGGAAAGAAATCATTGAGCTATTTTGCAAATAACTTACACTTCATATAAATGTATTTATATATTATGCTACTGTAATGCAGACATATCGTTCTCTAAAATGTCTCTCGTTCTTTTATATGCCATATATGCCTTATTGAGTATTCCAATATTTGCACGCACGTACGTAAGATCACCACCGGTAGCTCAGATAATAATAATATAAGGGAAATAGAAAAGCTCCAACTGAAAACTGTTTCATTATTATCACAAAATTTTTCTCTAGCTGCTTCCAATGTGCTCATGTCAGAGTCAGGCTCCCTCGCACAGTTCGTATATCGCAAGACTATAGAAAAATTCTGCTGCGTTTGTCATCACTATTTATGTGCTATTAAAATATACTTCCTACTTTCGACTACATGGGACATTATCCCTATCAGCTAGACGCATCTATGACCGTCTCAGCTGATATGTCATCGTCATTTGAAAAAGAAAGTTGTGATTGCTTCGTAATATGTAAGCCTATTTTTTTACTCCCATACCATGTGCTGCCTGCTTCGAAAACATATATATAGGGATGGGATAATATGGGGGATGGCATGGCATGACATGGCATCCATGTCCACAGAGGTTACCCAAGTCTGTAACGATTACTTCCGCTATATTACTACAAGAGAGGACAAGCATATTATCATCATTGTATCATCAGGAGAGTAACAGACTCTGCAAGCTACTACAACTACAACGTAGCAAAAATTTCATTTGATGCGTTATTACATCCCGAGACAAGTCTTGATATTACTTTATTTTTCACCACGCTCCGTCCGCTCCCTTCCTCCATGGATGCTAGAATTTGTGAACCTTTTTTCTTCTTGACATGTGTGTGACTGTGTGCACAGGATCTTATTGTATCTTTTTATAAATCATGCATTTTGGAATACATACATACATTGCATCACATCTTACTACTTCCTCCTCTGTTCTTTGTAGCAGCAGCATAGTGATGTTTTCTGCTTCCTTCATGTACTCCTTTTTTTTATCAAGTAGTAATAATAATATATACATATACATATAAGAATTGTCCTTTGAATTTAACGAGAAGAATGCAAGTTTAGTCAGTTAAAAAAAGGACATGGCACAATATGCTGGAATAGTGAAAAGGAAGGGAGAGGAAAGGAATAAAAAACAAGGAACTAGCCATGCAATGCAACCGAAATGTAGAAGAAGAATTATCGCTCTGCTAGTCACAAGTCTTTTCAAACTCCATTTATATGCTTGACATGTCAACTACAGAAAAGCATGCTGTATATGCTTGGAAGAACATTATTGTTCATGAGATCTGCTCTTACCTTATGAGGTCTCCTTCGACTGCTGCTCTGCTTGTTGTATAAAAAACGTCGTATTTCTCTCGGCAGCTTGTAAACAAGTGTACCTTGTAAGTTAAGATTACGTTAGATTAATAAAGTTACGAGCTAGAGGTTAGCTATTAATATTGTCAAATAATGTACGTTGCAGTTGCAGGTTTTTGACTGATACAATTACAAAATTAGAAATGTCGTGGTCGTGAGTGAGTTAGGGAAATGTCATTTTGCTTCCGAAATTAGCATTTGTTATGGAATAAATGCTCTGTAAAAAATACAACTTATACTGTTAGTTGAGTTATACCGACACATAACATGCATGTTTAGTTTTTGTGTGCATATAATAATACATCGATGAAATTATTCTGGTTCATACAGCATAACCAACTGTAAATTCAATTTTTGTATTGCAACTTTTGAGCTTTTAGATTCTTGACTGGCTTACGGCTTACTTCGATTTGTATGGATTGTTGACAATTAAAGAAATGAAGTAGAATGATTTCGAAGAAGTCGAGCAAAAAATGTATAATACATTATAATACATTTCGAAAAAGGATGATTTTTTTGCAAATGCACACCTAAACAACGCGCATTAATAGTAGCTGCAACCAAGCGAAGTGAACCCGGCATGATAGCCTGGTGTAAAGTCCCCATTACTTATGTATGAGGGACTGGTCGCGCAAACTCATGGTCTCCGATTTCGCTGAAAATTTGCAGGAATATGTATTTTGATGCGTAGATTACGAATCTGAAATCATTAGCCGGTTTCGCGACCAGTCCCTCATACATAAGTAATGGGGACTTTACACAAGGAGATATTCGTATCGAATTTGGCATTAGTCAGTGTTCAGACCTAAGTTTAGGGTCTACACTCGCGTACTTTTGATCCCTAAATTTAGGGTAGAAACGCTGACTGTTATTTACTTGATTATCACGAGTATCATAACAATTCTGAAGTTTGTATTTGATGCAACTTTTGATTAGCAACATAACATAAAAGAAGAGTAAATCTATTTAAGCCCAATTTGATTGATTTTATGTTTCGTGAAGCCGTTAGTTTAAATGATAACCGTTTTCAAGATATCATCGTCCAAATTGTTTACCGACTGGACAGTAATTTACAGACAAAAAAAGTTTATTCTCTTAAAGTGTCTGCACAGCACACCTTTATAAATAGAAACCCCTTTGGAATTTCTTCTCTGTGAGTTTGTAATTTGTTTCGTAATTTTCCCTTGTTAATTTAACAAGGATCAGCCACAAAAGTATTTTTCTGACTTTGCAGAGCACGGCGTACAGAATACCATTCTGTAGTATTGTAGTACAAACATCAAAACGCTGTTACTGAAGACAATCCGTATTTTGCGTGAAGATTGTGCTAAGTCAATGGATCAAGATGTTAAGTACTCAGTGGGAAACGTACTTTTCAGCAAAATTTTTGCATGGCGAGACGAGCAGGCGAAGAAAATGGATGTATTTCCTACTATGGTGATGACCAACAAAATGATAAACAGAATCTCCAGAGGATTCATTGTCCCGAAAAATATAACACCATACAATTACGTAACAGATGAAGCAGAGGAGAAGTTACAAGAGATAATTTCCAATTTTATCACTACAAGGAAAATTAAAGTAAGAAAATCAGTCAACTTGACTTTAAACAAAGAGTCTGTGGAGACTCGTAGCAGTGAATCACTGCAAGGAAATGTGGAAGATAGCGAAGTGCAGGCAGCTGCACATGCGCGTCAGGATGATTGGAATTTCTCAGAGACGATGGAATGGGCAGTAGACTTTTTGGAGAATTTAGAAGAGAGCACCATAACTAGGACAGTTGAAGAAGTTTCATTCGAAGAGGATACGATTGACCAGAACGAAATGGGAATCGCTGAGACCATTAACGGTGGCGTAGAGGACATGGAAATAGAGGAGACTAAAGAGGAAGAGGCAATTCAAAAAATGCGTATTGTAGATAGTGTAAATAAGGAAGAAGGTTTAGTAGGAAATGAGGAGATTGTAGAACGTAGAGAGGGAGAAGTAGAGATATTTGAAGTAAATATGTCACTAAAGGAAATGTATAGTGTAGCAATGCGTGGAATATGTGATAAATGTTACGGCGACACGCATGTTTCTAAAAATTGTCCATTTCGCAAAGCTTCCAGTAGAACTGAGTTAGTTAGAAAAGAGATTAAAGCTAGGTATAACGAGTTATGCATTCGCTTCCCGGAAATTCGCGAATACATGAGCAAGAGACGATACGAGCTCAACCAACAACGGAAAGCCCGGAGGAATTCTTTTTGAGGTCGGTGAGTCCGGTTCCAGGAGGGTTTTAGGGGAGGTAATGCAGAGCACGGCGTACAGAATACCATTCTGTAGTATTGTAGCGTAAGCGGTCATTAGGTACCTGGTATGTAGGTACAATGAATAGATACTGGAGTGCAGTATGCAAGTGGATAGGATAAAGATATGTGTACACTTGAGATGACAAGTGTAAAGGATAATAAACCTGACAATAGGCAGATATATAGTAACCTGCGATCTAGCATTTATGCTGAATAAAGTTAGCATAAGCTGTGTCTGAGTAGTTCATTGGTTTAAAAAAGATTTGAAAATTTTCATAATTGTGGCTGCTATTGAGATTTTTTTCAAAAATTGACCTTTAATCACTTATAGGTCACGCTGGGGTCATTTCTGAACTTTGATATTAGCATAGTTGAGTTTTTCTTGAAAAATAGCATCATTTTGATGTATCATAAGCCATGTTTTGCTATTAAAATTTTTTGACCTTGACCTTTGACCCAGTTACCGTTGACCGATTTTGCTCATCTTAGAACTTAGCCAAGAGCTTGACCTAAGGTATCGTTTAGCAAAAAGAATTTTTGAAAATCTTCAACGGTGTAAAAGTTATCGTGCGAACAGACGGACAGACGGACGGACGGACGGACGGACAGACAGACTATGATCCATTCTAAAAAACCTGCTTTTGATTGATCTTCGATCGCAGGTTAATTAGAATAATATGATAATGATATGTACGTGAACGTCAAAGTTCTATTTTGAGATAAGTTGAAGGACATGGGAGGATAATATTCATTCCTTCACTAGAATCCAGAGCCTACGGTTCAACTAAATTTCTATTCCATAATTTGAGTTTCTATTCTTTAGTTAAAATTATATATTTAATGTGAAAGTTTCCGATAGAAAATAAAACCTTACTTTAGTATATTAAAGTATGTGCTTTCGTAGTAGCTTTCTAACAGTTATTAACGCTTAGTACAAGTGCTAATCATCATCACAGCTTCCCACTTATTCACCGCTATTGATTGTGGACTCCGCACTAATCAGAAACCTGAATATTCGTAGCAGTCAAAGTCGTTATCCGTAAAGTCACACAAAGGTAGATAAGCCACCCAACACTTAATTAATTGCATGGTATAGTTAAAACAATCACTCATAAGACATAGAGTAGCAAGCATACTCAGGAGCATGGGCATCGTTACAGTGCAATTTGGCCAGTAAGTTCACCCATAGTTCCTGCAACTTGCTTCACATTCCAACAGCGTATATGTTGTAGTCTTTTCGTCCTGGCCCTAAGTAACTTTGTTTTCAAACCACGTGTGTATGGAATTCTTTTTATACACACACTTCCTGATCATAATTAAAGATCTGCATGTAAGAGAAGACGTTGGTGTAAAAATGCTTTTCGACTTTCTTAATTGCAGCCTCTAATGAGATTTTTTCCTTTAGATAATCAATAGCAAGATCATAGACCCATAGACGACTACCAATTCAACTCTTTCATTATCTAGCTTGAATGTGCTCAGTCATAATGATTGTGTGGTAAGCATTTAACAGAGAAATGGGAAGAAAAGCTAGCTTTGGCTTTCCAATGCGATTATCAGCTAACCAAGTAAGTATTACAAGTAGCTTTGGAAGATGGTCTTCTAAGCTCCATTTCATTCCAGTCCTCTTTTTAATTGGACTCAGAAGCGTATAGCTATATTTGGACGGCACACCTCAACGAGCACTTAATACAGGTGGCATGCCAAACCGAATTGCATTTTATCCTTACCAAAGACTTGTTCCCAGCTGCAGTAATAATGAAAAAGTATTAAATATCCCGAAACATCCAGAGTTTTATCCGCTGAAAATGGTTAAAAGGAAAACTAAACTGAGAAGAGCATTGAGTTTTGTACAAAGTTCACATTTTTTTAATGTCTTATCTCTTTTGCTCTCCCATCCGTTGTTAGATCTGGGAAATGCTCTTTCATTTCTTTTCCAGCACACGCTTCCTTTTTATATTTAAATGGAGTTAAATGTCTACGAGGAAACTTTCTGTAAAAAAAATAACTAGGTGAAAGCCGCAAGTAAAAGGTAAAAAAGAGGGTAAGCTTGATTTAACGAACTGATTAAATCAGTAGATGCCTTGCTCTTTGATCTATCCTCCATAAAAAGGGATGTGTGAACTACAAAAAGAGAAGATCCAACGAAGAAAAATAGTAGGGATAGAGAAAATGTTAAGCCTAGAGTTGAGTTGTGATGGCATGTCTAAAAGTATTGACTAGAAGAGACTGGAGTGCTATATAGATACACATATAGGATCTATGATAACGTAGTCCTATAGCTGTCTTTTTGCATTGGCTTTTTAATGTGAGTGAAGAAAGGAAAGGTGTCGTCAACCGAATTTTTTCCCTGGCTTCATATCATCATCATATCCACACAGCGCAGCTTTGTGAAATACACGAACATTTCACAAACTTTTGAAAGTAGTAGTCGAAGTAGATATACACACCATGCTCTGGTATGTCTAGTACGCGAGGTTTTACGGTACATAAATTAGAAAGTTTCTGATTCAATGTAACTTGTATTTTGAATCCCATGTGCTTACTAAAATACGAGTGGAGAAATTTATGGAGGTGGGATTTAATCATGATTTAGATCCAGTTCTGATGAATGCTAGGAAAAATTATGCTCATAAATCCGAATAATATATTAGCTATTCATTTCATTTGTTCCTTTTTTTGGACTTTTTATGATTGTGAAATAAATTTTACTTGTACTCAATGACATTTCATTAGATAACCTGCCGATGAATCCAAAGTTTTTTTTTGAAAATAGTTTCGGTGGGGTCGTTTTCACATTACTTCAATGATGAACTCGTTCACATACATTCATGCATATATTTGTTTCATAGAATGAAAAGGTTTAACCCTATAACCATTGTCAACTGAATCATTTACTACGATATGATCAAACGCAGCAATAAAGAATGGAGATAAGCAATCTATTTCATTCAAAGTGGAAACAAGAAAGCATCAGGAAAGTGTCACTTTCAGTGGACGACACATCTCTTCAGTACAACTGACACAATCAATTTCCAAATATTTATAGACAAGTTGATTAATGTATTGTTTCAGTACCACTTGCACCACCAGCATTGCTGCAAGAAAACTTGAAAATCTCATTGGTTTGTCAAGGGGTTTGGCGAATTCGTGAGAAGTCTCTTGAGAAGAGATTTGAAATGAATAATGGAGGCTTCAACTGTTTTTGCACGGCACTCTCTGCCTCTACAAATCTGCTCGCTCCATTGTGGAACATTAATGGATCAAGGAAAGAAAGACTAAACATAGAATCAATGTTTTCTCTCAAATACCAATCAAGTTATTTTTTGTTCCGGTCTAGTTTTTCTTCTTCATTTCATTCCCAATTCCTCGACTCTCATCGTGATTCCTCGTTTGACGTAGGGCATGTATGTATATTCGCAAAACCACGAAGCGCGACAAAAATGCTATTACAGAGCGAACCCCTATCTGCAGCTCTAGATACAGACTGTATCATACAGTTTATACAATCTTGTATTTCTTTCTCTCACTCTTTTCGGCTCTTTAAAGTAACCTACAAAGTTTGAAATGCGGAAAAACCATTTAGTCCAGATGACAAAGTGCATGGCTTGAAGGCAGATATTAGTCCCAATCACAAACACGGAAGCAACTTTGTTTCAAAGCATGTGTGACGCTCCCAAATTTCTATTTTCAGATATATACAAAAACAAGTACACGATTTCCAGTTAATAAATAGTGGATGATCTACTTATAGTATAGTACCCAAGAAATTCAAACTAAACACGTATCACTTATAATATGCTATATAGGCTGCCAAGAAATCCCTAAGTCAGCAAATGTGGTTGAGTCGAAGTCGGCTTCCACTCTTTTGATTAATGGCTCTCGGGTTAGCTTCTTAAAGAAACTGCTTATTTTCTTTGTATCTAAAATTGAATTGGATGCATGTACCAGCTACCTACATAATTGATTTTGATTTACTTGTCCAATCAACTCACGATTAATCTTGTACACAAAAAAAAACGTTTTATTAAAGTACCAAGCTATAGTGTAAGAATGTTTTAAAAATCAAGAAATATTTCGTTGGAAAATATGTGTTATGCATAAAAATATGTGAGTTGTTATATGAGCAAATTGTCAATTGTCGACTATTGTTTTAAAGAATTATATGGGCACTAACCCTCACTGACGCCATATCATTTGGGCAAAAAGGATCTCAAAACGTGCAAATCAGACGAGACGATCATAGTAATAGTTTTATATTTGGAGTGTTGAGTGAGCATAGAGCATGTTCCAAAATTATGCAAGCTAAAGTAAACTTGAGTGGAGACATGTTAGAATGACACTTTGTGTCAATATTCATCTTCCATGCATGTATGTATGAATATATTAGGCATATTGAGCAGCTATATCCTTATCAGACTGCTAGTTACACAATATATATATTAAACATGTGTAGATGTAGATATATTATAGAATACTGGGCTTCATTGTTATGTTTTCAATTTCCATACTTAATGCCTTATCATCATCAGTACAATTTGTTTGTCTTGATGTCGCAATTACAGTGGCAGTACCACCGCCACATCAATTTACACACACTGCATTATTACAGTTTCTGCTTTGTTTAACCAAATTGAATCTCATTCCACTTTCACTCCATCCATGTCCCATAAATACTTGTCTTGTTTGAGTGTGATCGTCAGTCAGTATGATTGAAGCGGGTGTAAGTGTGGAATTGAGTGAGGAAAGCTGCTAGAAATTTCCTCATGTCGTTTTGTTTCCCTTCATTTCATGTATTCAATTTATACTTTAACATACATACACAACTATACCTAAGCACTACAATGATGAAAACAAGATATTTTCTCTCCTCATTTGTAAAGTAATTAATTCAATCCAGCTTCTCTGCTTACCACTACTACGTATCAGTATCCCTCTTCCATCTAAAAATTCAAACTAGGTCGTCATCATCCACTCGCGTCTATCTAAATTTTCAAACAGTTTTGGGGGCGGCTGAAGTTAAAGCTGTTTTGATGTCTAACCAAAAAGTTATGGATGTTTTTAAAAGTTTTTATACAAGATTGAAATGAATGTTCATATGTATACATATGAGATTTTGATAGTTATTGCAGACAGCAATGTGAACATAAGTATACGTATTGTAATTTTCAATATTACTTCATAAACCATGTTTGTACATATTATTCAGCCTTTTCTCCGGCAATAAACTAGTCAACGAATTTGAAGCTAGTATAGTGAAACAGCCTTGAAAGTGAAACTCAAGCTGGAAATTATTGCTGACTGACCTCGTTTGGTTTGATGATGATTTGATGATATACCTACCTACAAGGTGTATCCACTGCGGACTATGCGTAATAGTAAAATTAAGTGCATCGCATTTGTATATTACTACTTTTGTGTACTGCTTTGCTACAACTTGAAATGTCTACATGAATACAATTACGTAATATTATCCAACTATTATAGGCATTCCAGTCTTTTGTTCATAATAATTCTTTTGCTGCAGCGGATACGTAGGAGTAGAATGCTGGTGAAGCGCGCCTAATACGATGCGATACAGGAATGTCATGTCGTGGAACATAAATCCTGTTAAAGTAACTCTTCCGTAGCACCCGCCATCAGCAGAATAATTCCTTATGGACCTGATTACAAAAGTCTGCAATAAGGGTACCAAGTGTTGTAGTAGTAGTAGTAGTAGTAGTTGCACAAGGAAGAGTAGAGTAAAGAGTAACAGTCATCAACATTTTCTTTTTAATATGTCCGGATGAAAGCTTGTAAACATATATTATACTATGTAGTGCATGTAGATTGTACAATTTATCCGGGGGAAAAAATTCAATGCTCCTTTTGCAAACTAGCTGGTTGTTACAGTTCATGAGCAGCACCGGAAAACTTGTGTTGCCTGAGCGTAGCATCTCTCACAACTGCCACACACTGGAGGTTTGTTGCTGGAGAGAGTGACTGCCTTGGAGCACAATCATATCATTACAGTTTTTTTGGATAAGAATGAAAGCGGATGGATGGAAAGCGACGGTAGCAGCAGCACCAACTGTAGTGCATTATATGGCTACATATCAGATGGCAGATAGGTGAGTTTGAGAGCAGTCTACCATCATATCATCATGCCATACCACCACCACTGCCACCATATCATGCAGAGAACCATGAAAGGGAAACTTTCCTCACATGGATAGAAAGATGTGATGCGAGCAAGCTCCATAGACATTTCCTTCCATCTGCCTTATCATTTAAAAAGCAATTTGGCAGCAGAAGCGAGTGAATAGAAGTTTAAGAAATGAATTACTAGCAAAACTTGTGCCTCATGTATGGAATACGCTATCTGCCCTTATCTTGTCGTACATTTCTTACGTGTTTCATCAAGCTCATCCCAAAAATTCCGAAAAGTCTTCTCTGTATTCCCTCAACAAACAATTTTTTGGGGGAAAAGTTGGCTGGATGACGATGATGATTATCATCATCATTAGGATGAGATATGAGACTTTCATAGGTGAGCTAAGAGATAGGAATCGAAAACACACACTGGAGCCATAACCAAGTCCAGATCGGTAATAACAACTATATACAAACATTATATAGAGAGCAGTGGGATGGGAGCATATCTTAAAGAGAGGAAGAAATATATCTGATCAATATGTGAGTGCCACACGCCACACCACATGAATACTAGTTGGTTGAGACGTCATGGGACTTATCGTCACATCAGCGTAGTTTAAGCTGAGTTTAGTTCTAATGAGAGATGACTTAACTTTTAACAAATGTAATTGACAATGTGACCCCGTTCAAGTTAGTTACATATTGATTTTGTTGGTATAGTAAATGCTCTATATAGTAGTAAACAGAGAGGAAAGAGGCACATGTTTGTGTTAATGTACATGATATTTCTCTTTCTCCCCGTGCACGAATGTAAGTTTTTGCTAAATATTTGCAGACGCCTTCTCACTTCATGATGACAATAAAATATGGACAAGCAGATTGGAGCTGTCAACAAACACAGCTTTAGGGTTCCATGTGTCCCACATCCAAATATGTTATCGCCATTTTGAGAGCAGAGTGAGCTCTCTGCTTGTCGCCCTATTCACTCACTTTTCTCATTTCCTCTTTTTCACCATGTTCTACTCTCCTTTTGGGATACGAGATGTTACATATTGTTACACACACACACGTTTTGTGTGCCTGTGCCTCACCAGTTGTAGTCACATATAACAAATGGTGTTCGTAGCGCTGTTGGCGCTCCAAAGAAGAAGAAAAAATTGTCACGGAGTAATAATGCAGGATGACACTGAAAAACGAGAGGTAATGCAACTTGTCCTTACTTCTTCCATAGAAAAGGGACGAGCAATCATAAATCTGTGCATGTTTTGACTGCTCACTTATTTTCCGTATAATTTCATTCGTCTTAGTTGAAATACAACACACTTCTTCTAACATTTTAGACGATTGAGATGATGAATACGAATGCTAATATCTCGTATGTACCTTTCTTCTTACTTATGGCACAGAAAGGAAAAAGGAAGGAAATGAAGTAGTAGGAAAGGAAAGTGGATAAGATAGGGAGTAGCTCCAGAGCTTTTGTTTTCATTTGGTGTGTCTCTATGTCTGTGTATTATTCACATTTCGTGTTTCCATTTGCGTCTCATGCATTCACTGATTTGATAGAATACCATATATATATACATTTCTCTAGAATTGGAACAATAGCTTTTATTTCATTGTATTTCATAGCCTCCGTGATGTAGTATTAAATTCAGAATTTTATATCTTGCTTCTCCGTTTTTATTACAAAATGAAATTTCTATAAAAAATATGCAATTTTGTTATTGTTTGCTCCTCTCAATATAAAGCATTGTAAGACTTGAATTGAATACGAAGGAACAAATGTAAATCAAAACTTTTTTTCAGCTCCTTTATATCACATATGAATGAACCATTGAAAAAGAAAGCATAATACTAAATACACACATACTATACACAAGGATGAATAAGCTTTATATTCTTTATTCATGCCACTCAAAATATATACATATACAGTTACTCGGATGAGCTGTTTGGAAATATATTTCTCATGAATATTAATGTGTGCTCATTTGTACAGATTTTGTTTGTCAGAAAACATTATTAGAAGTACGAGAAAAGAAAACTCGTTTGACTTTTTTTTCAATGAAAAAAAAACAGATAAAAAGTTTTCTGCGTGCGAGCGTGCGTGCACTCGTATGCAACGATTCAAAAATATATATTATGTATCTCTCTCTATAGTGTGATTAAACAAATGGCCAAAGTTTGTGAGTGTCAACCTCAATTGAAACACGTGTGTGAAAGTATCACAAAAACACCCACGTGAAGGAAAATGGTTCGGTTCGACATGACCCATGTATTATTTTTCACTGTAAAACTTATTTCATCTCGCTATGTGTGCGTGTGAGAATTTACTTGCTATTTTATACTGCTTTTACCACTCGCGCTTTCTTTTCGTAGATGCAGCGAGCCAAAAAATGAGTAGTGCGTCAAATTTTAATTTTCCTTCAAAATTAATACCAGATACATACTATAGTTAGAAACATAACAGTACCAAGTGAAGTCAGGTATAATACTCTTTCGTAGAATTCGCGTTGAAAAGCAGTGCATATGCATGCAGATAAATGTAAAAAAAATTGTGAAAAGAAACGCTTTGCATTCTACAGAAACTGTCATTCAATTCAAATGCTCACAATGGGGTCTGTATTCTGTGTATAGGATCACGACTAAAAATGAAAAAGCACAAAAGAAAAGAAGAAATAAAGCTGGTTTGGTTCATTTGCAGTATTACTCACGGCATTTTGTGCAGTGCATGATCGTACTACTTGAATATAGCGTACATGTATACATGGAGCCTTTTATATTACACTTCAATTTCGCATTACCTTTCCAAATTCCGATCTCAACTGATTCCTTTTTAGCCATTTTTATTCTGACTCTCTTCCATTCTATTCTATTTTATACCTACCTCCCAGTTTTTTGAAGAGAAAAGGGAAATGAAAAGTTTTTCTCATATTGGCCTTTGTTGTCCCTACATTCATGCATTTCATGCTTCATTTTTTACTCCACACGACATGCACATATGGCTTTCAACATTTTTCAACTTTCAACTCAGTACTTAATTCACAGGGGCTTCTTGGTAGTTGGAATTGGAACCCATCTGTGAATCTAAGTACTCCGTTGGTGGATATGTTTTCTTATATGATCTGGAAATGAATGAATGAATGAATGGTACGCTTTTATTCGTGTCATCATCAACCATTGCCCAAAATGACAAGCAGCACAGCCAATATAAGATTTGAGCTGTGGAGTCTATAGTCCATAGCCCTTGTCATTGTGAAGTGATGACGGTAACTTACCAACTATACACTATATCTAAAGTTATATATATATAAGCACACTGTGAAAATTAGGTACAATATACCCAATTGTAAAAAGTCTTAGGCAAAGGCTTGCAGCTGAGACGCTCGTTTATGAAGTCCAAAGCGTAAATGTCTTCAATTACAGGAACTATCCTGCTCTGCTTTCTTCGCAAAAAAAACTTGCAGTACGAAAAAACGGAATGAACACATCATTTAGAAACTTCTTGACTTATGGCAGACAGCAGCATAGCATAGCGTTGCATTGGGAAGGAAAGAAGTGGTGGTGGCAAACAATGAAAGAAAAGTGAAAGAAAACGCCAATTCTAGGAAGAGCATAAAAACGAATGCCACATCATTATCGTTATTTTGTCGACCATTGCACGTGGTGTCATTATTATCATTGTCATCATGTCATTTTTTTCTCTCATGGAAATGACAACACTTTACTGAGAGAAAAGAATGGAATGTATCAAAGTGAAAGGAGTATGGTTGGGTTTCATCCTATCATATTATCTTGGGGACTCACGTTGCCTTTTCTCAGCTTATTACTTTTACTGCCCGTTATTACCGTGGTACGGAGTGACTCTATGAATGGCTCATTATGATGTTAATGTTGATGTCACACACACACGTGCATAAATGTAGCACAAAGTTGCTGATATTTGTATCTGCTGCTGCTTTTGTTGTTGCCCCCATGAATTTGTTTCCTCCATAATTCCAAATGGCGATGATTAGCTCTTTAAAGCGGATTTCGGTCGATAAATTCACGATCAGAAAGAAACACTTTATCATGCGATGAACTAATCAAAAACTCATGTAACATTATTGCTTGTTGCGCTTTTTATATGCTGGTCATGCCCTCATCACTTTGAATTGTCAATGTGCCAATAAATTTGAGAAGACTAGCCGGTAGTTTGATAATCACAATGCAATAATCTAAAGGATATTCCAATATGTCTGGGGGCGGCACACACAATAACACGTTAAGGCGGTCAATGCGCGCATTGGTCAATAATGCTTTCTTCCCTAATGTGTATACTGGTTTCAAGAGAATAGAACAGTTGCATGAGTTAGAAAATCACTTTACGTACGAATAAGTATGCTATTGAATTCAGGACAATTTGGAAAATTCTCTGAAAACTTTCAGCTGGGGTAGAAGACATTATGTAATAGCTTTTTATACGTTTCTCCATATTATTATTCTATGTTGCATTCGGTTCACTTTTCAAATCCAATAAAACTACTACTGGCTGAAGAAAAACATGACTTTGTAAGCCAAATGTCTTGGTGAAAGCGGTATAATGGGAAAATCCAGAAATAAGGCATGTATATTCAATTGGGAACTGTTGACTGCCGAACGAGGGTAATGTAATAAAAATAATATTGTATTATTATTATGACTTCATATACCTTGTTCTCTTTTTTATGTTATGTTGAAGAAAGGGTGAGAACACTTTTCCTAGATTGTTGGGATAAAGTGGATGAAGCACCACCCTATCACAATGGATTGTTTGGAAACATTTCTTTAAATTGAGTTCGCATAACTGAAACATCGAATTCAACTTCGTCATTCGTGCCTTTGGGAGTAAATGAAGTTGTTTTGTGCTTAAATTGTGATCGTTGTGCAATAAAACTTTGGAGAATTGCATTTTGTTTCACTGATAAAAAATTGTACTTTCTTGAAGACTATAATAAAGTTCTAGTGAATTTGAGATATGCGATCTTACCTTTATCTAGCGTGATTGGTCAGTTAACGCAAGGTAGATAATTGATCATCTCTTGATATCATTCATGGATTCATTCTTGGAATTTCTGAACGATTTGTTCTTTCTTCTTTAACGCAAACAACGAGTATTCGAATACTGATCGTGACTCACAAATTACATGCTACAAGCATATTATAAACACAATCGCCATAAAAGGTCTAACTGCTTAAGTGATGGTGATAAGCCCAGTTTGATAAAAGGAACAGGGTAAGAACTTCAGAAGCAAGAGAGTCATTCCACCCTCTGTAATGTTGATTGAATTAGCAACTTTTAATGAGACAATCAATGGATGTACCTATAAAACATAAATGTTGGTTGTATTCAAAAGTTCTCAAGGGTAGGGGGGTTCTAGCTGCCATTTGCTTATTGTCAAGTGGTAACTTCAAACAATGCAATAGAAATATATGCGGCACCTAACATGTATATGTATAGGTTATGCAATAGATTGAATAGACTAGAAAACTTTTAACTTTTGCATATATATCTGATCAACTCTTTAATTGTGGTGAATAGTGGAGGAGGAGGAGGAATATTAGAGAGAGAATGGAATATACTAAGGTACAAAAAATTTGTTTTACTTACACTAGCAGGCAGCTATAATGAGGATATATATCAAACTGTGTGGATATATTTATCATTGTATTGCTGTATAATCGATTTTCTTTTAACACGTGCAAGGTGCAAGACTGTTTTTATTGAAATTGCAAACTACACAGTATTTAATGGGAATTTTTTTTATTGTTTGCTTTCAGATTTCAAGATTAGAAGCAGGGGGGAAAATGAACTAGCCTGATGTCCTAACCCGCATCATCAAGCTCATCCGTTGTTTAGACCAAGTATAAAAGTCAGTGTCTGCAAGCAAGTGCTAACTCAAACTTTCATACTTTGACATGTTTGGAGCCACGATATTGTTTGACGTGTCATCAGATAGTAGATAGATTCAATTCAATTAAGGTAGAGCACACGTAATGAATCCCACCATCGAGCAGCTTCATGGAAGAACCAAAACCAGATTAACAACTAGGTATCCATATCAAAGTAAAACTTACCTTATCTGACAGACATTTCAGTGAAAGGTGACATACATTCATTCCCAGTTACAAACCCGCAACAATAATGGCTCTCAATGTCATGGAAGATGATCCAGACAATTTTGATGCAGACATTCATGGTGTAAACAAAGCTGTTATTGGCACCAGCAGACATGGCACGAGCTCATGTTTCATCCAGCAAATGATATGAATTTGATGAACAGCAGGTCATCCGTATATACATACATATATATGACTATGGCCGCATTGCATTGTACTCCCTATATTATAGTTAGTATGTGGAATGAAATGAAGGTTTTAGAACACTCCTAAATAAAGCTTTTCTACTGACAACATATAGCACACAATACAATGGCTAAAATCATGTTGGAATGGTAGAACAGCTTAAGAGAAACTAAACATTTTGTGAACTGCACAAGAAGACAACAACAAAAGAACTGAGTTCATTCAACCGAAACTGTGTAGTCATCAGTTGGTAGAAGGAGCACATAGGGCGACATCATCCCGCAAGGAATATAGCAGAAGGTGCACGATGAGGAAGAAGACGACGAGGATGATGATGATGATGATGACGAGAATGGCATTGCCAGAGAAAAAGACTTATTTTGCTGGTTTAGTGGTCTTTCTTCGATTTGTTAAAATTCTTTCGTTAGTCCTCCCTTCTGTTCTTGTTGGGCTCCTTGTTCAGCCAACGGATGGGTGCGCGATCTCAGAGTATTTTTGTGACAATAGACGTTGTATCAGCCTTGACAAGTTTTGCAATGGAATCAACGAATGCGGAGATGGATCTGATGAACCGCGATACTGTAGTCGTAAGTACTTCTTTTTATATTAAAAACGCGTTGTTCTCAGCATTTTCCTTGTTATATTGGTTGTGCGTGATTTCATAATATGGAATCCCAAAGTGAATCATATTATGTAATTTTGCTTATTATTATATGCTTTTTTAATAGTGTGTAATCACTTACAACTTATTCTGTTGGTCTTGGTATTATTTATTTCCATGAATGAAAGTTTACTTAATTTCTAATGTGGAAACGAGTAATAGGATTAAATGTTAATTAAAATAATCCCTATGTGCTACATTCTCGCACGGTTAATTGCTTCGGGAAAATTTAAACTTAAATGAACATGAATGGGTGATATGATTACATATCTCTATACTATCCATAGCCATGCAGAAAACTATTCTCTGTTCAAAATCAGCCATATTCCGAAAGAGATCGAGTAATGTAAATTAGTAGCATGTAGCTAAAAACTAAAAGACTAAACTAAAGACAAAACTTCTTTTACGATACCAACGTTGTCCCAACTTCCAACCCAATCCCTAATGGAATTCAAAAAACCTCTAAATGATTAGGATACATATCCTCAAGGGATATAAAAGTTTTATCAAATTAGGAAAATTGATGACACGTGCCTGAACCTTACCTGTAACACATTGCTTTCCATCCATACATGAATCCTTTTTTTACATTTAGAAATCGATTATTTACCACAATATTAATCGAATCGATCGAAACAATTATAAATTACGTATTTTAAATTTTTTATATAAAAAAATTAAAATATCTATTAAAAACGGAAGGATGCATTTTAGTTTTTGGTTCACTGGGCTCCTTGCTAGTACATCACTTTCGATTTAATCGGCTGATTTTGTTTTCCCCATTATTCATGGAACCATTTTACATTTAATATGCTAGAAACACTCTTAGATCAGTGTCAGACTCAGTCCTCGCTGTTACTTACTATTACATGCTTTTTTCCTGAGTCAGTCAGAGTAGATTCCTGATCGTGAGAAAGCATTCATACATCATTTTTATGATGCATAAGCATCTAAACGGTTTATGACACTTCATCGATCCGAAGCATCCAATCAACGTGCTGTACAAAAAAGCCAAGCGTCAAACATCATTCATCGTTTTTTAGAGAACATCGAACAGCGAGAATGGTATCACTGACTGCGGTGTAAAATGCTCTTATAAAGGTCCATATCAAAACCCAATGCTCACTTTTTGGCATAAAAAATGTATTTGCACCATCATCCATGGTCATATTTATAACAAGCTAGTCATTTTTCTTCAACGGAACAACGACTACTTGACTAAAAACTGATGAAAAATAATAGATTTGAGAGCCTTTCTTTCAAAAGCAAGCACGTATCCTGTTATCGAATCAAATGCGGGTATTCCTATTACTCGATCTCATTTATGTATGTTGTCTAGTAGAACTTGGGTACGTACGTACAGCATACAGCATTTTCTGTTAGATCAAAACTGGGGGAAAGTACTAACAATATTAGTATTACATCGTTATCGTTATGTTTATAGTATGCGGTTTAGTGTTTACTGCCTGTGCCAATGCGTCCCATTTTCCTAACCAAAAAGCAATACGTATTGTGTGCATTGAATCCTTTGGTGCGCAAGTATGCATGTATCTTTAATGCAATAATAAAATGTGAAACAAGGATTTATCGAGTGCAAACTTTCGATGAAGAACAAAACTCTTGATTCTTTGAAAAACTACACAATGTATACATATTTGTAATCTAACTTCAGTTCACCAAGAAGAGGATGAGCTGAGCGACATACATATATAGGGAATAGACAGGGGCAGAAGCAAAAGAGGGAGATGAGAGTGGAGATGACGAGGCTCGACATAAAGCAGTGAGGAGAAAACCCTTTTCGCAAATTAGATTACTCTTATCCTTCCCTTTCATATTCCGTTTCATATCATCATATATAGTATATGTATGTGACGTGATGGGATGGAATGGCATAGAAGGATATTAAGCTTAATATTGAAAAAGTTGGTTCATAAATTCCATTCTATTTTGTTTTAGCGTTATTTTGTGGTCATTTTCCGCATTTTGTTTGCAATACGCTCCCTGGTGATGCTCCTTTTATCGGTTTGGCCGTCCTAATTCAATCCGTCATTCATTGCATGGATTCATTCATTGTAGATCCGTCGATGAAAAGGTTCATGCGGACTAATAATAGTTTTCAGACTAAGACAGCTAAGTGATCTTGATTATAATTTGGTGTGAGAGTAATATTGTTAATTGTTCATAATCGTGGGGGAAAATCCACTTCCATTAAAAAATTTGGATGTAGCTAATCCTACATTTTGACTTTTCTTAACCCTTGACAAGCATTATATCCATCCATTATGCCCTTTTCTTCGTTCTCAGATTTCTCAAAGAGCATATAAGCATGAAGGTATAGCCGTAGTAAGATTAAGAATCGCTATGTATCAAATTGTATGTATAGCTAGGAACAATAGACCAGAAATTGTTTAAATTTTTAAACTTTTGTATTCATATCATGTACCTTGTTTCAATATATCTAATAATAATGTA
This sequence comes from Orchesella flavescens, assembly GCA_964034955.1. Lineage (NCBI taxonomy): Eukaryota > Metazoa > Arthropoda > Collembola > Entomobryomorpha > Orchesellidae > Orchesella > Orchesella flavescens. The sequence continues at coordinate 28,306,013 of OZ035954.1, read as the reverse complement.
AACATATTATCAAGCTCAAAACGGACAGGCTCGATCAAACTCTATAGACCTTTCATAAAACAGTAAAAATATCCGAACTTCAAACAACATACCTATATATTTACTATAGAATTTTTATGTTTTCACAAAATGATGTATGCTTTCATCAAACAATATACATACTTATGTATGTACATGTATAAAAGAGAAAGCTAAACAATCATCGTTTCCACTTTCACCCATGAGCGTACTTATTTCTATATTTTTTGAAGTGTCTTAAAAACTTTTTTCACCAACTCTTTTGGCAGTTCCGTCGATTATGATCTTATATCGTGTGTTTCTGTCTGCGTATCCAATTTTTGTTACTGTTTCCATATATATGTACCTAAGTATTTTGTTCTAGGAGTATAGAGCAGTATAGAAGAAAAAATACATCTCTAGGATTTCATTAGGTAACACACCATAAACTTTTCTCCATTCGTTTTTCCTCTCCATCATCCATCCTTCTCGTTTTACCTATTTGTATCCTTCTTCGGTTCTTCGTCTTCAGGCTTTCATTCGGCATTTCCATCACTTTTACCCATCATCATCTATCTCTACACACATCGTTTCCATCTCCGGCCTCCCTCAAACAAACGAAGCATGGAGAACACGGGTAGTTAGTAAGCTTACTGAGCTTATAAAGGATAGATTCTTTAGCTCCAATCGTTGTTGTTGTTGTTTTTATTATATATGTGATGTGATGTATTGTATTTTGTTGCTTCAATCGGATAATACTATTTTGAAGCCTATCAAACATCTCCATCATCGCCAGAGAAAGAGAAAATGACATTTTCCTTATTATTGCTCTTGTTGTATAAAGTTTTTCTTCCTTGAAACAATAAAGCTGTTATCTATTACACAGGAATTTTTCTAAGAATCCGATCCGATCACCGATACTAAAAAGAAAGACATAGAAAAAGTGAGCAAGCAAGTTTTTTTGTATAGTATACCATATAGTATATAGTATAAGCCATAATGGATATTTTTTTGTTGGATGGATTGGCTCCTTCAAAATATCTATACTACTTTTTCTACAGACTCCTGGGAAATGAAATCCTTTGAAACAGAATTTATGTTGCTGTGCCATGCAACTTGATTCTAAAAACCAAGCCTCTTTATTCCATTCATGCGGGCATTCTAAAAAAATGGTGTTGTTTGCCTAGTGCGCATACTTTTGGTTTAAGTTTAATCTGCTACCTTGCACGTACTTTACTTTGAACATCAAAGCGGATTCAATGATATTATGAAGTCACCTGCTTTGCTCCTATATAGCTTTTTGTAAAAAACCAGAGGGAAAGTGGCATTTTTTAGCTACCATAACTAGCTACCTTAGCTGGCATAACTTTTTATAGTCATCCTAAAATGGATCCCAGTTTCCAATTTTATATATAATACAGCAAATAATTCGATTATCTACCGTTTCAAAGTGACATCATGGATGAAATTCACCTCGTTCTCGAAATTCGCCTGGTTCTATATTCTTTTGAATACACGTGGACTTTCAAATAAGGGCTTCAGGACGTATCTATACATGAATTTTGTAGTAATTACATGTTCCATAGTCCATGTAAGACCAAGTGTAAGCAAGTTTGCTGGAGGGAAATTTCCTCCCATAAAATGTTCTTGTCAATCGTTCGTTCTCAAATACAAAACCAGTAATGAAAGCTAAAGTACACCGTTTATAAGTCAATACACGAATTTTCTGCTTCTTTGATATTGCTTGCCAGTAAATAAAAGTCTAAAATTGTAAATAACTTATTATCAAGAGTTCAAAATGAAACAAATTGGACACAAATATTACAATTCATCGCCATCCAGTTCCAGAGCTCAGCTCCCATTTGAGTGTTTCCCTTTCCCCTTTTTTACAAACAAGATTTTTTGTGCTCATTCTCTCCACTTCATGGCCTCTTTTAGCTGATGAAAAACTGTCACTGGTTTCCTCATCAAATACATTATTTGTAGAACTCGTTTCGCTTCCCGTTGCCTAACACACAGACGCCCACTCTCCACACGACAATTGGAATACAAGAGGAGCAAGCAAGCACTTTACAATCCACAATAACATTGGCATTCAACACAGCATAAGAAATACACATTTCATTCCTGATTTCTAAAAAAAAAGCACTTGTACTTTTACTCCTGTCGTTTGCATTCCCTTTTCACTTTGTTTAAGATGAGAGAGAGAGGGAGAGAGGAAAGAAAGAGTAAAAGGCAAATGTAACCATATGGTTAGTAAGTAATGAAGGTAGTGGGGAAAAAACCATGAGTTTTAGCAACATCAGCAGCAGGTAGCAAAACGAGTATCTTTCCTATATCCCCCATAATATCAGCTCATGCACAGTCCTCCCCTCTCCTCCTCTCTTTTTATATTCCACCATCATCTCTGTCGTCGTCGTCGTCCTCTATTTTCGTGTAGTCAAGTCACCAGCTGAAAGAAACGATATTATCATGACGGGCTCTCGGAGTAGTAGTAGTCTTTACAAGAAAAAAAAGTCACCGAAAGTAAAGCCAACAAGACAAAGAGCTACAGAATTATGTAGTCGTAAGGGACGGAAATGGGAGAGAGGAAGGTGGCTTGTACTATAAACTTTCCACTATCAGGATTTACTACACACACTTTCCCTCCAGCTATATAGTAGCATAAAAAAAGAAAGGCTAAAAGGTATGTGGTATAAGTATAGAAGATTAGGTATGTGCATAAAGAAATCTGGCTTGCAAGTTTGTTGCTGTTGCTGCTCTGTTGATGTAATTTGGAATTGGTTTGGAGGATGGAGAGTAGGAATGTCTATATAGGAGTAACACATATACGTACGTACATATATACAAAGCTCCTGTGTGTTCCTCAGGACAATGCTTCCTGTTTTAAGTACGTTCCACCTATATAAGCATCAAGTTGAGGACATGTATATAAACGCTTATACACGTATTATTATCACACAAAATGAGTGTTTGATGCTGGCAAGCAACTACTTTCCTCCTATTATTACACAATATTCTATGGCCATATTATTCTTCGATGAAGAAAGTGGGATCCCATAAGAATCCCTCATGCTCTCCGTTGTTGCGATATCGTATCGTGCTAGGATTTGGAGTAGAAGAGCCATATAGAGCCTCTCCTCTGTTGCGGATTCAAATGGGACAAGTTAAGTATGTGAATGGGAGAAATGGGAGTGACGGAGACCAATTTTAAGAGAACAAAGACATAACCCACATTCTCTACCATCTATATGACCACTATCTTGGCCACCACCGCCAACGCAGCGAAAACACGCTACTTCTTTTTTCATCGTGTTCCGCTACTCACATTTATGTACTATTATGTATTTATATAACGAAAAGAAAATATAGGAGCCTCCTGTAATGCAAAAGCTATATTTTCTTGTTACTTTGATGTATTAGTCAAGTTCTCAAACGCATAGATATATATTGAAATATTTTGTTTCTGCATTTGCTATACATATAATAGCTCTTTATTTCATCGTCTTCTCAATAGAAACAAAACCAAGTAAATTACTAAAGACGATAGAGAAAGCTGGCTGATAGCGGCGAACAAGAAAGCGATGAGCAAAGGCCTCTATGTATAGCAATGCGTTCTTGGCTTTCAAAAATAGAAATGAAAAGGTCGACTTTTAACAGCAGTGTACCTAATAAAATGACTACTTACACATGTTGTGTAACATAAATATGTCCACATTTATAATTTGTGACATGAAGTATTTGCTTAATTTATTGCGGCAAACTTTCTTAAAGGAAGCATCTACTACCTTGGCTAAACTGGGAAAGTGAGATCACCCATATAACTTAAAAGTTGTCCATTGCAAACCCGCTTGCTTGGCTCGTAAATTTCAGGACAAAAAACATATTGCTAGAAAATACATCTCTGCAGTAGTCCGCAGGCATATAATAAGTCATTTTAAAGACGCGGTTAAATAACTTATGTACATACATATATTTTTTGGCTACAAGTACGTAGATATATAGTATATCAATAGTTTTTGTTGTGCCTGGAAGTCTATTCCAACTTCCAACATGCCCGTATGCTTCTGTGTAGCGGATGAGGCAGTCAAGTCCATAAAAATAAAAGACAAGGTCAGAACTAACAAGCCAATCAACAACAAGTTTTCTGTCAAGAAGAAAAAAGAAAAGTAGAAAACTTTATGTACAAATTGACTTGGAAAAAAGGGAGCAAGACGAAGAAGGGAGAAGGACTTATGGAGAGGAAGTGGAAATAACTTGTGCAATGACAAAAATAAGAATTGTTATGCGTATATGTTTTTCTTCTACTTCCTCCTCTTCGTCTAAAAACGTGGCTGTCACTTCAACGTTAGAATGTGAAAACTCGTTTTCTTTTATTTTTTCCTTAAATCTATATATCTCTCCCTCCAAACACACATCACTCTTTCTTGTATATCCGATATGGTTAGTAGAGAAGGACAAATGGTTAAGAAAATAAGGAGAACATACTTAATAATATGTGTCTTCCTTCTTGTTTGTTGGAAATATACTTATACACACACAACAAAATTTCAAGTAAAATTCCTTCTCTTGAAATGAAGGAGATGAGAAAGTTGGTAATTTCTTTCACTCTTTCCTTACTTTCTGTTTGCTTGTTTCCGAAAAAGAAACTGTCATGCAGTATATGAACATCATTTCTCATTGGAGAAAGTTATACACTTAAATATAATACATATTATTATGCATGTGTAAAATGTAATTTATATCATTGAGAATAATATATGTATTTACTCAAAGTTTTGGGTAACATGAAACAAAAAAATGAGCCAAAAACTTCATCTTCATTCTCTGAGCAAATAAGACAAGAAAAGGAAATGCTCACGTATTCTTTAAAAATATTGTACACTTTTTCATTTTATATGTACATTAGTACTTATTAAGACTAGTTGAGCGTTGAAAATATGAAGGTTTCTAGACATTTTTTAAGTAACACCAACACTAACAAAACGTTTATTTTGCATAAACTCTACATTTTTAAAGCAATTTGCTGTCCGTGATGATGCTGATGTGATAGAGAAGAAAAAAGTAGTCGAATGTGTACGCAACCAGTTACAGTCCACTCATAGCTTCTTTGAGTTCTAATAAGGAATGTCTTCATCTATATAAGTTTTTTTTCATGTATGAAGAAACGTAACACATGCAGCGAAGGAAAATATTTTAAACTCATTCCATTATTCCTTTCGTTTTTGCTCCATGACTTTTGTTGAAATGACTCGAACCTCGAAAATTATTGTAGGAAAGTAGGAAATGAAAGCAAAATAATAACATTGTTCCGCTCAGTTATGCTTTAGTGCTACGCAATAACGTAGTTTATGTACATGGTTATGTCCCCATATGCATATATTCCGATCAATGCCATCTGATTGTGAGAAATATATAGAATGAAGAATAAACCTCTATCAACATAACATTGTCCTCATTTGAATTTTGTACTTTCTATATGATGTTTGTTAACGTTGCATTGGGTTGGCTCCATGAAAATGAAAGTTGTACGCAAAATCTGAAGAAAGTTGTACACAAGAAACAATCTGAAATTGTACAGGCATAAATGGAGTAAGTACTTTTTTTAGCAATATTTGAATTTTATGAATGTCCTAAATAGTGTACACATATGAGGTACAAAATTTTATACATATGCAGACATGCCAAAAATGATCTTGCTTATTCACCTCCCACAGCACAGCTTTCTTCTTTCTCTGCATTTTGCATATGTATGAATGAAAGACGTAAATTCTATTAAGCTTCAAATCCAACTTACTCGGAATAGTTTTTGTTGTACTTATTTGGACGAATATGAATGTGGGTGAAAGGGAAGGACAAAGTGAGGATCATGCTGTACAGTCACATGGGTATATCCGTCTCGTATAATTGTATTTTTGGGTTGCTTTTGCTTTTTGGAATCCATAGCGGCAGCAGTCGCCACCAAAAAGTATAAATGCATAAAATACACACTTGTACTTGTTCCGAGTTTCATTCTTTTCATTTAAAGTTTGTCAGACGTCGGTACACATCATGTTAGTGGAATGATTCTTACTATTACGCTGTCTTGATTGCCATTATATTATATGTAGCTGGCTCCTTTCAGCTTGCAAAGTTTTTCAACCAATGTATATATATGGAGTTCGGCTTGGCACTGAAAAGATCATCTTCTTTCTAGTCATCACCACTACTTTAATGTATAATGAGATGCAATGCATATTATTCTTAAAGTTAGGGAACCACATTTTGCCTTCTGACAGCAACATCTGTTGATGTGAATTTCATGGCGGAGAATTTTCCCGTTGTCCGCCGCCATCCTCCTGTGTAGTATAGTTCTATCCTGCGGAACTTCAACCATGTGGTTATTTAAAAAAAAAAGTGAATGGAACGGCAATAATAATGATAGTGGTAATAATAATAATAGTAATAGAAATGGTGGTGATAATAGCAATTTATAGTTTTGTATATAAAACTTTTGCTTCGTTTGGGGGAAAAGCATATAGGACACAAGGAGAGATAAGATCTTTTTGTTGAGTTGTGTTTGTACCACCAGAGGAAAATTCGCAGACACTCTCTTTCGACGACAGATGACATTACACTTGAGGCAGCATTTCCAAAATTTTGCAAACAAGAAAGCAACTCGGTGAAAAGTTAGAATTTCAATGAGTGGCTGGTCTTATTGTGAGTATTTTGTTGGACAAGGGAAAGTGGAGTTGGAGTTGTGTCAGGTTTATGAAGATGTCAAATAATAGAGACCTTATTGCTCCATAATGACATATTCTCCGGATGAAATGATGCTCACCATTCATAAATTTATTTTGCATTTCACAACTTCTTGCAATACATGTATATATGAGATTACTCTCTGGAGAAAACTTTTTTGAGAAGAAGTAGAAAACATGTCTTTATACTGACTCCTCCTATCACAAAACTTTTGGCGTATCATTTCCGCCCACAACTTTTATAATTACTTTCGTTTGAATTCTTACAACTGGAATAAATACAATTTTTTTCTTCTCAAAAAGCTACCCTAAAGTACATGGAGGACAAGGACACTATGTGAGTTTGTTTTTCCGAAAGTCATTCATCTTCACAATTCACAAAATGTATCTCTTCTGGACCCATCGATCATTCGTACAAGGGCACAAAAAGAATCCAAGCATGCACTTTAGCACCCAATCAAATCACACCGCATGAATATTTGATCGTTTTGCAAACTGATGCTTAAAAATATATTTGTATTTTTTAAGGAATGTACATGCTATGTATTACTTTTTTTGGCATTGTACTATATATTCACCCAATGTTTTATGTATGGAGAGTGTTTGTAGTTTGTGTTGTTCTAAACGCCAAGAAAGAATACAACCGGATGAGTTTTTTTTGTATACTGATTTTCTTTCAGCTCTGCATGGATGAGTTTTTTCTTCAACTACACTCGCATGTGTTTCCTCTCCTCCCATGAACTCTATCCATTTTTCAAGTTGAATTGGTAAAAATGGTCATTCATTATTCACAAGGATTTCGCACTAATTTTCTCCACATTCCCTCATTTGGGAATATCTTGAATCAGAATGAAAGCTTGGAGAAACGGGAAACTGAAACTCCAACATATGCATACGTTTTCGTATAGTATTATATGGGAGCACAAAATATAGTGATAGTGCATTGCATGTCTTGTTTTTGCTACAAATATAAAAGCAACAATCAGATCAGAATCCGAGAAAAGAGTTGTATTACTGGGAAAGCATTCCCTTATTTCACAGTGGGATTTCTTGTCTCATGAGAACCTCTTGTGAATGACAGCGGCCATATTTTATGCAATCTACCACAAGTACTAGTCTTTTCCCTTATTTTTGCTCGTTCTGGTATGCTGGAAATAGTGCAAAACCTTATTTTTTTTTTAAAAAAATCGAATCCTGCAGTACATTGCACGAGTATACATATGAATGTATGTATGTATATTCCTTATGGATTTGAGTTTTTCAATATGGAAAAATCTCTCTGTGTTTTTCGTGTGTATCCCGTATTTTAAGTTTGCGTATACCTAAAAGTAATTGCACTAAAAATACACCCCAAAAGCCATTCAAATGGTAGGCATTTATTTTACTACTCTAAGCAGCAACCTCCATGTTCTCTATTCATTCATTCCTTACGTTACTATTGTGTCATACAAACATGATCCTACACGAACCCAACACCACAATATACCTTGTGTAATCCGAATTCAAATAGCCAATACTAAAATTGTCGTTGTTGAAGTGGAAATAAAATGAAGAGGAAAAAGAAGAACAAGAGTATTGTACAAACTATAACATATAACAGGCCCCAACAAGAAAAAAACAAAATTGCAATTTTAGGTATCACAAAAGAATAACAACACGACGATTTTCTGACTCCCAAAACACATTCCCATTTCCCCCGTGTACTTCGTCTCTCATCTCATAACTTTTCCTAGCTTCTATCCCTACTCTCTCTCTCCCTCTTCTCTCTCTCTCTACCAAGATGTATAATACAATATATATGGGCTCTTCTGCTCTTCTTTTAGGTTTTTCTTCTTTTGATACGGATCACAATTTCCATGTCAGTGTGGATTCTTCCGGTCCCATTTCCAGCACTTGCATCTCTCTCTCTCTGTATTATTTTTTTACTAGTATATTGATTCAGTTGACTTTACCCCTTTCTCCCCACATCTCATCTAGTTATTTTTTTGTTCTAAAGGGAACGCGGACACATGTACTTTGGTGACATGTTACTGGCGCATTATTATACTCAAGAAACAAATGTCACATACCTAGTCAACATTCCACATGTGTTGTTTGTTGCCTTTCCTGTTGTCGGCGATATTCAAGAAGCATCAGTCAACATTCCTCCTACAATTTTCATGTTGGAGACTGAAGAGAGAGGAACCAAGCCACACACCAAACTGATACAACCTAGTATTGTACACAATACAAAAAGTGATGTGTGGTGGCATGGCCCCAAGGGAGATTCAAATAAAAGACTATTTCGATCTTTGGATCTCTTTTCAATGCAATGAATTTTCAGAAATGGATAGTATATAGATGTATATGTACTGGCATAAAACTTTTCTTGGAGAATTGTAGCAGTCGCAAGCTCACACAATAATATATGTATGCTACGTACAGTGTATTGTATACGTTTTCCATATGTGCGTGCTCTACATTATGTTTCGGACGAGCGGTGCAATATATATATAACTATTCAATGTTGATACCTTGACTCAGAAGGAAAAGGATGGTGAAAGAAATGACTGTATAGGAATTTTTTGTTAAACGACATCACATACAAAAGTAAAATATATAGTGAATGAAGTACGTACGGTTGCCATCCATAAATATAGTATATGCCATGCTCAACCTTTGCGGGTCTCACGATAAGTCCTGACTGAACTGAACTCTATATTTTATACACATTTTGCGGTTGTGAACAAAACGTAAGCGTTTTCGCTTTCGTTCACTTTCTTTCAGATGTTGGATGTTGCTTTTTCTCATGTACCATTCTCTGCTCACTATTTTTTCACACACAGTGTGTTCAATAGACGAGAAAGGATGGAGAGAAAATACTACCACAATGTATTTGGCATCACAAAAGGAAATAATTCACGGAAATAGGAAAAAAACTGTAAAAAGAAAAGCAAGTAAGGAGGAAAGAAAAGAGTGATTCAAAGAGAAAAAAAGGAACCCGTTTAGATAGATGGAAGATGGACAGGGAAAACGAAATAAAATAGATAAATAGATGAAAAGGGCATGCATCCTTTCTCTTTATAAATCTTCCTTTTTGCCATTTCCTTTAACCTTTTTTTCTTATTATTTACGTCACTTACGGAGTCACTCATCGATTGACTGCATTTCCAACTATAAAAATATGTACACGGTATATGTACAGGATCTGAAAGCCAGTCAGCAGGATAACGACAGGAATCAACTGTACCGTACACACCTTGCAACGAGAAAAATCCTTCACATTTCATACATTTGCATCCATTTCTGTCCTTCCATCATATCACAATTCCAGATGCAATAATGTTAGTAGAAGATGTGAGATATGAATATTAAACGGTTTTTAATGATGTATTAAAACAATCTGAAAATCTTATTAGTACACAGCTGGTGAAAGCATAAAAAATTCGAAATGATGCTCACTATACATTGCTGCATTGTTTTGTCCATATACTTTATCGCATCATCTGCACATCTGCACCGGGCATGTCGAGCTTTGAGCCATTACAATAAAGTGCGTTACTACAAAATAAAACCAGTTTTTGAGAGTCTATATAATGCTCCCACTATTTTTCTCATGCAGCTATATGCTGACAGTTTTTAAAATAACGATGAAAGTCCATATACTGCAGATAATGTGCTCTTCCACTTTTTTCATGCTTTTTGGGAAAAGCAAACAAGAAAAAATTTGATTTAAAAAATAAAGCAAGAAAGCTTTCTTCTTTAGAAAAAGGAAAGAAGGACACAGATGAGTTGGAGGTACCTACTAAAAATATTTTTGCACAATCTAAAGTAGCATTTTTGTTGTCTGTCCTACATAAACAGTGTATGCCGGCGTAATCTAACAGTGAAAGTGACAGTATGCATTGATTCCTTTCTAATAAATTCCAATAAACTGGGTTGGGAATGTGCCTCTTACGTAAAAGGAAAAGTGACTTTTTAAAAGAAACAGGAAGGGTAATCTGGACGCCTGATGTTTGTACCAACGAACACTAGTACCACGTGATGTAATGTAAGCCATATATATCCAGCTTTGTTGATGTTATCCGCTAACGCACTAACCGTTGTCATTACTTTGTTTAAGACGGGGGATTATTGTATGAGAATAACATGCTTAAAGTTCCAACTAGTGTAAAGATTGGGGTAAATGGAATTCGAGAATATTGACATCATATACATTCACAAGTATTTGATGATACATCATGTGTGTATCCTATACTCCCTACCAAAAGCTAAAATAGACTCTTACACCAACGCAAACAAAAATTGCTAGAGGAGACGTGTTAGCACTCTAGTATTTTTTCTCTTAGCGTTATTGTAGCCGTACATTACGTAGAAAGTATTTATTATTACCTTAAAAGCGGTCCAAAATCCACAACAGATGCTAAGAATAAAGGAAGGGACGAGTGAAAAAAATTTGAGCTTGAGTAAATAAATGTAGCTATATAGATTTTAACGGATTTTGGAAAAGTTAAGGAGTATTAGAGAAAATTCTTTCATTATAGGAGTCGTAGCTGCATGAGTATGGTGTATCCATTCTTATAAGTTTTATGTCCATGAAAAAGCTGCCTTTGTAGATTTATAAGTTACAATGGAATGCTTTGCCACTTTGAGTACAAGCAGGTTTTCTTTGGTTGCTCCATTTGGCTTTTTCGTCCGCAAGAAAAAATAGAAAGAGAAAAAAAGGAGAAAAGGGTGTTTTGGTGAATTTTTCTTTCTAATGCCTAAGAAAGTGGAAAGAAAATGTTCACAGTGGACTGGACTCATATAACTTCTAAGCCACATGTTTACTACGGAAGAAATAATGAGTACTTGGCAAACGTATGGAATAACTGAAGATAAGAACCTAATTCACATGATGTGAACTGCTACTGAAACAGAGGAAACGTCTTGTCCTTTTTCTCTTGGATTAAGCGTTCTATATGTTGTACGTACTCAAGATTGCGTGCTAATACCCTTATGCTTGTGATAATGAGATATTTCAATTCATTTGCCGAAGTCATGCTATATTCATTTCATTGCAAAAGATTGTGGTCAAGTAAGTGCATTCCACTGGGCTTAAATGTATTTATTTCTCATTAACAATTACGTAGAATACTGCACAATGCATTTATTGAATCTTATACCATGCATATAAATGAGCTCATTTACAATTTACCCTCATTCATCTCAAGGTTGAACTAATGGGGTTGATGGGTACTGCATACATGATGATCATATGAAGTGGCTACCCCAATTTAAATTGTATAACTTTTTAAATCAAATTTATTACAACAACACAATATATTTATTTTTTTATTACAGCATGTAATCGGACATATTACGGAGAAGTTGGTGGGACCTACTCCATTTCTGTTCATCGTCCTAGCTCAAGAGAATCACAGCTTCCTTACGTATGTCAGCTAACATTTGCCGCAGGCGGTAGTAGATTTGGGGATTTGGTTCAGGTAAAGACGTTCACCTAGCTCTTTCTGTAAGAACTCCATAACTTGTTGTAAATGATGATGAGATAGTAATTGAAATGCATTTTTTATCATATTACAGCTAATTTTTAATAGCGTAACACTGGGGCCACCCCTCAACTCCGACCCCCACATGATTCTTCCCACAGACTCTGATAGTAAAAGTCCAATATGTAGTGAGGGTCATGTAACCCTCACGGAACCCGATCGTCCAACAACAGCTGGTCACTGGTGTGGTCAAGGATGGGGTCAAGCAGTGTTCTTCAGTGAAACTCAACGTGTCACCTTAACTCTCTCCCTCTTCAGCATCCCCGTAAATCCAGGAACATTTGCCTTTGACTTCAGACTTTCATACAAATTTCTTCGCAGGAAAGAATCCACCGTGCGCTACGGTCCTCCACAGAGACCATTTGACAGGTATTTTGACACAACCAGTAAAAACATAGGACTAACGAATATACAAAATAATACGAAGGGCGAAGGGAGTTTGGCAATGGAGTTTCGTATTTACCTGATATATAACCCAAACGATATGTATTAATGTTAGCAGGAATTGATTTTTAAATCGAATGCTCATGGGCGTATTATTTGATTGTATAATGATGAGGTGTGTGTTTTTTTTTGCACCACAGGGGCCAACTTCTTGGAGGCACATTTTGTTCTTTGCTATTCCAATCATGTGACAAAGAAAGATGTGCCCTTCAAACTCCAAACTTTCCTGGGATCTACCCACGTAACGTAACATGCTTCTATGCAATAAGACAGGAGAGTGCTCCAGTAGGTCATCGTGCTGTAATAAAATTAAAGCAAGACAAAGAGCATCTCATATATGTTCGTAATCGCCTGGCTGCAAAGAAATCTGGGTATCCTCTTGGGGGCTATTCAGAGTCCTCATCTGGTAGAGGCTCAAGCTCGGATTCAGCTTCTCGAAAAAGTCAAGTGCAAGACATTAGCGTTGGAGAGGATTGTGACACAACATCAGATCACGTCACAGTCTACGATGGATACACAATCAGAGATCCTGTTCTCCTACGATTCTGTGGGGGAGGCAAGCTACCTACAGTCATCTCTAGTGGAAATGAAATGCTTGTGGTTTTTCATTCCGCACCGACGGATTACTTGTTGCAAAATTTTCCTGCTACACCTGTCCAGGTAATTAATTAAAAACTAATGGGAAGTTTGAACTGGTCAGCAACCTATATTCACTCCACTCTGCGAGTCTACTGATTTATGTGATAAATACATTTGCATGTGAACCAAACATTTTTGGTGGGATGTTGTTGGCTTCAGTTTAGGCAACATGCTGGTTTGGAATAGGTACAGAAAGTAACTATGAGAGTACTTTGTTATATTCAGTTTTAGAATCATCATAACATTTTGTAACATTGAATAGGTTTATAATAGGCAAAATGAAGAAATATTTATGTTAGCACTCATCCACATGGGGGGAAAATTGGAAAGTTGGAACCATTAATGCTTAAGGTAGCGGAAGAAGCGATGTTGATGATTATGACTACGAGTGTTCCACGGAATTATGGGATATAATTACCTTTTGCTCTCAACTTTATAAATGCTGACAAAGCATATACATACCATCATCATATTTATATTTTATGCAAACATTCACCCCCACCAGCAGGTCTACCATCTATCTATCTACCCACCTTTTATACACACATGCGATCATCATCACCACACCGTACCAACTAATTAGTTCTTTACAACTTTTGGCACATAATGCATCCATAAGCATTATATATTAGCAGATATGTGAATTAGCGTCCCCAATCGTGTCTACCAAAGTCTACCTGTTGTATACCTTTTCGGAAGAATGAGTTGGTAATTAGCTGGCAATTCACTTTCCATTCATTACCTACCAATAGCCGCATGGTTGATTTTGTAAGGTAGAATAGTTGAACGGCAAGGCATATAGCAATTCATAATCATCAGTAAAAGCAATTAGGTGTACACAGTAGGTGGTTGGTTGAAATACATAAGTTTGCATTTAGTAGCTTGGCTTCGATACACAACCAAGAAAAATAAAGGACTGGCTGAATAGTATGAAGGGGGTATGAAAATTCTTTTTTAAAAACCCGGGTGCGATTTTTTAAAAAAACATTGTTGATTTCAATCTAAAAATCTCGCTTTTTAACTGAAGAAACTGGATTTTTCCAATTCCAATTTTCCAGATCCAATTTCCAAAAACCCGGTTGTTTAGCACCCGCACGCCTAAAAAACTTCCATGTCTGTCGAAGGGTGTTTAAAATTCATATTTACCTGATACATACATCGAATCTATATGGATTTATATTTATGTTAGAATGAATTGATTTTTAAATCGAATGCTCCTGGGCGTTTTATTTGATTGTATAATGATGAGGTGTGTGTGTGTGTGTGTGTTGCGTCACCCTCCAGGGCTTCCATGTCGACGTGGAGATCAAATACTTGCCAATAGGATCTCACTCGTATGTCGAGAACCACAACTGTTTCTTCACAATATCGAGCTTCCAGCAAAAGCGTGGCTTCCTCACATCTCCACAACACTCACTGCCAGACCGAACAACTTGCACGTATATTTTACAAGGCTCCCCGGGGGAAATCGTATGGATCTCACTTCTCAAATTTTATATTGGTCCTCAACACGGTAAATCCGGGGATGACATTGGAGGAGCTGGTGGAGGGAGCAGCTCAAGCTATTCTTCCTCAATATTTTCCTCAATTGGTGGGACACATGGTGGTGGTATGAGCAGTAGTGGAGTTGCTGGGATTATTAGCAACTCTCCTGACTGCAATGCGACTTACCTTCAGATTTGGCAAGGGACTTATGGTAAGTTACATAATCATTATGCTTTTGCTTTTACACAATGAGAATGAGAGTCATTCCCATGGATGTATGTATGTATATAACATAAAATAAAGCACTTTTGAAAGTTATTTAGCACAAAAATGTACACATGAATCACATTCCAAGAAAAAGATAATGGAAATATAATGACAAAGTCTGGATGTCTGAACGATTTTATTTCCTCTCTGTACATGATGCATTACACATGCTTGGTGACCATTGTCAGATAGAGCCAACTAACTTGTTCTCTCTGTCAGGCACGAATATAGCAGAAAGTTTTTTCTCTTTTTTTTCTTCCACTCATTTTTACTTATTGTTACATTGCATGCGAACACTGAGAACACTTTATTTTTGGATCTTTCTTACATAATATGAATGTATACCGTACATGTACAGTTAGGCCAAGCCAAGCTCAAAGCTAGAATACTATCACTCCTACCATTCACAGAGAATTGGAGGGACTCACAATCCCATGGGTATTCTTGGCGTCAGTTTCCTTTTGCCCTTAGTTAGGCAGTTCATTCATGTGTGAAATAAATGAGCTTTTTCTCCTTAATGTGACTGCTTCTTCTTGAGCATATAATACGAAGCCCATGCACGTCAGCCTATTCTTTACCCCATTTCTATCTCTACCCATTCATTCAATACTTTCTCCTGTCTTCTGCATAATCATCCTCTTTAGTTTGCTTCTCTTATGAGTACAGTACATACACTAAAAAGTTGATGACTTGTGATATATGGGCAAAAACTATAGTATGGGCGGGCAGGGCACAGTAGAAACCTGCCACGACCTTTCCTACATTTAAATATATCGTGTTTCGAGTAAGATTTGAAAGTAAAAATACGTCTTTAGAATGATGTCATTCATATGCGTATATTTATTTTTTATTGTAGTTTTATTAAATTTTCCTACGTAATTTTCGAAATTCCATAAGCACTTAAAAAGGCCAATGCATAATGTATTTAAAGTCGTAGCAGGTGGTCAAAATGAAAAGGACACTTTCCCAAAAAAGCTAATGGTGCAGTGCAGATTTATTTAACCGTCAGTAAACACGTGTGTGTGTATGCCTTCAAGCAATCTTTCTGAATGACAACAACTGTCTTTGCCATAGAGAAAGCAATGTAGTTATTCATGCGATTTCTTGTTGGGATCGAGATTGATGTCAAGGGGGAGGTGCGTTTATTTTCTGTACAAAGTGTCAATAAACTCGCCCCTTTCAGATAAACCACAAATATATGCAATGCAATATAGATGCCCCAGGAAATTGTAGAGCGTGTAAGGATTACGATCATGGACATGTACATACATAACATAGGATTTGGACAGTTTGAAGAACATACCCATTTATCCAAGACAGTGCCTTAAAATATCAGTTTGTTATATAGGCAACTGTGATCCGCCTACTTCCTACTTTTATTTTATATTGAGCTTTATCCAACATGGTTGATAGGAAATAAGAAACTTCAGACTGGTTCCGCCGTTCGGACGAAGAACAAGTTCGTGAAATCTAGTATGTATCTTCAAGATAGATAAAAGTAAAGCCTACCGTTGCAATTTGCAATCTTGTTTCCAAGATCCGCAGGGTTAGTTTTGTGGTATGTAAATAAAATATATTTATTTTATGCGTACGTCGCCAGAAACATCTGTGGTGTGTGAGCTATTGCAAACTTGGACTAAGACGAAGGGAGTTGAGTCTCAAAATCTAAATCAGATGAAAGAAAGTTGAAAAAAAATGTTTTCTTTATATGTGTATAAATAAACTTGGCTACAAAAATGAAACAGCATTTGATTTCCAGTATCAGTGGAAAATTCATCATGTTTGTACTATGTTGTATACGCTGGAAAGTAGCTGAATTCATATATCTGTATTATTATTATTATTTATCTCGAGGCTTCATGTTTTGATAGCTCGATTAAAAATGATGAATTTGATGGTAGAATGTGTTTGTGTGCCATGCATGCCATTTCCGTTAGTTGTCATTATCTCTTACTATGTTCACAACATAGTATTGCATGCTCAACACACATTTACACACTTTGGCACATAAAGCATCATTTTGATTTTCACTTCAGTAATAAAGCGATTGTGTTATATGTTCTTTCATGTGCTAATGTTAGTTTCAGTAATACACGTGCATTTCTGTTTTTTTCTTTCTTTTTTACAAATGTATTTCTTAGATGAGATAAAATGCAGGTCACAACGACTGGAATTTATAGAGGCTCGCCAGTCGCCAGCTTTACTTTCCACCTTTTCCTCTATTTTTTTCTTGCTCTCGACGTTCATGACTTTCCCAACTTCACGAATTTTTCTTCCTTTTCATTCCCCCGCATGCAAAGAATCTCATTCCCTTACTGACTCTCGTTAAACACGCACACGTTCCGCGTTCCATTTTTTTCATGATCATTTATAACCACTGGAGTGTGACTTTTTCTCCTTTTAAAATAGTAAAAAAAAGAAAATCACGGATGAAATTCCGTTGAAAGAGGAAAGAGATGAAAGAATGAGATGAAGAAATGTAAAATTTGCACGGAATGGGAGGACACGAAAAAAAATATAACTACTTCTACTGGACAAAAGAAACTAAAGGGAAGACAAGGTTTTATGTATTTAACCCTAACCTGCTTGGAAAATTGTTCCAGCGGAGAAAAAAGTATTTCAGGAGAGCAATAAGTTTAGCACATTTGGAAGGAGGGATCATGGCATGTCATCGCAGTAAATAGGATGGACCCTTAAACTTCATTGTAGAAAAAAATAAGCAATTCTTTTCCAGAAAACAAAAAACAAATCTGAGAAAAACTGGATTTTTTTTGAGTGGGAACATTTTGTTTTCTTATTTTGAGTTGAGGAAAGCATCCATCTTAAACTTTCATCTAATGTATATAAGTTACTTCCATATTTACTTGAGGGAAAATGAGAAATGAAAGCAGTTGCCTGTCATACATATTTCTGGAAACCCCACATAAAATGCAAGACTCCATACAATTATACCCACACAAGTAAACAATCATTGGTTGCAGACGCCCCCAAAAACATAAGACTCCTCTTTATTGCATGTAAAAAGGTATAAAGGAAATACGTGGGTGCAAACACCTCCTTTCCTACCCTATTTGTCTTTGTAGCTCATGCAAGTATCCTTTGATTTGGTCGGTCCAACTAGCAGAAAAAAGTATCCCACTTTGTTGTTGACAGCTGTGTGTGTGTGTGTGTGTGTGGTTGGGTACATATGTTATATATGTATGTACAAGCCAAAATATGCTCACGGTTCGTTGAACAGTGGTACATCTGTCCTTTCTTTCTTTACTTGACCAAGCGCATTTCCATCCGTCCAATTGAGTAAAACGAAGAAGGCAAACTGGTAAACAAAAAGTATGAGGCTGACCATACATACACGCACGGCTAGATTGAACATCATCATCGCTTTTTTGTATAAAGAGAAAAACGCTTTTTACACAAGAAAAAGTTTTTAGCTCTCTCTTTCTCTCTATACACAAATATAAATATCTAAAAAAAAATGTGTATATTAAATAAATGTATTTTTCATCATTTCTTTCCTTGCTTTGTATTTGAGATTAGTTTTACCTACCTACAGCTACTCTCGAATCTACCTATAATATGCATGTACAAGAAATTATGTAGGAATGAGGGTAATGTGTAGTATTACGATGATCATATATAGTGATACTTATTTATAGCCCAATTTTTTTTTGCTTATTGGATTGCTGAAAGCAGAAGAAGAAGAAAAAAAACATTCTTTAGCCTTTGTTTGCTAGAAGCTTACAAACTGCCAACTTTTTCACTTGGTTAAACCTTCCCACTACTACTCTTTCTCCCTCTCGTATACTTTCTCTCCTACTCTGTTTGAGTCCCTCAAAGGCTTTACCACTTTACTCGTTCCTGTCTACTTACTTCGTAAACGGAACCACAGAAGAAGAAAACAAGACAGGGAGAAGAAGAAGTAGAAAAAGCGAAAACCGAACAAGAAAAGAGAAAATTCCTCTAAGAGAATTGATGAGTAGTTTGCTTTCTTCTTGAGTAACACAACCTACCTGCATCCTATGCTAAACAAAATGATTCCGGACATCTGGCTTACTTTCTTCTTCAATGGTTAATGCATATGTATGTATAAGTTTTTTGTTATATATTTTTTTGTAGATAACTCTTACTCCCAACTTTTGCTAACTCTCTGGTCTGGTACATGCCACTTGAAAATATAAGGGAATAAAGTTAAGGCTTCTTCTTGATATTTTTCTGGGCCCGTCTTGTTCACTTAGGAAGGAAGAGAAAAGAGAAAGAGAGGGAAACCTGTTTGGGATGCAAGCTGGATGATTTAGAAATAGAAGAAAGAGAAATTGAGTGTTGAGATATTTTTAAGTAACGTCTATGGAGTATTGTGGACAAGGGAAAAAAAGTTTTTAAAAAGGATAAAAGAAGAAAGCCAAGCAGCTATGCATGTAAAGATGTATTCACCTTCCTTTATGCGTTGTATCTGAATAAAGCACCTCCGCGTAAAAAGCCATATAATTTCCAATTCTGTGTTGCTTATTGTATACGGACATGGATAAGAACAGGCTGACTTTTTTTATCTGCTTTGGTCAAGGCAAATTTTTCCTTTGAAGATTTGCTTACAAGAAACCGTATTTCTTCATATAAAAGCGTGGGAAACTTTTACGTGGGAGTAGAGATATATAAAAACGTTAAGAGATTTTTCTAACATAGATATATATTATATATGAGTACTATAAAGGTTTTCAAAGTCAAAATAAATTTAAAGTGGTGTAGTCCTTGCCTAACAATATATGAGTTAAAAACTGGACAATACTTATAATTTCCTTTGATCCAAATGCGCGGCTGGAATCAGGAAAAGTACGGGCTCCTCATTTTGAATTCTGAAAAGCAAACCAGGATTGTATAATGGGCAACACTGCTAGTTTTTTAGAGTCCTCCAGCACTTGCTCACTTTTCATCTTTTACTTTCACCAAACTTTTTGCTCTTGAAACTATCATTATAATAATTATTCTGATATCAGGAAAAAGTGAAAGCAAGTCAGCTGAAAGAGGTGAGTTGTAGTAGCACGAGCAGGATGAGATGACGAGATATTTGCTTACTTTGATAAAGTTGAGTGAGATGCGAAATGAAAAAATGATACAAAGATGTGAACGTTCCTATTCAACTTTGTTAGCTTACTTTTCATTTTTGAAGTTTCTCGTCGTCACAATTATTTACTTATGCATGAAATGTACACATACATACATATATATAAAAAAATACAAGTCCGCCTCCGCACTCTTTTGTTCATGGTCTTTTTTATAAACATTATAAATTCGTGATATATGTCATATGCAATCATGATATATAATCATGCTGTCTATAGTTCTACACACCAACATATATTTCTGAGCTTCAATTACAGCA
Organism: Orchesella flavescens; assembly: GCA_964034955.1. Taxonomy (NCBI): domain Eukaryota; kingdom Metazoa; phylum Arthropoda; class Collembola; order Entomobryomorpha; family Orchesellidae; genus Orchesella; species Orchesella flavescens. The sequence goes on along the minus strand of OZ035954.1, from coordinate 28,285,536 downwards.
ACCTATTTTACTACCAGTAGTGTCCATCTCCTCAGCCTCTCAAACACGTTGGTTAGTTTTGGTTGGAATTGGAAACCTGTGCGTTGCGTACGTCTCATTCACAGCACTCACTCTCGTAAAGAATGAAATAAGATATTGGACAAGATAACAAGTTGTCTGGAAAGTCGGTAAAGTTGAGTGTGTGCGGATGTACTTGTGAAAGCTATCTGATACTATCACCAGCATCAGTCTTCAATGATATTACTTACTTCCATCCCCCATTTACCAAAGCCAAAAAAAAGTTGTTATTCATGATCGGACTTGATACATAGATACGAGCAGATACACACACATACACGCATACATATTTTCTTATATAATTTATGCTCTTATCGTGAGTAATATTTCCTTCTCCTCACATTGCATTAATATTCCAGAGCCTGTTTGATAAGGTATAATGAAAAATGAAAATAGATCGAGGATCTAAATGTATGTATGTATGTATATAATATATACTTTTACATACATTCAGAAACAAACTACCTCCATGTCCATACTAAAACTTGTTTTCTCTTCGGAGCTGGAATAACATCATCATCTCTGTTGGTCGGTTTTCACCCACAGTAAACTAAATCGGTGAGAGAGAGAGATTCCTCCATCCAGCTCCAGCGACGGTCCAACTTCATCTCATGTTTGCAAACCATAATTTTGTATGCAGCCCCATACCTCCTCTCCCTCATTTCCTTGACTTATGTTCACGTGTTTTTCTTTTCACTCTCTCTCTCTCTTTTTCATAGATGGTTGGTTAGTTTGTAAATTTTTATTATTATTTCTCATTCGTTTCAGACATTTCTCAAATACTTTTGGCCATGGAAAAACAGATAGACACAAACACACACATGTATAGATATATTTATTCTTACGGAACGAGATTTTTTCGTACACGTTCTTGCTCCACTTTTTTTTAGTTTGTATCATATACGATACATATACTTTTGCATATTTGTTTGTATTTTACACACTCCTTCCTGTGTGGTTATTATCTTTATTCAGTCATTTAGAAATTGTTTTCACAAGCTCGCTAAGCTATATATTCTTTTCCTTCTGCTTATTTCTACTGGCATTCTATGAATTCCTATAATTTCTAGGCATTTCCTAATTCAAAAAGTCATCTTTTAAGTTTGAGAGCCAAAAAATTGTGTACTTTTACTTTACGTAAAAAATATGTATCACTGGAGTAACTTTCCATTTCTCAAGAATTCATCTCGATTTTTTCCTCCTTTCCAAACAAACTTGCTTTTCAACCGTTACTGATGGACTATGGACTGTGTGATATAAGTATAACGGATTTGGGTTTTTAAGGGGAATTACGAGCATACTAATACTACTCGCCTGTTCACGCAGTCATTCTGCTGCATTACGTACATATTTTTGCATGAATACTTTTGTATATTTCCTCTTGAAAAAGAAAAGGAGAATCATGAGCCAGCATATTTTTAAAATGCAAATATTTATTTAATCTTAGGAAAGCGAAGGAACAGAAAAAATTTTATGTTGAGCTGGTGAGAGTGTGCAAGTCGGGGTAGAAGTGGTTGTAAAAATACGAATGAGCAAGTAAATCTGTGCGACTACCTAATAAATGACTCCTTTTACCCCCAATTTTTTCCGACTTTCTTAGTCATTCTACATAATATGTACATACACTTAGTAATAATAATAATTGTGAATTTTTCATTACATTGTTTACTACACAACATTTTCATAGTTCATACATATAAGTACATGTATATCCTATACAAAGTGGTTTTAGCAGACGGGAATAGTAAATTGATTATTTGCATTGCAAATTAAATCTGGATTCAAGATTGAAATGGGGAGCAAGGGAATTTGGTTTATTTTTCGTGGGAGTTGAATATTTCTAAAGAAAGGAGTATATATACAGTATAGTCAAAAACAACATATTTTATTACCGTGTAATGTTTGGAGAAGGATATAAGAGGAATGGAAAGGAAACAGAGTCAAGTAAATACTATTATGCTATCCTTCAACTAACATGAGAGCTCCCCAAAAACAAAAATGTTGAATAGTACTTTTACTACGAAGTATTAACACTCATCATAATGTTGAATGTTGTGAAAAAAAGGGTTTGTGTTTGTATTCTTTTGGGCGGAAAGATAAACACGTATTTTATGTAAGGCAGTGAAAAAACTCTATTATTTTCCCCAAACTAGAGGGTCTCCGATTGTCCCAAATTTTTGGTTATGTGTGTCGCGATGCGGTTGGTGGTCTGGTTCTTTTGGTTGTGTGTAGTGTATAGTATATTTATTGTAGACGAAACTTTTCTATACAATACAATGGGAAAGCGAGTGTAAATTTGTGTTCCAAATTTACGCTCATTTACAGGAAAAAGTTTATAGCATATATAGTTGTTCTTTTGTCTGCCTTTGCAATTCTCTTTTCTTTTTTTTTTGAAAAATTAACAAAAATTTTGGCGCAAGACCGTAGGATTTTCCTCCCTCCCCTTTGTTATTTTCCAGTCATGCTAAATAAGAAAGGGAAAATAATTTGAACTAATAATAATAGTAAAATTTATGTTTCATATATGCGTTGACAAAATTGGGGACAGGACAGTCGTTGAGATAGAGGATGACAAGGAAGAGATGAGGAAAAGTTTTTCTGGCAGGTTTCCATAAATTATGAGTTATCTTCCTGTTTTCTCGAGGAAAATATCGTAAATTTTGTGTTATACGTCTTTTTCACGGGATTGCAAGCTATACACACTACTATTATTACTGCTGCTGTTGTTCTGTTGTGAATCTCATTTAAATATTCTAATTCAATTATGAAATCTTTTATACATTCATGAGCACACGCATAAGATTTAAGCTTTTAGTATGGAATTTTTTATGTGGGTATGTATTTTTTAATCAGTGAAAGTTTTTGCGTTAAAGATAAGCCCAAATGATAATGTTTTTAAAACTTTGTTTTTTTTGTCCTTCCCAGGTGATTCATCCACTAACGCAACGTTATTAGCTCACATGTGCGAGGAGACACCCCTAAAGAAAACTTGTGAATTTATGCTTTCTACCTCAGCAAAAACGCCTCAACGGGCCTGTCATCCGGAAGAGAGTTTCATTTCGACTGGGCCCCATATGACCCTCCGTCTCGGAGTGGAAACGAGCACGGTGCTCCGTCCGGTTGAGTTTAAGCTCTACTACGAATTTGTCGAGACAAGACAAGACGGTGAAGCTTTCCTTCCGGCCTATTTGTCACATCAAACAGCACTTAATTTATTCAATGCACCCAATCTCCCCCGGCCCTTTGTTAGCAGTAGCAGCCTCCTCGTAGGGAAAAATAGTATAAGTAACATCATGTCCGGAAGTGGCGCAAGTGGTAGTAGTAACATTCCTATCATTCATACATCTTCTGGAATTAGCTCTCTCGCATCATCATCATCATCCAACGGGAAGCGATCCAACGGGAGAGCACTTCGCTTAACATCAGGGGAAAATGCTAATAATAAGAATAAAGACATTATAATGATGAGCCCTGCTGGATCCTCCTCATCTGCTCTAGTCTCTGGGAATTTAAATGGGGGAAAGTCTCATCGTTCAAGTTCTTTCGCTGTGAACAGACTTTCGGGTCCGACGAGTGCAATGGAGCAAAATGATGACAGCAATATCGTTGGTGGTAATGGTGGTAGTGGTGTTGAGTCTAAAGGCAATAATATTATCGGTGGTGGTGGTGGTGCTATGTCTTCTTTAAGTACAGTGGGGGGCGGGAGCGGAATAAGTAGCGATACTAATAGTGCTAGCAGTTATCTTACCAGCTCTTCTTCCGGCAGTACAAGTGGATTTTCAATAGCATTACAAGTGTCGGCTGTGGCTGCTGCATCCACAACTGCTGGCAGAGAAAGTTTACCCATCACTCCAAAACAGAGTTGCAGCAGGATCTTTCGAAGTCAGAATCGGGCCATTCAAGCTGGAAGCTTTACTAGCCCAAGAAACGTGTTCTTTTTTGGGAGAGGAGGTGTACGGAATCTAACCTGCATTTACAGATTCCAAGGAGGCTCCAATGAGAGGGTCAGAGTGACCATTGATAAAATCAGCTTGGATGGAGGGTAAGTCTCGGGAAATTATATTTTCATGGCTTGGCTGTATGAATAGTGAAGCTTGAGATGTATAGGCATGTGCACGACACAGAGAGTGAAAGATGATGGTATTTTCGATGGACGTAACTTTCCATATAATTCACGGGTCATGGAAGGGGAAATTTATATCTTGCAGGATGCTATCCTGTGAGAATAAAACGGAAAGAATATATATCTCGTATAGTATTATTCAGAGAGAAGTGAAAGCATTATACAAATACAAATTTCACTCCAGTTTACAAATTCATGATACTTGAGTTTGCATCTACCAATGATTTCACAAGTCTGTTTCCATTGGATTAACGAGTAATTCGTTGCAGAGAGGAGCCAAGAAATTTTCCTTGTGGTTTTGCATTGCTCCATCGTCCTGCGACAAAAGTCGAGAGAGTATTTATCTACCGATTTCCACATTTCGATGTATACAATGATAATATAATGGTAGTACAAATACAAACGCATCTGAATACATAGTGTGAGAAGCCCAGATCCAAATATTTCACGCCAATAAAAAAAAAAAGGGAGCTGGAACTGATAGCACTTACGAAGCGATAGATCGTTTCTTAAGTCGATATACAAACATAATGCATGTAGAAATCTGACAGCTGCAGCAACACCAAACAGCGGCTTCCAAGAAAAAGGAAGGAAGAAAAGGAATATGATGAAGAAGAGAGTGGTGGTAGTGGTAGTAGCAGTCAGCCAAGGAACAGCTTTCAAATTCTCAAGAGACCACAAAAGCAAAGTCGAATCTTGTGAAACTCAGGTCATGAATCTTTCAATTTTTAATGAGACGGAGCCACGGGGAATCCTCCCATATATTTCCCCTTGCCAAGTGCAGATATACAGCTCATCGTGCTTTACTCATGTTCATCCTGAACTGAACTTTTGTACGCTTGATGAAATCCTCTTGCCTTTTCCGTTGTACCGTTGGTTGGTAGTAGTATATGGTACTGTGTTATATAGTTTTGTTGAAACAAAGTTGTTTTGATAATGATTTAGGAAGGCAGGGCAATTCAAGTGTAAATTTGGATAAGAGATGAAGTTTGATTGAACTTGTTGTTTTGACGAGTACGTGGGAAATATGTACAAAACTTTTGCAATTTTATTTGTAAATTTGTTCATGTTTTCCCGTCATGTTCATTCACATATAAGCATGTCTACTATTTCGTCGTTCTACATCATTTAGATTTGGATCTGCTCAAATGTACCATCCACATTTTGGATTCCCAACTTATCCTACGTCTTCATTGGCACACCAAGTCATAAATGAAGAGAAATCGTTTTATCGCACTCTTATCGATCCAGTTATGACTTTGGTATACAAAAAACTAAATTGTCCAGGATGAGGATATATCGACACATTGCAATCTTTAACTATCCTCATCATAACACTGTAGCAGTTCATACATGCGAAACAGGACTCCTCATAAACCTACAATGGCTTTTAGAACATTGATCCTGGCTCAATTTCAAGGCTAGTACGTACCATTTTTTCCTGGCTAGATAAGCTGTAAGTATGTCGTCATCTTTCTTTATAAAAGTCTTTACCACACAGTGAAAATAAAAGAACTGGAAATTGGTGTATACACAGCTATAGTTTTTACAGTCTTGTGGTGGTGGTAGTTGGCACTTTCTCCTCAAGCAAAAATGCTTTATTCAGCGATATACTGAACTACATTATTAGAGACACGTACTAGCACTCATGTGTCCTATATGTATGTACTTAAGTTGGATGATAGTCACTGAAGTGATTTTCTCCGTTTGCTTCAATTACTGTCTCCCTCCGCTCTCCGTCTCATGTGCAGGAAGATCTAATCACATTTGTGGTAGCATCTCGAGCATCCGTTGTCTTCCTTGCAGGATGGAACGAAAGCTCTGTTGAGCTGAGTGAGCAGAAGATGAAGACTATACTCTTCTCACTATCTTCTTCTCATGTTAGATATAGATATTCATGGAAACATAATATCCCCATTCTGCTCCCACCCGAGAAAAAAAAGTTGGCGACAAATTGTTGTCATAAAGAAAAGTAGCATAGCATGATCAAGGACATTGCAGTTTTCATCGATTTTGACACAGCATAATCCGGTTGCGGTTGTTATCTTCCCACCACAGTGCACATTCCCTTTTAGTATTCATACAGTGAATTTTGTATCGTCATGTCATAAATATTATGTGCAGCAATATTCCGATATGGTAATGTACTTACGTATAATGATGGTCTTCTTCGTATGGGTGTTATGCTATGCAACCTCTAACGGGGAGGATTAAAATAATAGCGCCAACTTTTTTAGTACTATCATCCTTCAGAAAAGCATACGTCCTTAAAATAGAAGTGTGAACAGACGAAATTTACTCCTTTCAATGATCCAACAGTATGTATGGGAATGAGAGCATTTATCCATCGAATTTCCGACCTTGAAGGCCCCACTGTATATAAAAAAAAAGTTGGTGTTACCGCAGATTCATAAATGGGCAATATTACTTACTTTAGGAGGCGAGTAAATGGGCAAGTAAGAATTTACTGTTATCTTCATTCCCATTCTCACACTGGTCTTGGTACTCATCGTCACTTGTACTTTTGCGGTCAGAAAATGTATTTATCGCTTTTTTACTCCATACACATGATTTACTAATAGGACTATTCACTTTATTGAAAGCGGGCGCTATTCTTTACATAATGATTATGGGTGCTATAGGTTGTACTACTTGTAGGTGTTGCACTCAACTTATGTATATGCTTATTATTTCAATCCGACCATTGGATTGTATGTAAGTGGTGGTGTAAATTAAATACGTTTTTCCGCCCCCCACGAGACTATTTCTAACATTGAGATTATACATTGCCATTGCCACGTTCCGTGATTGCTATTATGGTTAAGTACTCTTAAATGTGCATAGTATATGTGTCCTCAATAAATCTGAAATTGGTATATCTACATCCATACCAGCAGCACCATGAAAAATTTGCTCATAAAGCCTAAGTGGTGCTCCACATATTAACCTTTTCTATATATTGCTGTCTCACTCCATTTCTTAAATATGATTCGAGCTTTGTGGGCGCTTTGTCATTCCCGTAATTTAGTTAGGAATAGGCGTTAGAGCCGGAAGGTAAAATAAAAGTGGAGGAAAAGGATTCTTTTTCATTTTCGTAACCATATTTATCCTACCACACCATAGCACATTCCCTAGTTTCTTACTCTACACAGAATAAATGTGCTCAAAGTTCGAGAAATGGTCACATTAGTGGGCCCAACAGTCATTCCCAATTTAGGGAAAGAAAAAGATACAATAAATAGCTGAGAATGGGACATTTTTACTGCCTGGAACAAGAGCAATCCCCACACACACATGTGCATGCACACACAGCAGCAGCCTTCTGGATGTTTTCTACTTTTTTCGCCTCTTATTCTTTCTCTCGCTCATCTCCCCTACTTTCTCAATTGCCAATGAAGAGGGCCTTTGCTATTTTTTTTTTGCAACGCTGCACTGTTCTGGGACAAGCAGTTAACGCTGGGGAAAAAATGTTGCTTAAATTGAGGAAACTTTTCCCTCATATTCTCTTCTGTGGAATTTTCGCTTTACCTTGTCTAATCTTTTTTATTGGATCGTAATAATAATTCACAAAAGTATAGAGTTGGCCTTATTGAATGAGAGTGGAGTAGAGGAATGGTATTGTATGGTGAGCAAGCATAGGATGCACATTTACAAGTTTTTCTTAGTGACTATGCGACTCAGACGATATTCATTAAAGGTACATAGGAAATGGATCCAAATGGTTTAGTTTAAGGGATCCATCATGTAAAATGGCTATTAGATGACTTCACGACTTGTAAAAACTTGTTTGCAGTTTGCATGAAATAAATGGAAAAGTAAGACAAAAGCTAGGAAAAGAGACGTACAGATGTTTAGCAGCAGCAGCAGTAGTAGTGTGTACACATAAAAGTGTTTCAGCTTCACTTGCTTCATATATTGCCAAATACTTTTTAAAAAACTGGGTCACAGTGCTAACATCCTTTTTTAGAGTCCGAGGAATTTGAATGTGTTCCAGAAAAAAGTGGAATGAAAACACAAAAAAACAACAGCATATAAAGAAGTATTTCCAGATACATAGTTGAAATGTTGAAAATATAACAAAAAACTACAAACGCAAGTCAAAGCTTCCTCCGGCATAAGAAAAAATGGATAAATTTTTCAGTGAGTATGTATATGTATGTACAACATAGAGATTCCTATTGTATATAGAAGTACAGTAATATCGTATTGTTATTACATTATCATTATATTGTTGTTTATGTAAGTCTTACCCTAAATCCCATGAAACGAGACTCATGAGGGTCATGAAGTGTTGGGACAATATTACAGATTTTTAGGTTGTTGGGAACTAGTCGTAACGACTCTCTAGACAAATGTTCGTCAAACCAAACCATTAAACGAGAAATTATGTGTTTGGCACCACAGAAATTTTAGTCATTTATTGCATGAAAGCGACATGTAGCTAGCTACTACTCTTATACTGGATTAGTTAGTGTGTGTTGCTGTCAAAGATATGTTAAAACTGCAAAGGATAAGCCAGTAGTTGTTGTTACATGTTGGAAGAGTTTTTGTTTCATGTGAATTTTCACGCAAAGCGATTTATAAAACGGTTAACGATCATTTGGTAAGGCACGAAAGGTAGTACAAAATGCGGTCTAAGTACCCACATAAATCGAAGGAACTATAAACCACTAGATGTATATCTGTATGTATAGGAATTCAAAGACAGTAAAACAGCAATAAATATTAAGACACTGTTGGAAAAAATGTTGGGTTCGGTTCGGGATTTGCATTTTGTATATCATCATAAAATAATTTGCATGATATGATGTAAAAGAAAGCAAATTAGAAAGATTTTTTTTTTCATTCGTGGTATCTTATTCGGCTTGAAATTTTTATTTTGGTGGAAGAGTATAAATAACCAAATATTACAATATTTGTAAGTAGGGATGTAGCACAAAAATCTTTATCTAGCGCAACAAAAAAACTTCATTTGGACTGAAAAGTATTTGTATATTGTTTTTCCAGAAAGTATGGCATATATGTATATAAAATATACAATTTGGGAAAATTTTGTATGTAAATAATTTAATATTGTCTCTTTACATTCCACTTCTTTATATTGTGGAACAAAGAAATGGAGCGAAAGGAACCCAATTTCTTCCGAAAGTAACTCATTTTATATTCTTGAGGAATGGAATGACAAAAAACATTTTTTTGTATGCATTATTCTTGATTAAATTTTGGTATGACTTTTACAACCATACATTTGATACTGCTTACGTAATGCTCCGTATTTTTCATATAACTTTACCCCCACTCAGTCTTCAGTCTGCAAAACTTTATAGGAAGCAATCAATAAAAGTCCCATTTCCATTATTTTCCAATTCGGTATCTTCATTGGATTGATTTTGATAAAGGAGAAGAGAGTGAAAGTAGGATGTGGTAAAGCATATCTAAATCCAAAAGACAAAAAGTTTACAGTAGCAAAAGCAGCAGTCTAGATTTCTTGTAAGACCAAAGAAAGACAGGTAGTTAACCATATTTCACTGACAACGGAAAAACTATCTTTCATTTCCTCAACATTACGTACATTATTTTGATCTCGTTGTAACGTTTTCTTTGATGGATAACTACTTTGATTTTCACAGTTTTTGGGATGTCCTAGTAGACGTAAGGCTCCCTGTATCGTATGGTTCTCTTTGAAAGGCTGACTTTCCACGAAACCAGAAAAGGGAGTTGGGATGAGGAGAATAAATGCTTAGTTATCTCTTTCCTAAATGATGCTCTGTGTGTGTGTGTCTGTGTGTGACCACCTATGATGTATTAGAGGGAACACGAAACCACGATCAAATCTATTTAATCTTTACAGACTCGATGTGGCTATGATGTGAACTGACTGCTGCTCTACTTTCCGATACCTTGTACTCAGAAGGTGGGATGGAAAGAGACTAGATTTTTACGTCTGGAAAAGATGCTTGATAGACATTTTTACTTTGGCTGTTAGAGAACAAAACGATTAATCAAATTTCTTGTCAGAGGGGTTTGATTGGGAAAAATCGGTTTGCCCAGGTTGGTAACCAAACCAGGAAGCTAACCAAAAATGTTTTTACCTTAACATTTCAACAACAACAAAAAAAACTTTTCAATTAAAATGTTATAAAAGAACATCTAATATTATTAAGCATTGAGTTGGAAAGTATATATGGAAGACCATTGCAATTTTTACGAGCTACCATGCATAGCATGCATTAAGTACAAAACCGATTTTTAGATTCGTTATGTAAGCATTGTTGCATAGAGTGTTATATTCGCCTCACACTCACAAGTTCACTCGACCATTTATTTCATTCCAATGAGTGAGTTGGATTGGCTTATGCACAACTGCAACCGGAAAGCAAATACTAGGGCAAAGTCCTTTGCACAGTCCAGAGGATCTCAAGTAGTCATAATATCATTACCGATGCAGACTTCCTCCTACACTTGAAACATTCATGTCTACTTTGCCATGTATATTATAAATATATGTATGTATGCGTTCATTTTTTGTCTCCCTATTTTTTTGCCACAAAGTAGAAAGTTGGTGAGAGCAGAGTTTACTTTCCTTGATTTCATTTGCCTCCTGCTCTCTTAGACTCTTTCCCTTGCTCATCGTTTCTCCCGTTTTTCGTTTCTCTCTCTCTCTCTTTCTCTCTCGCTTTCTCATCGTGTGATATATAATGCATGTGAGAGATGAGCCACTTGAGGGCCCTTTTTAGCTCTTCTCCCATTCTTCTCTTCATCCCGTCCGTCCATGCCTTCCAGCGAAAGCACCCACAATTTCTCAACAAAGTAAAAACAGTTGGAGCTCTGCAGACAAAAAACTCGGTCCACAAACTCATTCATTCACTTCACAATTCACTCACTCGTGCTCCAAGATAAATGTTGTGTATAGTATATGTACCCATATTGAATATCCTTCCCGTAGGGTAGGTGGTGGGAGATACACTAATCATGCGAATTTCCTTGTGCGGAAGGTGCACTTGAGATACTACCGTTGTACTTATTACTTAACCACGCTAACTGGATCCATGTGTGAATGAATATGTACAAAAAATGAATGGAATATGGATATATAGTTTATATAACTTTTAGGCTGATCGTCTATACATGTCCAACCGTATTATTATGAACGTAATAATATATGTGTGATTGAGTGTAAGAAGTAGAAGAGTGAAGAAAGACGAGAAGAGTAGCACGCAAGAGTAGTTTTTCATGTAGTGAAAAAGCTACTAAACTACCACAACGAGTGGCATTAAGCGAAGGAGGAAAAAGAGTCTCACTTCAATTTAGCCATCCTCATAGTCTCTCAAGTATACATAATTCTTTTGATAGTTATCCCAAACACACATATAAACACACACACACACACACACAAGAGCGAATTTCCTTTTCTTGTGGCAGGGCAGGCCTAGAACTCAGAGTTTTGTGAAGGAGTGAGTGAGAGAGAGAGAGAGAGAGGAGAATACAAGGAGCATCAGGGAAAAAAGTACATAATGTATAACTTCTTTTTTCCAGCCGGATTCAAGTACCAATTTTGGATTTTCTCTTATGGATTTTCATCTTCAACTACTACTTTTTTCTCATCCTTCTTTCCAGACAAGAAAGTTATTTTTTAAGACAATCCCAATGAGCTTTTCTTAACGAGAATGAGAGATATTTTTTTATTGTATCATCTCATCTTTTTTTGCTTTCCCTAAGTCTCTCCTGTGTGGAGGATATTATTTATTAGGTTCAATGTTGTAATAGAAAATGATAAATGAACCACCATGTCAATTCGCGGACGGTGGTCTGGTCCTCATCTGGTAAAGCCTTCTTTCACTTGTGTGTTGAACGTTGAACAGATTCATAGGGACGTTGCTTGGATTGAAGAAAACATTAAAGAAAATATCAAAAGTAAAAAGGTAGTAGTAGTCGAGTGTGTGTTTCACATTACACGTAGGAGACTGTACCATAATAATAATGTGAATCTTGGAAAGAATGAGTGACTGGATGAAAGAAGTTCAACGGTGCAATCCTTTATAGAATCAAATAATGGGGAAGGTACATTAGAAGCTGAGAGTTTTATAGGCGGCATTTCTTCTTCTTTCCTCGATTGATTTGAGCAGCTACACGTTCCCCTTTTCTAGGAGGAGTACATTAATGTCTATGTGGTTTTGAAAGGTTTGCTTGTAGTGAAAGCCTTTGAAGTAGCTGACACATAAAATTTAATGCTTCTTTTAAAAGGCAAGTAATGTAAGGAGAATTCGGAAGTAGGAGTATCGTTTCACTTTTGAACAGGATGCTCATAAAATATAAGGTTGGACCTGTATTAGCTAACTACTTACATGTACATACAGGAAAGAAAGTAAAACTTGTAACATTTTCCAAAGTCGAAAAGGAAAAAGGATCCCTCTGAAGCCAAGCCAGCAAGAAGAACTGTAATGTTGTAATGTCATTGTGCATTCTGTGTACGGCTAAGATTTAAGTTGTTTCCTCTCAAGAAGTAAATTTAGACTTTATATAGGAAGATGACGGGGCACTACAAAATAATTGTCTCATAAAATTTTTTCTCTTTGTTGTTTCTTCTGTACTGTAGATACTGCAAGGCGGATGTGGAACCCAATGTTGGACGCTCAATGTGTCATCCACTCAGCTCCAATGAATCGTCGACCGTGACGGAAGGCCAAGTTCAGCTTTGGGAAGTTCCATGGAATGATAGCCGCATAATGAAAGAATGCTTGTGCAACACCCCCACAACCCCGTTTGTCATTACTTCAGTTACGACCGCTATGGATTTGGTACTGGAAGTAAAGAATATGAAGGCGTTTCATGACCAGAACCACTTTGCCTTTGAAGGAAGGTCAGTAAAGTCGTAAATTTTAAATTGTATATGTACGTGTTTTGTGTTGAAAGAATGGTAGTTGTTTTTTAAGCTAATTAAAATTTCATTGCATTTTGCTGTGGTGCTTTGTAATAAATTTTATCTACAATACCTCATGTAAAGCTAGAGTCCTTTGTTGTGGGGTTCTTTACAGTATTAAAATTCTCGAGGTATTGTATCGTAAATATGTATATCAAAACAGCTCTATTTTTCTATTGATTTAGCTTATTTATAAAGTATCTTGTTTCAAGTTTGTTTACATAACCAGTGCAGTTTTTCAAACGCTCTAGAGTGTACGTTAAAGAGAATGCTAAAATTCTCAATAGCACTCAACGCCATGAATCAGGATTAAATTTGGCCTTGCTTTGCTCCACCGGACTAAGGACAGCTTCTTTAAATAATTCTGTTTGTACATTATTCGACGAAATGAACATTTGCATAAAGTAACTTGGGATTCCATTGATTTGATTCCGAAAAGCACCTTATCTCGAAGAGAATATATCTGATTGTGAGATATTTATAATACTAATATACGAAATATTTTGAAAACCACTGAAGGATTTAGCATTACCGCGGACAAGATGTTCGTGATGAATTTCCTAATGCTAAATCCCAAAAGCAAAAGCCACACCGCTAACTCGCCCGTCAAAACTCTTGTAATGTTAATGTTAGAGTAGGAGAAATTAGTTTGTATTACCCTAAACCAATAAAACTAAGTTACATGGATATAGCATTAGTCGATTTTTATTAAGGGATTTACTTTGCTTGCACTACATAGCTCGTTTTTACATGTGATTTATGCACGCGCCACATTTATTTGGCCGTCATAGTATAAACTGACTACACCCCGTTTCCAGCTATTTATAAACATAGGATTCACATTAGTCAAATTATTAGATGGTCATCTTTTGCTGTGCACCGCCTCTAGCGGCTCTTGTTGCATATTATATAGTTTTGTTTGGCTTTGGCCGCTTTTTCATTAATAGAAGAATAAAGGATTGACTTTTGATTCTAAAATGCTTACATTCCCAACAAGGTAAGTTTCTTTGAAATATTTATAGTTGGGACGTGTAGGCTGAATGGAAATCGGCATGATGAAGAAAAATATGCGTGTATTTACAATTCACTCTGTCTGTGCACAGCGTAATGCGAAGGATTTGCTTAGGAATTTTTTAGGGAAGAAAAATATTCAAGCATTAAAGGATTAGATTGATTCTATTTGCATGTATTCACAAATACCCTGTACGTTAACGTACACGTACGTATAAGATTCAATTGGGAGAAAGCCCACAGCACAGCCCACCCCCTTCTTATCTGCTTTCTCATAAAAGCCATCAGAAAGACAAGAAGTATCCTTTTTATTGTATCTCTACAAAAGAAGTCTGCGAAAAATGTCTATCAATGTCACAATTTTGTCCGAAAACTCCCTCCAATAAATGCATGTGTAAGCAATAAAGACGGGAAAAGGAGATCATGGAACAGATGTGACCGGTAATACATACATTGCTCCGATTTCGAGGAAAGGGGGATAGCCTTCTAGTGAATGGCGTGTTTCAATTTTTCTTTTGATAGTGAACTTACGTGCATCGCTTTCCCTAATGCTTATTTGCTAAACTGTTCTCTGTGGGTGGATAGCATTTGTAATGTCATATCTTCTAAGACCATTTAAATGCTTTGAAGCTCACCATACCATGTTCCCATATATATCACTATATAAATAAATAAAACATTGTATATAGGGTTCATATCATCATCATGTGATGATATGAGTTTGGGTAGTAGTCTCAATTTCTTAATGGAGCACACCTGCATCCGCAATCCTTAAGAAATATATGTTGTCCTTCCTTTCGTCATACAGTCTCTGTCTGAGATCTTATACGATCCTTTCGAAGCGGCAGCAAAAGGCTCAAGTTATACAACAGCGACAACACTTTTTTTGAGGGTATTAAAAACTCCTGGTCTTAACTTAACCTTTGAAGCGTATGAAAATGATCTGTGCATAAAATCCGTAAAATGGGCTTTACTCCATGAGACAAGCTTAATATAAACACGGTACGACTACGAGCGGCAGAAATCAAGACATTCCTATTTTGAAAGGTATACGTACACATAGACAAATGAGAACTCAGTGAAGCAAAGAAAAGCTCTCGTATTTAAAGAGGTTTATTATAAAATACGACTCCTCGTAAGCAATACATTCATACATATTTTCATGCATTTACCAGCTTTTCTTGTGAGGCAGGCAGATTTTGCGTAACTTTTACCTTTTGGGTCTGCCGACTTCCCGTTCACCGCCTCACACAACGTATCAACGACTGGCAAGCAGGGAAGAAGACATCGACATTCAACTTTGTGTTGAGATAGGATATAAATCCTTAATATTTCACTGGGAAGTGAACGATATATATATATACGTAACATTTTAGGAGGTGTAGCAGCTGCTTCTTGCTATTTTGGAGTAGACACTTTTCATTTTCACCGTTTCCTACTTCCTATACACTTACCACTCCAGAGCCGAGTTGAATGTTGGCTTGACTTTTGTGCTCCTACACTATCTTGGATTCGAGGATCACATGCCTTTGAGTGCGTCTAGAAATACATCAACTAAGCATTCATGTGAAAGCTGCTGAGGAATATGATGATAATTCAGGAAGGAGTGAGAAAGCAGAATAGATACTCAACCAGCTGTCACCTCCATGATATGATTTGAGAGACTGAGATTGCCCAAAGCTATCTTTTAATAATAATGTATCCGGTTAAGTTGATATATTACTGAAGCCTTTAGCTTTACTTCCCTAATTTTATACGGCTCCTACCCAGTTTGTCTTTCGTCTTTCCTGGTTTGGTCTGGTCTGGTATGGAAGTGTGAAACGTCAAATTAGTGCTGCACAATGGCTCAGGTCTGACCAGCAAAAGAAAACTACAAGACTTTCACCAAAGAGAGAAAGCTTGAGACAGGAGACAACTCGTCTACATTTCATTCCAATGTTTTCTCAACTTTAATCACGCCCCAATAAAGACTTCTCTCACTCTTAATCTTATTATATACAACCAGACTTTCGAATTTACTACACCTGTCCGATCCGTGTTCTTCTGGAATCAATTATTATTATTTTACATTATTATTGAAACTACTTCTTTATAGAGCCTTGTATGTACATTCTTATTGGAAGCTAAAAAGAGAAGCAATTGGAAATTTGACTATTATGGGCAAAAATCCCATTTTGAAAATACATAAAAATTTAGTATTAGCAATGCATAATTCAAATAAAAATATGAAAATGATCCTTTTCTTATCGATTATAATGGGAAAAGGCTAACGATATATGAAAATAGGCTTTACATAAACGGATTGAATACAATGCACAACCTAGTGTTCGTAAATCAGCAAATATTGATGTATGCTTTAAAAAGGCATGCAAGTTATGAGCTCTCCCTCTTCCAACTTGTTTTCCTTAACGTAAGGTAAAAAAATTATTAGCTTGTGAGCTCAAACTTCATTTCATTTTCTATACATCCACTCCACATATTGGAGCAGGGGAAACTGATTTCCTTTCTATTTGTATTATATACCGTTATGTTTTGTGCTTACTATATTTCATTCCATCGATCTGGGTTAGGCGAGCTTATACTTTAGGGAAATCTGGAGGATATTATCCCACCGCTAAAGTGTACATAGGCAACGGTCCATGTTGTGCAAAGTCTAGATAGTGAGATTGGCTAGGATGATGAATCTGAAAATAAATTATTTTTTTAGCCTCTCTTTTGGCTCAACTCGTGAAAAAGAAAGCCTTCATATATGTGGCTTGGAAATTGGAACTACTAGTGAAAATATGGATTACTTTGCAATTGAACAAAAACATTCCTACATTTTTAGCTTTTGCTATACAGCCGCAGCGCAGAGAGAGTTGTGTTGAGAGAGATAAGAATGCAATAACAACAACATTAATATTAATGTAAAAAGCGGATTTTGGATACTATTAAAATTTATAATGGTACTGACGGATGGCTTCTCGTTATCACTACAAAAGGTGTTATAAAAGGTTTGGAGTGAGCAAAGCAAACCAAAAAGAAATTAAACTTGTATTTTTATGTATGTATTATGTTTGTACTTATCTGCAAAGCGCAAGCACCTATTTCAAAGAACTTATTTGGTTGGATATACATCATATCAACCACTTTTAGTTGGTTCCAAAAAACCGAATACATAATAAATTGTAAATGAAATTTGCATATGCTAGACAAAATTTTAATGCAAATATATAAATTTTTAAGCATGAGTAAATAATCTATGCAAGCTTTTTGCTGAATCACTTGTTTCTCTCGTAATGGTTGTACTAATATGTATAAAGCTGTGGAAAATTTGAAAACACGAGAATGATTTCGTAGGAAAGTAACGGACCCTTAATGCTTGTTCCAGTTTAAATTTAGAAAGTATATGATATGCTGATCTGATGTACTAAAATACTGCAGATGAATACGGTTCATAAAAGTACATATGTATGTACACATAGCCACCGCCACACTAGATGAACAATTGCTGAGGTTTTGAGAAATTACCAATTTACACTCGACTACACCATTTTGAGCACTTTGTGGAGAGTTGGGAAAGTGTGCATATGTGTGCAAAATTTCGGTCATTTATAATTTCCCATCGTGTTATGACTATATGTGTTTCTATTGTCTCTATATGCTATTCCAGGTATGAGTTTATGAAACAGCCCGACTGTCCAAGAACTCAGAAACTTCGTTCTGCAAGTGGAGAAATCATCTTGAAAATCCCTGAAAAGTACCCCCACAAAAGCTGTGAGCATTTTCCATGGGAAATTGACCCACAAAGCCCTTCCCACTACATCTTTATGACAATTCCAGGACGAACTATGAAGAAATTCCAAGCACGGAAACAGTATCACAGCTCTTCAAAGAAATCCTCAACCTCTCAGTCATCCTCATCCTCATCATCATCTTCTTCTCAATCCTCTTCAATTTCACACCAACATCAGCAACCCCAAGAACCTTGTGGGAATAGGAACCGGATCCTAGTCTACACCGGTGGTCCAAATGGTCGTCTATTACAAGTGATTTGTCCCGAAGACTCCACTTCCGCATCCTCCCATGTGGAAATATTTAGTGAAGGCTGGTACTCCAACCACTTTCCCAACTTTGCTGAAAATCCACATCAAGACTGGTCCAATTTTGCTTCATCAAACCAACTTATTGTCGAACTGGTTTCTCGTGGTACTGGTTCCCCTGGGGAGTATAGCGTCAAGTGGCTTCAAATTTCGAGGAAGGATGAGCCACTTGCTGTTAATTATCATTACGGGGCCATTCCAGGTTCCATCGGGATCCTATCTGAACTCAGTCCTGATGGAATCACCAAAATCCTTACTCCTTTAGACAACGATGGGAAAGTGGGTATAATTGGAAGTACTGGAATTATCGGAGTTGGCACCGGAACCAATGGCATGTCCGGTGCCACATCTTCATCATCAGTAGGTGGAACATCCTCCTCCATCTCGGAAGAGTTGGAGAATGATGTCTGCTTCAAATTCAAATGTCCAGAACTCAATGCTTGCATTAGCCCCACGTTATTCTGTGATGGGATAGAACGTAAGTCCTTTTCTTTATGACACCTTCTTATCCTCATGTCATTAAAATTAATGACTTT
This sequence comes from Orchesella flavescens, assembly GCA_964034955.1. NCBI lineage: Eukaryota > Metazoa > Arthropoda > Collembola > Entomobryomorpha > Orchesellidae > Orchesella > Orchesella flavescens. Next base: position 28,266,807 of record OZ035954.1, on the reverse strand, counting down.
TTTTCAAACGACTTAATTCATTGTTGAAAATTTCTTTTTTTGGTTATTTTCTTTACAGATTGCCCTTCAGGCCATGATGAATCCGACTGTGAATATTTTCCTATTCCTAGAACTTACTTGTACATAGCCGCTGGCTCACTTATAGCCATTGTTGTGCTCAGTTGCTGTTTTGGTTGTTTATTATGTAAGAGGAAGAGAGATGAGCGACGGGAGAAATTGCTCATGAGCTCGAGAACACCGACTGAGGAAATGTTTTATGGGACGGGGACATCCAGTCACAGGGAGATCGTTTGCTGACAATCGCAACCCCAAATGGAACAGTATGTTGAGGTAGATCGCGTGACAACTGTGTAGAAAACTTTTTTTTAAAACCCGACACTAAGTACTACACACATATAACCGTATTGAATTTGATTTCTAGAAAGATCAACTTACTTTTTTTAAACGTGTGATGAAAGAGAGAGAGAGAGAGAAACATCGTTAAAAAACAAACTATAGCTATTCATGTCCATGTGAGTTATAGGTATAATATATTATTACATACAAACATCGTATTATAGCAGTCAAGCCATTAAAACTACTACTTAATAAGCTACGGGAGCACAAATGACAAAAAGGAAATGCACTTTTCACATAATAATTTACCGTTGTCTTTGTAGGATAATATAAGTTAATATGCTTCCTGTTATGCAGTCATATTGCAAATAATATATTATTATGTGTTTGTAAATTAACAAGAACATGAATCATGTTACATGATACAATACTGTTCATTGTTCATATATATATGTATACAGAGATGCCTTTAGTTGATCATCAAGTATCGACCTAAACGGAAACAATAAAAATACCATTCACCATTTTCACCTTCATCTACCAAACCAAACCACAACTGGATCATATATATTGGTTAATGTGTTAATTAATTTTGTCATAAGTTGGCTCAACAGCTTAAACCTTTTGCTGAGAGATTATAAACCATGATAAAATAGCAAGAATCTCTTTAAAAACCCAGTAAAAGTTTGAGTCAATTAGATGAAGTGCACATTACTCTCCTGAAAGTAACCTCATCATCTCCTATTTTTAATCAACTTGTGCAGTTGTTGGCTGTAGAGGAAAGAATGAGTCTTTTTTAGGTCTGAGTCTGAGCTGAAGTCCATGTGCAATTTCATAGAGACGGTAAAAAGTATAAAAAGAGAGAAAGTGTGTGTTGTAGATAGGTACATATTTGCAAATTAAGTTGTTCACAAATCCTTTACGTTCGTCGGTGGTCTTCCTTAGCCCTATGCTCATTCCTTTCATAAACTAAAGTAAACTGTAACTTTCTCCACTTTGCACATCCTCATTGTGTGTCTTATATCCAGTGTATACCTTTCGGCCACACAGCTTCGGTTTGCTTCAAACTTTCTTATTCTCTCATGTCTTGAAAAAGAAACTTCTTTTTCATCACTGAAGGTAATGGCCCTCTCATAAGAAGTGAAAATCTCTTTTCTAACGATTATGACTTCTGTCATCCTCCAAATTACTTGCCTTCTTTATTCATAGTCAAGCCAAGCCTTTGAAGGCTATTACTGACTTTTTTCTTTGTTTACTCTTGGGTTTGAGTGCACTTCTTCTACTAACCAATGATGCCAATGCGTATATGCAAATTCATTTTATTGATCAGACGGAAGAAGTTGAAAAGGGGTTTGGTTTTGCGATTGACTTTTGTGTTCTTAAACTAACAAAAAAACTTTGTCAGCTCATCGTACAAACACAAACCATTTCCTCAAGGTCCATGTCACCACACCACTCCAATCACCAGTGTACATAGTATAAACTTAACCTTTACTCACACGAGACAAAACTTTATAAAAAAAAGTAAACAGGAACTGCCAAATAAGCATATACATTGCCAATAACAGTCTACAACAAAAACGCATCAGTAGTCAAAGAGAAACTTTCATTGCACGCAAACTTAATATATGTATTAATTATATATGATGATGATGACATTAAAACCAGAATGCAAGAGAAGTAGGTTACATGAAGTTATAATGATAAACAGTCAGTTCAATAAATGAGAAAAAGTAGAGAAAAAGCCACCTGCAACATACTGTGAAGTTTGGGGTAGTTATTTAAGTAACTCAATCTTCCTTTATAAATAGATAAGATTTTTACACACAAAATGTTTTCTAGATGAGTCTGTATAATGTACATAAAATTAGATGATATCAAATTATAATATTTATCTTTCTTTTGCTGCCAAGAAAATTGCAGGATAACAATAATTCAACAAAGGAATAGATCTCGTGTTGGTTTACTAAATCACTCTATATATCTGTAGGCAATAAAACAAGAGGCTGGAGATTAGTTTTTATTGACAAGCCAGGCCATATAACGTTAAAAATATTGACAGCTAATAAGTATAGATTAATTATGTACATATATTTAATATGTTTGAGTCAGAGAGAATAATTCTGCGAATAAGGTGTTGTAAACCTGGCCTGGAATTTTTATTTTCAAATTCAAAAGGATGCAGAAGATGTAGAAGACCAACAACGGTGTATATTCATGCAAGAAAATTTTATCAATGTGTTCTGCATAACAAAGCGTGTAAAATTAATAAATTAATCTTTTTTTATTGCTAAAGGTTGCAGGTAAGAAGATATAATGAGAATTCAGCTAAATAATTTCCAAACCACTATAAGTTTTATGTTATGTTGGTGCCGATTATTGGGTGCTATGAGTTTTGTGAATGGGAGAATGTAAATATTATCAAAAAAGGTACCTTGCTACAGAATAATAATTATTGTGTAGAAATGTAATGTTTTACTGAAGTCTATCACTTCATTCATCATGAATCATTATTGGTGGTCGATAGTTAATGCTGGTGCTTAACTGATTGTTTTTATGAATGTAATGTATGATATATTCCTAAATGTATATACCGCCTAATTATGTATGTGATAGTTTCAGTCACTGCGTTAGGAAAGGGTGGTGGGCAATGTCAATGTTGTTGAATCTAAAGAAATTGCACACGCCTCAGTCAGCGATAGCGTAAAATAAAAAATGAGACTTGGATCTGTAATTGTGCATTTAGGAAATACCTATATGCTTTTGTGTAAATATCACTGAAACGTAATTTCCTATACGTTAGGAACAAATACAATTAGCAGGTGCTTTAAGTTGGTCTTGGTCTCTACAGTCTACAATATTCAATGAGTGTGTTCATAGAATTCTGCAATAAAGATTATTTATCACAGATTCGTGTTTCCTTCATCCTCTTGTTTTGGATCTTCTGAAAAAAAATATTTTATACCGGGTTGCTATAATATGAGTGTTTTCAAAAATGCAAATGTATGATGGACGCATGACATTTAAAAGTTTGGAGTGACATAATAGCTTAGGATTATATATATTATTATGTAACGTAAATCACTAGAGCCCTTGAAAAATCAGGTAGGTAAACCAATCGAGCTATTTCACTTTTATTTGTTAAGTCACTGTACGTATGTATGTGTATGTATAGCTATAGACCAATGGATTTTTATAAAGACTTTTACTCTCCTTGTCTCTATCCTGATGAATGAATGCAGTTGAGACATAGACTCACAAATGAACATGTATTATATATAAATTGTTGAATTTGAATTGTAAATGTATTGGACTATGTATGTATATGTACTTAAGTAAAAGCGTTGGTATTGACTTGATCTAAACAATATATATATATATAGTAACGGTTCATAAACTGCCTATAGAAAAGGATAACAATACAAACTTTTTTATTATAAAATAAACCTAAATAATAATAATAATAATAATAATAATTGTTGACTACAAAAAAAAAGTATGCCAATAAATAAAACAGAAAGACAGAATTTAGTTTCAAGTTTCAACAACTAAGCCGTCACATTTACTTTGCAGTGACGAGTAATCTAGTCTGCTATAACTGAGACTAAGACTAAAACATCATTTTTTTATGTAAAATTTTAAATCAACAATAACTCAGCTTGGAGTTTCGGAGATCCAGATCCAGTCAGAAAAAGTGGAATAATTGATAGATTATAAGGTACAAGGTAAGTGTAAATCTTTCTAGAAATACCACCTACAACCTGTTTATTTACTTACTAAACTTATTTTATTGCAGTCTATGAGATTTTAGTGGAGGTCATGGGGTGTTGCCGATTACTTGCCATTATTATTATTCTGGTGCGTCGTTGTGTTTTAAGCGTTTTGAAGGCGCTGATAATCTAAAATTAAAATTGAATTATTATTAGCTTCAGCTTTTTCAATGCAGATCTGGGATCAAAAGCCACCAAAAAGCTTGCATGGAATTTATTAAACGAACCTAATTGCTGCTGAGCCTTCATCTGGGAATTCTCATATTGCGTAACAAAGTACTTAATTAGCACTCCCGCTAGTGCAATCACAATTACACAGAAGTAGACTACAACCTGGGCGATTTTGGAATTGTCCTGTCTTCTCCAATTTCCATCTCTCCAGCTAGTACCATTGTTATACTCCCTATAAAATGGATGGTTAAGCTCAGTATCATATTTCAAACAGGTTTCAACACTCAGGGTTTATTACATAGAAATACATTCAAACTGATTCAACCTCATGGTGTATTCAAATACTTGATTTCTAGACTTACTCTTCTGAATAATAATCGTCCTCCTGTGAACTCCCTACATCAGTCACTTCAGTTGTTGATCTTGTAGTGTTCACATCACTGATATTTTGAATGGGTGAGCTTACATCCGGAAATGCGACAATGGTTTGTGCACAAAAAATGGCAAGCGTGATTCCAATAAATAAAATCGAACTGCATTGCAAATTCCTCCCACGGGAAAGTCGCCGGTGGTAACTCTTCAGAAAAAGGCTTGCCACCGGCATTTTTGTCAATATATTAAACTTGCAAACTCAAATATATCAAAATCCGTTTAAACTTGTCAGCACAACGCTATTTTGATTATCAGAAATCAGAATAGAATGCTGTGTCAACTGTTTTTAGACTAAGGTCTGCATTCATCGTCATGAAAAAAAGTCTTCGTTTGGATCATTCAGTTAGTTGATGTGTACAATTATTATAAGATGCTTGAGCATGCAAATTAATTAAAAACTCGTTATTAACGAATGCCTAAGATCCAGCAACATTAAGATATTGGAAGTAGATAGATCAGTTCACAGTGCTGTCAGTGCTAATATTTCATTCGTCCCATTTATCTGCATCGCAATATTCGCATTTTTATTCTCGTGTCCTTGAATGATGATAATGCACTCATAAATTAGTAGTGTAAACTCTCACACTGTCAATAGGCTTTTGATATCTCCTCTGTGATGAAATAGTCAGATGACATCACTTGACACAAACGAATGAGTAGCATAGGATTTCAATGTTAAGTTTAAAAGGGTGAAGATAAACTTGGCTAGTGCCTAGAGCTATTTGCTAGTAATATTAATTTCACTGCGTTTCTTCAGAATGCTGTGTAACCTTCCATTGCACATTCATTCCTCTCTATTAAAACGCTTTCTTTACATGAAATGTAAAGGAATCCGATAATCAAGTTGAAGTAACCCACGTATGTTTATTCCAAGCCGACCTTGTTAACCTCTCCAGCAGCAATCCAGGCAGTTTAATCCTAATGCTGACGACAATCGATATGCAGGTTCGGATACTTCCCCTAGCTTTCCATGCAGTTTTAGTTACCTGCATAAAGAAACAAACATTAACTACTTGAATACACTACATTGCAATACAAATGCAACTGATGAGCTGAGTGCCGCAGCATTAATAAAAATCAGTGCTACACTATGTGCATCATTCCACGTACTACTACACTTGAAAGTGTGTTGATCTTATGGCTATCATTCATGTGGGAAGAGCGATATGAAAAATAAATAGAAAAGTATCATGTATCAATGTCGGGCTTGTAAACCTCCTACTTTGGGTTAGTGTGAGCTATGAGATGACCTCACAGAGTTTTATCATGTCAATTAATACTTCAAGATAAAAAAAAACTGTTGTACGCATTAGTGTTTGCTTTGCTGTCTACAATGTTCATGTACTATTAATATGTGTCCTAGGAATGCCAATAAATGTTATGTTAATTTTGTGTATACATCGGTAAGCACGGGAAATTGCTCCGGTCATCAGAGGCAAACTGATTCAATTTGTCCTGCCTGTAATAATCTTGTCAATAAAATAGCTTACTAATATCAAAGCCCTGATTTAACATCAAAGAGACACGCTCAAGATCAATATGCATATCATATACAACTATGCACAATGTATACCCCTGCCTGACATGACGTGTATTACAGCCGATGCGTAGGTGTGTTTTTATGTTTAATCTTTGTTCAGGAACGGTGAAAACGAAAGGTTGCAAGGAAGAAGATTAACTTTTACGTTATCATATTATTGTAAATCATTAAAAGACGCAACTCACGCTAAAATTGCAATATAGTACATAATCAGTCAAAATGATAAACGATTTCAGAATTTTAAGCCACATATATAAATATATAATAACTAGCCCGGAAACAAGTGCTTAGCTTAGATTGGTTACTGCGAATACAGTAATTGATTGCTGCATCAAAATTCCAGTATGCAACTGTATGATAATATTTAGCCATTAAATTCGGCCCTACAAAGTCAATAGTGACATCAGTAGAATAATTAAAACATTAAGTATTCAAATGTAGTTTTTGCGCTTTACCTGCTATTACACCGCACACTTAACTTTATGTATATCTGTCTGAATAATTTATCAACACTCTGGTTTATCCATGAAAGTTGCAATTAATGACCAAAACCCAGTACAACCTAAGCCGTAAGATAAAAAAACCAGGTACTGGGCTTTGTTTCGGAGATTTCATTCAGGCAAATTGACGTCACTTTTTAACGCTCCTCAAAACCAGAGCATTAAAGTACGCATTTGCTTACATTTACTGCAAAAAAACTTGTTGGAAATCAGAAAGGGTTATTGGGAATTTACCTTACAAAATCTTCTATGAGCACATACAAAACGCTTCACTTCACAAACACATCATGTATTAAATTACTGATATCTCCTTCAAATTCTCAGCCGCAAACCTTCGTGTTCCATCATGCCACAGTGCAGTGATGGGAGGTTGAACTCATTGCAAACTATAAAGTTGTAGTTGTAACTAACAATGGCCCTTACTTACAAGTTTTCCAGGTAGATGAACACGTGCAACACCTTCCTGACAATACTGTTGTTTAATACATCAAATTAAACTACGTAGAATGGATTCAGTCATTCAGTCAAGCCATTGCCAGAACTTTAAGGCGTATTTTTCTGTGTAACTGGAGGATGTGAACTTTTAACGTACTTTATCTAAGGAATAGAATTTGGATATGTAAGGCATATATATATACTCTACCACAAAAGAATGAGCACACGCACATTCTGCATATATTGCACATCACATATCACTCAGTAGTTTAACAAATCCAACCTAAAAAGCATGCTATAGAAGCCACGACAGAAACATCAGCCAAACGAACGTTGCAACGCTATTATACCTCACAAAATCTCCCTCAGTCCTAGTCCTTCCCTATACTGCACGGATGAATGAATTTTATGTTAAATTACTTCCCATCACTAACACTATTTGACTTGCAATTAGTAGCTAGCAAGAATGACGTGAGCTCGTTAGATTATATTATTAGATTAATAATAATTAATATTTTATATAATCTTAAATAAATCAACCATTTTGGAATAGAATGGCTGAGCGAGTAATTTTTAGCTACGACAAAAAAATTATTTCATGTAACCAGTCTCGTAAAAAACATGAAAATGAATCCGCTATATACGCTAGCGTAAAAACTCAGAAAAGAGGACATAATGACATTAAACAGATAAGTGAAGGTTATTTTTTGCTGCTGAGATTCTGTGAATTCCCCTACTTCTACATAATGATTGTGAATGCTTATGAAATGAACGCTGTAGTAGTAGAGTAGGTATGTATGAATGTGATGATGATATCTCTCCAAATGCAAGTTACAAACAATGCACGGCAATGGATATTTTAAGGTTTCTGCAAGTTAGCTCCAAGAAACATCCATTCTGCCATACCATAAGTCATCATATCATCATGCAACATGCAACAACGCATGGCTCATGGCTGTGAGCACAAATATTATTATGTCTAGTGTAAATACAATTGTATTATAGTTAGAAGGTACCTTGCAATCTTGCATACTACATACATAAGCATGCGTTATATATTCATTTTTTTAACATTGTGGTAGATTTTACCTTATAATTATATCATTTCTCAACTGGAATGTGTGCAGAGGATGGCATACAATGTGTCATCTATCATCACATCAACATAATAATGCTCAACAACGGTTATCGCTTCATGACTTTGTCATATCGTTCTAATGTTCTTCTATGTTCACACATGCAGTCGCTCATGCGGTTCATGCATTCATTTACACACCTGTATTTTTGTTTTCGTGACGGTAAGTTTTTGGAAGCGCAAATAATGGTGAAGAAGAATAATGCATATTTATGTATCAAAATTTCATTATTCTAGTTTTAGCCAATTATCGTGGCTGAAAACGAAGGCCAAATTGGGAGACACGGGTTCTTACTTTTAGTAGCATTAAATCGCTTATTAATGAAACACTGCACATTCTGCACCCAATAATAATATGAAATGAAAGTGTTTTATGGTGACTTGCATGCCTGAAATTGATGAAGACTCTCTTTCCTTATATTGCTAAACAAAGTTATGTATTATTAAATTGCTTATAAAATTCAACAAAATCCAAGTCTCAATATAGGTATAAAAATTGACAAAACTCTGACTTTGCTTATGTTCGTTTATATTTTGACTACCTTTTGCTTGCTTGCTTGCTTTGTTCATGAAATCCTAAATTATAGAAAAACTAACAAACCATCGTACAAAAGTGTTTTATGGGAGAAAACATCTGGTAATATACAATAGAATGTTTTTCATGATTTTAAACTTCCTCTTAATAGCCATAATTTAATGTTCCTCGGTACAAATGGCAAAACGTTTAAATGAAATAAGTTTGATAATGCTTAACAGATTTTAGGTCTGAAGCTGAATACATCGTAGGTGTAACAAAACGGAGAGAAAAAAACACATGGAAATTATTAGACGGTTCAATAAACGCGGAACCAAATTATAATGGAAGGGAGCATGTTTCATACAAGGTATGTCATGTCACAAGCTACAATTTATAGACACAACTATCAATCAACAACCAATTCCATTCATGATGAAAATATATAATAGTTATTACTCAACTTCAGATTAACATGAAATGAACAAGTTTTCATTTGAACTACAGCTTCGACTTAATGCGTAATACGTATTAACTAGGAGAGAGATTTCCTTTAGAGTAATACCATAATCACTTTGTATATCATATTTATTCCCATATTACAAAAGACCAGCCAGACCAAAATTAGGTTATAAAGATAATTTTTATACTTTTCCTCCTTCAACATTATAATGAAAAATCTTTTACTTTTACATTTAGAAAACAAAGAAATAAGTTTAAAGTTACGATGCTAATAACTGTTGATGAAAATTAATCCATACGCGTTCGTACTTTGCGGATGGTTACCTTATCTGATTCACTAGAAAATTTAAAAAAAAAACATTTTAGTAAGTGGGAAAAAAAGACTATTATATGCCATATTATGCCATGATTATTGACTATGACTACTTACATGACGTAAACTTTTGCACCCCAACCAGAAATAGCATCTCTGTCGCAAGCATTAACAAGAGCCTGTGAAATAGTTTCAAACAACTGGTCCGGCTCAAGATTTGGCTCGTACAGACTTTCACACATTCCTAGTAACTGTTCCTCGCAAGTACCCGAAACAATAAAGTCTTCTGGCTCGCATGGACACCCAATGACATCGAAACCACAAACAAATGGCTCATTAGTTTTAGGCATAAGTCCAGCAATGACTGGTTCCACAAAGTAAGGTCCAAAACTATAAATAAAAATACAGCCCATTAAAAACTGATTATCTATATTACCACTACCTACATAATGAACAGATACCAACAAAGGATTGAATAATGGTGAAGATTTAAAAAAAACTACATATTATCTTACCGGTGCTCATAAAGAAGGTTTGTAACCATTGCACTCAATACTTGTGGTGTCACAGGTCGATTCTCACGCAACTCATACACGTTGGTTCGGAACTTTAGCCGTTCATGGACAGTTTGGGTATCCGAAGCCAACCCAGGAATTCCTACGAAAAGCTTAGGCCCAATTTCAAAAATCTTTTCCATATCTGTTCCAATCGTCTGGAGCTGGACACCAAACCTTCTATCTGCTGCAATAGCCACACAGTTTTTTCCTTTCATTGCCACAACGGCACCTCCATTATAAGACAAGATGGACTGTAAATGGTAAAAACAAGAAAGGACATAGTTTAAACATAGAAAACGAAACACAATGAGTTATGATCCCTGTCAAAATTAATTTCTTTCTCCCCCATAGCTTTCTTCATCACAATCAATATAAAACAAGTTTGTGAACGGGTATACTATACTTCCAACTTTTAGTCGTCATAATAATCATCAATCATTCTAATTTTAATTACCATTCTCGATCCAAATTGATAGCACGGACTGGGTAAATAAACTCAGGGAGAAGATCCTGGAAATCAGAAAAATTAAATTGATTAACTTTTAATTCAAGTCAATGTCAATGCAGTGAACACACTAACACACATTTTTGACATTTAGCTACCATTTACTTTCAACTAATATTAACTACCTTTTATTGTCCTGTTGGATACATCAATACATCAATCAATTTATACCACCCAATTTAAAAGTATTAAGTTTAAAAGTATTTACCTTACCTAAATTCAACAGTAAAACTCTTTCACTGGATAATTGGTGTAAAGCTTCAAAGTTTAAAGGAGCCAAAGCAAAGTGATGCAGCAAAATAAAACTGACAATGACAACACAGAAGTGTATTCAGTCTTATATCAAAAGCAAAGCTTAGCCGGAATGTCTCAGCAAAAAGTTGAAAAGCGTGCGGAACCCAACTTTCAATGACTTTTGAGTCTCCTTTCTCACCTCACGTTGGCTGTTGTAAGGAACAAAGGCGAAACAAAAGCTCGCGTCGCGTCCTCGCGTCGGTGAAGAACAAAATGCTTTCGATTAGATTGGTGACGGGTGCATTTAAAACTACTAAATAAATAAGAGCGTCTAATAAGCATTCATTTAATTAAAATTCCTTTTTGATGGAGGATAAAAGGAACATTTAATTTTTTTATAAAATTAATTATTGACTGATTGACTCAAAGTCAAGGCATAATATGAACTTTGTTGTCTTTGCTAAATTGAACTCCATTTCCTGTCTTTTCTTGTTGGTTCTGATCCTCTTTTGTGATTACCTTTTTCTTCCCCTTTTGTATAACTCTTGGAGGTCCCTCATCCTCTGTTGAAGTAACTGGGGGCTGCTGGTCCCCTTCTTGAAGTTCTTCGGGAATTTTATCATCCATTTTTAGTCGTGACTTGCGCTTTTGTTTATGCGGGCCTCGCTGGACTTGATTTGTTTTCTTTATTGGTCCAACAACATCAGGAGTAGCAGTAGATTTCTGTAGCTCTTCTTTACCTTCAGGTGGAATAGATGATTTTTGTTTACCAGATTCGTCAATAACCTTTCTTAGGGACCTTCGTTTAGTCGGGCCAGAGAAGCCTGCGGGTTCTGGTTCGCCAGCCTTCCGCTTTCTCCCACTTATCCCTCCAAGAGCAGGTGATACGTGAGATTTATCTTTATGCCCTGCACCTTCTCCCCCTCCTCCATGGTGGGGGAGAGTAATTGATTGTTTCCAACGACTGCCACGACCTTTAACTATTGATAGTGTGAAAAAAAGCCCATTAGGCATGCTTGATGATGGAGAATTGGAAGCGTTGAAATTGAAACCCAACCCTATTTCTTACAGTTAAAGTTTTTCAGAGTATCCAGAATTTTTATTTCTTGCTCATGAAGCAGTTCCCAACGTGTTTGAAAAACATGCGGCTCCCAGTCACTGTAATTCTCACCGTAAAATGTGATTTCATTTTTTCTATCCCATACTGGAATGGGACCTTCCTCCACGTCAACCAAATGTCTATGATAATAGTCGCGAAACTCAGTGATGGGTTTTAAATGAGTTTTAATAGCCGGCCCATATTTCTCATTTTGTTTGCGCTTCTTCCCATCTTTTTTATCGTTTGCTGGAGTAGCAATGTCCTTCTTCCCCCTTTTGGGTTTCTCCTCCCCCTTATCAGTTTTAGCACCTGCTTTTGAGAAAATATTTTCTTCTCGTCTTACCAGGATGGAATGGGCTGCACGTTGGTACCTAACAATTTATGCAGGACAGTTGATTAAAACTAAGGAAATGTAAGCCGAAAATGGAAACAAGGGCATAAAAATATTAAATATTCTAATTAGGCATATTTATGTTTTATTTCAGTATCGTGCCTATACAAGTCGTAGCATTCCATAGTGTAGTATCTTATCACGATGAAGAGATATATATCTATAATCAATTTTAACGAAAGATAAACACCATATCGTTTGTGAGGACCATGAGTTGATTTCAACAGTGCTTTTAAAAAGGGCAACATAAATAGGAGTAGGACAATCCGGCAGAACATCCACGTACAACCAATCAGAAACCTTTTGAAATGGCTTTTCCCCTAAATGGTCAATTCATTTACTTAAAAGGTGAGTGACATTGATACTCGCATCAATTACCATATATTTAGTTTGTAGGCTACTACAGAACAAAAATGTTAAATGTGTAGTAGTAGTACCAGGAGAGAAGCTGCTATTATAACCATGAGTGCAGAGATTATTTGAATCATTGGGCATTCTATTCTTTGTAGTTCAAAAAAGGTCCAAGTGTTAGTTATAGGAATGATCTGGTAGAGGACATTATTATAAGAAATGTAGTCAGGGGCAGATAAAAATGAACATGAATAATTCTAATTTAAATACATTCAAAATCCCAATAATCTATTAAGTCGTTAGTATACCACGTCAAAAATAGGTTCATCCTCAACCGTTGAATTAACCTGAGCCTCCTTACTTGCTGAACTCAAGTAATGTGTGTTGGGGAAATACATTAAAGTACATCCAACAAACTACACAGGTTAAGTGCGTATGTTATTGAATGATTGAGACCTACTGGATATTAGCATAACCAACAATATATGACAACCACCACTTAGCCAATGTCTTACTATGTCGAAAGCACCTGCCCAAATTGTACCACACCTAAGTAGGCAACAACAACATGGATTTGGTACCAAAAACAAGCGACCACCGAACAAATTGCACATTATCAACTCCACCTCCTACCACCTGAATCTAGCTCCAACTGATAGCTTATGCCGGTTATCTAATATGCAGTACACTCTAATTTACAACAATCATAAAACAACGAGTTCAAGTTTTTACATACATGAATAACGGTAAAAAATTTATTGTCAGAACAAAGTTACTACAACTACTTAAAATTACATAGGGTTAACATTGACTTAGCTTGGTTTGGTCTCAACTATTGTTATCCTACGACTCGAATAACAAAGTTATCAACATACCCCCCTACACTTTTTACGATCGTCAAAATGACTTACTTTACCTTCATTCATCTTCAACAATGATTAATATAAAATACTATCATTAATACAACGCCAAATTCATACATTGTTTCTCTACAAACATGAATTAATCTGAATGCGAAACATACAAATTAACAATAAAATTAATCTATTTCATTACAAATATGTCTTCATCCGTCAAGACATTTAAAATATTACATGCTAATTTCTAAATGTTAATTAATAAAATATGCTGGAACAAAACGCGGTTCAGTTCAGTGAAAACTTAAATGATTACATACAATAATACATACCTTCTCTTACTTCACGTACAACTAATTTGTACATGCATATCCTAAGTCTACCAAAAAACACAAAAGTAACAACGTCATGAAAGTGTTTATCTAATTAAACTCCTTCAGTGGTTTTCTTGACAGATTCCCCGCGGATGGTGGATTTGCCAGGCTGCTGCAAGTATCCTGTAACATCATAAAAAATCATAATTCTAATTAGAAACTTAAAAAAATATAATCTCTAATATTTGCATTATAACGTATTTCATTTTCGTAATAGATTTAACTATTTGACATAGGTTTAAGTGATGGTTACTGTAAATTAATAATAATTACCTGATCTCTTAGTGTAACGAAAGATGAAATATCCACCAATGAGCATTGCAATCAACGCAATACAGATCAATGGAATTGACCAAGCGAGATGATAAGATCCATCATCAGGTTGAGTTTTTGGAGTATCAGGCTGGGCAGTAGTTCCGGTCGTAGTGGTGGCGTTCGTGGAGGACGTCGTTGTAGGTTTGGAAGTGGTAGTTATGTTGCTACTAGGAGGGATACCAGGATCAGAAGTAGGCTTGGTGGGTTCTTCGACGGGAGAATCAGTGGGAGTGGAAGATGGGGCTTCCGTCGTAGTTGAACCATTGGTCGAGGTTGGTGCTGAGGAGGGCATTGTTGATGGTGGGACTGTTGTTGGAGGTGTAGAGCCAGAGGGACCCACAGTTTCATTCATCAGAGACGTATAGTTAGTGCAGTTAGGTCCCGTTATGTCATTAAAATTCACATGGAGAGCGAAATTCTTGATTTCCTCCTCTTTGGCAGGGCCAGGGTGCCTGAAAACAAATAGCACAATTAGTTGCATGCTGTATCTTTAGAATACATTGACGAGATTTAATCAATTCAACAAAAAAAATATTTTAGTGTTTGCTTTCAGAATGAAAGCCTACTTACACTTTAAGTAATTCCCCCTTAATGAATCCCATGTCCTTCATGGACAGTTTTGTATAGTTGGCTTTGCACCTATTGAATAAGAACGAAGTAATTTCCATTATTATAAGTTTAATCATCCACCTCAAATCGTAAGTTTGATCTACTTGACAATCAATCGATAACTCAAATGTCAAATCGCAAGTTATCACAATCACAACTTATTACGTTTGAAGACAATCATCAATTTACTAATCCCCGCTTTTAATCAACGTATGTCATTAGGTTTTCTTTTTTATGATATCTTAACCTTACAAAAAAATAATTTCGCAGATTTTACTTACTTAATTACAATGGAATTATGAAGTAAGGTCTCATTGCCAATAGTCCCATTTTGAGCCAGGGCCTCCGTTGTTCCCACACAGTACACCACCCCGACGACAACCAACAACACGGCAAAAACTCCTTGCTTCATCGTGATCGTGATTTTGAACTTGGTAATTGATTCCAGAAAAACTTCAACTCGTCAATAACGTCAATCGTCAACAACACGCAGCACCTTCAAAATTACGGTTCTCAGCTTCACTACAGATCAACCGTTGACAAAAACCCTGAAATTCAAATCGACAAAGGAAACATTGAAAATTAATTTTCACACTCCGGTTGCCAGTTAGAATGACTTAAATTAACCATTATTCATTATTACTACAACACTTGACACTTGACTCGACAAACGTAGTTTCACCAAAAAATTACAATTTGAAAATTTTAACTGTCACCAATCGATAACCAAAATTCAAAATTTATTCAATAATTTTTTGTAAAAATAAAACTTACGTCCAATCGATAAATGGATAAGTCGTCTGTCGTATAAGCAGCTTCTGAGCGTGTGTGTGCGTTCTTTCCAACCAAAAGTAAACTTTTTTACAAAAAAAAAGACCACCGCAACGTCAAAATATAAACTCAACTCGCAACAAAGGAACAAACTGCTTTGACTCTGTATTATTCCAACTTTGCTTCGAAATATTTCCTCACTATAACTCAACGAAATGCGTTTCTAACAGAAAGATAAGACAGTTCCGAAAATGATGAAAGACGCACAAGTGGCAAGTAGATGTGTTCTGCTCCAGACTCAGTAAGCTAGTGACCCTCAGCTTCCCTTGTGCTTGGATATTTAAGGAGATTTGCCGACGCGACAGGAAAAAACGAAAAAAGATCTTTGCTTTTGCCTTTTCCTTGCTTACTGCGTGAGTGCACTATACACGCCAGACAAATGCGTTGCGTTGAGAGTCGTTGAGTGCATTTACTTCTCTCTTCTTTAATATGCAATCCCTATATATACGATACGTATACGTAGTAATAAGTAGGCAATGTCTGCTGTTCATTCAGGAAAAATTCTAATTCTAAAATGTAAAAGCGTATATTGCAAAGTCAAAAAGTAGTAAAATACAAAATACAACCAAATTCTGACAAGCCGGCAGCAAGCATCTTCTGGCCGACGTAAAAAGTTGACCACTCATTTAGTTTCTTCGTGTCTGATGTGGTATGCATTAAAATCTTGTAAAACAAATGCTTTTTCTGTATTATGCATATGTTTCGGTGCGCGGTGGTTGCTGAAGTTGCTCATTGGATAAAAGGTGTGTATTAAAATATCCAAATCTGACTTGACTGCGTCATCAATGATATGCACACACGCTCATAAGATCTTCAGTATCAAAGAACTACGGCGGCTATGGACCTGGACGTAAGCTAGTTAAGTACTGCTTAATATTATATGCATAATCTTCGTGTTAATGTTAAAGCGTCGTTCATCTTTAATATTATGTACAGCTTTATGTATAGATGAGGGAAATCTTAGTAATGTACAATCTTATGTACAATCTTACATTGTACAATCTTATGTACAATGTCCATACTCATGCATACACGAATCTTTTGATATAAATGACTGGATTTGTAAAGATCAAAGTCCTAGTCATACGCATATTATATACTCATTCGTATTGTTATGATATGCTGCTGCTGCTGCTGCGGAAGGTTAAGTTTGAGCAAAGGTCTTACTTAATACATGATATGATGAGATTTGTAAAATGATAATGAAAAGCATAGTATATTTAGTATATAGCATATATTATGGTTTATGGTTGAGTCGCACTGGTCGCCTTTGTGACATTACTCATTGCTTTTTGCATAATATGCATAATATGTATTCATCTTGTTAAAAGAAAATCATTTGCAAGCATACGTATCAAAGATGAACTAGAGCAAGTACCAAGAAGAAGCTACTTTCATACTTTATCAATCAGTAAGTACCACAGTACAAGTTAACAGGTAAAGCTATTCTGCAAACATTTTAATCCTGCCTGACGCACTCCTCTTGTTTCATGTTTTTTGGCTTAAGCCAAAGTAAAGCAAATTCTATTTTTGTGTACTGAAGAAGTAAAAGAAAGTAGTTTCAGTACTTAGATACATAATATTGTGTTTCCCTATCTAACACAACATTCTCCACTAACAAAAAACGGCATAAACCTTGGTATAATGCATAATGCTTTGTGTTATAAAGCTATGATAGAAAAATGACGCTCCTACTCTCTTTTTCCAAACTGTATCCACTCATGAAAGTAGAGTATGAGTATGCAAGATTGCAATGATAAGAACGTACAAGTTGTCATGTACTTTACCCAGATTAGTGAATACTGATGTGATGAGAATGTTTTAAAAATAGTCAATACCAATGATCTGTTGATAGCAGGTATTAGGTATCTTCAAGTTCTTCGTAAAGTCAAGATAAATTTACATTCGTAGCATCTATGAATTAGCTCCGGAACATTGAAAATTTAAGCAAACGGAGAGAGAGAAACTAATGGTATTTTGCAGAAAGGGCCAAAGATAGAAGGAACATTATTTGCTTTTCTGGCCAGTAATAAAAATATGAGGGAATCCGCCAAAGTTTTTAACAAAGGACGTCCCCACTTCCCTTTGTGGATTCAATTTGGGAAATTCCTTCGTTCAACCTTTTAAGTGATAAGATAACTTTTAAAATGTATAAGGTAGGTACTTGGTTCATGCAAAGATATCGAAAGCAAGCACGTCTGAGTCTGTCTCTCCATTCAATCTCTTGGGCTATGCAAAATCTAGTGCCAGACATGCCTCGATTCGTAACAACTAATCTTCCACATTGGAAAAAACTAATTTCAAGGTAATGGTAAAAATGTATTCTACTACTTTTGATATTCATCTCAAGAATTTGTTGTTTTTAGCTAGAGTAGAGCATAAAGTGACAATTTGCCTTTGAAGAAAATATAACAAACATATACCTCACTTCTTCGTTGTAATATTGTAAAACTTGATCGTCTTGGGTATGGTATGCAATGTGTATGCATTATTTAGATGAGTAGCAAGATGTGTTTTCAGTTTTTATGTGCTTCCATTTCCTGGAAGAGTCCAGCTAGCCACCACCAGTTCAGCTAATCAGGTTTAAGCTATTCATTTTGTAATGACTCACACAGATTATGAGAGAGATATATTGTAAACCTTTGTCCTTATCTCGTATATTCTTAGGTTTGTGTACTCTTTTCTTCCTCTGCTTTTACTAAATAATGATTTACTTTAAACAATAAAGCAAGTATGGTTTACAGACAAATTGGTTTACTTATAGAAATACAACATATTATAAGCCGTTTACTATGTACTGCTGTAGGTCTGTAGTGTATGCATACATATGACTCATTTTGTTGTAACATTTTAAATGAATGTTTTCTTTGAAACTCAAAGTAACTTTTCTAAGGAAGGGTCTTTGAACAAAATAATATTGCTATGTTGAAGTGAACTTTTGTACTATGTACTTCTGTTCTGAGACATGTGTATGTAAAAACTACTCTAAAAATCTTCCCATAATTCTTGTCACTGTTTGCTTATGCTTGTACGTACACATTTTATTGCCTTCGTCTTATGCAGATGTGGAGGGGACACATTTATTTGTAATCTGTTATTGGTCTCCGCTTCATTGCTTCTGTAAAGTTGTTGGTGAGGAATTATGACTTTTAGTGTCATGCATGTATATCTAAAAATGTACAAGATCAAGCTCATTCCCATCTATCTCATGTTCGTTCGTATAATCTACAAGTTTGCCTGCTAGAGTTCCCTACTTTTTTTTATAGGATTTTCATAATGTTTCAGTTTCCCTGCGTTTTGTTTGATTGAATGTTATCGGTACAATATTGGTTCACTGGTGACAGCTTTTTGACATTTGCATATTGTATGCCCGCACACTCCATAAAAATAAAATGAGAAAGAGATGAAAGCTTGTATTGTTATTGTTAGTAGGTGGAAGTGGAAATAATATGACATTGTATGTACTTTTTGGTACTGGTACATTTTTAAAATCATGATTCATGATAAAAAGTTTCGACTTATACTTATATATATAGAAATTATGAATGATCTCATGCTGAAGAATTCATTTTGAGTCAGAACAGTTTCCTTTTACTAACGTTTCTATTCCGTTTCCTGGCATTGCTGCTGGTTGATTATTCAAGTCCAAAATCGTCTCGCAACTCACAATAGAATGTTATGTACCAACAACTTCATATCACAACGGGAAGCATTGATATGGAGGAAAAGGTAAAAAGTCTCCTACGGTCGGGTTCTCTTTCTGGATTACGCATATTTACACATTTTTGAGCTCTCATCCACACTTTAACTGGTCCTATTTATACCTAATCAAAAGGGAAAAAGAAGGGTCTTTGAAGATGATTCAAAGGGTCTCAAATCTGAAGATCCAATGCTCTTGGTAGTGATTATGTTGCTTGCTCACAACATAACACAACGGCAGCTTTGACTAAGGATAATGATATAAAACTTACGGCTAACAAGAAGGAGCATGCTCAAATCCACGATAATGATGACAAGCAAGGGGGTTCACTCTACACACTGGAGAAAAAAAGTTACCTCCTAGAGAAAACTCGTATTATATTGTATTGTGAACTCCACTGTTAAATGGTAAACTTTTTTTTTCAAATATAAAACTGAACAGTAAGACTCGCTCCTATTAGGTTTTGCTGGTAAGCATTATATATTTTGTCTCCACTTTATTTATTAGCCAGCTAATAATGTCAGAATACTAGGATCAACTGGGCTCCCCACACAGTCAATAGGGATCAATACTACTGCAATGTCCATGGTGCATGATGCACATCCACATTAGACTGTATTTTATGACAGTAGAACGTTTTTCATTCTTTTTCTATAAAAGGCAAAGAAAAAAGTGATGAAGAATGATGGGATGGCTCTCCATTTTCAATTCACTAGAAATGCTCACTATAGATTTTACATTATTTTGTTCCCCGTCTTTTTCTGTCTTCTTGTTAATGTGGTTTAATTCCCAGCTTGCATAAATTTGTATCTCATAAAAGTCTTGTTAGCAATATCAGAGATTTTTACATTCTCGCGTTGTACGCAAATGACACATGATGACAGCTTACAAACTTGTGATAATTCATTTTAATCCGGGCTATAAAAATATCGAGGGGAGAGACAGGAGGGAGAAATAGAAAAAGTGATGAAGATGAGACAAAAGAACTCATTATATTGTGCGGTATTTTGTATGTATCTCTGTATGTGGATGATGAAATGACAGTTGCAGAAATCTATTGTACTTTTCCGGGTTTTTTTTAAAAAAGGCAGTCCTGCCACCATCATCACCACTAGAACGAGTAGTAGTAGTAGTACCATTTCCCAATTTAACATAACATAGAAAGACAAAAAATGTAAAACAGAAAATGCATAAAAAGGCATTATGCATAGCATTAGCATGAACGTTTCCCAATTACTCACAAAAAGCAATTTCTCTTCGCTTGGTGAGCCCATTTTGATCCACCTAGTTTAAATTTTAAAATAGTTTTTTTTTTCATTTTGCTTTTTTTGTACCCACGTCCACGTCTTGAAGTAGCATATTATAGTAAATATACTTACAAACTGATATACATATTATATATGTGTATATGCTCTCTGCTTCGTTTTTTGTGCTTAAAAGTCTTTGTTTACTGAACAAGATCTAGTTCGGTTCGGTAGATCCAGAATTTGTTATTTGCTAACTGGAAAATATTCAGCATTTTTTCTATGTATGGATTTGAAATTTTGGGCATGACATGACTGTTACGTATTTATATTTCATCTATTTTACTCTTCTGCGATGCTTGGTTAGCATGTTAGCACAGCATTATATGCCAATGCCAATACAATCCCTTTTTTTAAACACTTCAGCTATACAGCTATCAAGCTTCAAACTTATTTATTCATGTTTCCTTTTGAACAAAAAAAAACTGTTACACTTTATTTCTGTAAAAATTCATGCAATGTGTCATGCAGCTGTTTATGACTAGCTGAATAATATAGTTTCAATGGGTTGGTGGTGTTGGTGTTGCGTATGTCACTGTTTCAATTTCACTCTTTTTTTTTGTTTTCAGGACCTTCCGTCAAACATTCAAGAAAAGCAACAAGGACTCTACTTGTCATATGAGTAGTAGTAGTAGTAGTAGGGTTGTTTGCTAGCATTCATATTGCACATACAAATATAATATGACAATGAGACTGTGTGATCTACAAATAACGCAGACAGTGGGAACAAGAGCAAGAAGTAAAGTGCATCTCATGATCATGTCGCTTCATTTTTAGAGTTGGGTTAGGTCTCGATGTTGTAAAACGCAGCAGTGTAGGTATAAGCAAAACTTACTTGTAGTAGTTCTGTACCTTGGTACAAAACCGCCCAGTCATACTGCTCCCGATTCCGGCGTGGATGCCACTTTCCATTTATACACAGGAAACAGGGGGTAAATTTTTATGAAAACTTGTTCTCTTCTGTGGCTTTTCTCAGATCCGTTCCATAACTTCATCCATCCCGTGCTCACTGGTACATGAAAGCCGTTTGGCCAAACCTCATAAAAGTCCATTTGCTGTTTCCAGATTTTTTTCTAACTCATTTCCCGTTTTAGAAAACTTACTCGTCGGAGGGAGAGAGAGTGGAGAAGCTAAAAATCTCAGTGCCAACCAACTCGAGTTGAAACTTGAGTCTCTCTGATTTAAGAGCTGGTGAGTGAATTCTGAGTTTCAATATGTTATATCATTTTGTAAGTGTACTTGGTTGACACTTGCAAAAGGAGTTGAGTTGTTTGCTTACGTATTTTTGAGAACTTGTTACATTGCGTTTCGACCCTTTTTCATTCATGATGATGTTGATGATGATCATGATACCATGTCCACTGCATATAATCCCATCATGATGCATTATTTTGAGAACCTCCGTATCCAAACAGGCGTGTATACATGAAAGACCATACATTTTATTTAGTCCCTTTTCTAATGAATCATGAAATGAAAATGCTTTTACGGCCAGGTCGGGTTTTATGGGGTTACTTGAACCTTTCTCAAATCCGTATGCATATATTATATATATGTGTATGCGTGTGTGGATGCCCTTGATATTATGCACATTAAAATGCAGAAATGTGATCCAGTATTTATATGTCATCAAAGTTTACATCTATTCTTCTTTTCCGGTTCTCCTGTTAGCAATATCCAATAGCTTCCATCTGGTTGTGTTTATGTTAGGGCCTGTCCCATGCTTCATACCTGAAAGACATATTTTTTTTGCTCTTACGGTTCGGATCCCTTTTATCAGTTCCACACAATCAGCGAAAAAAATGCGCATGAATGGGAGCTTCACGTAAGGTTTCCTAAAAAGTATTCTCTTTGAATTGATTGTGAGTTTATGCTGCATTTAACTCTTTCATTGGACTATATGGCTGACCTCGATTCAATTTTTTTCACGGTGATCTCCATTCTATGCATCTCTATTTTACCCTTGTTGGTAACCCTATAATATAATGTATGCATGTACGTACGTATGAATGTCTCCCCTTCCCTGGGATCATATCAGAGTAATAATGTAAAAGTACATGTTCTGCGGCATAGTAAAACATGGTTTTTTATTGCCTGAAATGTATGAACAGACGACGGCAATTAGGATTTGGAAGATTAATGAATTCTAATACTTTTTAGCCTGAATAGAAAGACAAGTTCAAATGATGATGATAAGGAAGATCACCAGCTTGTTCGGAAAGTGATGATGAATGCTGCTGTATAAATATCTATCGTTTCGTTATTCCCTAAAAATGTATCATCATTGATATTGAGTATCATGTGTCATACTCATATGGCGTATGTATTATATATATGCATCACTTGTCATCTATTGTATTCCATGTCGTGTGAAGCTGCGTAAGAGCTTATTAGGCGATTGATTCAATACTTTTTCCTCTGAAGTGGAATGTGATCGGGTTTAGGTTCCATTAACGCTCAAGACCTTTTGTTTACGCAATCAACGGGAAATGAGAGTGCTTTACAAATGTTATGAATACGAATGCTTTTGAATCTTCAGCGAATGTGAAACGAATGTAACATGCCGCAACTGATGCAAGTAACACGTAAGGTAAAAATACCAGTTGAAATATAGAATATTAATGATATGGTATTACGAAAGATTGTATTAATGTCTTGTTAGGCTGATTGATGAAACAATATTTTAAAGTTTTGATAATTTATTTGCTCCAATATATAGAAAAAGTTATATGACAAGATGTGGCATCATAATGTTTATAATATAGGAATAAAAGAATATTAATGAAAATTTGAACATACAATTATTATATTATTTATGTAAATGAATGATCTATCCAGTCTAGTTATTTTTAGCAAAAAGTTATTTTAAAGAATTAGATAATTTGAATGTACTTGGAAAACAAATAAATTGAAGAAAAAAACGAATCTTTCGCTAACAGTTGAGAGTACTTTTGGAAAAAGATAAACGAATACAAAGTTCGAAATCGTTCAAATTACTGTGTACTGAACATATCATCATTACTAACACCTAAATTAGAATTATCCTAGAGTTAAAATAGTGTGTTGGAATACCTTTTGGGTGTTATAGGATACCCCTAAAGAATGTATACGTATGTATAGTTGATCCACCATCGAAGAAGCTGTAAAGAAAAACAAAGAGAAAGAAAGCTATGATTATCACTGAAACAGTTAAAGTTATGCACGTAAGTGTGTGCAGTATTGCCCACAAGTTGATTGATTGACTTTCATAATATGTGTTGTATGATATGATTCATTCAGCATGCATTATTGTACTCATATATATGTATAAAAGTGTAAAACGTACCTAAGTTCAGGCTTTAGTAAGTAGTTCCTTAACATGCTTCTCGATTTTTACTACAACCAAATCCTTTTCTCCCTGGAGCTGCATGTTAAATTTCGCAACTGCCCTTTGATTTCGCCGTTGTAGATAGCTTCCAATATTCACGCCAAGTAGAAATGTTGCAAAAAACGGAGTGAGAAAGAGCATAAGGACAATTATGGAGGTGCTCTTATTGCAATCTTTTTTCTTTTCATTTTCATCCTCCTCGGTCGGGGAAGAATCGCCAGAATCCTCATGCTCAATTGTCTTCATATCATCATTATCAGATCCGGTGGTGAGAGGGTGCTCCGCATCATAATAGGGGGATGCTGGAACATTGACAACAATAGCTTGTTGCGGAAACTCGGTTGAAACTTCTTTCACTCCAGCACCAACCACAATCTCGTCTTCGGATATAGGTGGACTTGGAGTTGGAGAGAAGGTTTGAGTTGCAGTGAAGGTTCGAGTTGGAAAGAAGTTTGGATTTGGACTAGGACGGAGGAACTCATAATTCATAGCACCACGTAGCGGTGGTGTTGGTTTTGCTGCCAAGGTTTGCTGATTTTCAACAGAAGGAGCTAGTTCTAACAAAATGCTGAAGAAAAGTTTGCACGGCCCTATGAACCGGAATGCTTGGGTACCATCAATCAAAACTTTGTCCTTCGTATCTTCACCAACAGACTTAGCATTAGTAGTAGGGACAGGTGTAGTATCATTGAGCATGTTTTCGTAAATCTTGATGCTATTAAATGAATTAAAATAGAAAATATTCAAAATTACATAAGAGAATTCATGCAATACACAATACAATACTGAGCAATTTTATATGCTCAGTATTGTGAATGCTGATTACTGATGTTTGTATGCTTGTTGCGGAATATATTATATCTATTATGTAGATTGGAATTTATGATAATAGAAGTCTTCTTGCTTTTTGTATGCTCGTATATGTATCTATTGCAATTTGCTCATAGTATGTAGGGTAAAAAATAAACTTACCAAAGACCCGCTGAGGTGTACTCATTTCCTAGGGTTTTCAGGTCATTTCGATCGATCATTAATTTCTTTTGTTGTTCTTCCACCACCGGACCGTTGACTTCAGTATTGCGTAACTGATCGAAGAGTTCCTCAATACCACGATTTTCCACTTCCTCTCCACCAGCCATATCCAAATCATTAAGCTCGCCTGAGTCCTCATTCTCATATCCATCATCATCATAGTCGAGTGCTCCAGCCTTTGAACCGGTCAGGTTGAAAGTAATTAAATTAATTTGGATTTCCATAGCCATTGATTGAGTGTCACTTTCATTTTTGTTCTTTCCAATTCCGTCGAGGAGACCTAAGGCTTCAAGAACTTGAGATGCGTTGCCTTCTTTGATGATTGTTGTTGAATTGCGTGAGAGAAGAGGTATTGGGTCCTGAAGAGCGGGCGAGGCTTCATGATCTTCATTGGTATCGGAAGAAAATATGTCACTTAAGGGCACACACTTTCCTGTAGGAAGAAAGCCCATCATCGCCACTAATATGACAATGGACGAGATTCTCAGCATTTTCCCTTTCATAGTGTCAACTCAAAAAATTATCTGATTGAGACTAATAAACTGCTTGTGTGTATGAACCAAACAAACAGGGTTTTTAAGGAGAGGGAATTTATGCAAAGTATAGCAATACTTTCACTTTTTTGTTTATAGTATCAACTCCACTGAAAACTCGATCAGATATAGTTATATTGGGACTTCAAATATAATAAGATGCACCCAAGAAGATCACAATGTCCAGTAGATCACCTTGCAAAACTGTTTTATTCACTGGGTTTGTGAGTTTAGCCTTAGCTTTAACCGTATGTATCTATTGTGTGTATTCGTATATGTATTGTTTGTCTCTGTCGAGGCTTTACAGCCCAATGTAAAAATTCTAGATTTAAAAATTGGTCATGAAATGTATATGTATCTGTTTACGCAAAAAATATATATATCAGGAACGATTTTTATATCTCTATTAAAAAAAAAAAATTAAGGAGAGTACGACAAGGGGACCTACTCAGTAGGATATTATCCCTTGAAGGATTCGAAGGTAAAGGACTTTCAGTCAGGTTAGGGATAGGATAGGTAAGGATTTTTGCCTCTAACTAGGAATCATTGTAAAGGAATACGCTATTGACCGATAGACTTTACTCTATATTAGCCATTACGCAAGGTTCTATAGAGATCATCTTACCAGCATTGGTGGAAACCATACTTGCCGATAAGTATCAGAAACTTAACGACTTTATGGGGAAAACACCAATCGCATCACATTAATGTAAGGAGGGCCGCAGGAATCGAACCTGCGACCAATGCACGTAACAGCAGTATAGATTGCTACGCTATACCACTGCACCGCGCTGCCCCCCTAGGTTTTTTACATGAGACTGAAAAGCCTTGACGGAGACAAACAATATCTGTAGCACTTCTAGGAAATGGCAAGTGACAATACGGACCGAATGTTCCGAGTGAACGAATAAATGAGCAATGATGATATGCAGTTGAATTCTTCGCTTTTTATACCCACTAAAACAATTATACCCCAATGTCTTCTTACATGTGACATGCATTGACCAAAGACATAAGGTAAGGTTGGTACAATATTAATATGAAATTCAGATGTAGGATATATAAGAAAACGCAGTGACTTTGTTGCCGAGTTATTGTATGTACATGTATTCCAGTATCCAGTGCAAATGCACTTGCTTATGCAGTATGTACATAGTTGAATTAAAATTTTAAGTCGTATATCAACGAACACAGGAGGAATGGCCAACCTACCTAAATATATTTTGTGTGTGCAAATACTTGTATGAAAAAGCACGTAAGTTGCTTTGATTGGGTGGCAAGGAGCGTCTGAGTGAGAGAAGTGATGAGGACAGATTTTTGAGACTTGACACCAACTTATCAACTTCCTTTATTACGGTAAAATATCTTCAGTCCAGGCTGCTGCATCTACATAACATGGCAGGGATATTGAGAAAGCTATATTCGAGGCATAAAAAGAACTTAACTTATCATAATATTGTTTATTAGTCTGATTCCGATCGGATGGCTAATTTTTTGGGTGGGAGTGAATGACAAAAACAAAGCGATAATGCTGAGAATATGTATATATTCTGTCAGTGCAGCGCTTCAGTATTTTTGTCATACATAATATCATATATTGAGCACAACATGACCAAGCAAAGAATAAAAATGAAAAATATGTCGTCACCATTTCAATGGAATATAATTGTAAGAGTTTACAATTTCACATCATGTTCACACAAGGAAAAACTCAATCTTTTTTGAAAAAGTGCTACTGGAAGACTGAAATGAAATCATCGACAGCAGCAACAGGCCATTTTCTTACTAATCCTACTTAATGCTTGCTCAGAGATTACAAAACGACAAATGTTCATACCTACTTTATGTTCATTAATATTTTCTTACGAGTAATATGCCATTCCTTTGTTCAGTTCTGTAAATCCAAGCAGAACTACTAATTCTCATCATCACATCGTCTTGGTTTAGTTTACATTTAGTTTTAACTCTATTTCATTCTTTCACTGGTGGACTGGGTAGGGATGCTCTTTCTTCAATTCTCTTATACTGGAATTATTTAACCATTATACATTTATACACATATCTTGTTCATCATATCCATGGTAGAGTCATGAGAGAATGCTCTCAATAGTTTATAGATTCGATATATACACATGTGATTTGCTCAGTTTTCGAGACGACATGAAGCTGAGGAACCATAAAAATTAAGTATCGCCGTGCTTGCGTCATTCTAAAAAACAGTAGGAAAAACACGTTGGGTTTAATATAGAATTTGTATGATATGTGTAAGAGGTACTTGCTTGACAAATTATTTCAAAGTTAGCGTGTTACGCAGTTAATGTTTTTGTTGAAGCATTGAGCAGTCAGACACGTGTTTTAATAGGTAATTTATAGAAATTGGATCTGATAAGGCTGGCGGATATGTTTCGTATAGTGAAATTTCATGTATCTCAAAATTTATTAAATTGGAGTCAAAGGTTTATGGTCCTCCAGCATCCAGCTGCTTGTCTATATGCCAGTTCAAAAACTGATTTTCTTAAGAAAGACAATATCGCGTCATCGTAATATAATATCTTTGGGAATACTGATGAGAAAAAACGTTCAATCAGTTTCTCACGAACGCTTTCGGCAAAACTTTCTCGTAGTTATTTTTATTCACATTCATTCCTAGAATTGCAAGCACTGCACATCACCTTACACCTGCGCTCAAGTGTGCTTTACAGTACTAGCTACTGTTGATACTTGGCTACATGGTGGATAGTTGATGATGAATTTATGATATCTTTGTTTTCTCTGTGACCTAGCTACTTTGGTGTTGAAGATAAGACAGACTTATGACCTTATGATGCAGTTCGCAATGATTAACTTGTCCCTGAATTGCTTAGACTGAGTTCGAAAGAGGTAGGGATGATTGAATGTGTACTTTGATTGTTGATGATGGTGCTTTCTTGCTAGCTAATTAAAAGAGGCTTATCTTGAAACGATAAGATGAAAATATTGATTAATGGGGAATTTGAGACTTGATGATGATGATGATGAAAGAAAAGAATAAAATTCACGCTGAGAAAACTCGCAGGATTCGTGCAGCCGTGAAGAAATAATAATCCTATGACAAATAAAGAAACAAGGCGAATCTGTTAACTGTCAACCAAGAATTATTATTAACATTGAAATAAGTTTCTGAAGATGGTTTTTGTGACGAAGTGGTCAAATCGCAAAGTGAGATCAGACAGTAAAATATATGAAGTTGTTGGTACCAGAGACCGAAAGCGACTGACGAAGATTGTAGAGTTACATGGCTATTTCTTTCTTTACAAAAGGTGGGCTCAGACAGTTGAGCTATAAATAGAAAAAGGACGCTTAAAGTACATTGACAGTAAATAAGATCAATAAACTAAAATTGGAATAAATATAATCTTACGATACAGGTGGGTAAAACCCAGAGGTCATGAACGCGAGAAGAATTAGTTACACACAAGTAAAATCTTTTTCTGTAGTCTTAAACTAATTAGCATGAATGTTGTCCACTCAAATGGAAGATATACAATAAGTCAAGAATTAAAATGAGAATGGATAAACACACATTTCAGAATACATTACAAGAATATCTGGTCATTTGATTACTTCACAGACATACAAAATATACGCGGCATACATAGGTATGAAATGAGACAAATGTAAAGTAAAAAGGTACATAAAACGTAGATCATCATGTAAAATCTACCTAGCATAAAACATCATTTTTCATAATACAAAATCTATTCCCTATCCAAACATTCTCCACCACCTTGCAATATTATTGCAACATAATAACTACGAAGCACTTGATTCAATGGGAAGATGACAAAGCTTGCGAATGGGACGAAGTAGTTCACCTTCTGAAGTCTTTACCGTTGCTACTCGAACTTGATTGTCGTTTCCGGGATGAACCTTTATGACCCGGCCTAGTTTCCACTTGAGAGGAGGGAGTCGTTCATCTTTGATGATTACCATGTCGTTGACTTGAAGCTGAGAAGAATGATTCATCCACTTGGGACGCTGCTGCATCCTGGAGATGAATTCATTGGACCAACGCTTCCAGAAGAGTTGTTGCTGTTGTTGAATTAGCTGCCATCGCTTGAGACGGCCAATGTTTTCCTCGGTCACATCAGGATCTGGGATGGATGTAAAGGGTCTTCCAATCAGGAAATGGGCTGGAGTAAGGGCTGAGAGATCCGCGGGATCCGATGACGCTGGGATGATTGGTCTGGAATTTAGGAGAGCCTCAATCTGAATGACCAAGGTTTCCATTTCCTCAAAGGTGAGAAGGGCGCTGCCAGTCACACGATAGAGGTGATGCTTAATTGACTTCACGCCAGCTTCCCACAAGCCACCGAAATGAGGACCACCAGGAGGATTCATGTGCCATTGAATGCCTTTGGAGGCGCATTCGTTGGACACCTTGTCGTTATAGGATTTAGAGCTGTAGAGAGAAAATAAATCATTAACCACTCGTTTTGCACCCACAAAATTGGTACCACAATCGCTATAGATTGCCGAAGGGAGTCCACGTCTGGAGATAAAACGTCTTAGCGCAGCGATGAAATGATCTGTTGAGAGGGAGCTGACGACTTCCAGGTGGATAGCTTTGGTGACAAAGCATACGAAAATTGCCAACCAAGACTTGAGGGTCACATTTGAGCGGGTAGGAGGTTTGGTTGAGAAGGGCCCTGCATAATCCACACCGCATACGCTGAATGGAGGGTTAGGGGTTACCCTTGCTGCTGGTAGTTCACCCATGAACTGAGTCATAGTTTGTCCTTTGTGTCGTGTGCATGTAACACACTTGTTGATCTCGAACCGTACTGAATCCTTTCCACGAATGATCCAGAAACGCTGAGTGATGATTGATAGCACAAGCTGAGGGCCAGCATGAAAATAACGTTGATGAATGTCTCGAATGAGCATTTTTGTAATAGGATGATGCTTGGGCAGGAGCATGGGATGTCGCTGGCCAAGGGAGATGGGGGCATTTTTCAGTCTACCACCAACCCGAAGGAGTCCGTCATTGTCAACGAAAGGAGATAAGGACAGGAGCTTGTTGTTGGTTGGTAGGTTCTTTCCTTCAGTCAGGAGTTTCAGTTCAGCCTTGAACTCATGCTGTTGAGTGTTTTTGATGATGTTGAGCATTGCGGCTTGCAATTCGGATGTCGTCAGGGGACCGAGTCGTCGATCTGAGGAAGGCTTCAAACAGTTTTGAGTAAAACGCAGCATCCATGCTCGGACACGCTGAAGCTTGCTAAAGCTGGAAATCTTTTCATACATTGACTGAAAAATGTTGTTGGAGTTTTCTAGCGATACATGATGTACGGTAATTGGTTTCTCTTCATTTCTTACGCATTCAAGAACCTCATCCAGGGCTGGGGCAGGTTCGGGAACTGCTTGTTTCATTTCTTCATTTCCATTCCACCATAAGGGATGATTAATGAGCTCAGCTGGTGTAATCCCACGGGATGCACAGTCAGCAGGGTTAGCTTCACCTCGAACGTGAAACCAATTAGCGGCAGGAACGTTGTCGTGTACTTCTTGAACACGATTTCGAATGTAAGTCTTCCATCTCAGGGGAGAGGATGAGACCCAGGCTAAAACAATAGTACTATCTGTATAACATCGAATTTCATCAAAATTAACATTCATGGCACGAGTCGCAGTTTTTATGAGCTGAGAGAGGAGGACTGCTCCACAAAGTTCTAAGCGGGGGAGGGTAGCTGCTTTGACAGGAGCAACCCGAGTTTTGGAGGTGATCAAGCGAGCCAGAGGCGGTTTATCTTCGTAATGACATACAGTGTAGAGAACTGCAGAATAAGCCGCTTCGGATGCGTCAGAGAATCCACAAAGCGTCTTATGATATGGGTTGTTGGGTAGAATACATCTTGGAATTTGAATTTGCTCGATCTGATGCAGAGTTGATTTAAATGTAGACCATTGCTGTTGAATAGTATCTGGTAAGATGATGTCCCAATCATGATGCTCACTCCACAGTTTTTGCATAAAGATTTTTGCTTGGATGATAACTGGTGCTAGCCATCCCAATGGGTCAAAAATCTTGGACATCTCAGATAGGATTTTTCTTTTAGTGTATGTACCTGGCGTATCTTCTGGGACGGTGAGTTTGAAGTGATAGTTGTCTTCACGGGGGTTCCAGAAAATACCCAAGGTCTTCACAGAGTGCTCGTCATCACTAGAAATTGGAATAAGAGATTTGGTTTCCTTCACGTCATCGGGAAGGGAGGCCAGAAGTTCTTCATTATTACTTATCCACTTGCGAAGGGGTAGCCCAGCCGACATGAACATATCATGAAGTTCCTTAACTGTTGATATTGCTGTAGAAATGGTTTTTGTACCTGATTGGAGGTCATCCATATAGAGATCTCGTTTGGCTACTTCTGAGGCAAGGGGGAACTTCTCAGCTTCGTCAACTGCTAACTGCTGTACGCACTTGGTAGCTAGATATGAGGCTGATCCTTCACCGTATGTTAGGGTGTTGAGGCGATAGTCTCGAACTGGATGATTTGGAGATTCTCTCCAGAGAATACGTTGCATATCACGGTCTGCCAGAAACATCAGAATTTGCCGATACATCTTCTCGACGTCTGCACCGAATGCTATGAGGTGGATTCTAAAACGGATAATGATATCATATAAAGAATCTTGGATAGTAGGGCCAACCATCATCATATCGTTGACTGAATAATTGGAGGAGGTTTTGGACGAGGCGTCAAAGACCACACGGAATTTAGTAGTAGTACTCGATTCCTTCTGGATAAAATGATGAGGGATGTAAGCGGTAGGATTACGTGGTTGTAAAACTTCTTCTTCAGGAACTTGGCTCATGTGACCCATTTCCTCGTACTGCTTCATGAATTTGTTGTATTCAGCTCGCTGGTGCTCTTTCTCTTCTCGTTTCCTTTTATCCTTGATTCCATTATGAACTGATAGCCTTCTTTCTAGCTGTTGCAAACGACTGAGTGCGTGCTCACGCGATGCGCCAACTGGTGGGCGAGGGGTCTTCCAGGGAATTTGAACAATGAAACGTCCTGTTTCATCACGAGTATGAGTTGCAGAGAAATGTTCCTCGCATTTCCGTTCTTCTGTTGACATCGCTGGTTGATCGGAGATATGTTCCACTTCCCAAAATCGTCTGAGTTGGTTGTCCAAGCTGATATCTGTGACAAATGAAGTTACTGGTCTAGACACGGGGTGTTGAGGGCCAGCAACTAGCCACCCAAAGTGTGAGTTTATAGCTACAGGGCCGTTTGGACTTCCTTCAATCTTATTCGGTAGAATAAGGTTCCAAAATACATCCGCTCCAATGAGGAGATCCACACTTGAAGGGGTGTCAAAGTGAGGATCTGCTAGTGACAGGTTCCTGAGGTGGGGCCACGATGCACGATCGCATTTTGAGGTGGGTTGCTTGGATGTTATCTTCGGAATCGTCAACGCAGTAATGGTGTAGGAAATAGAAGAAGCATCAAATCTTGGCTTGATTATGAGTGAGGTGGAACCACGGGAGACTCCAACAGAGCTCGCTTGTAATCCCGTTACTGGTGTAGAATTTTGAGAAATATTGAGATTAATTTTTCTTGCAAATGAATCGGTTAAAAAGCTTACGGAAGATCCACCATCAAGGAGAGCTCGAACTAGGTGAGGCTGTCCATGGTTATCTAGCACCTTCACCACCGCAGTAGCGAGAAGCGCTGTCTGTAATTCCGCGTCTTGAGAATGATAAGCTCCGACTGAGTTACCACCGTGATTTGGGGGAGGATTGACATCATCGTTAGCTTCCTGGTGAAGTAACGTGTGATGTCGTTGCTTACAAATTCTGCAGCTGAACTTGCTCTCACAACGGGAAGAAAAATGTCCACTCACCAGGCAGTTTCTGCATAAGTTGTTTTTCTTCACAAATTCGATTTTGTCGTTGTGCTGAAGTGCTGAAAACTTGGTGCACTTGTAAAGATGATGATTGCTGTCGCATTTCATTTTACAAATGGCTTGAGATTGAACGTGTAAATTATTTGCATACTTGCCTTTATTTACTTGAACGTCCGGCTTGTATTGGGGATGATTGGAGGGTCGAGAAGCACCACTGCCGGCTGCTAAGGCTCGAGCTCGCTGTTCCAAAAATCCGAATAGTTCATCCACTGTTGGGATGCTTGTGTTCTTGAGGGATTGTTCCCATAGTTCCCTTGATTGGGAATCGAGTTTGTTGAAGAGTATGAAGAGTAGTATAGCACTCCAGTGCTTAACAGGAATACGGAGGACCTCCAAAGACCGGATGCACTCCTTACTAGTGTCGATCAATGTTCTGAGTGAGGTGGCATTGCTGTTGACGTTTGGTTGGGCCAAGAAGCGTCGTAATACAGCAAATAGAAGCTCCCTGTCGTTCGCGTAACGATCGATTAGGGCCTTCCAGGCAATGTCGTAGTTGTCCTCGCTGATGATGAGGGAACGGACTTGACGGGCCGCTTCACCAGTCAGGCAGGACTTGAGATAAGTTAGCTTCTGGGTCTTCGTAATGGATGTCTTGGAACCAACAGCAGACTCGAACATGTCCCTGAAGGCCACCCATTCTTGAATGTTTCCACTGAAGCTCGGTAGTTCCAATCGTGGAAGTTTGATGTCTGGGGTTGAGGATGATGCTGCAATAACTGGAGCTCGGTTCACTGGAGGAAATGATAGCTTGATGGCTCGCAAGCCGGAATACACTGCAATGGCTCTACTGATGAGTTGTTTGTGATTTTCTTTGTGGGGACCAAGATCGGTGTTGGCAGGGGCGTTGGTGAGCAGGGTCATGTGTATTTCGTTGAGTTTCTTCTTGGCGTCAATGGTCATCTCTGTGTATTGATCCACGTCATGCTCACCCAATGGAAGTGTTGTTGCGTGAGTTAATAGTTGACCCTCCAGGAACTCCAGGTTGACTGCAACTCCATCTCGCTCCGCTTCCGCAATTTGGAACTTATTAACCATTTTGAACCTTATCAGGTACACAGTACTGTCACGTAGTTTTTCGCCAGGCTTTTATCACAGAAATATTTTTTACCGGTGACAACAGGTGTTCCGTTGCAAGATGTTACCCCGACCAAGTGACTGGATATCTGGGTACCAGACCCGACCAAGCTGTCCTGTTCAGGCACAGATGGACCTATCCGTGTCAAAGGTCAAGAGGTCACCTAAATCCGGTTCGAAGGA
The DNA here is from genome assembly GCA_964034955.1 of Orchesella flavescens. Classification (NCBI taxonomy): domain Eukaryota; kingdom Metazoa; phylum Arthropoda; class Collembola; order Entomobryomorpha; family Orchesellidae; genus Orchesella; species Orchesella flavescens. The sequence continues at coordinate 28,231,933 of OZ035954.1, read as the reverse complement.
CCAATGTTTTCTCTGTGACCTAGCTACTTTGGTGTTGAAGATAAGACAGACTTATGACCTTATGATGCAGTTCGCAATGATTAACTTGTCCCTGAATTGCTTAGACTGAGTTCGAAAGAGGTAGGGATGATTGAATGTGTACTTTGATTGTTGATGATGGTGCTTTCTTGCTAGCTAATTAAAAGAGGCTTATCTTGAAACGATAAGATGAAAATATTGATTAATGGGGAATTTGAGACTTGATGATGATGATGATGAAAGAAAAGAATAAAATTCACGCTGAGAAAACTCGCAGGATTCGTGCAGCCGTGAAGAAATAATAATCCTATGACAAATAAAGAAACAAGGCGAATCTGTTAACTGTCAACCAAGAATTATTATTAACATTGAAATAAGTTTCTGAAGATGGTTTTTGTGACGAAGTGGTCAAATCGCAAAGTGAGATCAGACAGTAAAATATATGAAGTTGTTGGTACCAGAGACCGAAAGCGACTGACGAAGATTGTAGAGTTACATGGCTATTTCTTTCTTTACAAAAGGTGGGCTCAGACAGTTGAGCTATAAATAGAAAAAGGACGCTTAAAGTACATTGACAGTAAATAAGATCAATAAACTAAAATTGGAATAAATATAATCTTACGATACAGGTGGGTAAAACCCAGAGGTCATGAACGCGAGAAGAATTAGTTACACACAAGTAAAATCTTTTTCTGTAGTCTTAAACTAATTAGCATGAATGTTGTCCACTCAAATGGAAGATATACAATAAGTCAAGAATTAAAATGAGAATGGATAAACACACATTTCAGAATACATTACAAGAATATCTGGTCATTTGATTACTTCACAGACATACAAAATATACGCGGCATACATAGGTATGAAATGAGACAAATGTAAAGTAAAAAGGTACATAAAACGTAGATCATCATGTAAAATCTACCTAGCATAAAACATCATTTTTCATAATACAAAATCTATTCCCTATCCAAACAATCTTAAAAATAAATTGCATACGTATGAAAAAGCTTAGTAAAAGAAACAGTGCCAATCCAATACGATGCATTGGTTTCTATAAATCAGGATTGTTTACTTTTAATGTCAAAGGTGACATGAGATCAGACTATTTCCTTCGTAGACGACAAGCCAGCATGGAAAAGAATGCAAAGTTACAAAAAACAAAAGTTTATAGATATGTCTACATTGATGTGCAACTCCAAACCAAGGATGTTAGTATAAGTTACGTCAGAATTCCAAAACCTTCAACCTGAAGGCTTCAGCATGACTTCAGAAAGGCAAAACAAAAAGGTTAAAGCCATGAATGCTAGCACTATTGCCAGTAACTGAATAGAAAGTATTGCTATGCCTTGTTGTGTCCGATTTAGGTTAAAAGATTCAGTTATTCTGATTAATTGATCAATTTATTCAAAAACAATAATTTTAAGGACTAGGAAATTTTTTAAAATGGAATGATAAACTGATAGATTGTGTAAATTTTAAATTTTTTGATGCTGATTCATTATCACAGTCAAAGATCCGAACGGTATATTGCATAATCTGGGATGTGTTGATTTTATTTAACCCCACAAACCACCACGGCCTGGAAAGAAGAGGATTATATGTATATTATTAATCATAATTATTGATGTTTCAAATTTGTAGATGTTAGCTCATGCTTTTTCTTCTTACCCCATCCTCCTCCCCAACCTCGACCACCCCCATAACTTCCATAACCTCCTGTTGATGAAGAAAACGTTTATTAGGTTTCAACTTCCTAGTTAATTACATTTGACATGTTTTAATTACCATATCCTCCCCAGCCGCCGCGGCCGCCCCAGCCTCCATATGATGATCCTCCCCAGCCTCTTCCACCTCCCCAGCCACCCCAGCCTATGTTAATTAAATTTATCTGAATGACGTTTCGTTTGAAATATTACTCATTATTCATGTCATATGCGAATAGCTTACCTCCATAATGGCGAGCTTGCCTTTCACTTCCTTCGGTATCGCTATTATCGGTCTCTTGCGCTGGGCTAGCCAAAGCTACTCCTAGAACGATTGTTAAAAGTAGGAACACGACCTGAAAAATAACCATATATAGATGTAAAAAACCTATAAGAACCAGCAAGGAAATGTTAAATTGATATTGCAATGCTAACCTTCATTTTTCTGAGTTTCTGAAAAAGTATGTTGTTTTCCTTGTTTCGTTCAAAAAGTGGCGAGAGTCTTTTAGATTTGATTTAGTGTTTGGAGAATTGTTGCTGATGTCAAACTTCTTGTCTGGACCAGCTTATATACCGAATTTTGTCTTGAGTTGGCTCAAAGTTTTCTGCCATTTTCACGCAATTAGTTTATCAATTGGTTAATACCTTATCTATAACGCTATCAACGTCCACTTGTGACCAGATTTTTTGCTCATTAACCTGGATATATGAAATGAGCGCAGTACATTCATAAATTTAAAATCTGAATGAACTCATTTTGTATTTTAGGAGAGGATTGATTTTGTGAATGACAATAACAAAGTCGATTATAGCGTGGCGTGTGGAGTTGTTTTTATTCCAGCTTGAACTAGTTACATTCACTGGCATAATATTATGAATGTGCTTATTTCAAATGCTCTATTTTCGTATCTCAGTTTTAAGTAATTTCGCATGTCTTTCTTGTCATTGATTGTCATTCATAAAAAAAATGTACATCTCTGGAAATTTTTCTTTTGCATTTTTTATCAATATGTAATATATTAATAATAATAAAACCAATAATACTACATCCATGGTAGGTACCCGTGTTCACTAGGTTTTTTTTTTTACATATTTCTCCATAAAACTTTATTGACCAAGATCTTCAAGTCATTTTTGTTATAATGGGGTTGTAAATTTTTCCAGTTGATTCTTCAGTAAAATTTCATTGGGCTTATCTAATAAATCGTATAAGCCTTATATACAGGGATAGGTTACTTTGAAATCACATAACTATACTGAACTCGGTTCAATTGTCAATTATCATAATTTTTTCCAGGAAAATCATGGAGATGAAAGCAAGCTAGACTAATAATATTATTAGTATTCCTTCATAAAAACATGAGATGGCAAAAAAATGCCTCTGCAATAAAGACAGTTTACATTAAGTGGCTCCACCGACGATGACTAGGCTCATTTTGTTTATATTAAAGGTTTTAACGATCTAGTAACCGAGCGAACATTTACGTAGTTTGGTCCACTAAAAATTGTACGAAGAAATGCAAACTCAACATTTAGCTATAAATCAGCTATATATGTATGAGTACATGATACAGTTGATGTTGATGACTTGATGTGTATTTTAAGTTTTCAATATATACTCCTTTTATGCAGTTTATGCAGTTTTATGCACTATAGCAAATTAATTTATAGGTGTGTAATCTTTCGCAGATTGTTTATTTAATGTTTATAGCGATAATCACGTACATCCTAATTTCATAATTCACAAATTTTAAACTGCAATTATGCATGATTCTTTTAGTCAGAATGTTGTTCGTTGATTTTTAATATTGTGTGAACCTCATTTTATGCATTATCCCATTAGGTTAAGCACATGGTCAATATATACTACGATTCGTCTTCAAGCATCATTTATGGTAAAAATGTTTATGTTTTTAATGAGTTGGTGACTTCATTTTAGAAATATAAAAATGACCAGTCAATCTATTCCTTTCATCAGCTATATCATGGCTTTTCGTAGTAGTAACTTCTTTTACAGATAGTACTTGTACGCACGTGGTTAGTATATAAGAGTAGCAACAAAGAAACGAAAGGGTTAAAAGCAGCAGAGGAGCTAAGAAGGCTGTTTTTTGAGACGCCTAGCCATGACTCATCAACTTGCAGGTTCTGCATTGGTTACTTGGTCATGGATGCGGCACTTTCTTGAGAACTGTAGACAGCATGCTGTACTCCTCAAAACGAGTCTTGCTGATGAGCTAGGGAATATTGATGAGAACGAGAAGTAAAATGTCTACTAGACGCACTGTGGCTTGGCTTGGCTTGTATATACATACAATACATTCACACATTACGTAAGGTATATGTGATCGCACTGGTTGTGGTTATACCTGAATTACTTTTCAGACAAGGAATCTTCCCATATAATCTGTACATAGTTCGTTGGTTAGCTTACGATAATAAATGCTCGTGGCACATTAATGTCCGCCTGTCGCTTATTGCAGTACTTACGAAACAGTAGGTAGGCATTAAATTATATGTATTGCATTTTGCATATCAATCCAATTCATTGGTGTGTCAGGTTTTCCTGCTTTAAGTTAGGAAAACATTTTAACAAGAAATTTAGATGTTGAGAGAGCAAGGTTAAAAAATCCAAATCTTGTTGCTATATTGGAAAGTTACTCTGTTAGGTGGAGGTACATCTCTCAATAGTTATAATTACCCGAAAAACTCAAAGGATAATTAAGTGTCTTCATGAACTTTATGTATGATGTTGGATGATATTGTTTTTCATTTTCACGCAATGGCATTTTCCAGCAGATTATATATATTGCGTATATATTCTATGTTTAATACTGGAGAGACATAGGAAATGCTATCCATGTATGCACATAGCCATCTGCTAATGACCAGTCATTAAAAACTCTCCTAATTGCGCAGAATTTTTGAGTATTTTCTCCGTTCAAAGAGTTGACGTACAAAATTGTTTAAAATAATGACACTTTCCCTTATCGTCATTGTGTTACTGGCTCGATAGAATAAAAATTTTATGACACTATTTACTACACATCAGACCAGATGCAACTTCCTTAACGTGTGACTCCCACTCTTCATTGTTTAAGTAGCCTTAAAATTGCATTCCAATCGTGACCCATAGGTCTGCACCTTGTACCTTGACTCATTTTACGATGCTTCATAAAAATATGAGTTCAACACTAGTAACCATTTTGGGACTACTAACCCTTTCCTCGCTTATCTCATTTGGTGACGTGGACGCTTATTCAGACTTGTCAAGTCAGAAAGGTAATATTAAAACAAGAGCAGACATTTTAATTGTTTATGGGATGAGTATTGAGAATCTGAGAATGTATTTATTTCAAAAGTTTTCTAGTCAAGAATAACTTATTATTTCCTTCCTTAATTTCGTTAGAGGGATTTCGTGTGGCTGTCCCAGATACTATTGAAGCAAGTATTGACAAACACGTGCATCATCGAAATCCACTTCGGAGACATAAGCCTAAGATCAAAGGTTAACATAATAAAATATACAATACATCAACCGCCCTTGTTGAGATATATAATCTAATTTTCAGTTCGATTCTTTTTGGAAACCTACAAAAATAGCAGTGCGTTGATTTTTATCTATGTGTTTTTAGAAACCAAACCACTCGCTTCACAAAGCGCAGACACAGAGAATCAGCTACTACCCCCTTATTATCCAACAGACACATTATTTGACGAAAAGTGTAAGTACAGGGATTAAAGATTCTATGACTTGAGCCATTTGATAAAGCTTATTGAGTACAAGTATTCTAAGAATGGATTCAGTCTTCAAAATCAATGTTTATTTAAAATAAAAGATAAGCCATGGGGAGCTGCATCAATGCCATCAATTCCACCTAACCAAGTGATTCTGGATAAAATTGATGACGAGTTGTTTGAGGAAAGAAGTGAAATTCACAGCTACGACCAAATGAGACATGAGGAAACACGAAATAGCTTATTGTTGTAATATTGTACTTTGTCATCAGTTAAATTGATTTCTCTACTCTATACCATTCACATTTTACATCTAACAAAAGTATTTTAGGAAAATGATTAAAAAATTCTCAAATAAAATCCTACGGCAGAAACTTGGTCTGCTAAGATTCTTATGCTTTTGATACATTAGAGAAGCAACAAAGATTTTAGTATTTTCAATAAAAATGCATATATCCAAATGGGAATGATTATCATCATGTTCATTATTTCTCCTTCCTGTCATTGAATTCTCAATTTCATATTATGTAACGGATGCAATATCAAAAGTACATTCGCCGGCTAGAAAGGACTACAAAAATGACTGACACCACGCAAGCCACACGATTTGATGATGGCTGGATAATATCCTTAAACTTTGAGCGAATGCGTAAGCCTGCCTTTTATGTTTTTATCGAACTCGTTTCTGTAGCATGAGCACACTGCCGGGCGAGTAGAGCACTTGTGCAAATAAGACTCTCTCCCTCAGAGTTTGTCGGTAATTTTCTTCACGCTTACATATCTTCATGCTGATTGTACACCATGATAAAGCTCACTCACGACCACGGTACCAAAACGTAAAACATTGGAAGGGAATGAAATGGCAGAGAAAACTGGAAACAAGCAAAGAGCATGCGATGAAAATCAAAATGGAAATATAATGACAAAAGTATACATACTGTATTCTTTACAAATTGTCTAAATAAGCTGACTAATTACTATTAAATTTGGTGGATACAATTCAAAATCAGAAGGACATTTAGTCAGAAAGTGTAACGCAACGCATAAGTTAAGGCATTTAAATGTGAGCCTTAAAGTAGGCGTCACAAAAATCTCTCGCTCTCATACATACATATTATACATATCGACCAAAGTAAACAGTAAAAATGGCAAATTTGCAATATAAAGTACATGAATGATGCCAACTTCCGTTCCGTCATGCTGCAAAATCTTACGTTGCCCCACATTGTGTACACATCTGCATCATCACACTGTTGTACCAAGTAGAAACTCTGCTGCTGGCATGCCAAATCTATCGTTACTACTGTGTTTATTAGTGAGGCAGAGAACTTTTTTTTTAGTTTGCCCCAGCCCTAGCCAGCCTTGAGATGATGTAGTATGGAAGTATATGGAGGTACACGAAGTATTGCTATATCGCTGGAACCCACCAACGCAACGCTTGGTTCTCTTTTTGTCCCGTATGTATTTTGGTCTCACAAGCTTTTCATTGTCAGAAGGAGATAGGATAGTAGGGGTACGCTACGCACGCACAAGACTCTTTTTGTTACGGACAAGCAAGGAGGTCTTGGGAATGTCTCAAATGAAACCGAGTCGAAGCGATTCACTGAAATGCGACTTTTTGGATCCTGGTCAAAGTGAGAAAGAAGGACTAAAAAGGGAATATGGAACTTGGAACGTGAAGAAGAATCGCAGCAGCGACTACAAGCGAATGAGGAGAAGTGCATTCATAGAAGTGCACTCCAACTGCAAACAAAATGGATGAGGGCAACTTGCGTCTTTAAAAACATGTTCTTGGACACTTTGCCCCACCGGCTGACATGCATTTCCGCAACATCTCATATCCACCCATGGTACTAAGGAAAAATCTTCTCTTGAAAGTGGATGGGAACGAAAGAAATAGGAAGACAAGACGCTAGACTGTACACTGTACTGTAGATAAACGAAGGAGATAGAAGATACATGAACAAATCGAGATGCGTTACGTTGTTGGCTTGTTTGTTGAGATTTCTGGGGTATTGTTTTTAGTTATGTTTAGGTATTGCGTACAGTACTACTACTGACGTTTATGACGTTCCCTACCTCTCCTGCCTCGCTGCTTTTTGACGATTTAGCCACTTTATATAGTTAGAGATGTGCAAGCTTACAATTCCTTTGTCTTACGTCTACCAACATTTCATGCATTTAAATTATCATACATACTGTGTGTGATTTTGCACGCTCTCATAAAGTGCACAAAGGTATTTGCTCCAGAATAGCTCATTCACTCTTGAACCAAGAAAAATGTTATAATTAAGTTTTGCGGAATGCATGGATGTTAATGTTAAAGAAAAATGTTAATGACATGACCTAAAACACGACTGTTTGCGTCACACACACAAAGGACAGCAAATATTTAAAAATGTCCTATAGAAAAAAACAGACAAAAATTTGAATGTTTGTTTTCTAGCTAAAAGTAAAAGTAGAAAATCAAATAATATGTACTCTTCACAACTGATATATTATGACTTCAACTTCACATGAGATGCATAAAATTGAATGCTAAAGCTACAATAAAATTGTACAGCTAAAAGCTGGACGATTTTAAGTGCTTTTTGGAGTAAATTCCTGTCTGGATTATTGGCACGTGGAAAAGTCAATACACTACAAATTTTTCCTGTAACACATTCATTATGTGTCTGCACGCATCCATGTACGCATTACATTTGTTATTTTGATCTGATTTCGTCAAGTACAAAAAATGACAATTTATGTCAGAGTAATGGAAGTTTATCGGAATGATCTTTATAAAACATGAATAGCCTAGAAGGAGAAGGAAGCTAAGTGGACGCACCATATCCACCTTCGCAACCTGTAATTTAGTAAGGGGTTCGTTTCGGTACACCAAGTTTATTGAAAACATTTGAATGTTCCAGATTCTTGTACACTTTAAACATGCTTTGTGTAGGCTCGTGCAGCCAACCGATGATATGATATAAACTCCCTTTTTCCCATCATTGCATGTCATATTATTTTGTTTACGTCCAAATGTCTAACAAAATATTTTTATACGATTTAATCTACCCGGAAAAGATTATACTGCGTTCTAAATTTTGGTTGAAACGGAGTAGATTTATATTCATGAAGCTACATTATGGTTTCAGAATTAAGAGACAATTTTTATTGTATCATTCAACCGTTCACAGCACACGCAGGTAGTTGATTTTAAATATTTGTGAAGAAAAGACGCATAAATCTAAAAGACAAGGCAAGCAATGTCCCAAAAAGAGGAGGAAACTGAGTCGGGAGTAGAGAAGCCTGTTGAAACCAGTGGAGGTTGTCATCCAGGCTACCTTGTATCACTTCCTGGATTATTGAGACTCATTAATTTGGTATGTTAAATCAGTTGAATGTGTTTATCTGGATTATTGAATATTATGTAAATGATGATTGACGTATTTCTTTCAACATGATTTGGCTGCTGCCTGAATTGTTTTACAGGCCCTCGGTACCACCGCTTTGGGTCTTTGGATTCCAGGATATGAGCATAACTACATAAATCCGAACCAGATTGTAAATTACAGGGATTTTTCAAAAAACTACGGAGCTGGATATAAATACGAAACATTAAATCAATTTGTTTTGGCGAATATTATTCTCTGCCTTTTCATTTCTCTTTGTCTTTTGATAGCGTTGATTGCAGTGTCTCATAGTTATGTGGATTGGAATCGAATGGTAAATAAAAACGCGAGATCCAAAACATAATTTCTAATAATAATTAACCGTTGAAAATAAAATATTCTTGTAATCATTCACACAGAACAAACTGGCACATCTTGGCCTCACAGCTTTTCATGGGATAGGAACCATTTGTGCAGGAGTTGGGACATGGTACTTTCAAGAAAATTGTTGCAGGGTGGATTTGGAGTGGAATGGTCTTGGATTCCGATATAAACCAGCAGTTCATGAGTTTGGGTACCCCAGCCATAACATGCAATGCAATTGCTGGCTAACAAAGCGTGAATCTGAGTCGGAGACAGAAACATTATATACAACGACCATTTGGGAACCTCAACATTATCCTGATAAGTATGCTGGAGAAGAAAATTCATTTGTCAGCTTTGCAGCTCATCACATCCATTTGCATGCTGCAGCTGTGGTTAGCTTAGTAGTTCATCTAATTATTATAAAAATAAGAAATATGTTAATGTCCATGATGCCCCATCATCAGTTGTCATCTTTTCTTCCATCGAATCAACTGCAACATGTAAATCTTTCATGTAATTTTTTTACTATTTACAGATGCTCATGTCTCTAAATACTGGGGTCTATGCGCTCTGCAGTTTCTTCTCAAAGCCACAACCAGCTCCTTTGAAATGAAGAATCTCTTATTCACACATCATCAGTTTTACTTCGTTGATTATACTAATACTACACCGTTCAAAGTAGTCGTTCTGTTGGAATTCATCCATGTAATTAAAGCATCAAATTGACCTAACATTTAGAAATTACGCAGTGGTTTTTTCTAAAGAAGAGAGCATGTGTTTCGAATACACGCTTTAATGCTTGCAGATGATATAATGAATTCCTTAAGCTTATAATCTTTAATCTAACACATTAGCATTTAGTAGCTTCATGCTGTAAGGTAAGGTCGAAGGCCATGACTAGTCAAGCACAAACAGATGGATCGAAAGATATATAGCTTCACTATCATCATCATCATCAGATCTTTCTCATCATAACTTGTACTGTTGTCGCTAGCCCATAAATAATGTACTTAGTGTAGTAATAATACTTCATGTATGTAGTCATACATAAATACAGGTTTTAATTCTAATTTAATTATCTACAGTTTTAATAATTTGTATTCATTATGAATGGAAGCTGTTACAAAATTATTCCAGGAAAATGTATCATCAAAACATTTCTTTAATGTTTAATTTTTATTCTATGACCATATTACACAACTATAGCATTAGTACCGCATTTATAACAAAGAACTCATGAGTAATTCACAGTCTTGTTATCTTCTTGGTATCACATTATCACAAGATCAGTAAAATAAATTCAAGTCATTTAATGAGCAGCTGCACCTATTCTGTTATTGTTAAATATTTTCGTGGTGGTGATGATGAACTAATCGTAAGAGTACTACTGGATTCCAAGAATTTTGAAATATGATTCCAGTTTTCCTGGCATGGGTTATAAATTGTTGCAAAAGTATCAAACAAGCAGATGTTGATCAGTTGATGTCACATAAGAATAACAGGATGTTCATTGTATGGGTAGTTGATGAATAATATATTTGTTATGTTATCATAATTCATTCATTCGAAATCCACTTCCTCTGCATGAGCATGTTAGTGAGCTACTTGAAAGAAGAGGGAATATGCATTCCTCAAGATAAAACTTACAATAATGATAAAAGTGAACAAAGAATTTGATTAGTCACGCGTCAGTTGAGCTTCCTTTTCTTTATAAAATCCAAACTATTTTGTTTAATCAAGCTTGTACTCATATATACACATTCGAACGATAAGATAAACTAGTCTATTTTGGCAGGAGCACTATTTATACTGTATTGGCATTCGTATCAACAGGAATCTTTAGTTCTTACTAAGAAGGATCAGTCATCACATCAAACAAGTCACATCCTTCATCTGTGGATCTTTATTTGGTTACATAGATGAATCATACCAAAAGAATAAGTTTATGGTTTGTTGTAATATTTTGTATAATGAAATGAAATAAATTATTAACTGTCTACAGGTACTAGAAAAAACGCTCGTTTACAATATGCATCTCTAGCATGATTTTATAAAATATCAATGAGGAAAGAGAAGTGGATGATGGTTAAATGGGTGATGATGAAGATCACTTACTGGATGCATGTTGTGAACTGGAGGTATGTAGGATGTATGCGGAGTATGACACGTTCTAGATGTTTCGTCGCATGTTTTGGGCGAAACAAAATTATTTGTATTTCCTCCACAACCGGTATACTACATTTGAACATGATAAAACAGTTATCTACTTGTCCCACATAATATATATAAATTTTTTGGTGATTGGTAAGTACCAAAAATGGAAGGCAACGATGATATCTAGCATCATAGTACCATCTGCCAATGATCAGGTTGCAAAATCCTGGATCTGCTTTCAGGACACAAATGCCTAAGATACAAACATAAGAAATCTTACGAATGTTGCATAAAACATTTAGTTGTACATGAAATTTGGTATGTCAAACATCTGTCATTTTACTTTGAGGAATTATTTGAGGATGAGGCTTGGGTGGACCACCTCCACCTTGTTGTTGGCCGCCCTGTTGACCACCTCCACCTTGTTGTTGACCGCCTCCACCTTGTTGTTGGCTCTGTTGACCGCCTCCACCTTGTTGTTGGCTCTGTTGACCACCTCCACCGAAATGATAGCCACCCTGTTGACCACCTCCACCTTGTTGTTGGCCCTGTTGACCTCCTCCACCTTGTTGTTGACCACCTCCACCTTGAGGACCACCTCCGCCGAAATGATGGCCACCCTGTTGACCACCTCCACCTTGTTGTTGGCCCTGTTGACCACCTCCACCTTGTTGTTGACCACCTCCACCTTGAGGACCACCTCCGCCGAAATGATGGCCACCCTGTTGACCACCTCCACCTTGTTGTTGACCGCCTCCACCTTGTTGTTGGCCCTGTTGACCTCCTCCACCTTGTTGTTGACCACCTCCACCTTGAGGACCACCTCCGCCGAAATGATGGCCACCCTGTTGACCACCTCCACCTTGTTGTTGGCCCTGTTGACCACCTCCACCTTGTTGTTGACCACCTCCACCTTGAGGACCACCTCCGCCGAAATGATGGCCACCCTGTTGACCACCTCCACCTTGTTGTTGGCCCTGTTGACCACCTCCACCTTGAGGACCACCTCCGCCAAAATGATGGCCACCCTGTTGACCACCTCCACCCTGGGAACCAGCTCCACCGCTTTGGTGTTGCCCAAATCCTTGAGTACTTAATCTCCAATTACCACCCCCATTACCTCTGCTGGGACCGAAATCTAATTGCGAGTTCACACAACTTACGATGACACCCACAATTGTAAAAAACACATAACCTTTGTAGAACGTTTGTTTCATTTTTTTATAATTTATAAATTATCTTTGCTGAGGCAAACTTTTGGAGTGTCAAGCCTTAATGTGTAAAACCAAAATTTCAGCTTATTAACTGACTAGAAAACTTCTTTCCACAACCCAACCATTGAAGAAGCGTTGTTGCTTTGCTGCTGCTACTTTGTAAATGATGATAAAAACTGAAACAATGAAAATGAAACTACCTTTATTTACAAAAATTTTAACTTCCCATGACACGAGTAAAACAGATTACTGGAATAGACAGCATCTTAGTCTTTAGCCTTTACCTACCATCAACACCTTTAACTTGCATTTGCATTCTCGCCTCAAATGATTGATCGCACCAGGTTGCGTACTCCAACTTGTAACTTGTAGTTTCCTCTAAAATCAATGCACATAGTTCACGCTGTAATTCTAGTTTAATTACCCATATAATCTGTTTAAACATCATCGATGATTCTTGATTTTTGCTGGAAAGCCAAAAACCAGTCTCCATTTTTTTTGTTTTAATTCCAAACAATCATTTATCCTTATTCACATACAATGATGTATGCTTCAAAGCAGTTATAATCATAAAAAACGCAAAATCCAATCAAAATCACCTATATTAACGTTATGCTTTCAGAAATACAAAACAATAGCGAATTACTTATTATTGCTTCTATGTATACAATATAATGGCTGCAAAAGTAACTGCAATTTATGATCGTGAGAAAACAAAACACATGTCTGCTGCTAATCCAGTCTAAACAAAAAAAATTAATACACTATTCCATGTATTAAGTATCATATCAAGTATAATTTTGCTGTTTTTTTATCACACATTTTCTCTCTTGTGAGTACATTTTTTAGCTCACATCTTATACCTATCATGTAACTAAAACCATTGAAGCGTATGCGTTATCACTGCATTTGTATCAAGGTTAGTAAAACGATATTGCTCGATTATCTTAGCCTAGGTCAGACACACACGGTAACTTTTTGCATGAATTGTTGTACAAATTAAAACAATGCGATTTCAAGGATTTAGTAAACTGTGAATTTTTTTCTGTGATAAATAAAGTTGCAAAAACAGTAGATTATATCCTTATTCGCAAAGATTTAAGGATGACGGAAAAATAAAGGAAAAGCATCGATCGATTGATATTTTTATATATATATACTTATGAGCAGAAGTACAATGCAAGGTGCAAGGTATGAAACTTTAAAACGCAGCATTGCATTATTCCGCAGTAATACTGATGCTAACTGATTGTTAACGTTAGAAAGAAAAAATGTTTTATTGATGAAAATTTTATGTACCATCTATATATATATATTATTTAACAGGATATATTCAAATGTTTTAAGATAAAAGGTTGTTTAACAACTTCAATCATCAAAAACAAAGCATCGAAAATAAATTGTGATGTTGACTGACAAAGAATGAATCTAAAAGACTACAACTAATTTTTTTTAAATTTATGAAAATAATATGCTAATTGTTACTACGAACTGAAAGACTGGAGTAAGGAGGCGGTGCTCGAGATTGCATTTCTGTAAATCCTACATAAAGAAAAACAGGATTAAAAATAATTAGGGTTGAAAAAGAGGATTGGCTTACTACCAACACTCTTTGTAAATACCTTGATGTTGATGCCTCAGTGGAACCATATTATGAACTGTAGGTATTGTTGTATTATTAGTTGGTGCAGGTGGGGGTCGCTGGCCTGATCCCATTTCTGTGTGAATTTAATTGAGTAGCAACCATCAAGTTCAAGACCAGTATAGTTATAGGAGTTATAGGAAAGGCGTTGATAAGAAATATATGTTATTTTGTAAAGTAAACTTACGGTGATATGCCAATCCTCTCGAAACACCTCTTGGGCACCAACAATGCTTGCAACAAACACCACAACACACAAAAAATAGCAAAATTCCAACTCCAATCATGACCATTGCCAATGTTTCCTCATTAGTACGTGGTACCTCGTCGGGAGTATCTCGTTTTATTTTTAACTCACTAAATAATTAAAATAATTAAACCATTACAGTTTATCGCCTGACGATGAACGAGTCCACTGTACATACGGATGGATATATACTACAAAGTCAGACCTTTTTCCATTCTCGTTCAAGTCTTCAGTATCCACCGACAGTGAAACACGAGCAAAATATGGCTTTGATTGACCGTAGTTAATCATCATTGTTAGTAATATCAAGAAAATACTTGTTCGTAGTTGACAAAAGCCTATTTCTGCTTTACAGAACATGATAAGTCTCTAAATTGAAATTCGCGATGTCAAAAAATACGGATATTATTATCGATATGGCATATATGTAGTTGGTAGATAAGTACATATGCTTTTTAAAAGACACAAACGATTCAAATATCATATGTAAAACCTTGAATAATGTAAAAATGTGTGAAATTTTCTAGTTCAAAATTACACTAGGACTAGACTGTAGTTTTATTTCATGTTATAGGTGCTTCGTGTCGTATAAACTGAAATGAAGGAGCGTTAAAATAAAGTGTAAAAAAGGACAATTTAGCAGAAAAGAAGTATTTGCATAGCATCACGCAGCCCTTCTGAAGCATATGAAAAAATTGTATTTGAATAAAAAATTATGATACTGAATTTACTCATCACGGCCATAGTAAAGGTTTTTCAGCACTAATGTCAACCGTGCTTCACAAGCAATACCCATATTTCTCTTACTATAGTTTTTTTAAATGAATAATTCGAATTAATGATTTCACTTTCCTTCATCATTCTAAAATGTAGAACGTTAAAAGTAAAAATGTCATTGCATGCGAATCTCAATCAATTTGCATACTCTTTTTATGAAAAATGCAATCCTATCAATCAAACGTTCATTCACGTCTGCAAAGAATTGCAAAGAAACTGCATGACAAGCAAGGAACTTATTTATTTGTGTAAAAAAACATTAAACTGAAAGGACTAGCGCGGTCGCGTCAATATGCAGTCAAATTTGACGCTAACCTACAGCCACAGCCAGAAAATCATTACATCCTTTTTTGCCCATTTATGTTAGTATCCTTGTTTGCTCATACATCATCTTCACGCACCACGCAGAAACTACTTGATTTAAAGGTTATGTAACTGAACATATGTAACTGGTAGTCAACTAGTCAAATTGTTGATCAAAATCTCTTCTACAATGTTACTGAATACAAAATACACTTTATAATGATTAACAAGTGCAATGTATGTACGTACCTAAATGGCTAAAATGTAAGCCCAAAAAATTCTAATACTTCACTCATAGTCAATAGTAAACTGCATCAGGACTCAAGAGCACAGTCAATGTCATGAAAATTGAGTTACAATAGGTTTCTATGCGTTGGTGTGGCCTATAGTAGTCCAGTATACAATTTAAGGCAAGGCCCTTTTGAGACAATGCCCAAAACACATCATCAGATTTCAAGGCAATCATCTTCTGTGTAAAAACAAAGCGCGTATTGTATATATTATATCTTTTTGCACATTGTATTCATGCATGCCTGCATTACATAAAAAATGTAACTTTGAGCTGTAAACAATGCAAACTATACGTTTTTTGTCCGGTTTCAGAGGTGTATGAAGTGAAGTAGTCAAGTTTTTTTTGGGAATTCTGAGTGCATAGAGTAAAATAACAGCTTTGTCATGACTTATCCAGTTAGCATTACGCTGTGGGAATTTACGCTAGCATGTTATGTAAGCATCAATACAATATAGTAAACTATCCCCATTCATGTGTAAGTACTAAGTACCAAACCAACATGTTTACAAAGAGTCGCTTGTAGGTACAAATTGTTTTTTCCGTAAATAATTGCGTTAATGGAACGATGGAGGAATGGATAAAATCATGCCAAATACTCCTTTCATACAAAACCAACCAGTATTGTTGAAGTTTTGGTTTGGTGAACTGAAGGCAGACGATGTTGACGATCTTTACC
This sequence comes from Orchesella flavescens, assembly GCA_964034955.1. Classification (NCBI taxonomy): domain Eukaryota; kingdom Metazoa; phylum Arthropoda; class Collembola; order Entomobryomorpha; family Orchesellidae; genus Orchesella; species Orchesella flavescens. The sequence continues at coordinate 28,215,426 of OZ035954.1, read as the reverse complement.
ATTAGCCAAATTTTTTAGTACTGAGTACCGATAATAATTTTTAGGGCTGTGAAAAATGTTTCGTTCTGTTAGCTGCATTTCTGTGCAAGTAATTTTAGTGGAATCTGTTCTTCTAGCATTGATTGTAGATATAGAAGGTCAAGTTGTTGAAACCAAATATGGAAGGGTTCAAGGGACTGTGAGTCAGTCCCGAAATGGACGGCAGTTTTTTCAGTTCCTTGGAATCCCATACGCGAAACCTCCAGTAGCAGCCGAATTGAGATTCGAGGCATGTCAGCGTCAGGACCTTAGGGCCCTGATTTCATAAGATAATACACTTCATGTAATCATAGACTTATCATTATGCGTATACTTGTATATATTTAGCCTCCACAAAAACCAGATGAATGGTATGAAATTCGACAAGCCAACCGGTATTCAGAACCGTGCTTACAGTTTGAGATTTTATTCCTGGGAAGAGTCCAAGGTAAAATTTGCATTTATGTAACTCTACTTTTAATGAGTTTACATTAGTCAATGTAACATTTAATTACGCACGTTTCATTCACACACAAGGGAGCGAGGATTGCCTTTATTTAAATGTGTTTACCCCAAACGTAAGTCAAATTATTTACCTATATCACAATTACAATAATAATTGCGAAATGTAGGCATAATGCTATTATTTCAAGATCCCGAAAAATGAGCCGGGTGGAAGGAATCTTCTTCCGGTGATGGTATACATTCATGGAGGTAAAAGTTCTTGTTGTTTGCATAGTATGCATTCTTTTGAAATTAGTTTAATATGAGTAAAACTGTGTGTTACTTAATGTTCAGGTGGATTCATGTCGGGATCTGCAAATGTATACAAAGGAAAATACTTCATGGATCAACAGGTTTGATTGATTGATTCATTGATTCATCTTTATTCAAGTGTTATTCTGTATCAGTACAATATAGCCTGATTTCCATACAGTAACACCATATAAATAATACTTTCATCTGATACATATTAAATTTAAATTTGATTTTAGATCGTCCTTTTATCGCTAAATTATCGCGTCGGGGCTCTCGGTAACCACCCCAAAACACCACCCCCCCCCCACCACATGATTGTGATAAAAAATATATGATGAGTAATTCAAAGAATTGTTTGTTCTTCCTTTCCCCTGCCAGGATTTTTAACAACTGGAGACACCGTTGTAAGAGGTAACAATGGTTTACGCGATCAAAATATGGCTCTTCAATGGGTGAAAGAAAATATTGCCAATTTTGGAGGTGATCCCAATAAGGTATGTTGAACAATAATGATTATAAGACCACCATAGATTGAGAAGAAAATCCTACTTACCCTAACCTAACCATTGTATCCTTAATAAGGTTACATTATTCGGAGAGTCTGTTGGAGGAGGTTTGTTTTTATTGCATCATTACATGTAGCAATATTTTTACATGTTTGAAGCAATTCTTGGTGATAGGACCAAATGTTTCATTTGTAATTTCAATTTTCTAGCTTCTGTACACTACCACATGCTTTCAAAGGTTTCAGAAGGTATATAGTACATACAAGTACACATTTAAGAATATGAATTTTCCATTAAATTAAAAGTGTGTGAAATGCTGAATGACGTAATTTTTTAAAGGATATTTCCAAAAATCGATTGTGCAAAGCGGCAATGCCATGCGCGTGTATACCTTAACAAATGACAGATTTGGACAAGCCAAAGTGTTTGCAGAAAAATTCGGCTGTCCAACTAATAATTCTCAAGTTCTGGTAGATTGCCTCAAGAAAATTGATGGAAGAACACTTGTTGAAGCTCACAAAGATGCTAGAGTAATTAATATACAATATATACACCAAGATTTAATGTTAAAAATAATTGGAAATGATAAGCTTTCTTTCTAAAAGTTAATTTATATGTATAGGGAATCATTCGAGATGAATATTCCCTTTTTGCCCCAGTAATTGAACGGGTAAAGGATGGTGGAGAGTTTCTTGCAGACGAGCCTGCAGAACTTTTATCAAGTGGAAGGTTTTCCAAAATACCAATGATGATTGGTTGTAATTCTGGAGAGGTCATAACTTGTAGCTTGTTTTTAGAATTTTTTTATTAATATTATTTAATTGATAATAATTTTAAAAATATTATTGATAAATTTTCAGGGCCTTTTGTACACAATTCGTAAGGATGGACCATATTGAGATTAAGATGTTCATAAAAACTCCTTACAAACTAATAATTTTTGTGTTTTACAGCTATTCAGTATGACAGAGAATTGCTTAGAACTCTTGGATATCCAGAAGTCTGGAAGAAATACCTCCCAACATTGATTGGTTTCGGTGATCAGGAGCTAATTGAGAAAAACTCGGAGAAAATTCGTCGTCAATATTTTCAGAGTCCCATTGGAAGTGAGTCCAGTTTCCAAAATCTTACCAACATGTTTTCAGATAAATTATTTTTTCTCACTGCCCATAATGCTGCAATGCTCCAATCAAGACATTCCCCTGTCTACATGTATTATTTCAATCATCCAACAAAATTCTCACTAAGCAAATTGGCAGCTGCAACGTCAGAAACGTCTGTAGTGCCACCTGAGTTCCAGATTGCAGCTTTTGTTGCAGGTTCCTGGGTTAGAGAATATTTGCTGGGTTTTAAACGACATTTTTATGGTAAGCTCAAAAACCATTTCTTTTTTGGAAACTTATCCCTTGTCCCTTCAAAAACTAATACTTGATATAATGAAAAGAATAATAAATATTCCATAATTTTTCTATCTTGTTTCAGGATCATATCATGGTAAGATTATACAATATACAGATTTCTTATTTATGTGTTCAAATTTTTATCTGCTATATAAATTGCATGTACAGGGGACGAGCTTCCTCTCTTGTTTGACTTTACCCGGATTACGGAGCCGAGGATAGGAGATAAAGATTATGAATTATCTCAAGAAATGGTTAAAGTTTGGACTGGATTTGCCTCACAGGATATCAGTGTGTAAGTGTCAGTGCTTGTGTATTTTTGTATGTGTTTGCAACTATTAATTTGCATTTTAAAAAAAATCAGGGAGCAAACAGGAGTGGACGTACAAGGAATGAAATGGAAACCCATTGACCCCAATGATCCCGTTCCTCATTATCTAGAGTTGACGTTGCCAATGAGGATCGTAAAGGAACCTTTCTCTGAAAGATTGCAATTTTGGAAGGACTTGTTAAATGAGATCTAACTCAGGAAAAGAAGTGTTACGCATATACTTATTTGCCATTTAAACATTAAAGTATTGTTTTAAGACAGAAACTTTTATGCTCATGCATATTCCATATATTATGTTATGTTTTTCGCCATTTCTAAATCAAGACTGTAAAAATCATTGAAATTTTTTTTATGATTGATATGAGATTGACGTTGACAAGTGATGAAACGGGTACATCATGAAGATGTGATTGACAATCTTGTTATTTTTAATTTAATAAAGTCCTTACATACATAATAATATTACATTATCAAGATACCCCATGAATTATGAAACTCATTAATTATTACGTTTAAAATAAATTTCTATTGCTGAAACCAATAATGACGCACTCAGACACATGGCAAACAACATGAAAACAAGCTTGAATGACTCGAGATTAGCAGGGACAACCTTATCTTGTCGCTTAAGACACTCTTCCTGCTCCAAAATTAAAGCCATCCAACATTTTGGGATAAGCTTCTTTTTCACATGTGTTGCAATTCCAGGGTCTGTGTGCAAATGCGTTATCATTCTCGCAGCCTTCCGTAATGACAGCCATTTGGCATACAGCCCTGACTCAACAAGCATGCTGACGTCAAGGTGAAAATATTGGGACAGGAAATTATCCACCAGTATCCACGACTTTTCTTCTGGAAACAGTGGATGAAAGCTGTTACTAATCACAACTGTTCCACGTCCAACGTCGTTGAACGCGGAGAGCAAGAATTGGAAAACTTCGAGCTCCCTTGATGACATTAAAACTGCGAAATCTAATGGAACCTTGATCACTAATGTGGGGTGATCAAATGTACTAAATGGTTGATTGTACACAATATTCCCAATATATTTTAAGGTTTGCGGGATAAGTACAACCTGCTCAACCAACTTATTCACAAATTCGGATGAAAGCATTCCCGTCCTATTTTTATTCTCAAAAGCAATGTTTTGTTGGTTTGCGTGCTCGGAAATGTTGATATTGATAATTAATGGAAAGCTTCTTTTGCCTCTACCACCATAAACAATTTCCATTAAGCTTATTGGAACATTTGGCAACCTTTCTTTTGTAAGATACGAAAATACAGAGCTGGTGTAAGCATTACGAAGTAGGAATGTAGCCCAAATCCAAATTAGAACTAGGGTTCCTATTCTATAATTCATTTTGAAGCTCTGATCCTGTTCCAGCACCACAGAGTATACCCAAAAGAGACCATCCCTCATTTTTCCAATATAGTTCAAAGTTGTGGAAACAATGAGGAAGGCAATTGCACTCAGAGTCCAAGATAATGTATCAAGGGGCTCAATCAAAGCTTTATAATCTAGTTCATTGTTGGATGATCTTACAAAGATTTTATAAATTAGACCATCAAGTTGTAAACAATGCCCTGAAATCTTGAAGCGCTCACGATACTTTCCTGTAATCATGAATGTTTCGTTCCTAAGATCATTCACAGTCTTATTTACTTTAGCATACGTCATTCCAATCGGGGGCTTGATCCGACCTTGACGAAATGCAGAATTGTTATATTTCTCACGTATTGTAGCGCTAATGCAGTCAGTCGCCCATGGTCGAATGTGCTTATTGCTTTTGCTGAGGAGCTCATCACGTAATTTTCTAACATTGCTGCAACTGTCCAAAATAGATTTAAACTTGGATTTGGTTTTCTTGTCTGATGTAGCATGGAAATTTAAGAGACTTGTCTCAAGCTTTTGAATTTCAGAAATTGTTTTCACGCTGGAAAGGTTTACATTCAAATTTCTAGGCTTTCGGTTGTTATCTCCGGATGAACATATTACACAAAGTAGAAAGAGTTGGGAGCGCTTTGTCAATATGAAAATAGTTGAACGAATTGTTTGATATACGGAATCAGATTCTCTTTTGCTTTCCAATAACCTCATCCGCTGATGAAAATTTTGCTCATTTCTAATGAGAATGGTGAATGTAGGATAGCTCCAAAAATGACTTTCCAGCTTTTTAAGAAATAGTAGCAAGTTACCCACAATCAACCTTGACTCTGACTTTTTGACCTTTAACCAAGTGGTTTGTTTTGTAGATCCACTGTAAAATAGCAAGTGAATCTCGCATTTTTCTCGAGCCAGCTTGTTAACCAACTCAAGATCATGTGAATAGTTGGAATATGGTGGTATAAATTTTTCCAAGATGTGAATGTCTTTGTAATGTAACGTAGAAAGGATAATTATTGCTTTGTTCCCATTTATAGCTGAATGCAATAGAGAAATATTTATTTGGCCTATAAAGTGTAAGGCACAGGACTCGAAATTTCCGATAAGGTCAATCAAAGTTAGGGTAAAAACGGTTGTGGTAATAAGTAAGAATATTATGAACGTAATAGATCTGTACATTGTACAAAAAAATGCATGTAGTATAACCTTGAAAGTACGATTCAACGGTTGAACAGAAATCAACAGTCTCAAAACCAAATCATTTTCTCTGGCTCATCATTTGGAATTAACAAACAACAAGTGTGACCTCCTTCAGCCCAAATAATGAACGATATTTTTTTACTTACCGCAATCATACCTTGATAATAATAATGTGCTATTTGCCATCTGTATGTATACTTGAGATTAGAGTGGGTGATGATTACACATGATTGAGAGGATATTCAAATGCACTATTTGCGCACTTGTTTATAATTTTAGCTACAGTCATATATCCTCGCAGAAGCTCATCATTACTTATCTTTTGTCAATGTCATATTCAGTTGAAGTTGAAGCTTCGATTATGAGGTTTCATCAATCATTTTTTCATTGCACCAATTTTACTACATATATGGATATCCTTCCGAAACTGTCAATCAAACAAGGTTTCTTGACATAAGAGTAACAACCCAAAACATTTTTAAAAGTTTCAAGTTGACAACTACTCCTCTATTTAACAAATTATTACACTTTGCTGGGGTCCAATTGCTCAATATAAAGTTTCCAAAATGTAAAAAAATGTAAAATGTCAAAGTTTTCCAATCAAATTACAATGTTCATGATTTACTTTCGGCTCTCGATTGATAATAAAAATTCCTAAAAAAAACTCGGCGAAACGTTTGAGCCTGTGCATCAACCTCAGGTATTTCCATCTTGTAAACATGACACTTGACATGGTAGACAAAAATTGGTGAAACATGAAATCTGGAAAATGGAATATTCAAGCAACATATTGAACATATTAAATGTAAAGTATACCATGAGTTAAGCTTAGTTGCAAAAAATAACGAATAATTATGCGTGCCCTGGAATTCCAATTGCAATATTATTATTATTTGTGCACACTCCTCTGCTGATATCTGAGAAAATGACACATAAAATCACGTCCTTCATGAATATTAATTATTGACAAATGTGGTTTGTACCAAACCATTCAAATCACAATTCCTTCGAAAATGCTCGTTTTTCACATTAGATTGTATTTACATGGCATGCCGTTTTGATAAGAGATATTTCAGCTGGTCAATTATTGATCAATGATATTGATATTGAGTAATCACAGAGGACACGTATGCTCTTGTCACTTATTTTTACACTCCTCCAGATAAGCCTTGATTTCATGAGATATTTGATACATTCTTGATAACGCGGACATAATCTACCGTATGTCATTCCTACGAGAGGTATGAGAAATTCAAAATATCCAATTGCTCAAACAGCACAACCCCCGAGACTGGATTACTATATAAACTTGGGAATGATTCCAAAACTTTGTCACTTGCTGCTTTCGTCTCTTAGCTGGAATATCTACTAAAACAAAACACAACAACACTCTTTCATCATGAAGGTTCTATTCGTTGCCCTCTGTTTGGTTGCAGGCACCTTTGCCAGGGTTGCAGTGCAACAACAAGAAATCAAGGCTGAAGGACCATCTTGTCGTAAGTTTTTGAGTGGAATTTTTCGATACTTTAAGGTTTTCAGCTTTGTTGAAAAAAATTTACAATTCCTACATTTTAATTTTTAGCAATTGATGATCCTCTTGAATCCCCCGGACCAAGCAACATCAATGTTACTCTTGACCCAATTGCCAAGCTTTTGGAAGGAAGTATCCGTGGGTATGATATCCATCTCTAATATTTTAGTCTTATTTTAGGAACATATTCCAACTTGCAGTTGTTTTAATGCTTTTATTTCCTTTGCTTTTCCAGAGATTTGGTAGCAACTGGGCTTTCAACCCTCCGCTACAATATTGACATCAATGCTCTCCTCCTCACCGCTGTTTTCGAATTGGAGCTCGCTACCGTAGATGTTACCACCACCTATGATGTTTCTGGATACGTTGATGCTCGTCCACTCAGCGCTGAGACCGTTCCACAAGGAAATCTCACCGGAAAGGGAGACGCCCGCATCCAAGCTACTGGACTCAAGCTCCAAGGAAGTGCCTCTCTTTTCATCAACATCATCGGAAACAAGGTTACCGTCTCTCGCCTTGTTCTCAACACCGTTCAATTCACCACCCTTCGTCTTGACTTTGGACAAACCTTGATCATCGGAGGATCCCCCGTTGACTGGGCTACCTGGAGCAACAACATCAAGGTTAACTTTGACAGAGACTTTGCTGCCAACAAGAACGCCATCACCGACAAGGTCCGCCTTGCCGCCAACAACATCGTCGGAGTAAGTAGTCTGCAAAAGGATTCATGATAATCCCAAAACATTTTCATATATATTCAAATATGATTACTAATGTATGCATATTTTCTTTTTTCTAGCAATATACCCTCGCTGAGCTCATTGACCTCATTTCTGGGGGAGGTGATGGTGGTGAACCATGTGAAAACTAAGTTTCCCAAGAATATATTTTCACCCATTTATCAGCTCAATTTCCTTTCTTAAAATCGGTAGTTTCTACCAAATCCTTTCTTACCCTTCCCCCTCTTCATACATCTGTGATATTCTCGCTTTACAATCAATCATAATAAAAATGATTCGACTCACTGCTCTCTAAAATCCAAACCAATTCTAAGCTCCGTACTTTATTTATGAGGCTATCCAAATCATACTCAATGAATTCATCTCGTGTCATAATTACTAGATTAGAAATAAATGCATCCTTATCACTTCATGAACAGCCCAAATAGTAGGTATGAACAACATTTTTACGTTTATTCGATCAACGAATTGAGTTTTTCAACATCCGGTTTTTTTTCACAGTAATTTTCCGCAACAACAGCAGTAGTAGTAGTAGTAGTAATTACAATTAAGGAGAGTAATAATAATTTAAGTCATACGTTATAATATATTCATATTACTTATGCCATAAAATAACACTTAAAATTATTCAACTCCACATTTAAGTTGCGTTTTAATGGTGGTGTGATGAGAGTGAAGTAAGTAATGCATTTTAAGCACAATATTATGCGAAAAATACTTGTGTGCACTAGTGCCAATAAATTATACTATTGCATTACAATTTACATTGCATCAAAATAATCACTACTACTCCAATATAATCCCAACGATTCCAACTACGTACTATCAGCCATGGTGCGACTGAAGGCCCACAAAGTTGATCCGACATCCGACTACTTGTACTTGGTGAATATTAAGGTATATATTGCAAAGACATCCATCCACGTCTCTCTGCTCTACTATATATGCATGACATGAAGAATATTATTACAACTATAATTTGAAAGATACATAGTTCTCAGGTGCAATATTGCAGTGCGTGTTTTAGTAAGATTACATAAGATTACATGCTTTGTAAAATATATGGTGCATCCACAATACGACAATGGTTTAGATATCTATTATATATAGTTTCATTATGATTAGGATTAATATTGGTTCTCCTTAAAATACATACATACATATATATAGTTTCGCAGTGTTGATTACGGATTAAAGATAGTTCCAGTGGTTCCAGTGCACTTTATTAATAAAAAGTCGCACCTTCACGACTTTTTTTTTCAGGGGATAACTTGTTAAAACTCTCCGTTTATAAGGCAAGAAAGGGAAACACTTTGGTTATCAGAGTTATCATATCTTATAAATAACGTGAAGACATTGAAAACTTTTTGGTATAATTTTTATTATTTTTTTGGAATTACGTACGGAAACAACGAGTAACCTGCTTTGATTCGCTATATAACATATTATTATTCTACCGTGTTCAGCTATCAAAGTTTGTTCATGTAATAATATTTTATACGAGTGCATTGGTGAAACAACAACTCATTTTTCTAGTTGTGTAAATATTATAACTATTAAATACAACGTATAAGTATATATGAGACGATGATGACAACAATTCTGAGAAAATTGAATAAATATTCGAGAAGAAAATTTAATTCTAAGCGACACGGATAAAGATATAATAATAATTATTATTATTAATAAATTTTCTGGTAGTCAGAAAAAGTTTTTATTTTAAAGACTATGAAGGTCAAGACAAGATTTGGACTTTCCAGATGAGCCCCGAATTGACATAAGTTTGTCAATGAGACGCTGAGCGAGTTTGAAAGATTGGGTGGCAGCTCCCATTGCCAGGACGCGGCTGTTGCTTCGCTTTTTTCGTTGTCGCTGCTGAATTGATGAGCTTCCCTTTGTGGTGCCGGATGTGGAGGAAGATGAAGATGATTTGGAAATGGCAACAGAGGTTGAGGATGAGCTAGATTCACCTGCAGATGACTGATGAGCTTCCATATATTTTTGATGGCGTAAGTGGACTTGTGTCATGAGTCCTTGAATTAAATTATCTACACCCAAATCTAAAGAGGCCGAGACTTCAATGAATTTACAACCATGGAGAGTTGCAAGATACTTTCCCTCTGCAAAAAAAAAAGATTACAAAATTTTCGAATGTAGTATTCCATTCCAGGAGTCGTCAACCTTTTGTTCCTCGTTGTCAGCATGAAAGGGAATGTCGCTTACCTTTTGTGGTAACTAGTCGAGAGCGTTCCAAATCCGTTTTATTTCCCACAAGGATCACAATTCGAGGTCTGGCACCAGCAGCTTCCTCATCTATATTGCTTCGACTAGGTCGTTTAGCAGTGTTTCTCAATGTGATGTCGCTAAGAACATCTTTCGCGAATTGGAAACTTTCACGGTCCGTGATTGAGTAGACGATGAGCACAGCATCATACTTGTAAAGATGGCTGGCCTGTACATACAAAAAACATTTCATTGTATTTTATTAAAAGCCTTTCCTAACATTGCAGTTAGCTAGTGGGTCTAGTTAAATATTGGACTCACAGCCGAATTTTGTTGATGAAATATTCGCAAGGAAAAGTCATATTGCTGTTTCAAGTCCGATTTTGGCTTGTATAGTATTGAGTTTCCTCCATTGCAGAGATCTTCTATTAGGAAAAAGAATCAAACTGGTATAAAACCCGAGTTATGCCCAACATTTTATAAGAGGATCAGCATAATGTGAACATTGTGAAAATCAAAACAATATCAGGCATTTGAGAAATGGGTGGTGGGTGAACTAACGCATTTCTTCAGTCGTGAATTCTATGCGTAACCTATGTCTAGCATATCAAATAAAGTTTGTGTGTGATGTCTTGTTTAAAGCGGTTTATATGTCTGAAAGTGTGTATGTCATGTGTATGTGTATACTACATATAATGTTTTCAGCAGTCACTTCTTATATCTCTAATGCAATCTTCAAAAGTGGAATGTGTTTGTTTTCTTGAAAGTGTCACAAGGAATTTCCCTTGTGGAAAAACTACTTGTAACTTTCCTCAGTTTTCACCTCCTCAAATCACAAAACATAAGAAAAGTCCTCCGACCCAACAAAGTTAGGTTTCGGTAAGCCGCATATAACCAGCCGCAGAAAGTGTGTAGCCTCGAAAAAAATGCAAAGAAATCTGAACCCACCATCTTCAGATGAAATTCCATATCAAACCTTGACGTAGGAATATCCGGAATGCCATACATTCTTAAGCAGCACGTGCAAATGGTGATCTACTTTAGCTATCGGGGAAACGAATTTTCCAAGACAAAGAGATAACAACAGCAAACCAGCTAGAAAATAGGTAAAGGGTTCCGTAAGGAATACTAAAGCCAATTCGCCAACTGACAGTTTGTATTATTCTTACACGGAGCACAAAAAAGAAGAGTGGTGGTACCTATAAGTTGTTTTGTTCATTTCACGTGACTATGCTAAGAAAAGCGAAATAGTATTAAGTATCTTGCTAAACACGGTGTATCTATTTCTGTCAGTCCGTAAACTTTTTAGTAATTCGACAAACGTTATAATTGATTTTACTTCGCTTTTAGTAATTTCATAAAAAGATTTTGTTCCACTTTGGTCAAATGATATTCCATGATTTCTATTCCTTAAAATAAGTCATATAACACCTTCACGGACTTTTGTTGTACAACTTGTATACACTGGCTTGGTGGTACAATTGATTTGTTTTATAAAAAAAAACACGTGAACAATTTACCCCAAATGGCTACACCACTGGTTCTTCAAGTACACATTTTAATGACATGCATATGTTATAAGGTTTTAGCTTTCACCAGACATTGCAACTCATTTATTCTGCGTAGGGGAAAAATAAATACATCTTGCTTCCTATTCTACATCAGTGCATTTGGTCTGTTTCTTGCTACTATAGACCGCGACAAGGTAAACAGTTAATTAAAAAACAAAACATTATACCGACAACCTATACACAAAAGCATGTCAAGCATTTAATAACCTTGAAACGTTGTAAGTTGTAATAGCCCCAGCATTAATCATCAGCACAGCAGAATTGAAAGCATTGCAACTTTCTCAGTATTGCTACACCAAATTAATTATTAATTTGTCATCAAAAGCTTAAGGATTATGTTAGTAGTTTCAACTTTTTACAACGACCCTGTTTTGAAATTTCAGAGTCAGAACGGCGACCTTTGTTTATGATTTCTGTGGCTGCATGGTTTATAGTTTATACCATCAATCGTATCACGTCATATCGCATCGTATTCATTCAAGCATATTATGAAAGTACGCATTTGTGTTTTGTGGTAGGGTGTATGGGTCAACCATACGACTTAAAAATTTGGTCGCCACGTGTCTCGCCTTTCACCTTTGGGCTTAAGCTCACACAAGGTGTTCCCTTAATATCTAAATACAACATGCTTTCCAAAATTCGTCTACACTTGCATTTTCCTTTCAAACAAGCGAGCATTGTCAGCATTGACAACTTAACTCTATATGTGAGCATTAGGAACGCACCCTGGATCAATGCTATCTTTAGTACTACTCCCTCATAAAAAGCTTTCCCGTATTTCTTTTGTTCGTCTAATACATAAATCCCTTTCTTTGTAAGAAAAGCTCTCAAAAACAAAAGATATATAGACATATCTCATATCCAAAGGTAGGAAAACATAGCTCACATTACATCCACTATTTTCAGTTGGCACGTACATACGCACTTTCCTGCTTTCACTCAGAGTTTTATGTGGACAATGAACTCGACAAAACAGGAAGATTTTTTTTTTGGCTTTGGCTGCTGTTCATTCGTTTCGTCATCTTGTGTGCGTAAGTAACCCTACCTCAGCTCAGGTACGCTTCAAAATCTGCTATTATATTTCTACAAAATATACGTTGTGTATATAGTTTTCTCACATGAACTACTACTTGAGTAAAAAACGCACAATTTTATTGAGCAAAGGGAAAAAAGCAGCAACGTCAGCGACATTTTCATTTTTTAAAGTGGTGCTGCTATACCACCACATAATGCTGAAAAAGGAGGACAGATGTACTAAATAATAAAAATTAGCATTGGAATCACGTACGTTCACATATTCACATCTTTTCCAACCGCAAAGAAACTAGATTTTTAGGTTGAGTGCCCTAACCAAGCACACACTGCTGTCAAGTAAAGTGCCATCATCATATTATGCATATGATAGAAAGCAGCATTTCTTACATTTATATGTATAATATATACAATTCATAAAAAAAAGTTATGCAATAGATTCATGGTGGACGTCACCCTCAATAAAAACTTGCTGACTTTGTTCAAATTTTGCTTTTGCCAATAAAAAGTGCGTTTAATACGCAACATCTTCTATACACTTGAAGGAGTTGTGCGTAACTTTGTAAACTGTTACACTAAAAACTTTTTTTCTTCTATTTGATGCTCCTATGCATGCTCATACTGATTCTACAATAATAAACGGGCAAAAGTTTTCTTGACATGTTTGGAAAGAAAGGAAAACAAGTAGAAAAAAGTAATAAATCAACTTTACATCGAATTAAAACTTTCTCCCATCATCACCATTTTCTCCATAAGCATAATAATTCTAACTACACATGAGCATGAGGAGTTTGTCTTTGCCACATGATTTTATTTTTTGACCCAGTGACTCTTGCATAAAAAAAGTTGAAAGTGGAGCAATTTACTCTTCCATTACAGTATAATGTGGTAACTTTTGTGGGTTACTTATCATTATCATAGATCCTAATATATATCTCATAGGAAGCACAAGAGCCGGTTTTGACTTTTTTCCTTCCACAGCAGCTCAGAAGATCACATCATCCGCCCGTACTCAGAGTACATGAAATGAAATAAGATTTTGCTACTTATTTGCCAACTTTTCCCTTGGCTTAAGTTTCCTTAATGGAATTACACGCAAGCATGATAAATATCGTACAGTCATGAGCTCATATATGCCTCTCTTTCTCCAGAAAAATAGGCTTAATATATTTACACGGTAAAGCCTCCTCCAACTCCAGCTCACGCACGTTGCTTGTTTACCAAACAACTCGTGCATTATGCTTTCCTCGAAACTCTTAATATTATGTATGTGGAATGATGACAGGATACTTGGTTGGGTTACATTTAAAATGCGGTCGCCTTCTTCGTTAGTCTTGTGCGCGTGTGATTTCGTTGGAAAGCAAAAAAAATATGATGATATTGTGAAACATGTATGCATATGATCAAGAGGGACTTGACGGTGAGAAAGGATGACATGACGGGAACCGGATACTCTGTAACCAGTTTGTGACAGCTCACTATATTTCATGAGTCAAATGACGGACTATTCATGTCAGTACATACAATGGAGCACGCCCTTGCACTCAACATTCCAATAGAAGACTTTCTCCTTGTTAGCAAAAACCACGTGGAGATGTACATTTTTTCTTGAAAATAGTGTGTACTCGTATCTTATTAAATTGTCTTGTGGGATTGCTACACTTGTAAGTAGATTTACAGAGGTTTTCTCTTTCAGCCCACTGCCCTAGATAGGAAAAGTAGGACTTTTGCTATATCATTGAGAAAAATTACGGTAAGTTGAAGTTTGTGGAAAGGTTTGTAGTAATAAAAGTAAGAAAAAAAGGGCGACCTTAATCTTGATATGTTTACACAAGAGTAACGATGAAAAACATGACGAAATGATAAATTCAAATGCTATTGGGAATCGGGGAATACATCTAAACTTGAAAATTGTCTGTTTTTCTGGACTGGAAAGAAAAGTAGTTTTTTATACTCATATCTTATGGTCAAGATACGAAAACATTACCACTTGTGCATGGTACATACACAATTCGTCCCTATTTCTATATTTCAACTATCTCTTGCCTTTTAGATGTAATAATACCTTCCAATAAACTTTCTTGAGCTAGTAATAGATTTTGAAAATTTACGTTTTCAAAAAGTGCTTTTGCTTAAGCAGAGTTATTATTACACGGCTATCCTATCCATCATCATCACTCATCGCTTATACAAAAAGTGTGTCAAAATAATATCTCTTTCATTTCCGTTTCATAATAATTGGACAAGAGACAGAACGTTTCCTTCTGATGTGCGTGAAAATAAAATATGAAATGAACTATTGAATTTATATTCACGTACATGTCCAAACACACCAACCACCTGTAAAAACACTTGCAACCGAAAGAAATAGGACCAATCACAAATTTATGCATTGAATTTGGAATACACAGTAGTACGCACCTTGCGCAGTCTGGTCTTGTGCAAACAATTGCCATGTTAAATTTCCTTATACATATATACATCATACAAAAACAGGAGTAGTAATTGTTTTAATGAATATATAAGGTAAATAACCAAAAGAGCTCAAATCAAATTAAAATAGGATCCCAAAGATTAGTGTCCTCGTTTGAACACGTTTACTCTATCTACACTCAACTCCATATTTGAGCATCAACTACCACCACCAGTGGAAAGTGCGTCATATCCGAAAATCCAATTATTAGAGGAACGTATATATACGCACACCCTCGCCATAGGTGCTACAATTACAGACGTACGTGCTGATATTTTCATAATATAGGGCAGATGTCTAGTTTTAACGCACTTCTTGTGCTCATTTGTTTTCCCTTGCATCTCTCTTCTCTACCAAGGAGTAGATGAGATGAGTTTTAATAAGCTTCCGGAAAATTCGCATATCAACACACACACACCAGTATAATATATCTCTTACATTGCCAAACACTGCGTGTGTGTTTAAATATAGAGCACCTACTTTCTTTCCTTCCTGAGAAGCCTACGGCTGTGAAAGAGCTACTGCCACATGGCTCTATGTATGCAACGCAATGCTGTTCCCACGGTCTCTGGCCTTGAGAGCAAGAAAGGAGTCCTTCTCCAAAAAAATATTCTCTCCACAGTCGGAGCACTTGCTATATGCATATCTACGCACTTTTCTTTCTCCTTTCACTCCAAAATTTCTCATATTAATGCAAACCCATCATGCGTAAATATGTGGTTAAAGAGACCAAATATTTATTGTGCAAACATAGTAGTTCCATATAGTAGTTCAACACATACAGTGCTTTAGTTGGTAGTAGTATATTATGCTCCTCCATCTTCAATGAGATGTATTGAGATTGGCCGACTGTTGCTTCAAATGTTGCGTAACTTGAAAAACTAATGCGTCTAAGTTTCCCTCTGTGAAAACTCCTTGGTAGTGACACTCATAAAAAAGGTACTTTATAAATGTGACCCACAGGAATACATAACGACCATTTTGCTCGAGGCTATATAACAATTACCCATATAGAGTAACCAAACAAGTCCATGATATGGTTAGGAGTTCTATAATAAATAAAGTTTCCTAGTTTTCATACGAAATAAATAAAACATTTTAATTTCGAGAGAAATTGACCATGAAGTCATGAGTGTGGGAATTCAAGTCATAATGCGTACGTCTATAAAGCCATATAGCCCCTGCAAAGCACTTTCCTTTCCTTCAACTGATGACTCTTTTAAAATTGATGGCCTCCTATACAACCAACTCATCTCTATTATTTAAGTACATGAGGAAGTATAAAAGAAAAAAAAATTAGAGGTCACGCGTGCGTTAATATGTTTACACTGCTATGCTAGAATTTGTTAATGTAGTGTAATATTGTTAATATATGTGTATAAATATACTTGTGTACAAAACAACATCCAAAATGTTTCAATTACGCACGGGGCCAGCAATAATGTCATAAATTCAGCTAAAAGTAGAGTATATGGGTGAATAGGTGTACAATTTCTTTTGGTCATAAACAAGAGCCCTTAATTGACCTAATCTACTCCATCTTTTTTTCCCCGTGCTCTTAAATACACCAGCAAGACCAAGAGAAAGGAGGGATAAAACATGGAACGTCGTTACAAGCCCTGCCATAAAAAACAGCAGCTCTCAAATGTTACTAGAAGAGTTGTGTTATTTCTTGTTACAACATCACTAATGATTATTGGAAGCCCCTTAAAATCTGGGTTATTCCCACAAGAAAACTTGCAAGTTGAGTAGCCAACAACTATACAATATCCATTTCACCATTCATTCTTGTCAGATTTCATTTCAACAGGAACAAGATGATCCCCTTTATAGTACTCATCCTGGTGGTAGTTGTGGTGGTGTATCCTATTGTTTAAAATAGTTTACTAGTTTTCAAACTACTCCTTGTGCAAAGTAATATAGAGAGGCTTGTGTAAACTAGAGCATTCCGAACGTCATCTCCTACTCATGGATTAGCACACACACACAAACTGTACATGCTACACCAGGATTGGTTTGGAATGCGTGTACAAAATGTAATAATAGCACACTATAGAATGGCTTTCTTCTAACAATAAAATACAGCCCTAAAA
The DNA here is from genome assembly GCA_964034955.1 of Orchesella flavescens. Taxonomy (NCBI): domain Eukaryota; kingdom Metazoa; phylum Arthropoda; class Collembola; order Entomobryomorpha; family Orchesellidae; genus Orchesella; species Orchesella flavescens. The sequence goes on along the minus strand of OZ035954.1, from coordinate 28,198,165 downwards.
CAGCTATAAAATGGGAACTTTACCTTACATATATAGTATGTACATGCGTATGGTAGGGTAAGAAATGTACAACACGCGTGTTATAGATCCTTACAAAAACAAGCACGGAAGCATACGTTGTTGCAAGCTCATCAGGAGAGAAGTGAAGTGAAAGTGGTGGTGCGGGATGTGCGTGCATACATACATACATTGTCAGTGTAGTAATATGTTCCAAAACTAAGTTTTGATGGCTTACGCACCTATCCATACCTACCTGGGCGACTAGACTGAAACCGAAAATTGCGTGAGAGAGGGAAAACGAGTTCCACTTGAGTTTCATGCAGAAAATGTATATACATCGTTCCAACTCGACCTACTTGCTCATATAGGGAACATAATGCTATTTTCTCTGTGTCTAAAAATACATGAGGGAGGGAGAGAGAGAGAACCCCTTGTAAAAATAGGTGAATGTGAGTTTTATGTACATGAAAGTTGGAAATAACACAAGGAAATTGTCTATTCCCCACTTTTAGTCTCCCCATTTCAATGAATGAATGAACCCGAGTGAACTATACAGACCCGAGTGTAGACTCATAAGAGGGAGAAGGAGAGAAGCACGCAAGATTTTTTTTGAATGAATGGAAAAGCCAACGCAGGCACGCATATAAGGGAGGCCCTAAGGACGTACAAAGGGAAAGTCAATAAAAGAATGGTAAAGCCCACGGCACGTGTCGCCAATATTTAGGTCTTACCAAGTCTTCCCTTCACACACTTGGTGCCCTATATTCGCATCTTTGTGTGCGTTGGAAAACCCATTCTGCGTTTGAGAAAGCTATATATCCAGTCGCTACGGTCGCTATATATGTTAGTCTTATATATTCAGCATTCCAGTTTTGGCAAGGAGCACAAAAGTGCGTGAGTATTTTATATATGTACTACTTTTCCTTTTCGTGGTTGGTAAACCAAAAAAGGATACGAGGATGATGTAAGAATTGCTAAAGAAGGAAGAAAACTCTGTGTGAGAGAAAAGAGGAATAGGCAAAAATAAGAGAAAGTAGGAGACATAAAGAAGTTGGGAAATGTTATTTTCTATGTTGTTTGCCATGTCGGAAGATGTACGCTCATCATTCTTTTTTTTCAAATACAGCCATCAACTATGGAAATACAAGTGTTGTGAATGGAATTACATGCATTCCTTCCGTTCGCTCACACATTCCATTTTCTTCTATTCTTCATACTCTTGGTTAAACAAATGCGTGAATGAGGTAGAAAGCAAAAAAAAATGCATTGCTTATGGATGAAATACTTCAAGATTTATGTATGTTTTTACCTTCTTTTTTTGTGTGTCGATGATGATCATGAATACAAGCTCACAACAACAACAACAACTGTATCTACAACTTTCTCTCTGATCAATTGAGCCCATAATTTAATGGTATGTGTATCCAAAAGATGGAAAATGTTTTGAGAAGATCATCCATCTCTTCATTGTTTCCTCTTTTCAGATGCTTATCTTTATACAACGCACTCCAAAATATCTCATATATAAGTATATATATGAATGTTTATATGCCCTTGTTTACTATCTGCAGGAAAAGAAGGCATTCCACAAGAATGAAAAGCAATTCGACCCTTTTTTTTATAACTTCCGTGAATAGCTTGTTCCATCTCATTTATGTGAATTCCTTTTATGGGTCAACAGTATCTGCTTAAATATTTCCGGATCAAATCTTAACAAATATATATGTGTGTATCCGTCCTGACATAGATATGATATGAGCCTACTAATGTGTTTGGATAATATGCTATATATGTAGTCATTTCTAGGTCAAATTGAATAAATGAGGCAAAAATGGGATGAAAAATTGAAAACGATACTGCTACAAATTGTTATATGCTTTATGTGAAAAGGAAGAAAATGAAAACTTACGATCATCATCCTCCTCGAAATCACTCCCAATTCCTGGGTCACTTCCGCTACTTCCCCCTTTGCTGAAGAACTCGGCTAAAGTGGCTTTACCTACATTGGAGCTGCCGATGATGACAACGTCATAGCATACCTTCTTAAGTTTGGGTTGAGTGGATTGGCCTTTGTCAGTTGAAGCGGAGTCTGGTGACTCTGGGGTGGATTCCTATAAAGAGTAGAAAGCAATTTGCGAATGTAAAAAAACATTAAAAGGTATTCCCATTGGGTCTGTGCTGTAATTTTAATTGGATTTTCTGAATGTGTGTCAATGGGTACAATTAGAATGCATATGATTAGCATATATTAAAACTATCTGTAATTAAATGCAAAAAAAATATTACAAACCTTTTTGAGCTGTCTAGTAAGCTGAGCAGTGACACCACAACTAGGCATTGACAACGTTCGATGTCGCTTGTATGGGCTGACCTTTTGCTCTTTCTTTGGCGAACCGGAACAGGAGCTACTTAAACTACTAGTACTAGTGGAGTACGGTGTCACGACGGAGTGATTTGAAACACGACGATAACCTATGAAATTTACACATGAAAAGAAGAGAAGAGAGCTGTTAGTTTTATTATTATTAAAAGTAATTTCATGAACTCATAATTTAATTTTTTAGATTCACGAACATGGAGTAGTAGTAGTACCTGAAGACCTTCGTCTTCGAACCCTTTGCTGTTGTTGCTGCTGCAACTCTGAGCTAATATATGTTGTGGCAGCAGTAAGACTGAAGCCTCTTTGTCTGCCACGACCATGTTTACCGGATTTTTTCACAACCTCATTAGCGCATTGCTGTTGTTGTTGTTGTTGATGCTGATGCTGCTCTTGCGCTAAACGCGCATATCTCCCTTGTGGACTTGCAGAGCTGCATCTACGCATGCTAACTTGTGTAGCTCGCTCAGGCGATAGCTGAACATGCTGAATTGGTACTGTAATGGATCTAGAACGATGCTGTCGGTTACGTCCACCATCTCCCATAATATCGTCCTCGTCATCATCCAAATATCTCCCTCCACGAGAGCCTCCAACCGGAAGAAGGAGGGATGAGGCTGAGGGAACCTATAAGAAAATAAGAGTTCAACATAAACATAAATGCATAGGACCATATATTTAAATCGTAATAAAAATGTGCAATCATTATATTTGTATGTACCTGAAGAAGTTTGCTATTGCTGCCATATCGCTGAACATATTGCTGTGACAGATAGCTTCTCCCACTAGCATTGCTGCTTCTTGAGGAAGAGCATATCGCAGGACAAAAGAGATCGCAAGAGTCACCATAATTGATGCTATCTGAGCTGGTGATTATATTTATGAACTCATCATTAAGTTCCACAGGGCTTGGGTACTTTTGTGGTGAAGCTCCGGATGATTTTGATTTTTGACGCACTTTTGGATATCTTGATTGACGACTTTGATGCTCCTGCTGTCTATTCACATTTCCTAATATATTTGAGGCTGAAAAACTGCTGGCAGTAAATGTGAACACGGGATTATTTGAAGTTGTAGAAGGGTAGAAAGGATACGGGTCATCAGAAATGACGTGAAGAGGTCTTACGCCAATTCCTGGCATATTCGAAGGGGAAACGTGCTGCTGACGTTTCAGCATACTTATTGTTGGTGTAAGAAATTCACAAAATTTATATACTTTTAAAAGTTACCAAAATCCCATACAATCTAGTCTATATTTACTCGAGACAGAAATATTTCAAGGCCTTTTGCAAAGTGAAAAATTATTTTGATGAAAGTGAAAGAACACGTCCTCCTGCCCTTTTTAATTGCTAAATTGGGTTCCGTGTACGACTAGCAAGCAAGCACTAAGTTTTAAAGTTAGTTCTTATGCACGCGTACGTTACTAAAGGGAAGGCATAGGCCGACTGGTGAACAAAGTCTGGAGCTCATCAAGTTATATACAGAAGAAAAGCAACGAGGTCCAGCAATGGATAATATGCATTCTATATCTCAGCAACTTGGAGAAAGAGTACAAGAATGGTGAAAGAAAAAGCCAGAGAAAAGCTACCTTCTATCTTTCCCGTCTCTGTTTACATTCAGGTTTTTTTGCATGAGAGAAAATGCGCAACGCAACAGGAAAAGTGCGTGAGACTAAAGTGGTATAGGCTTCCTACATACATGCTCCGGCTATACCAAAAATCAACTATACCATATTCTATTTGTGTTTTGTGATGTGAAGCTGCTGAATCTGATTGAGAAGTTTCAGTTTCCTTTAGTGAGTTACCAGTAGAAAACAGAACAGGGAGGAAAAGTGTATTTAGGTTGTATAAATATTATATGCATGCATAAGACCCGATTTTATATCCCTACGCACGTACATTCCTTCCAGGAACACGCAACGCCACGTGGAGACCGTTTTTCCAGCTGAGACCTAAAAATCCCAGTAGAACGAGAGGGTATTTTGTTCTGCTACATATTTTTTGGGAACATTGTATATATAACGTCATGAGCATATATTTGATAGGGCAATTTAGCCTGAAACGAGATCCGGATATAGCGAGCGATATAAAAATATGAATGTATATAGGTGCGTGAATATGGCCCTTTCCTATCTACTATACGTCCAGTTCATCGAGTGTATGAAAATATGTAGTATATGCGATGATTTCATATGCTTACGCACATTTGACCTACCTTTTATAGTGCTTCGCGAAATTTCTTCTTCTTCTCTCTAAAAGTACCTTATAAATAGATGCAAGGGTGAGAATTTTCTGAAATATGGTCCGTCAACTCAATGCAAGTATAATTTTTATTCCAACTCATGTGTATGCCCAATGATATTTACACCATACATGGTCTTAGACATAATTATTGCAACTTGTAACAAACTTCACATTGTGCAATTTATTTTTTATTGTTAAACAAAGCTGCTATGATTTTACACATGTAAGGAACAGCCAAAGGTATGCGATGTCAAACTTAAGTCAAGATTTCATTATGCCACTCTGAAAATATTTTGCAATCAACATAATTCGCTAGCTGCTGTCTGACCACTGATTATTCTGAAGGTCAGTTGTGCAGTTCGTAATTGGTAGGGAAATGCGATCTAAATAATCATATTGGTCAGACTGACTAAAAAGATTGTAGCATCCACAAATTCCACAATCCACAAACTATCACTTAAAACCACATAAGTTATGTGGTTATCCAGTAATGTAATAGAAACGTGTGGTCATATTCTGCTGGAATAAATAAGGTTGCGTCAGCCATTCTCTCGGCTCTTTGTAGAATTAGCAATTTCATCAATTTACAGGTTTTCTACAAAACCATCTTTGGATAATTTCTTAATATAGAAAACTTGAATAGATGTAATTAATGGATAATCTTTAGCACTCTCTTCCCAGTTTAGCACATACATTTTATTTTTATTGTTCTGCTACATACTATCTGCAGCTATACATACGTTGTAAGAGACAATTGACAAAATGTTGTTGAGGTCTGCGTGTGTAATGGACTGATCTGATGGCCTACCGACTAGAGTAGGAGGTAGGAGAAGTATGTAGTACCGCGTACTGTAGTAGTAGAAAAGCAAGTACTAGTTCAACTACTTACTATTACTCTTACAACTTACCATTGTATTTTTTGGGCATTTACAATTTATGTAGCAGTCCTCAATTTGGCAATGAATCTTTAACAAAAAAACATTTGCTTGCATGTGGAAAACAGGAATTACCAAAACCAACTACATGATGGCTACTCAAATCGAATCAAATGGCTCCCAAAAGTCCAAGCTAAACCAGTCAGTCCCAAAATTTCCATCTTCTATCCATGCAAGCAAAAAGTAAGTGTACAACCCACGGATTGGGTTATTACACCTTGTTGTTACAAACAAAAAATACAAATGAGATAAACAAGATAATAGAACTGCTACTCAACTCACGATCTCGCTCAACTTTTTTACTGATGACTAATGATGTAATCATAAGGAATTGTGCACATTTTTTCAACGAAATAATAAAAGTAGAGTAAAGATATTGAGCTCTGGAGTAGAATTAAGCATATACAAAAACAAAACTAGTTTCCTCCTATCAATATATTAAGCGCATTGGTCTCAATCTCATCTCAATCTGATATTCCCAGAATCTTGTTAAACATTACTAGGAAATCACAGTTTAAAATCATACATATGCAAGCAGTCAGACATCAAACAGGATTTAAGAAGCCTCTGTGTCTGTATTTACGTACATACTTTTTATGGCTCAAAGGTTTAGATAGAGCTAGTTTTTCTCAAAGTTGCTTCATGTATAAGATCATCGTGATCACCTAGAGGTGCTTGGGTTTCCCACAGTACCTTTTAGGATGTCAGGTAATTTATTTGAGAGCTTCACATTTTTAATCTTTGTTTACATAATATGACATAGTCAACCTTGCCTTGTGCTCTGCTTGCTCTCGTAATGAGATGATGATACCTTCTGTCAAGTTCCTTTTCGCAATGCGTTCACCATGAATGAATAATGCATTTTGTATGTCTGACTTGGACTGAGCGGTGGTTGCTTGCCATATTTTTCACATAGTGCAAAAAAGTTCCAACCACAATAGTTGTCATAATTTGTGAAATCTGGTGCTCGGTCAATCTGAGTGAATAAACGTTGCTCGTGTTGAGAAATCTAGGAATTGCCTGATTATATCTTGGAAAAATTATAAAGAAATGCTTGCCGTTACTCATCATTTCCTGCCAGTATTTTCAAACTTCCTCTTGGTGTGCGGTTTTAAAATTTCATGCAATTTTTCTGTGCATTCTTCAGATTAATTTGATGGCAGACAGTAGTCAAAGTTGAAAGTGTCAAGTTTAGAGTTAAAATAAAATCCAGTCGTAATTTGTGCTCTGCTGTAACTGTTGTGTTTCAGTTTCATACGTTTTGAAATGGGTGAGCAGGAAGATATACAAAGTATTCCTGAGAAGTGCATTGGTGGTTCACCAGATAATGATGTTTGTGACAATAATCCACCTACACCACCACCGGGATACACAAATGTCATACAAGCCAAGACAATATTACCAGGAGAAATTACTGTTGCTCCAGAAAAGCCAGCAATAAAAGTTGACAAAGTATGGAAAGCTTATGATGAACATCATCCCATTCTTAGGAATTTGGAAATGACTGTCCCAAGGGGATCTATGTTCGTATACATTACTTTTCTTACCATATCATGAAACTTTTTTTTATTGTAATTGTATTGTAAATATTTTAAAAGTAAAGTAATATATTATTCATGCAAATTTTTTCCAATAAAATTACAGATATGGACTCCTAGGATCTAGTGGATGTGGTAAATTTCATAAATTCACATTCGTATGCACATCTCAGAAAAAGGGATACCTGACAGTTTTCTTTTTATAGGTAAAACATCCATTTTGTCATGTATCGTTGGAAGGCAAACATGGGACGCTGGTTCTATCAGTATCCTAGGATCACCTCCATTTTTGAAAAGATGTGCAATACAATCCAAAAAAATAGGCTACATGCCCCAGGTATTGTGGTTTAACACGATTTTACAAACAAGCTTACATGCACACATAAATCATTCATGAAGCAACTAATTGCTTTTGTTGCAAAATAAAACTTAAGGATTTGGCTCTACAACCTTTACTGACTATTCAAGAGGTGCTTATGTTATATGGACGACTATATGGAATGAGCACGCATGATATTCTTAGCAGACTAAAATTTCTCCAAACGTTTCTTCAACTCCCAAATGGGCAAAGGACGATAGCAAACCTGAGGTATATATATAATAATATATGTTAGAAAATAAATTGTTGGTGATGACATACATTGTTGTAGCGTCATGTTTTTAATGCCCCAAGTGGAGGACAACAGAGGCGAGCGTCACTGGCAGTGTCATTGTTACATGAGCCAGACCTAATTATTCTGGATGAACCTGTAAGATTAAACTTGAAACTATGGCCTATCCACCCACACATATTATCGCACTGTGACTCTCACGCATCTTTTAATATTTGCATTTTTCAGACCGTCGGCCTTGATCCATTACTTCGTCAAAATATTTGGGAGCATTTGCAGAGTCTTGTTGAAAATTTACAAGTTACAGTATTACTGACCACGCACTACATTGATGAAGCCAGACGTTCTCACCAAGTAAGGAGCAATTAAAATTTATTTATTGCTTGCAGTTTCAAGGTTATACTTCTACAATCTATGCATTCAAAGTAAGCCGTGTTTTCCTTGCAGATTGGTTTGATGAGAAATGGACGAATAATTGCAGAAGAATCTCCAGCCAATCTAATAAAAAGGTATCAAACAACAAGTTTGGATGCAATTGTTCTACAGATCTGTAAAAGAGATGCTGCGACCAAAAATGCCGGATCTAACCAAAGCAATATAGAAGTCATAGAACATTCCCGTTCAAGCCCAGTACTCTCAACTAGTAGTGATGAAAGAAATGTTTTTCATGCAAGAGGAAAGTTAGCAAAAATTATGGGAGAACAACAAGTGATGATGAATGAGGATGGAAAGGGTGTAACCTTTCTGAGTTACAGTGATTTGCCTAATGGCTCATCGATTGAGCCTTTTACCTCAATTCCAAAGGAATTGTTAGGTGCAGGAAATAAACTAACGGAGCAATGTATGCATACCTCAATTGGAGCTTATAGAAGGTTGAAAGGATTAATTTGGGCTACTTACATGTCTTCCTTCAGACATCCAGCGTAAGGGATCATTGCAGCTAAAAAAATGAATATGAAAGAGAGGAAAATATATGATTATATAAGGTTTTGAATTTTGTAGATTCTTCTGGCTCACATTTGCGTTACCATTATTTTCGACAGCTTTAGTTCAAATTGTATTCGGGACGGGTATACACGACTTGAAGTTTGGGCTTGTAGACCATGATAACTCTACCAATATTAATAATATGTCGTTCAATGATACTCAAGCCAACTGTTTGGAATCGAAATTCAGTCAGCTATTTTTGAGTAAAATACCTAAAGAGTCTTTAACCTTGGTTAGTATTCCCAAATACATATATATTGAAGTTAAATTACGTACTTTACTACATGCTTATGGCTGAGAAAATGTTATCCGTGTTCAGGCTATTTTGATCACATTTTACATCGGTTTGCTATATATTGCTTTCTTCTCACAGATACCTTTCATAAATGAAGCACAAGCAATACAGTCCGTACAGAAAGGAGATACTTGGGGCTTTCTGAGCATTCCAGCAAATTTCACTGCAAATTTCCAACAAAGAATGCTTGCAAGGTCGTTTTCAACAAATGAAACTATTGTTGGGTCAATTATTGGGATCCACATGGATATGTCTAGTAAGCAACGTTTGCAATTCATTCGTAGATGCTATAATCGCATAATAAAACAGCAAGTAATTAAAATCCTCATATTACCTTAAATTAGGTTACCTCGGCTCTATACTAGTACTCAAGAAGCTCTCAACCGCGTATGAAACATTTCTAAAGGAGTTGGGAACTTCCTGTGGACTTCCATCTGAAGAACTAGAGATCCCTATTCATGTAACTTTTTTTAATTAAAAGTCACAAATTAGGATTTAATAGCCTTACTTAGAGTTAATTTGCAAACTATGATTGATTTCAGTATAAACCTGTTTATGAGGATACGGATGATTCAACTTATGCTCATCATATTGTTCCCGGATTGATTTTAGTGTAAGATTAAAACTTTAGTTCACATTCTATGTAAATGCATATTGACCACGCACACTCTTATGAAAATTAATTTTTCTAGCATGATTTTTGTGTTACCACTTGGAGCTTGCTCCGTTGCTGTCATTCAAGGTAATAATAATTATCCACGACGAATGCTTAAAACTATATGGATGATTTAACAAACAGTCTAAATTTCTTAATTGTATTTTTTAACTCACACAGAGAGAAACCAAGGACGGTTGGATAGAATGAAAGTTGCTGGTAACCCATACAAAAAATACTATATACCATACCGGATACCTATTACCATCATGATATTGACTCGTTATTTTGTTGATTAGGAATGGCAAATTGGGATATAATTATCACATTTTTTGTCACTCACGGTTCTTTTCAACTCATCCAAATGCTAATCTGCACCATTGTGCTGATTGTCGGGTTCTCTTATGACATTAAAGGACCAATTTGGTTGTACGTGTTTCTTAATCTCTGTAATGCTTTCAGCGGATTGGCTTTTGGTATGTAAAATAACATCGTTTTACTATTTTGCATCCACAACATACATACATTATATATATACCCATTATATATCGATAAAAAAATTCTGATTTTGATTTTAAAGGCTTCCTACTTGGGGTTTTATGTGCTACAGAGTTACAAGCAATAATTCTAGTGTTTGCTATAACGTCCTTTCTTCTGCCATTCAGCGGTTCGTATACACAATTTGAACTATCACCTTTAAAAACATTGCCTTACACTTGAGCAATTGGTCTAATACTTTAATCCTAATCCTGCATTCATTACTTACAGGTGCATTTTGGCCTGTGGAAATTTTGGAACATCACTGGCGAATAACTGCGTATGCTCTACCAACAACGTTAACATCGCAGTCGCTTCGTTCTGTTATGTTTAGAGGATTATCCTTTACCCATTCTATGGTTTGGCCTGGTTTTGCCGTTCCTATTTTGTGGATGTGCTTATTTCTAGTACTAGGACTGATCCATATACGCAATTTTTAAAACAAAACAGTATTTATGTTTCAGTGTTCGGATGTTGTATTTTAACAAATAATCCAAAAACATATAACTTAATAGATAAAACATGAGATGTATTTTACATTATTGTAATGTATGAAAACGAGGAAACTAGCATTGTGGTTGATGAAATGTACATTCAAGTATGAATTTAAGATAGACAAACTACAATATGGATCAGTTGTGATAAGATCTTCCGATAAAATATTTAATGCTGCGTTCATTTTCATACAAAATACCCAAACAGACATTATTATTACTTCCATTAGCGAAAAAGTTTTTAAAAAAACGAAAATCACGGGTTACATACACCAAACTATTATGCAAGATTTTGTCATACAACATAAAATAAGATCTCTTTTATACTACCAGCCTCTCTCTTAGAAGCAGTCAAACACACAATGTGACGGGTTAAATTAATGGTGATAACGATGAACATCCCATTTGATAAGAAAACTTGTAAAAATAACAATAATAACAAACATTTCAGAGTCTTTACACTTGTCAGGGGTGATGTGATTCATTCACACCTTCAATTACAAATCTAACAAAGTAAACCTACTTAATTCGTTATGTTATGCACGAGATAAAATTACATAATAATTATATTACTTTATATATTGAGGTTTTAAATGCATCACCACATGTCAAAAATAGTCTCACAGCTACCTTAAACAATCAAGTCCACTCATTAATCCACCGTGCTTCCTAATTCCATCACAGACGCAAGACAATCTCCAAATTCTTCTAAAACTTCTCGTTCTATTTCTCCTTCTGACATTCTTTGTTTTTCACATGCTTCAGCTTTAGCTAACAGTAGTTCTACTGTTGCTGTTACCACTTCATATGAAATTGTACTGTGAGGATACCTAAATAATTTAAATGCAATTAAAACCAAACAGTTGCATGATAACATGATATAATTATAATAATACGCAGTCCTTTATTAATGTAACGTACCTGAAGACAATAGGAGGAACCATGATTCCGAGATTATTCTGGGCAGAGACTTCTTGCATCTGTGCTCTCATTTTATTTTTAACCTGGTTTTGCTGTTGTACCCGCACTTCTGCAGCTTCCGCTAGATCCTTTAACGTTTGCCTGTGAGCTGTTCCAGCTCCTGCGAAATGCTGCTCTACACCTACACCATTAGGCAGACCAGTAGGTATGTTTTCGATACAATTCTTGCATCCAGTACATTTACAAATACCAGAACAAAATATTTTAGCTTCGTAGCATTCACAGTAATTTTTCAAGCATCCAGATCTTCGACAGTTGCATCCTTTGTTATGCCTACGCTCATGGGCTTCCCCGGTTTGAGAGCTTTTACCAATTTTAGGTCTGAATGCACCTGGATTTCGTTCCAAAACGAGCTTGATGGCCTAAAACATTAGCACGAACAATAACATTATTGAGTAAAGAATGAAGAAAATATTAATTTAACATTTGCATATCACATTTTTTTAGAAGCTTACTTTCTGACGATCTTCCTCATGCTGAAGATTATTGAAACAATTAGTACAATTACACAAATGACAGAATTCTCCATTGGCAAAACAGTCACAATATAACTTCAAACATTGAGATTTTGTACAGTTACAAGGTTTACGAGGTCGCATTCCATTTGGTTCCAAAAGCGATCTTATAGAGTCTAAATTATTTCCACCTGATGGTAAAGAGGATGTAAGTCCGCTCAGTAATGCATTTGCATCTGTTAATGATCCCGAGGATACTGAAGAAATTGGTTCAGCAGGACGAATAGGAATTGGTCCACTTGATTCGCTTTTCACCTGCTGTTTAGAAATATTTAGACACATGAATTAAAGATTCTTTTTTATCCTACTAATCCAAACTATGCAGAGTAGGAAATATAGGAATAAATCTTTATGCAAATATTCATCATGCTAGGATATAGCTAGCAAAATTATTAAAACTTAATTGACGAGATGAGTTAAAGATGCTACGTACAACATAGTTTGGGAGGACGACTACATTCCCCAAGCCGGGTGTATGTAATGATGCATAATCAGATGCGTTTGACCCTGCAGGAAGTAGAATAGCTTGGCCGGGAGCAGGTTTGGGAGCTACTGGTTTAGGTTTTATTGTAGCAGGAGCAATTGCCACTTTATTTGAAGGAGCAATCGGTTTATGCCCTTGTACCACTCGTATGTATTGAACCTGTAAGAAACATTACAGCAGTGAAAAAAGTATACTTTTTAAAATAATTTATATGAATTGTCGATTTTAGAAAGTAAGAATCATACCTGATTTCCATTGCCAGTTGAAACTGCTATATATTTTTCCGTTGGTTGATTAAGTGGCGTGAGTACATTGCCTTGTTTAATCAATAATTTTGGGCCACCTCCTTGTTGTTGGTCACCACTTGGAACAGGTGCCGGTAAAATCTTTGCTGGACTCTTTGGAGCAAGTGGTTTCTGTTTAGGAGTTCCTGCCCCAGCTGGAGCTAATAGAATATTCTTAAAAGAAAAGAAAACACAAAAACGTGTAAAAATGATTACCTAGTGTTTCTATAGTCTTTTAATTCTCTCAAAAGACTATAACAGTACCTTTCCTCCAGCCCCAAGGGTTATACTTCCACCTCCTTGTATTATGCCTTGTAACTGGCTAGGATCCATAATAATGGTTTGTCCTTGTCCAAGATCTCCTCCAGTTTGCTGTAGTACATATTTGGTAACAACCTGCTGTAAAATGTATAAATCATGATGTTATTACTATGCAATACCAGTTTATTTGTATAAGGGGTTCGTCATTCATTGTCATTACTGAAACTTTCCACGGTGTTTTAGATTCATTTCATACCTGTTGTTGTTGTTGCTGTTGTTGGTGAGGGACATTTGGTTTGATCACTTTTTTTATAAGTTTGGGTGCAGCGACTGGTGCTGCTACGCTTACTGGGGCAGAGTTAGTGACTGCATTTATTGGCTGTAGAGTGCCTGTTTCTGGGTTGAAAATAGCCTCTTGAACATTTAAATACTGCTGATTTATGTCGCTGTTAACTGTAACAGTATCAGGTGTTAAAAATTCTTCTTCCTCAGGATTAGTTGAGGCAATAACTTCTTCAACAATATTCTCAGTTTCCATCATACTTTCCATTCCAGATTGATCCATAGGTATTTCAACCTAAAATAATCCCCAAAAAACGTTACAACTTTAGAGAATGGAGCACACAATAAAGAAAGACAGGTATTTATTATTCCACATTAATACCTGTTCAGTCATTTCTACACCCTCTCCAGCCCCTTGAGTTATGATGTTTCCTTGAGCATCCATTGAATGAAAAGTTACGAGGTCATGCATTTGAGCAGACGTTACAATGTTTCCATCTGCATCGATATGAATCTGTTGTGTCGTAACTTCTCCATTTGGATCCCCTTGATCAACAATCATCTCTTCTTGTTCATGCACTTCTTCTTCACCCTCTTCCCCCATTATTCCTTCCACATACTGTTGACCTTCTTGTTCCGCCGCCGCTGCTGCTATCATCCCATCTTGCATTTGCTGCAGTTGCTCGGATGATAAAACTATTGTGTTACCATCAGCGGTGTTTAGCTGATAATACTCCTCCTTCATTTGAGCTTGAGCAGGTTGCTCTTGAATTTCTTGGTCCGCCATGATAATATATTAGTATTGTATTAAAGTAGCGTAGTATTCCCAATATTATGATGAAACTGCTCCAGTTTTTGTAAACGAGTAATTTGTAACGTAAACTGACTGCTGCTGTACTAACAGCATTTACTCTTCACATCAACTTGAACTTGTCAAACTTTTAGAAATCTAAATGCACTTTTCACTTGTCAAATCAGTTCGACATCAACTTGTTGACCAAGGCATAATTCACTGCTGCTGATGAGAGACTTGCAGAAGATGTCAATAGCCGGAAATTCCCTCCTATCACCTGTAATACAAAAGCCCAATGAATGTTATTCATAAAACCAAACAAACATCCAAATGTCTTTACAAATTTCAATCCCCTAACACTTTACCAGTTAGTCTCTTACACTTCAGCATTCTTACGATCTATCTGATCTATCTAAAGTTAGTTAGTTCATCCTATTTTTAAGAAAAATTTGTTTACAAATGACAAATATTCAACTACAAACAAATCCAACCTAGTTTCTATCTGATCCAAACTGATGACCAAACTAACGAAAAATCAATTCGATATCCTAGTCCTAGCTTATCTTCAATGTTATTGTCTTTCATTTCATAAACTTTTCATCCTTAAAAAAACTAGTAAACAAATCTGCACAAAGATATTCCCTACCTGAGTCCCGGTCAATCTAGGTTAAAATTTATACACGGGAGGGTTGCTAAAACTTTGAATTTTTGAACTTACTTAAGGCGGCATGCACATATATAGGGCAAAAGCAACATAGGAGCTTTGAGGAAATCCAACAAACACAATATTAATTCAACCTCCACTTTCCCCTTGATAAGTGTCGTCTCTTTCTCCAATTTTAATGATTTAGTTACTACTCCAAAAATCCGCGTTTCGAACTCTCAACCCAGTTAGAAACCCGTATACCTACTTTTACCACATATACATTCATTCATACATAGTCATTTCATTACATACGTTACGTTATTTTTGTGCGATCTTGTCCTCATCCACCACCTCATAAAAATGTAGTTGTATTTGTATGCATTGAGCATTGCTATTGCATTGGGTTTGGGTTTTATTATTGCGTTGCCCTGTACTTACGTTTGTTCGAGCAGTAGTTGGTAGTATTCCGTTTTTGCCTCTTGTTCTTGATCATTTACCTTCACAGCAGCAGCAGCGTCCTTTTCTCTCTTTCCGGATACAATCTTCTACAGTATAAATACAAAATACAGCATGCTCCTGTTATGCTTATGACCATATGTGCATTTACTCGCGTGCTTTTTTGACCAGATTAGCACCTCCCACGATGGGATTTTAACCAATCCAAAGAAGAAACGGGTGCTTTTGTTACGATATGCATATAAATAGATGATATATATATTATATAGATAACCAAAGAACGAAAAGAAATAGACAGAATATTGCATTGCCCGTCGGGCTTTTTATGTATAAAACCAACCACTATGCATAAAAATATCCTTATCCTATCCTTTATGTATTTCCCTATCTGTACAATTTTGTACATAGCGAACTACAACCATCATCATCATTTGCCTATCGTGCATACGGATAATGTGTAAAACAAGAATGAGAGGGGTAGTGTAAATAAGGATAAAACCTGCGATGAAAAGGGTGGAGGGAATTCAAATTTTCTCTATATAGATCTCTTTATATATTGCATTGTGTACTTTTCCATTTCATAAAAGCATTTCACACCGGATTGCATGTGGTCAGGTCACATTTATCCGGATAAATGAATTGGGTGTTGTGTTGATGTTGATCTGTTTTGTTCTTTAGTAAAAACAAATCCGATTTCATTTCATGTTTTTACTTTACAAAAGTTAACAAAACAATCGGATCAAATCAATCTCAAAGATTTCAGTAGTTAAAAATAAATAATTAAAGCACGGGTTTCCAAAGCTGTTTGGCGTGTCGAGTTGGAGGAACAGAGTTCCGCCAGTGATTTAGGAATAAAATGGCGTCTGAAGAGGATTATATGCCTGAAGATGTAAGTTTAGTGAGTGTGGGGTATAGAACCCTTTTAATTTTCTTTACATTCAACATTTACAATTTTTATTATACTCCTCGCACAGCCAGGTCGTGGTCGAAGCTTGGCCAAGTCAATTATTGTGGGATTGATTTATAGGGAATCTGTGAACTGTGGAGTTTCTGATTTATGTATTTTAACTTCTCCTCGTTCTTTTGATGTTTACAGGACTTGGAAGAAACCATCGGTGAGAGACTTCTTGGATTGACTGAAATGTTTCCAGATAGCATACGAAATGGTGCTGGAAAAACAATCGACGTAGCTACCCGTAGTCTCAAAAGTAAGTATTGTGTTAAGAACTATTAGTGTTAGTTCAAGCAAACAAATAACCAAAACCAACTATCTGTATAATCATTCAATCATTATGATTCTTTGTTTTTTACTTGACAGAAGCTTATGGCTGGAGTCGGACAGGAGTATGGATATTCTTTTCAACAGCAATTATAGCAGTAGCACCAGCATTGTTCGAAGTAGAAAGATTTCAGATGGAAGAAATGCAAAAAATGCAGCAACGACAAATGCTCCTCGGGCCAAATGCAGCAATAAGTCGTTGATGAAAATTATTTAGTTATTGTAATTATTCCAACGAAACAAAAATCTACTGACATCAACATCTAAAAATGTTAAAAATCCTTATACTAACACAGTCATAGTCATTATTTTTCAATATCTCAATGTTATTAAGGCAAGTCAGTTTTCCAATCTCTTCAACTACTTTACTTTATTTTCATCGTATTATGACAAGAACAAACACGTAGAAGAAAGTTAGTTCATCAATTGAAAGCCAATAAAACTTGTAGTCAAATTATCTTAATACGAACTTTGTATGGTTGTAATCATTATGGAAATGTGAGATGAGTTTTAAAGTATTAATTTCATATTTAGTAAGAGCATTTGTGGATTGGTCATTGGTCATGTTGTCTTGTACGAAAAGACGGATATATTTGATAGATTGTATGTAAGATAGTAATGCTGTAATTGTACTTGTTACCAATTTAGTTTTGGTATAAAAAAAGTTAAGTTGAGTACACTTCAGTTTCTGTTATGTGTATCTGTATCGTATCAGTCAGATAAGGGTTGCAACACCTGGGGAAACATGAATACATGTATTGTTATTTGTTGATATCAAACTTGACTGCATTTGTACATCTTGTCATTATTTTTGACACGCCTATTTGGGTCATTTTGTATATATTTGCGTAGTTCGTCATATTGTCATGTATGAATTTTTTTTTGAGTAGTCAGTCGTGCATATACGTACAAGTACTTTAGATAATTTATATCATGTAATTGAAGTTATTTACTGTCAACTGTAGTTACGGTTGTAAACTCATTTACTCTTTGAAAACCTAGCAATGTGCATGTGCATTTGATTAACTTTAGTTTTTCAATATGTATCGTACTAGAATGTTTAGCAACATATCCTTAGCTTTCTCAACTTTCGGTGTGCTTTTGATTGCCCCATTGATTTTGGGAAGTCTCCCTTGTTCACCTAGAGATTTCGGACGAGGAAGCATTGTCTGTCAATGTAATGCTACCTACTGCGATACTGTTGACCCTGTCAATCAAGTTGAGCATGGAAAGTATATCAGTGTGTTATCTGACAAATCAGGTGCTAGATTTGTAGTTTCTGAAGGCAGTTTTAGCGACATTGCTCCTCCAGGTTTGTTATTTACTGCTCTGTACATACATGCATACAATTGTTGATTGCGTTATTGCTACTTATAGTATAGTAACGTAATGTTTATTGGTAGCAAACTCCACTGCAGTAAAAGTTTCGATTGGTCGTAATCGGAAATACCAAGAAATATTGGGATTTGGTGGAGCATTCACTGATGCTGCAGGAATTGGTATCGCCTCACTTAGTCAATCTGTTCAGGAAATTATCTTAAAGTAATGTACTTACATCGATAATATATAGTTTTTTCTTAATTTATCAGGTCATATAAAGGACACTATGATTGCGTTTTGTTTTCAGACAATACTTTGATGAGAAGATTGGCTTAAATTATTCAATTGCTAGAGTTCCAATGGCTGGAACTGATTTTAGCACTCGCACATACTCATACAATGACGCTGAGAATGATACTAACCTTTCAAGTTTCAGTCTTGAGCCGGAAGATTTACAGTTTAAAGTATGTAAATTTTTAAGTGAATAGTATGCAGAATAGTTTTAATCATGCGTCCAGCTGCACGATCACAATTTTATATTAGCATTTTGCATTTCATAAATCATAAAAGTCATAAAAGCGTTTTCTGTTTTATGGAGATTCCTTATGTTCAAATGGCTAAGCAACTTCAACCCAATCTCAAAATCTACGCCTCTCCTTGGAGTGCACCAAAGTGGATGAAGACCAACAATGAGTTTTTCGGCCTAGGTTCCTTGAAACCTGAGTATTATCAGGCGTGGGCTAACTATTTTGTCAAGTTTCTGGAAAACTATGCGCAGCACAATATAAAATTTTGGGCTGTAACTGCTCAAAATGAGCCGACAGATGGAAACATTCCAGGCTTCTCCTTTAACTGCATGGGATGGACTGCTACACAGCAACGTGACTGGATTAAGAATCATTTAGGACCTACGTTAGAAAACTCTAGTCATTCAGATGTAAAAATTATCATGTTAGATGATCAGCGAACTCACATACTTAACTGGACCAGAACGGTACAAAGCTTTACTAAGAGCTATCATTTTATTATGCTGCTCAAGAATATCTATCATTTCTGGCGTAAGTGAATGTTGCTTTCCCTTTCAAGGTCTTATCAGATCCAGACGCAGCAAAATATGTGTCTGGAATTGGTTTGCATTGGTACGTTGACGCATTGATTTCAGCATCCACGTTGGACCAAACCCATTCTGAATTTCCAAACAATTTCATGCTCGGAACAGAGGCATGTGCAGGCGCATTACCTCTTGAAGAACCTGTTGTTCTTGGGTCTTGGGAAAGGGCCGAAATGTACGCTTCTGATATTATAACAGATCTCAATCACTGGGTAACCGGATGGGTTGATTGGAACATTGTACTGAATATGACAGGAGGACCTAATTGGGCTCACAATGAAGTTGATTCTCCCATGATTGTGGATAAGTCAGTTCTCACTTGGCCCCAATACGTTTGATTAGTTAAAAAGTGACTTTTCATTAACATCAACTTTATCCCATTTCGTTAATTTAGGGACTTGGACGTATTCTACAAGCAACCAATGTTTTATGCTCTTGGTCACTTTTCAAAATTCATTCCAGCTGGATCAATACGTATACATCATGATATCGATCCACGTTCAGGACTGGAGATTTTATCCTGTCTTCGACCGGACGGTCAAATTGCAGTTGTAATTTTAAATATGTAAGTTATTTATATTTTGATACAGTCTGCACCTGCGCTACTTTGTGTATAATTATTGTTCATCGTACGTGGTTTCAAAAATATTTTTCTATTAGGATGAGTGAAACTGCGGTAGAGTTACAACTTAATGATACAGAACGTGGAAACCTGGACTTGCTAATCGCTCCCGACTCAATTTATACATTGGTTTATGCATAAAAATAGTATTCATCATTTAAATTATGTTATTAGTAGTATCAATATCAACTTTATTAAATTATTAAATATTACTTGAAAACAAACAAAATTACGAATTTCAACACGTTTACCATCAGCCAAACACTTTTTTGTTCATAGTTAAAATGAATGTTTTATGAGTTTCATAAAATACATCCTGGTTAGTTAATGGAAGAAAAATGGTAAGTAATAATGCTCCTTGTTTTAAAGTGAAAACATTTCGCAGTTTTCACCAAGTCAATCAATAATCAGTACATCTAGATAGGTAATTTGAAGGGAAATAAGATTCAGCTCTGATCAAGAACTGATTGTTAATACTTTGCGGTTACGTATAACACTACTTCAATTGGAGGGCCTTGAAGGTTTTTGCATTGACTAAAGCAATGCTTAAAGATGGCAATGGCACACATGGAAAAAAATCTAATTCGCTAAAGTTTGCAATAATGCATACTTAGATACGAAGAAAGGCACGCTAACGAACGCTATGACACGATGATTCATTCTCTACGAGTCCCTCTTTCTGGATGGAGTTTGTATCATGGCAGTCATTTATATTGATTATCTCGTCAGTACGTTAAAAATTTTCTTAATTGTATTACGTTTCTCATCATAACTTATATACGAACACTGCACCGGTATGAAATATTTGTGAAGAAGGCAGCAAAAGCAGAAGGAATCTCTTCAAGGCGTATTTTTGTACTTGGCAAATAAATTGTAGAGAACACGAAGTGTAGACTTCAGGTCCAGATTTACAATGTCTACAAAAACAAATTAAAACTGGGATTATTAATGACTATTAATGAAACTGAAGTTATACCGGAGTGTCTACTACTTAATGTGTGTACTTGCCTTCTGGACGTGCTTTGGGTCTTGAAAGCCCTGCATCCTGCATGAGTTCAAAAGCAAAGGACACGTTGAACACTTTTTGCTCGAAATCCTTCGGTGTCAAATGGAAATCATAGAGAGGAACAAAGTAATTTTCCAACAAGCCCATTAAAAGTGTCAAATAGACACCATCGTGGAACTGAGAATCAATATCTGCAACTTCCAGGTTGATGCGGTTCAGATGTTTGTTAACAAACGTAAGAAGACTCTGTGTTTTATTAGAAAATAATCAGTTAGATTGGAATTGGATAAGCAATGTTAAGGCATACAATTTAGCTAAGAAATGTATTTGACAATGACTCACCTTTTTGACAACTTGTAACTTATCCGGAGCATGATCGAGAAGAGCATCAAATGCATCTCGCTCACATCTCATTCCAAACTCATCGTAAGTCGATGTTATCTCCTCTGCAACCCTCCGATGCTCCAGTTTTCCGTTCCGCTTCTGTTTAACCATTTCCACCAAAAGTTAATTAATTATATAGCATTGATTTATTAGTTCATTTTAATTTGAGTATCATATCAACTTTCAATTCTAACTTTCACAACAACAGTATCGACTGTTACGTTCTCTGGCAGCCGCAAAGGTGCTCGGAAATGCCGAACGAGATGAACTAGCAGATGTAAAATTGCCACAAGACTTTTGGAGTGAATAGAATCCACACTCCATTTCTGATTCGTCCAACGAGGCAGGCCCAAAACTTGATTTGTGCTGCTCAGAACTACTTGAAGCTTGTGACGTTGGCCCTCCTCTGACTGTGTTACCTCTGGAACCTCTAATTTTTGTCCAGTAAGCTTTTCTATGAAATTAAGCATTTAACACTCCATTAGTCTTGGTGCTTTCATTGTAACATTCAATCGTGTAATTACACGTACCAAGTAATTTTTGAAGAATTTGTCCATCATACAAATCATCTTCAATGCTTTTCACAATGATTCGTTGATCAGCAAGCTCATCATTCATCCAATCGATTAGAAGGACGATTAAACTTCGTAGTCGGGGATCAGCATAGCTTCTTCGCTCAATCAAAAGACGCTCTTCGCCTTCAGCTATGTTTAGTTATATACACAGCATTAGAAGTATGAAAGAATGCAGATTAAAAATTCGGATGTAGTTAGCTAGTATACCTAAATCATATTCTTCTGGGGAAATATCAAACTGGGTAGGATGTCCTGGTGAATCAATAGCATTTTTCCCTTCTTCTTCAAAAGCCTGAACTGAATTGTGTAAAGAAAACCAAAAAAAATATCACATCACCCATATAATTGCAGCAGTTTGGATGAAATTAGGTCTTGAGCACATTTATTTAAGCCTTTTCTTCAAGCCTGCAGCTAAAAGCCTTCCTACCTTCTCTAATCTTCTTTTTACGTCCAAGAGTTCCAAACTTATCCCAGAAAGATTCCTCCTTGCCCTCATCCTTTTTGGGGGTCACAGGTCGTGGGGACTTGGATCTAGGAGAAGCCATGTCCATATAAGGATCACCAGACGATGCAATCTATCTTCCTTTCTACCTAATAACCTTTTTATGTTGTTATTGGTGGCTACGCAAGGGAAGGAATGACTGCATATCAGTTTTTGTCTACTTGTCTTCCCCTGAACCTCTTACACATCTTGTTTTGTAAAATTGGATGTCTATGCAATTGCATTATGATGATGGTGATGTTATTGATGAGCCACCATACTAGCACTCACAAATCACAATAACAATATGTGCCTGTAAATGAGCAGATTTGTGGGCAATGCAATGATGAGCATAGGCATACAAAATTCCAAAATCCCAAGTAGTAGGAGTAAAGTAATATACTCAATGTACCTTATGTATAGTGAATGTAGTGAGCAAATGAAGTGGCTGCTTTTGGGGTTGTCTTCGAGTGATGTAGTGATGATGTGATCAGCATCATCCTGATCTACAGAAACAGGGAAAGGATTACTCTCACACATAGTGTGTTCATCTATTTGTTCTGAGCATACGGGGGACACCCAAGGATTTTAATACTCCTACGCTAATTCATGTATGTTCTCAATATTTTTTCATCTTCTGTGTACCCCATGCAATTGATGCCAAATGAGCAGTAATAATAAATAATACTATTGCCAATTGATGAAAAGTACTGTACATATACATACATATATAATCCGTACACTAAAAATATCCTTTTAAAAACATGACATGATCGATTCAGTTTATTACTTAAACAGCATAATGAGCATGATTCAATAAAGACTTCCAGGGAGGGTGATCTTAGCTAAAAGATAAAATCACTTTATTACATGTCCTCTATCTTATGATGCCTCTTGTCAATCTTATGCTTTGTGTTAATGTATTTATGCAAAGCGTGTGTCTTTTCTGAATTCGAATATACTCAAACAAAGATCTTTAAAGTTTTAAATAAAATAATGTGAAAAATAAGTGTTTGGGGCAATGTGGTGAATTGTGATTTTGCAATTAATTGTTGTCACAAAAAGTAGTATAAGTACGCATGTATTTATTTAACAATTTAACATACTATTATCATCAGTCCATTTTACAGTTGACAGTAAATGAGTAGTAGTTTATGTAAAACTTTTGCACTACATTGTTGATTGTAGAAAATTTACTTGACTAAAACCTCTTCGTCTGTATTAATCGGTACACTACTACTAGCACTAAGTTCTTTGGCATTGTTTGAACTATTTTTCTTTTTTGCTTCATCTTCGTCAATAATATACTGGAGGAGATCCGTCAAACTTTTGAATTCTGTTCTGCTTTGTGGGGGGTCGTTCTTTGGAATCCTTGGAAGCATTTCTCCTGACTTTTGTCTAAACTCTTGTAGATTCTTAACTCCCAACATTTTCCAAATGCAGAAGAACAAGATTCCACAGCCGGTAAAGGCGTAAAATGTTCCCCAACGAAGGGCACGGGATGCAAGGGCTACCCCTGACTCAGACTTCAAGCTGGGCGTTACACCTTTGTCAAAAGCGTCCGCATCCTTTTTCTTAGCAGTTGAGACAGCACTTCCAAACCCAAAGAGGAATGACATTCCCCCCACGCTCGTCAAGAAAATGGCTTCTCTCCATTTTGGGAAGAAAGGAGCTTCCGGTTTCTCTTCAACCTTTTCCCTTGAACTTGCTGGAGTGAGATCACCGATCATTTTCTATCAGTTCAAAGACGTCAAAATCCTTTGCTTTCTTCAACAAGTTCTACTAGAACTAATATACATTCCACTTGTCTCTCTATTTTAAAAGGATGGGTTTTAATTATCATTTAACATTTAAACACAAAATGCATTTTATTATTTTGATAACGCAGAATTTGATATTGTATACACTGCTATGAATCATACCGGGAGGGATGTAAAATATATTATTGTGTTTTGATTCAAAACTACTTCACGTGCATTCACACATTGCATTACAGACTTGTATTGTTGTATTGTTATAAGGAATGAAATATACCTCTAAAATACATGTTTGTATGCACTCTTGTGCCCAGAAACAACCATGAAGTGAAGTAAGTTACAGTAATACCACTTCTGCTTTGACTCGGTCTGCAATCATATCGTATGATGGCATGTGCTTGCCAAGGTAGAGATGAGTTGTGTTGCAGAATCACAGCTGAGCTGTAAGGTTGGCAAAAGAAACTAAAATTTTACAGTTTCTTAGCATTTGAATAGCAAATAATTTTTCATCTAGTGAATTCAGAATATATTATGCAGCAGTTGGTGTTGGTACACTTTTCGAAGATATGTGTAAGACTAGTAGCAAGTGGCATACACATATCTGGAACATCTTAGGTGAGTGTAATCTTGACGAAGTTAATAATTCTCTAAAAAAATTATAATTTATGTAACTGTATAAGCTTCATGGATTCATTTATGTGAGTTCAGTTTACATTTTACTGTGATCGTACCAGGGGGAATCTGATAAATACTTATAAATACGTGAAAAATATGTAAATTACAAAATGAATGAAGGAAACCGGTTGTTAATTGTGGTTTGTAGTCTCATAATTGTTAGTTCTGAAGAAGGGAGGACACTGTAAACTGTAATAGAATACAATCTATTTCTATTCTACTTTAGTTCATAAGGAGATTCAGTGTCAGTAGTGTGTAGTGCTATAGGTACCAGGTACGGCAAGTGAAAACATATTGAGTTGAGGGGCGTTTCTTGTTTCTATTCAATGCAGCTCTGCTTGATAGAGGTTGGAGGTACAGGAAACATAAAACATAATGTGTGATTAGTGATAAGGGCTTCTCAATTGTTAATTGAATCTGATATAACTTCAAGAGAAAGCTAAGCCACATTAAAAAGTTTGTCTTTACACATTCGGCTGGCACATAATTCACACTTGCTTTGATAAATTAAACTAAGGTCGTGTGAGAGAAGAGGCTTGGGGATTTGAGACAGTGCAGTTCAATAAAGACTTCAGAGCTAAATTATTTGTCGTAATAATAATAACGTGAACATTACAAAAATTATCTATGTATCTTAATATTCTTCACACAACGCATATTGCATCATTTTTGTTACTGACGCATTACATCCAATAAAATACAATAGTAACACATTCAAAATATTCTGACTGTCCGAGAAGGAATTAAGCAATACTTTTCCCACAGTAAGAAGCTAACCAACCTTTTTGTCTATGTCTAAAGGTCTACTACACTCCACATCATTCCATCCTATTGAAGACAAGGTCAAAAGTATATAAAGCAGATTAAATAATGGCAATGCCACGCAGTATTTCACGAGCAGTTCTTCTCAGAACATCTTTCTCTGGACTAAGTTGCTGTGGAATTTCACAAGGAGGAAAATTACTAAGTAGGTCGAAACAACCTCATTTAATTATAATTGGAGAGCAGATATCAAGTAAATCATCATATACTAGGCCCAACATAGCCAGTCCTGGCATCAGTCTTCAAAAAACATTTCTGGTGAATACATCCACAACATCACAAAGTTGGAACGGAAAAAGAGCTGTCACAACTCAAAAACTATTAACAATGGCTGTTGCTATTCCCAAAGTCAGTTACTCAACGGCAGTGTCGAAAATGCAACAGGATACAGACGCTTTAGATGAAACTGTGGATCCAATTCAAAGACAGTTGTTGGCTGAACAGTGCATTGTTCTGAACGACCATGATGAAGTTATTGGCCACGACACAAAGCGAAATTGCCATAGGATAGTTAATGGGGATGTATTACTTCATCGAGCTTTCAGCGTCTTTCTTTTCAATGGGAAAGGTAAATTTCCTTGTTCATTGTTATTGCGATTGTAAAACCTTTCATATTCATATCAATAAAAATTTATTCTTTTGTATTTTTAGGAGAGCTTTTGCTACAACAAAGATCCAAAACCAAGATAACCTTTCCCCACATGTGGACCAATACTTGCTGCAGTCATCCATTGTATGAAGCATCTGAGCTTGTGGAGAAAGATGCTCTCGGGGTCAGGAGAGCAGCAAGACGAAGACTTGAAATTGAATTGGGAATTCCACAGGACTCCATCAGTTTGGATGATTTCAAATACTTAACTAGAATACATTACAAGGCACTGTCAAATTCCATTTGGGGTGAACATGAGATCGACTACATTCTCTTTTTACAAAAAGATGATCTAGAGATAAACCCAAATCCTGATGAAATTCAAGAAATTCGTTGGGTCACACTTGATAATGTGAAGGAAATGATTGTGAAAGAGAGTGTGAGCTTAACTCCATGGTTTGAGCTTATTTTGAATAGTCGGTTGCCGGTGTGGTGGAAAAATCTTGCGGATTTGAAAGAGTTTCAAGATCATGAAAAGATACATCGCATGTGAAGGTGAAAGGGTAGTTGACTCCTGAGAAATATTTATGAATATGAGAGCTTTGATATTACGTTATATGAATAGCTGTGTAAGTTCCATGAAATTATTACTTTAAAATAAAGTTCTTTGTATGTACATCATTAGCATACACTGATTTATATGCGATTGATTATCTTTAATCTCATTGCCAGTATTGTGTCGGTCACAAAGTAAGCGCTTGCATGTGAATTTTCTAGAATTATTATTTTTCAAGCATGTAAAAGATAAAATGTAACAAAATGAGTGAGTTTACTTTTGAATCTTCAGTATTTCTACTTGTACCAAACCAAAACTATCAATTAAAAGAATGATTGTGAAACGATATCTTAAGCTGTATTGCTGTATACATTTGCATCCGAATCACACAGGGAAATTTTACAATTTTTATATATACATTTAGAAACAACCATACTATTATTACATCACTTTAAACATCATAATGATGCGATGTTGGTGAGCAGAAATATTGTCTAACTATAAATTAATGACCGTCATGATTTTAAAGTTAGATTATCTCTGCGAAAAAGCATGAAAGATGCCGGCTATGTTAGGTTTTACGCAATTCATGTAGTAGTGAGTTCAGAATGCTAGCTTTGTTGCATTGCGTGCTATCGTATACTGTATACTGCATTGGCTCACAGAATGATTCCACTCCCACTATATATGCTGGATAATATGCTCTGGTCGCACATTTCATCTTCATTATGCTTTACATCAGCAACTGGTCCAGCATAGTTTACCAACATAATAGTAAATGGTGCAAGCACAAGGAAAGTTGTTCCACATGAAGAAATGATGATGATACACCTCCATCTGATCTGTCCTAACATACATTTCTGGACATAAACAAAAATATATATGATTTTAACTTGCATAAAAATTAATACATAAAGAGGACATCTTTTCCCCCGATAAGCTGTCTTTAATGAGGTCCTCGTCGTCGTTTGTCGTAGGAAATACACATACTTTGGAATCTATTATATCAAAATATAAAAAGAAATAAGGATTCAGTGCAAATTTTATCGGGCTTTCATGTGAATATAAATATTGCTCAATCAAAGTTTGCAACGATTTACGCAAGAATTGTGAGAACGTTTTAAAAATGTCTGTCTTTCGTCCAGAGTTGTTTAAGAATTGTGTAGCAATCGTTACTGGAGGTGAGCAATTCCATGAGAAAGAAGAATACATGATTGAGGCAAGATTTAATAATTATAAATTGAAACTTACTGACACCACTGTTTGTTTGCTTGCTCATGCTTAGGTGGGACAGGGATTGGTCGAGCGATTTCATATGAGCTACTCAGTTTAGGTAAAAACACAAATGTACATATGTATATGTGGTTAACCCATGAAAGGGGATGAATAAAAAAGTAACACTTCCTGAAATAGGGGCAAAGGTCGTGATTGCGTCGAGAAGCTTAGAAAAAATAGAAACTGCTGCAGGTGAACTGGGAAAAATTGGAGATGTAACACCCATTCAATGCAACATTAGAAAAGAGGATGAAGTTAAGTAAGTCCACAAGGAAAATGCTTCCACAAAGATATGCATTATTCATAGTTTGCTGACGACTGTTTCATGTCATCCACCCATTTCAATAGGGCATTGATAGGAGGCACACTGAAGAAGTATGGAAAGCTGGACTTCCTTGTTAATAATGGAGGTGGACAGTTTTATTCCTCGGCAGCAGATATTTCCTTGAAAGGTTGGAATGCAGTCGTTGAGACAAATTTGACTGGGACGTACCTCATGATGCGTGAAGGTTTAACAACATATCAACTAGCTAATTGCAACATATCAATTAAATGTTGTAACATTATAATAGGATGCCGATTTTATGAACAGCATACAGCCAGTGGTTTCAGGAAAACGGTGGAGCTATTGTCAATATTATAGCAGATATGTGGAGAGGTTTTCCTATGATGGCACACACTGGAGCAGCCAGAGCTGGAGTTCATAATTTAACGATGGTTCACCAAAATGAATTATGTCATAATGATTAATTTGTATTGATATAGTATGGAACTAAGGTTGTTTCCTAAATATCTTATTCATTATTAGACTACTTCTGTCGAATGGGCGGCTAATGGAGTACGAGTAAACAGCGTTGGTAAATGTTAATAATTAAAATGCATAATATAAGAAATGCGTTTATGAATTGAAACTTAAAACATTTTGTTTGTTATATTGGTTTGATACTAGCTCCGGGCTCCTGTATATATTCTCCAACTGCCGCTGCAAATTACAGCGATAGCATCAATATTTTTGACGCTATGAAAGACAAGTTGCCTCCTCATAGAACTGGGACTCCTGATGAAATCTCAGGTGCTGTATGTTTTCTGCTTTCACCCGCAGCCCGATTCATTTCAGGAGCTTGCGTTAATGTCGATTGTGCCTCAAGTCTGTATACAACAACCTTTAACATTAATGGTAATTTATTTAAAAAGGCTATATTTTAATTTGTTGATAAACGCTGCGTAAAAAGTCAGTTTTATGACGATGTTTTATGCAAACCGAAAATGCATTTACTATATAGAACACCAAAACCTGCCCGAGTACAAGTGGATTCCGGAACCAGAAAAAGTTGTATCCACCAAGAAAGTTGATTCATCACCGGGAGGAAAATCTAAACTGTGATATGATATAATACTTCATTTTTGAAGCAATGCTTAATGTTTCTACTACTATGTATGTTTCCTATGTATTGAAATCTTATATGATGTTGGACAATTTTCAGCTTGTATAAACTTAAGACTTGTGAATGAATTAAAGTTCTACAAATACTCAAGACGAAATATGATTTTTCAGTAATTATTCACATATTTTTAAAATCTTATAAAATAACAGCATTTTATTTTTGTCATGCCCTTCAGGTTGTGATCAATTAGATCATTTTTATATTTGCAAATAAATATAAGACTGTACACATAAGTAAAGTAGAATATTACTCATATCTTCATCTTTATTAAACTTTAAATGCAGTAACATCCTGAAGCAAAATATTTGTGAAGCTCAACCGTAAAATAGATAAGCCAGCAAAAGCAACGACTAGATAACTCGAGCAAAACTGTGAAATTTGTAAGCTTCCAGAATATCTCTTATTAGCAGGTGTGGTTAAGTTCAACTTCATGTCCGAACTGTACATGATCTCCCTTGATGGCGTTTTAAATCCTGCAGTAAAATCATTATCAATCAGTCAGTGTTAAGCTTACGACTAATTTATAATATGTATGTAAATGCTTGATTGAGCGAAAAACTTACTGGGATACCCTTGCAGGTCTAATTCTCCTCTATACAAAAGGATAAAGTTGCTTCTGTGAGGGTGTATAACAGAAGAACTCAAGGGGCGCCGAAAGCGACACCAAAGGCTATTACCATCAATATCATAGTCATCCAATCCGATTTCCTGTCAATTATCAATTAGATTTTATTTATAATATTTATCTAGAGATATTCCACTTTTTAACGTGTAAACACGTTTAATTCTAAAACCTCGCCATCTTGCAAAAGTGGTGCATCTATCTCTTGCAAACGCAAATGTTCAATGCGTGCTCTTCCATGTTCAACATAGCACACCGTAACATCAGCTTGATTAAGTCTATCATTGTCCTCAGAATACACTACAGCTAAATATGTCTGCAATTATATTTCAAACTCGATATATTACAAAATTTTCATCTCACCCGTATGAAATTTCAATATGTATTAAAACAATTATTTTTCTTACATTTTCAGTGTTCAATATACCACCCATCGTAAATTCCACGTCTCTTTTACCATATATATCAGTATTGTACGCATAAATCATAAGAGCTTGATCTGCCATACAACTGTCGTCGTCCAAAGGACAGATTCTAAAGCAAGCTTCAATTGCTCCACATTGTGCTGTACTGATTGCTGCGCATTGAGGAAAATTATAACTATTGTGAACGGACATTATAGAAGATATTTAAAACATCTATTTCAAATGCTTAAACTTACGATACGGGTTAAAGTGAAGTATATTAGAGACGACTATCCAATAGTGAATTCCTTTAGTGATCCCTGCCCTATAAACGTTTAAAATTTCGAGTTGTGAAACTTTTATTGTTTTATTTATGGATTATAATTTAAGTAAAGATATGTTTTTTTTCATACAAAAAACGAATGCTTCCTGCATCTGCATCTGGAGATGTCCATGTAAAACTGATATTTCCCAACTGTGGCGCACGTCCACCGTCCACAACCGTTCCATATTCCAATCGAAAACATTGCAGGTGAGAGAAATTGCTTTCAAGGTATCTCGGCTGGAAGACTCCAACAATGCCAACACCTCCAGGTACAAATTCCCCATTTGTACTAACACTTCTTCCTTGAAGCATCATTGCATCATAGTAGCCTCTTCCTTCAATTTGTACTGTTACAGAATGACAACTTATGAATAATAATGGATATTTTGAAGTCGTTTGCATGCAAATGTACACATATTATGAAAAACGGTAAAAAAAATGCTTATTATTTTTGCTCCACTTCAGCCACTTGCCATTAAGTGTCAGCATGACTTTGAGGAGTTTACTCACCCTTTAAATCCGAGTTTCTTTTGTATCTGTGCACAGGAACGGTAATTCTAACTGGGGAAGGTGGATCACTCGCATATGGATCTCGCTTTTGTCTTACATGATTTCCGTTGCTACTTCGCCAAGCGGGTGGTGGCCAATTTGAGGCTTCATAGTTAGCTGGCTGGTTAACAACCTCTCTGGGGGTAAGATCTGTGCAAGAGTCCATGGAATATCTGAAATTTTTCCCTTGTGCAGATTGGATTTGGATGCATGCGTACAGAACGCATGCAAATAGCAGCGAAATATTCGTACTGAACAGTTCTCGTGAAAACTTTTTACCCAACATTTTTTGAAAAAAGTTACTAAATCTACTTCCAATAATCCATGAATTTTGAACCATTTCGAACAGTTTTGGAAGAAAAAAATGGCACACCTTTCAATTACCTCCTTGTAATATGGACTGTGAGTTGAAAGCTGACTGAGTCAATTTTTTTAGAATGAACTGAACAAAAGTGTTTTCGCTGTGCCTCCTCTAATAGAACCTGTAAGATCCCATAGTACAAAACCGTCTTGGGAAAGGAACGTCAAAGAAAGAGTAGTATTCTTCCAGACGTCCGTGTTTGGTGAATAGTTGACAACTGACAAGGCCAGAGAGCTCACAGGCCTTGATATCCCAACCAATCCAGCAGTAACCGACTTTGTCGTACGGGAAGACTTACATTCTACCCAGGAAAGAAAGGCATAATTCCAGTCTCCTGAAGAAAATACGTGTATGCCTTTTGCCAACACTTGTGTGAGTGGGACATCCATCCAGTGCAAATATGAAGAATGGAATGATACTGACTTGATTAAATAATTGAACGGAAGTGTGGATAACATAAGTTTTTCGCACATGTTCATAACTTTGCATAATGTATCCCTCAAAAAACATCGGTAAAATGACAGGAAGACATGAATATGCTGAAAAATATGACAGAAATGAAAACGAAAATTTGAGTCTATTCTATGGACAACAAAAGTGACCATTCATTCCTTTTAAGGGATCAATGTCCTTCAACGAAAATTAGAATAAGGAACTATCAAAAGAATTTCATAGTGATCTAGCTACTACATCTGCATAAATAATGGAGCCGCTTATTTCCTGAAAAATGGTATCAATTCAATACCAGACTACTCCATAATGTTCACACGTTGTCGTTGTCGCAAAAAAAAAACTTGTGCGTGAGTGTCTGCACTCATCATTTTGTAAGTTGTGCTAGTGAACGATTTCCAAAAGAATACATGTGTCAGGAAGACATATCAATGAACAGCAAACAAATTGGTTTTTGAATTTTAATGAAGAAAAAGCACGTTATTTTCCACACACGACACGAGGCGACTTGCAGATGGCCAAATCCGGCCACCACCCATTTCCAGTTCTTCGTGTCTGATAATCCAAAGGTTCTTATACTACTTTCCATCCGCATCCACCCTTCCTCAAGTTCCTAAGATAAAAGTGAATGTCCTCGGCCTGTCATCATCCAATCCAAGAACTGCTGAAAAAAAAACTTGAATGAAAAATTGATTACAAAGCAAAATGATGGGAAGGAAAAGATTTTGCAAATCCCTAGTACAAGCATGGGTTTTGGCAAACTCCACTTGGGAATCTTTACTGATTCCTCCCACAAGAATCATTTGTCATCGGTCAAGCTTTCACTTACAACTGGTGACACAATTCATAATAAAATCTGTAATTTGCCTCTTGTTTGTCTTCCTTTTTATTTTAATATCCGCAATGACGATGGAAAATTACGCGTCAACAAATCCCCTTCCTCCCACTTTCGTTTTAGACAAACAACAGTTTATCCTACCAAATTATGACATGAGTTTTGAGGCATTAGGTAAACAAAAGGGATATTTCCCAAGCATAACAAAATACGACGCACAAAGAGAGGGTGCTGAAACAATAATGGGAATAGGAAAAATTTGGATACGAATTAGTAATGAAGTGTTTGTTTACAGTGCTCATTTAGATATACGAAACTCCTCCACATACTTCAATAATTCATCATCAGGAAGAGGAGCTAGTGGTGGTTGGGTTAGTGAAGGATTATCACATGCCAGCATCAACTCTGATATTCCAAGTAACAATGTACATGCCAATGACAGTGACAAATTGAAGTATTTTATTGTTCGTATCGTGGGAATCAAGACAGTTCCTCCATTGCGGGAGTTCATCAAAGGGGATATACTGGATTGGTTTAGAATAAAAAATGAAATGGAGTTCTCACACAAATTCCAATGCAAATTATTTGTCAATGGCAAAAACGGACTTGAAAGCAAATCAGCCACGAAAGTAACTTACACTGTGATAGAAGAGGGGATCAAGGTTTATGCTGGATGTTATATTAATTGCTATTTTAATTGGGATTCGTTGTCCAAGAAAAGTGTTGCGAAAAATTTGCAAGTTGCACTTTACCCCAAAAACGTGCCCGACTTTCCAACAAAGCTGATTGACGTTAGCTCTCTGATGACATCAGTAGTGGGACATGATCATGATCATCCTGACAGCATTAATTATCACGAGGGTTCATTAGCAGCTTGTGTCCGACCTCTTTTCGGACCATTTGACGATTTGACAAAAATCGTGCAGTTCATTTCTTACTATCATTCAGTAGGAGTCACGCAATTTACCTTTTATTCCATGAGCATTTCT
The DNA here is from genome assembly GCA_964034955.1 of Orchesella flavescens. Classification (NCBI taxonomy): domain Eukaryota; kingdom Metazoa; phylum Arthropoda; class Collembola; order Entomobryomorpha; family Orchesellidae; genus Orchesella; species Orchesella flavescens. The sequence goes on along the minus strand of OZ035954.1, from coordinate 28,164,359 downwards.
ACCCCAGTCCGGAAATACTTTCGGAAGCTATCAATGCTACAAGCTACTGCTGCTGATGACACACCACGTGTTATTCTTCATGACTGGAATTTACCCACCGGAAACACTTCGGAATTGTGGGATTATGGGTCCCTAGCTGCTTTAAATGACTGTTTGCTATCCAATATCGATCAGGAATTTGTACTATTTGTTGATATTGATGAGTTCATAGTTCCGCAACGAGAGAGTGACTCAACGTTGTGGGACATTATAAATCTACATAATAAAACGAAAACTTATCAGTTACTTATACGAAACACGTTTTTCTGTAATGAGTTCTGCGAATTGGGTACGAAAGGCAATAAAACTGAGACAAATTATGATAATGATGATGATGATGATGACAAGCAATTAACATCATCAAAGGAAGCAATCAAGTCTCCAGCTTCCGTTCCTGGAAGTCGTCGAAACAGGGCTAATGACAAAAAATTGGTTGAATTACCCATATTCCAATGTACACAAAGAACTAAAAGAATTTGGAATGTGGCTTTGAGAAGTAAATACATTGTGAACCCACGACAAGTTCTCGCTGTGGGTCATCATCTAGTCACCAAATATGTTAATAAAATGACAGACTTTCGATTTACAGGATACTCCATTCCAGTTGACCCAAAAGTGGCTGTAATGAACCATTACCGGGAATGCACAAGCATTTCATCCAAAAAGCACCCGGTTTTAACCAGAATTAAGGAAGAAGACAGGAAAATAATGAAATTTAAAGACATGGTTCTCGCAATCGCTGAAAAATACTTTTTGGCAAGAGATTCATTGGTGCAATAGTCAAATGTGGAAAGCCACTTCAAAATGCAATGTCCTGTTTAGGTAACCTTTGCAATCTACAATATTAAAATTAGGTTGACAATGAACTAATTTAAGTTGACACAGATTTTAAACACCCTTTGTCTACAAATTGTAAGAGTAAAGTTAATGCAGTATGAAAGATACAGATCTATAAATATGTACCTACGTGGGTGGTTGCATTTTTTTTAATGGACGCATCATAATTTTATTAGATTACCTTAATAAAACATCAATGACCGTTTCTGGTTTGTGATTCAATTTAGATAACAAATAAAAAAGGATTGTGAAGAGCTCAACTACTGAAGTGAAAGCAAAGCTTTAATTGAGCGTGAAGTAATTTATGATTAAAATTGGTTCTGAATAAACTTAAGCATCATAAAAACTACTCAATTTTTCATTACTGTCCTTTCCCACGGATGCAATTTTATAATTAGAGTTCATAATGCACAATAAAGTATGCACCGCACAGATAGACTACATAATTTACTTATTAAACTATTGACTACTACATTGTTACTATTTCTGCCAAACTAATATATCCTTTTAGCTAGGGACAGTCAAGTGTATTGCATTGCATATCAGCATTAGATGATGAGGTGGATCCACCACTTCATTCCATTCATATTCACATTGCACTACTTGTATATGTGTAACAGAAGGAGCGAAAAGGAAGACGTTTAGTCCACAAATTGGTGAAATGTGATTGTGATTATAGTGATGATAGCTTAAAGCTCTTCTTGCATGTTAGGATGCATGCGTGGGAGACAAAAAAGTTAAGGATGACGATGACACACCTCGCGAAAATTACTTTTAGATGTAATTTAAAGTAAAAAAGAATTGCTAATTTGATGATTACGTGTGTGCATATTGCCTATTACCATCCTATTCCATAAAAATTTGTCCTATTTCCCAGTGCGTAAATCTAATGTTCTTTCAAGTGCGTATTTACTACTTACTATTCACTATACCACATAATATCCTTTCTACCGGAAAACGTTACTTGCCTGAACTTTATCACTAATCGTAAGTACTACTACTACCTTCAAAATGTTCGTAACATAACATACATAGGTATTCACTAGAAAGGCTTAGATTATTATTATTACACCTCAGGCATTAGACGACCTTACGTACCTAACCTAGCTTTTTGTTTCTATCTAATTTATTCAAGAATTGATGTTGATGTTGTAATTATAAAATTTGAATATTTAATAGCGATACGCTATTTTTCTCATTATTCTCATTTCATTTATTTTAAGAGTATATGACCTCATGGAGTGCAAAAAATGCAACTTTGACTCTGTAAGCGACTTGGCTTGATCGTGGGAATCAGAATCAAGTTTGGATTTGGAGAACTATACAGAACTAGGAACCTCCTAAAATTAAAATAAAAACGTTTTCCTTATTGTTGCCATTTACTCAACATAAAAATAATTTGCATACTAATGAACGTGTACCTATTATGGTTAAAATATCTATCTACTCTTGACAAATCAAGTTTATGACCGCGTGTGTTGATTTTATATCATATTAATATACATTTTATATATTAACTTGTGTGGCTTGGCTTGGTTAGTTTTTATGCATTTTCTTTCCTTGATGCAACTGCATAGCTCTACCTGTGTGTGTGAGGTATAATTAAAAGATTACTACTAGATTACCAAAACATACCCATAAAATTATTGTGTTTTGTACATACACTAGATTATTTGTACATAAAATTATCTTGAAAGTGTATATATCAACATCTATACTCTTTCATATAGTAGTACAGTGTTCCTCTAGCTCTAGCTCTTTTGCTTTGCGCAGAAATAAAGAAAAAAAAAGTACTTGTCCCGTATTGTGTGTAACAACATTTATCATAATATATCATTTATCCTTATTTGTCAATCGTATCGTGCCATCTCTTCAAATAATATTATTGATGCCGTCATGAAATGAAATGAAACCTAACTCCAACACCCTGCTGCGCTGCTTCATATACTCTTATTGTGTCGGCTGAAAATTTGCAATCCCCACATTTTTTAAATATTGATAATCATATGCGTTATTGACTTTTTACAACTTCCATATATTATACACAATATCGCATTATATATTATATTATGTCAATGTGATTACGATTACTCCAAAAGTATTACACTCAAAGAAATGTAGCTTTGCTGCTGCACGCAACCGAAAATTACAGTTTGTACCTTTCTTTTTTAAAGTGAACTAAAAAATACTACTACTGTTCATCCTATTTCACAATTACACATCAGAAAAATATTTCAAAATCCTTTTCTAACTGAACTACTAAAATTCCTTTTGCAAGTGAAGCAGCAGCAGCAGAGAACAAGAGAAGGGCAGTCTCTAATGTTCTAATGGAGTTGTCACTTTTTTTACTTAACTTTGCGGATCATTTAATTTATCGAGTTATGATTGATAGTTAATAGCATGAAGAATTTAGATTCATATACATTGTGTCACAAAGTAAGTTAAAGTCGCAATAATGCACTTTCTGTCGCAAGTTTCTTAAATTTATTTTTTCTTGATACTATCATTATCATATGCTACTGACTAACTTAACTGATTTCATCTTTTGCAATGTCATTTTAATGCTCCCAGGAAAAAGAGAACTGATATGTAATTGGACAAGCTATAAAATCAATAAAATGCATAATTATCATTTTTTTCTTCATCAGAGCTTGAAATGAAAATGGGACTTGCTATGCTGGCATAGTGTAACGAATCTTCTAAACACTGAAACTAGATTGATCTAGAATCTAGATGTTTTTACTCATGATAGCGGCTTTTGTAAATTTCAATCATTATCAGCACGTTCAACAATCAAGTTGGCATGTTTTAGGTAGCAGCAAATAAGTATATAAGCTCAGCTTGATATTGGCATTAAACGCGTGCCAACAATTACTACCGGTACTGTATTGGTTTATCACGTATGAATGTAGAATATTGTAGTCAACACCTTCTTCTAAAGAGCATAACACTCAAGTTAATTACTGGTTTACTCTTTTGCTACATGCCATTAAAGACTCAAGAATACTATATTGCTTCAACTTCTTCTTTCTTTGCTACATTTATTTTTTAAAGCAAAATAGGCGCAACTTACTTACTTGCATGCAATGCGAGCAGAAATTCCTGAAGTAGAGAAAAATAATAGAACATTTTGAACAAAATTTACATCCATCCAACTCATAATATTGTATTGTATGTACGTACGTACGTGGCAAATGCGGCATTACTGCCACTAAATAATGCTCAAGATTTAATGTAGTGTATTAACTTATTGCTACAAAATTGCTAAAAAGTAATCCGCTACTGTATATTCCCTAGTGCATGTGTAGCCAGAGTTGAACATATAATAATGTATTTCCACACCTGATTTAATTTGCTCAAAGAAAGATGACAACATTTTTTTCATTCAATAATTGACTTGACTGCCTTGGTGGTAATTTATGTACTTAATATGTGCTAATGATTGAATTTATATAGAGTTGATGTAGGAATGTGTGATTGCTAAAAACGATATTGAAATAAAATGTTTTAGATGCTGACAATGGCATGCGATAGAAGAATTAATTTCACTTTATTTTTGTTGGAATTGCATATTATATTGGAGATTGCGTTTAGAGACAAAAAAAACAAATTTTCATTTCAATATAAAAAGGCAAAGGAATGATGCATAGTGCATACCTATGTCATATGTGCAAAGTGTATCAAAAAAAATTATCATGTCGAGCTACCCTATCTAAAGAAATCTAGAGGAAAATATCGCACGGAAACTAAAACGTTTGCTTACATGGCTTATAGCTTACGTAGCGTATAGAACTTATTGGCGATATTCCTCATTTCGACCAACATATATAACACCATTTTATCATTTGTCATCTATGCAGTTATTGAGTCCATGTTTCTTAAATGAGGTGTCTACATTCAGTTGAACATTCTACTTTTGACTTCTCCTTTTTAAATGCTCAATTCAATTATCTTTCCCTAAAATCAAGAGATCTCATTTCAAGCTTTATTTGCATAGCAAACAATGATATGACAGAATATAATTAGATATTGAGATCAAGAAGGTGAGATTTTTACTCTCTTAATGTCAAGCTAATAACCCATCAAGTTTGCACCATGACTGTGACAGTAAAAAATGACCTCTCTCAGCACAGCAAGCATAAGCACTACTCCATAATTATCCATTAATCCTGTCACCTGATGACTAATTAGTAGTTACCCATCGTACTTTGATAAAGGGTGTTTTTTTCGTTCCACATTACACAACACAGGTTCAATTCGGCATTTCATATGAATGAATATTATTACTGATTATCTATGATTATGATAATAAAAGTAATAAAAGTTGCACTTTTATGATGAGTCTCAATAGTCTCATGCAATAAATCCAGAGAAAATAGGCGTCTTCTTCAGCCCTTTATCTAGAGCAAGTTGAAGAGGATTGATATTGATGCTTTGTTTAAATTTATATCGAAGTCTCACAGTGAGTGCGTTGATATGATATGATTTCATAGCTCTGCTCCTAATCATCATCACCTTTAATACAAAATACAAACCTGCTGCAGAGGAGGTTGTGTTGTAGGTGGATGTGGATCGTTGATAGTAGCAGTTTTGTTCAAGCACATTAGTCATTTTTAGCTATCTCTAGTGATTATGCATACTAATGATGTGATATTGATATGTGATGAGATCCAAAGATGAAAGATGGGAATTCAGATATTTCAGATAGAAAATATACATGTAAGATGCAGCACTGCAGCAGGCTTGAATTAAAATGAGTTTAAAAAGAACTTGTAATCTATTTTAGCATGAGTACATGCAAAGGCATGTTAGTATAGTTTTTGTCGCATAATTATTCATTTGCATTCTTCACGCAGTCACCGCTAATAACATTATCATGTAACGAATAATATCATGCCGTACATACGCTTCACTTTAAAAAGTTAGCATCCGAACATGTTCAATAGTAGAAACAAAAGAATCACTAAATCACAGCAAGACTCCATGTGTTTCAACAAAACAATCCTTACATATGTAAACAACGAATTAATAATTTGCAAAAAAAAATGGATTACAAGCGGCAGGTGGATGTGGAAGGTGCATGATATGATGCATTCATGTAGTTGATACAGTTTATTGTTTGCTTACGCATCTATTGTTTGAAGAGATCTGACCGTTGCTAAAACTGATAGAGCGAGAGTGAGGTTTACTATACATAATTTGTCTTTAAATTTTAATATTATGTTGAATATGCAAAATGCTTTATTTTATCAAATCAAACATCAACATTTTGTTACAGGTATGTATGAATATATATATATTATATAATATGTATATAATTGCATATATGCTACACAGCACGGAATAAACATGAGAGCCACTATATACTACCCATTCATTCCCATTTTTTCACACGGTCGGTCGGCAGTGTGTGGAACAAGTCAGTTGACTGACTTGATACTTTGATTTGATGGTAAGGTTAGGATAAGGATAACGTGCCCTTTTGTGTACAGTATGAAGTACAGTCACACAGCAAAATATTCTTTTATTTGTTTTGGTGGACTTTACTTTGGTTGACTTGTGAGAATTAGGAATTGTGTTGTGAGTTGTGACAAGGCACAACTGTATCAACAAAGAAATGCGATGAACTTCTTGGCGTAATCTGTGCTAAGTGCATATTTTAAATGCATGCGTATTATATAATGCATTAATAGCAATGTAGTTAGAAGAGCCAATTTGGTTTTCATGCGGCATTGTTGGTGTTGGTACTTCAATACTCACACTTCACATGTCAGGCCGCTCTATTGCATATTTACGCTCATTGTTTTTTGCATCCAATATATATGGTTGCATGAGAATAGTATTGTGCTAGGGAGCCCATGCCCTTTATTACATGAACTGTTTCTCTGTGTTACATAATGGATGAGAAATTTCATCTGAATCAAGTAGATATGAAAAGAGTATAAAGAACGATTCATATGGATGATTTTATAACAGTCTGGTCTTTTGGTTAATTGCACACCATTTTCATTTCATTGTTGACTTTGCACCTTTGCCTCTTCATTGTTGTGCCCTCGATCAAGTCTTACGAATGAAGTTTTTTTTGGGGTTGAGTAACTACAAAATTTTGCAAATGTAATCCAGGTTCAAATGGATACAGCAACGGATGCGATTGGTTTGGTCAATGTGCAAATTCTAAAGTGACTTACTGGATCGTTTCCTCGTATCCAGACTTTTTTATTTGTGACAAAATTTGAGGTGTAAAGTGATATTCAATCTAAAGAAAGTAACAGGCCTGAGGATTCTCGGATTCTTATTTGATTAGTGCAAGTGTTCATTTCTAAATTTCATCATGTGGCCAAATCACGGTAGTTCTAAAAGGATGATGGAGTCATCAGCAAGATTGTTGTGTTGGCTATTCATAATTTTGTGTGTGCTTAAATTATCGGAAGCCCAATTGTCACGTAAGTTTTTTTGCTTTTCTACAGTTCCAGTTATGTTGTATGTACTGCATGAGTACTGAATAATTGTCACTAACATAAGCTATATGCAAAGTACATTTCAATGTGGACGATACTCGACTATACAATAATATGAAACAAACTACCAGCGTCAATTTTAGTTGAATTTTTACTTTGCTTGGTTAGGATATATAATATTCCTGCTTGGAGTTGATTAAAAAAATTCCATGAAAAAATACGGACATGCATTTAACCAATGAAGCATTAATCAACTAAGAGTTTTTACAATGTAGTTCTTCCCTGTGAACATTTGTAGACAGGGTGAGTTAGGAATGCAATTTTTTTTTAAAAGTTATTAATTCTCTACCTTAAGACTGATTAATATTGCTCATTATAAGTTTTATTTAGATTCGTTATGTGATTTCATGTCATGTGACTCATTGATACAAAGATAAAAGTATTTAGCTCAAACAACGGCTAATACATGTTTTATATGAATCATGAACATTCCCTCCTGAATATAGGACACTTAACGTAATATCAAATACATGTTACATATTTAACTGTGGTGTAGTTGTTTGATACAATGAAGATTACGGAGTGTCGGAAGTTGAAAATGCGTTGAATAAGCCTAGTTTTTCAGCCACTTTACTTTGTCCCTACATTCGGGCTAAAAAGGGATGCTAAACTAATGGACTAAATAATCTTCCAGGAATAAAGGAAGCTATTTGACAATCAAATTCTGACATAACCATAACAAGCTATATTATAAATTCGCAAAAGTTTACACTCAACTGCATAACATAGAAATCTGACACATTCACTAAATCTATTTATGCATTCAAATACAAAACTCAGCACAGCAAATAAGTATGATTAGACAATGATGTTCCACGAGGAATTGGAAAGAATAACGGACTGACGACGTGACAACATGTAACTGAGCTACAAATTATTGTAAAAAGGAATTTGCATAGCTATGTAGTTTTTCTCGGTCCACATAAATTCTAAAATTATGTATCCTTACATAATTCCAGCCGTTCAGCAAATTCACTTCGTTCCCAAAAACTATTTCATGCAGTCATCAGAGTCACAAATTGTGTCATCATCCATACCCGGAGACTTTACACGTAACCCCCGACATCTGGCACCCGACCGTTACTACGTAGGCCCTGCATCATCAGACCAATCAGCTACAGCAACTACAAGCCTACGCTCAAGTACACTAGACCGTTCAGGAAACCCAATCGACTTCAACGCTGACCTGGATCAAGAATTAAAACTCGACATCAGCAACAATAACCCCCATAACAATCAATTTGAAGCCAAAATTCTTCCCAACCCTCCCCAATCATCATCCATCCCTAGAAAGTCTAACCGTGGAAAAAGTCGGCGAACCAAAACCCGTCCACCTAAGAATGTAATCATTTATTCATTGCCAGAACAATCATTTTTTGCTGCTGGTGGAGGTGACGACTCGTCAACCTACACAGAAGACTCCCGAGAGTCCAGTGGGCTCCGATCCGACCTTGGGGATGAAGTCGTTGAAGAGCAAGCTCAGGCTGACAGCAAGGAGTTTAGGACAAGCAGCTCAACTGCAGCAAATCAAAAGAAGGCGTTGCTTGGCCAATGCATGGCCCAATGTATCGATGCAATTTTGTAGATATTTACATACATTCAACATACATGAATCCCAGCAGCACTGTGATTACTAATTAGGAGAATTTTTTTTAAAAACTGTAAAAAAAACAGAATTTGTGACTGATTGTGAGTGTGTGATAAAAGATTGATTAGGGTCGGCCTTGAGAGATTTAGATCAGAACTATCAACTAGAACAAATCGGTTATCTTCCTACATTCTCATCTATGTAATTTGTGGAAAATTGACTAAAAGTCAACCAACATTCCTTTCTCACCTCACAACAAATTAAGGTCATTGGCAGACAATAAGAAGGATACATCCATTTTCAAAGTACTTCACCAGTAAAGTGTCAAAGTTAAGTACAATTGCACTTTCTTTTAATCTAATTATCATCATCATCTAATTCCACACCAGAAGAAGAAAGGAAGTGTAGAGTGTAGCCAGCCAGCGGCACAATTTACCAGCAAGGAAAAAAGGAAAGGCAAAGTATATGCATAGGAGCGGACGTTAATTAGTCACTTGAATTAATTACATAATTATTAAGACATTTATACACAAACAATAACGCATTGTATAAGTACTTATGTTAGTAGTAGTATAGTTTATAGTATAATATTACGGTAACCTATATTTCTATGCGAGTGAGTACTGAAATAAAATGTAGTTTTTGTTTATATAAATAAGAAGAAAAAAAGGATTTGGTGAATGAAGATGATAATCAAATACCACGCTTTTAAATGATACCCTTTTTTTAATCATAACGTTTTGTGTTTATGTAATAAGAACTGCTACAGCTCAAAGCTCAACCAACCTTAAACCTTTCCTTTCCCAAAAAAAGGGTAAATTCCCATGATAAAATTTGCAAAAAACCACAAGAAGAACGTAGTATATAGTGAGTGAAGTGAATGCATTTTTTATTTTTGAGTTGCCTTTCATTTTTGTATGTTTCTTCCATCATCTAAATCCAATTTTTACCCCCTACCTTGTTAAATGGATTATAAACGTGCGTTGCAAATCGCGTAACTTAACCTTTCATACTAATATCATTGACATTAGTAATTTGTTAGTTTTCTGCAACAAAAAAACTTGTACCAAATGACACACAAGCAGTTTTATTTTGTACGGATTAAAATATATGAGTCATTCATAACTAACTAGCTAAGGTTCTTCGTGTGCGTTTTAAAGTTCAAGGTAGTTCATGTAAAAAGTACATATAATCACAAAATGATAAAGCAAAAGATGTGAATTATGAAGCGAGACTTATATTATTGTCAACAAATGTGAATGTAACCTTTTTGTACAACATCATTTATTTCATTTGTCTACAAATAATGTCGTAGATTACCTTTCACATTGTTATTCTATAACAAGTTCTTTTTTTGTGATAAGACTCATATTTTTAAATAAGAAATTTTTGTAAAATAATTTAACCATTCTATTATATATAGCGTCAAATGTGGAAGGCTTTTGGCGAAGCAAATTGTGAATAAAGACGATATTATCATTTTGAATAATTAAGTTTAAATTAGTCTTTATAATTTTAATCTCTTGAGCTGAGATGTGTATAAATGTATTTCACATGTTTGTAGATAATAAAGGCACAAGTTGTAACCTTTGTTGAAGATATGATAGCAAATCTGACCTTGGGATTGGAAGCTATAATAATTACCATTTTAATTGTCAACTTTAATTTGATAAAAGTAAAAAAACAGCCACGCCGAGAACTCAATGAACTCCTAATCTGATGAAAAGTCTGATAATAACCAATAACCGTGGTCATTTTGCGGTTTCGTGGGATGGAATTGAATTTTGAGTCGAATCGTTGAGTTAATTTTTACCGTAATGTTTTTAATTAGCATTTAAAATATCTTGAACCTCATCTCGTCATAGTACAGAACGGTAATCATTTCAAAACAAGCTGATGTTGTCACCTCTCTTATCTATCGATTAGGATGTTTTCTTGTTCTCTCATAAAAATTATCTTGTAATATTTTTTATTTCTCCAATGTTGCTTGCTGCATGGTTGGACAAAGTTGGTTTGAAAAGTTATAATCACAATCATTCATAGAATAAATTGTCTTTTTATGAACAAAAAGGTACATACGTTTTATGATATATTTATGCATATCGTGGAATGAAATCGTTCATTTGAGAATATTAAGTACACATCAAAATCATGACATGCACACGTTAGTTGTTTGTTCATACGTGAAGGCATGTAAGGCTCAGTAATTATAACTACGTATTTAAATGCGTGCGAATGGGAATCATATAATATTTTATTGTACGTTTTTTTGCAGCCCTTTATTCATTTAAGAGTGTTGCACCTGCGGGAATCTAATGAGAAACATTGATATTGATATTGAGGAATTGAGTGACATCGTAAGAACGACAATGTCAATACAACGATTTATTACCCTTTTTTATTATGGTCATGTTAAACCAATATTATATTTTTATATTATGAGAAAATGTACACTTGGCATAATTTAAAAATACATAATTTCTATTTATGGGTCTACTCCGTAGTCAGCAGTGTGGCTAACTAAATAATCAGCTTAGAAATAAAATTCAATTGCTACTTTTTTATTGCCTCATTTGAGGACAGATTTTTAGATTTTAATTATGAGAACCCCCCGCTTAGCTGGTGTAGTCTAGTAGCAATTTGGATTATAAACCTCAACAAGGATTGTTGTTACAAAGACAGATCAACACATATTCATTCATTCATTCATTCATTCATACATTCACCCCTTTCAACTAAAAGATGAAGAAGATGTAGCTCAGATTAGAAGTGCAATATTTTATGGTGTATCTATATTTCTATTGGGATAAGGTGTAGTTCATGGTCGACACATATTGCTGATAATGATGTACTTTAGAATCTTTTGAAATGCCGAAAGGCCATACCTTTGCAAATGAGTAAATCATCTATAGACACGAAGATGTGTGACAAAGGCAATTGTGTAACATATGAAATGGTAAGTTATAATGCATGTTATATTTTTATTGCGAAACACACTACTGGGCTGTGGAGAAATCTGTGAAATTGTATAAAATTCATTCGTACATTTTTTGTATCAGAATTTTTTTATAGCTACTCTCATTTTCGAAGAGAACATGTTTTCTCTATATTTTCTGAATGTGAGAATGCATGCATGAGATGAAATGCCTTGTCTAAATTCATAATTGTTAAAACTTATTTGCATTTTCCAAACTAGTTAATTTTATTAATTATTGTACAACGTGAAATTTTTAATGATATGACAAACTTTATGCACTTTGTAGGTGCAAAACATTTCGATTATTGGCACACAAAATCGATTTGAGTTCACGTTAGGTAACTCTAATCAATAATGAAATGACAAATAATAAAAGATACCCATGCAAATATGCGTCTTCCATTGAGGTTTATTAGTTTTTGCACGTATTATTCGCAATTCGCAACTTTTCGTTAACGCATTGCTTAAGAATGGAAAGTAATGAAAATCAGTGCCTGCTCATCCTGGATTCTGAAGCAGCTGAATGCTAAAGTCAGATCAGTGCTCGTTAAAAGACTTATTTGACTTGTAAGTTGCTTCATTAGTTTTTTGCATTCCAATTTTTCTTCTCATGTGCTTTGGTATTGGAATATTCGTGGGAATGAAAAGTTTCTCGGATCATGAGAGACTGTCATATGATATTGCAGGAATGCTGAAACTACAAGGTTGAAGGTAGGTATCTGTTTAACCTAAAAAATGTTTTCCTCAGTAGTTGGGTATTCTATACTACATGGATTAGAGATTGGACGATCTAAATAACCATTCAAAAATAACACATTCACTATATATACGAATTCATTCTAGTATTTCTTTTTGAAAATTTATAGAAAACGAACAATGGATTTCAATATGACTGCATTCAATGAACTAGTTTTAGCAGAGCACATTTAACAAATGACACAATTGCCACGTATATTTATTTGCCATTTTTCGTACAAGATGCTCATATTTTTTGTCGTTTCACGTCTGTACTATGAAAAGACTTACAAACATAAGACTAGCCTAAGTAAGCTATATAATATTAAAGGTTTTTATAATTGAAATATTGAGTTTGTCAGGGATGCTGACATAAACTGATTGTATATAATACATATGTGTGACACATTTGGCTGGGAAAATAAAACACAAGTAAAGTCGTAACTTGGGAAATCCAATTCGATGTTGACGGACAAATTTGCGACTGATGCCTCTATCACATACATAAATGTAATACATTCATAATTTTAAATTACATGAGATTCAAATGTAAATCACGAGGTTTGTATTTTGTACGACAGGATAAGGGCCAGCAAAACTGTTTGCACGTCTAAGTGAACAATTCCGGGATTGCACTACCACTCGGGATGTGATGCACTTGGCTGAAATAATTTCATGATACACCATATAGTAGTTTATCTTTTGTCATTTCTTCCTTTTCATCTGCCTTTGCTTTTGAAACGTTTATAAAAATAGGGAATGTAAAAATAGTCAGCATCGCATCTTCATATTCTTGGTGCAACTTTTTCGTTTCGGATGATGAATCACTGTCACATATGAGTTACGCAACAGAAGATTTCAATTACGGCTAAGTGTACGATGCATGATGCAGTTCCGAAATTTGCACCAAAACTACTACGTACCACAGAAAAGGTCACTCACTACACGCTACACACACATAACGTCTACATCATGGCAAGAAGCATGAATTTCCCCTTCTTCTTCCGTTGACATGACCTCCCCACACACCACACAAGTTCTCATGTTTTTTGGGTCCAGATGTGTTGGATGGAATTCTGCAAGTTAAAAACGTTATACAGATATATTTTGTGATACGATGCCCATATTACAGATTATTACATTCAATATGTATTTTTCATACCGCCATGCCTTTCGTGTTCTTTACTTGAATCCGCTGCAACTTCATTATTTTGGCACGGAAAACACCGAACTTGATACATGATAACTATTATCCCTGCCTTCAAATTAAAAATAAATAAATTGGAATATATGTTAATTGTGAAACATTCCACACATTACGTCATGCGCTTAGTACACGATAAGATCCGAAGTATCACAATATCAAAGAAGAAGAAAGAAAGTTTCATGAAAAACTTACAGCCAAAGTCGCAAACATGGCAATCAGCCATATTATAAGGAAGTAAATTGTGTCATTCTCCATCTTTCAACTAAATGATATATAACTTCCCATTTACCCCACTTCCATCATATGTAAGACAATCTGCTCAACCTTTTTATATCGACCTACACATTTGATTAGTTCTATTCTATTTCGAGTAATAATAATTGAATAACTCAAACACAATGTTTGGTTTATTACTATTCTTCAATAACATAAAAATTGATTTTTTTTTTGGAAAATTCATTAGTTTTGAGTGAAATGTGAAACAAGAGCTTTATTTCCGTACGTCACGTCACGTATACCATGTTTGTGCCTTGTGCATGAGTGAAATTTATTGTAAAAAAAAGTCAAAGTTAAGTGACTCACAAAAATGGGATTTAAGCACGGATGACGATGACGTAAGTTACGAAATAAAAACAAGAAGTTAGAGTAATAAAACTCCTTTTGTACTGAATTTCTGAGAATGTACTAATTACATGTGAAGTCTTACAGGGCATAAATTTCGACCAATAATGCGTTCATGCTTTCAGCACCTTATTTTCCAAACTCGAAACTTATAAAAATCAATATTGAATTTTGCTTGATTTTATATTTTATCCTTCTAACGTATCCCAATCGAAGTTTCTTATAAAAGTAAAAAGCACTTATGAAAAGCAAACGTCTTGTCTTCTTCCAGCCAGCATTCAACCGTGGTTTAGAGAGTTGGATGAGTGAACGTCATTTTACCTGACGAAAAGTACTTTTTTTCTTACTTTGATGTCATGATATTCAATGAATAATTCACCATACTTCCTATACTGATTTTTATGGGTTTACAAAAAACTACCGTGAAAAGTCGATTATAGAATGTAAAACACACAAAATATAAAATAGTTAAGGCCATATTCAATGATTAAATGCTTAGCATATATATATGATATCAATCATATACTAACTAACTGGAAGGATGAAGGAAGACAGAGTATAAACAATTGACTTTTAGTTTTTTACCTTCGCTTTAGTCTACTAAAATTGAAATTACATTGACATGCTTATGCATTATTTTGAAGGATAGATTTGGTTTGCGCGTTAGGCATGATTTATAGCGGATATTGAATATATACGATGTACTTACACAAGCAGGGTATATACAGAACAGGACAGAGTGATGTTGTAAATTTTACATTTTTTGCACATTATGAATTGAACATCCACATCCACGCTGTTAGAGTTGTCCTCTGCGTTTGGAAAAGTAAAGAGTTGAGATACTGCCTTTTTGCTTATGCCTCATAATTTTTATCGATCACTAGTATTGAAAGGAGGAATTTAATATTCTGATTTGTACACAGTTGGCAAAATAGATTTAGGTACCCGTATCTTTCTCTGTTTTATTTATTATGGCGAATGGAAACGCAACACCACCGACGGCAGTTAATATTACAGTAGAAATATAGCTCGCATATACCCATTATGTATGCATGTTACTTATAGTACACGCTATTATATGAACACTTTGTTTTCATATATTTGCTAGGCTCCTATTTCTGTAATTGATTGGGGAAGATGAATTAATTATAGAGTACTGCTACTGCTGAATTTGTTTTCATTGCTTTTTAAAGATTCCAAACACTCGAAAACTCAAAAACTTCCAGTAAAAATGCAATGTTAAGTATGCAAATCGGTCTCTTGCAACTTTTTCGTGCAACACGGAGCTGTATGCCACATGCCATGCCACGCCAAGAAAAATTTGATCCGAAAACCGTTGATCATGACCTGGTTGTTGTTTTGCATGGTATTACCAAAATTACAGCTTGCATTGCATGTACACACTTTCAGTTTTGACATTGACATGTGGTAAAAGCACGCAACATATTATTTCAAAAAATGCATTCTTCTAATTTTGAACATCAACTCAATTTCAATTCAAATCTATAAATTGCATATTCCAAGTTGGAATTTCCAACTAAAGTTCAACCTTATCATTTCCAGATGTCCACAAAGTTTAATTGTGCCACAAGCATAGAATTTTTAAGCTCGAATGGGATCGATTGACTAAACTTTCAAAATGTTAGAATGTGCGTTTCCTTTTTGCAATCTTCATGCATGTATGAAACTCTTGTGCTAACATGATCCGATAAATGTAAAAAATCCTGATAAATTTATCCTAAAAAAATCAAGACGCAAACGCAATGGAGAAAAAATAACGATATAATTCTTAATTGATTGATGACACTCAAATCCATGTAGCAAATGGCATTTCGAATATCATCAAAGAATCACATACATTCTATTTCTATTACAGATAAGTAATTGCCTTATCAGCATCGCCTCGTTCAAACTAAAAAACACTTTATCAGAATTTGATAAGGATATCAAAGCTTCAAAGCTTGAAGTGGCATGAAGCTGAAATCCTTTGACGTTTTTAGCTGGGGCAAGTTGGCGTAGCGCAATGTGGAAGCTATCAAAATAAAAAAAAACATTACGCCACGTAATGCTAGATCTAAAAGCACTTCACAACAAGAAGGCTGATGGATTACTAACAAAACAAAACTTTTTGTCTCTACAAGTCATTAACAACAATTATTAATAATAATTGCTTGACTTTTTATACTTTACGTTGTGAAATTAATAATGGTGCTGGTCACGTCAGCGATGTTATCGTCGTTATCGTGATTGTGTAAAATAACTTACACAAATTACGAACCTTCGTTAAAATTTACGAAATTTTTCTATGGAAAGGGTTGGTTACGAAGCTTACACAGATAACTGGACAAAAAAGGTCAGTTATCTGTGTAAGATTTTGTTGCATTAGGAATAAAGTTACGAAACATCCTTAACAACGCATTGATTTTTTTACCACTCACGTCATCAAGTTAGTTCCTTACGCTGATAACTTACACAATCACGATAACACCTGACGTGACCACCCCCAATAATAATTAATATTTGTAATTGGAATTTACTACTGGAATTTTAGTGCAATTTTCCTTTTGGAATTCTCCAGTTCGTTTGGTGTACAAACTAAGTTCACGCGAGCATATTTAATAATTGACATTGAATTAATATTTTTGTTAGCAATTAACTAAAGGAGGTTTTACGATGAAGTGGTACACTGGAAATATTGCGGAAGCAGTGCAGCATTCGAAGAAGGAAGGTGCTGTGTTTTTTGTTGGAATTTTTGGTAAGAATACAAAAATATCAATTGGTCACATTCGTTGGGTGACCTTACTGGCTGCGTTTAGTTAGCTAAAATCATACGTCATAATATTTAAATCGCTTTTGATTTGTTACAGGAGATGACGAACAATCGAAGAAGTTGGAAGAATCTGTGGAGTCAGATGAAATCCAGTCAATGTTAAATACTACGCGCTATGTGTGCATTCGATTAACAGCAGACTCACAAGAACATTTACAGTTTAAGCAAATTTGTAAGTGAAGGTATTTAATTACTATTATCCGCAAAAGCGGTTGCTTGTAAAGTTATTGTACTTGAATGATTGATGATAATGTGTTGATTTCAGATTCAAATGCGGCGTCACCATGTTTATATTTTATTTCACTGATGGGGGCACCTGTCGAAATAATTCATGGTGAAACTGCAGCTGAAGAATTGAAGCAACGATGCGAATCGGCGTGGTCAAAACATTCCAAAGTTTTGGAATGCCAAAAGTCTCCTCCACCACCACAACCTTCTACTGTGGTTCAAGATTCACAGTCTGCGTCAACATCTCAAAATGTTGAGTCTGGAAATGTACCTGTGCCAAGTTCTAGCAGAGAAACTACTCCGTTATTAGAGGGACAAGAAGATGATGAGGACACTTCAAATATGACATTAGAACAGAAGATAGAGAGGGCTCGCCAATTGGCTGCTGCTAGGGCGAAACTGAAAATGGAAGAAGAAGCGGAGGTGCTTATTTTATAGTCACAGCCAAATTATAATCACAACAAGAAAAACATTAAAATGTATTGCTTATGCTTTGTATATTTAGGAGCATCGCAAACGGGAGTTGGAACGCCGGGAAGCTGGCAAAGGAGCGGCTGAACTAAAGAGATGGCAAGAAGAACAAGAAGCAAAAAAGTTGATTGAGGAAAGAAAACGTGATAAACGAGAAGATCAATTGCTCCGTCAGAAATTACGAGAACAGATTGCTCAAGATCGTGCAGAACGCAACAAAAGAACCAACGTGTCTATTGTATATGATGGTGCCGAACCAAGTGCGTCTAGTGGGGTGAACGAAAAACCAAGTGTAATTTCCAATACTCCAGTCAACTATACAGGAAAGGCTAGACTTCAATTCAGAATGCCTAATGGCTCCTCTCAAAATCACAATTTTGACCAAGATGTTACGCTTGGTCATGTTAGAAATTTTCTTACAGAGGGACAGCATGTAAAATTCAGGTATTTACATACAGCTTAAAATGATGAAATGAGTTGAGTATAGATTAAAGATTGTGTTTGTATTGAAATGTGCTTAAATGCTCATAAATTAATTACTATTACTTTGCAGCAATTTTAGCCTCTGTGTTGCTTTCCCCCGACGAATGTTTACGTCAGATGAATATGAGAAATCTTTAAAGGATTTGGGACTTCTTCCTTCGGCTGCATTATTAGTTATCCCGGTAATTTAACTTAGTTCATGATAACATTGATGCTTACATCGTTGATACAATAATATACATTGTTTTAATTTCAAATATTTAATTTGTAGGCTGGAGGAAACGTTTTAAGCGCTGCTTCAGATAGTCGAGGTACTGCAATTTGGTTATGGCTGACTACCTTACTAGGGTACCTTTTGTTTCCGGTAACCTATCTATTTGGTACTCTCCAACGTGCCCTTCCTTCAAGTGGTACTGATAGTAGTCAAAGTCAACCTCCAAAACCTAGTACGTCTAACAGTACTCGTACTGAAGGTTCTCGTTTGGGTGGTTCCGGTGCTGGAGCTTCCTATAGAGCAGACAATGTAGATAAACGGAACACAGGCCCTACCGCTGGTTCATCTGATGACCTTCGTAAGCGTAATGTAAAATCAGACAGGTATGTATAATCGCTCAGAATGATTCTTATTCTTACCCATTGGTTTCTAAAAATAATTACTCATAAAATAATTTGATAGAAGTTCTGATGGAAACATCCATCGCCTTCGGAATCAAGAAACTGATTCAGATGAGGATCCAGGTACTTGGAACGGAAATTCAACTCAACAGAAACCGCGTTGAGTATTAAAACCCTGACCTGACCTTTCTGAGTAGACTGAAAAATTATTTAACTTTTTCGAAACGAACGAACACGATGAGTAAAATATTAAGCTTTTGCTGTTTAATGCGTAGATTACTTTATTTTTCACTATAGTGTGCTTGTGTGCTTATTAGTGGAGTATATGGAAGAGACAAACATTCAGACATCGCTGATTATAATAATACTTATACTTACAATCATAAGGTGACATTATAGTGTCAGTTTATAATAAATCAACGTTTTCTTGAATGGTGTGGTGCTCTGTGATAGTTTAGTTTAATTATGTTGGCAGTTGAGTTAAACTTTGAATTTTCAGAATTGAACGATTTAAATTTTAGATTTAGAGATACACCTTCTTTTAATAGTTTTCGTTAATATCAAACCAGCAGCGCGCTGCAGCGTCGAGGGTATATTTAGATGATACATACCAGTTTTGTATAGTTTTTTGTGCAGTAAGCAACCATAAAAATTATTATATTACTATGTGTAATAAACCAAACCCTTACATAAGGCTTTTTCTCCGCCACGAATGCGTAAGTATGAAAAATTATTTTGATGCTTGCAATCTTGGCATACACACCTTATTTATTAGTAAAACATTTTATTCTTGATAGTGTTTACATGCATACAGCATAATAGTTATAATTTTGTTTTTATATACGATTTACAATGAATTTCAACGGTCAACCGTGTCACATAACATAAACATAATACTTACTTAATTCACTCGTGTACAATGAAAGAGATTCAAGCGCTCATGGCCAGTTGCTTCGTTGATGCTTTTGCGAAACAATTGGAAAGTGTTGTGTTTTGTAACTCCTTCTTTCATTCAATATTAAAGCAAAACGTCAGAAAGGAACCAAAATGTGGTTTGTAGCCTTATTTTTTATTTGGGAGGTCAATACCCATGCAATTACAAATCATTTGATCACAACATGCTTTGCTTACACCAACTAATGACTAATTCGGTTATATATTGATGAAGTGTTGTAGGTGAAGATTTCATATCGAGTAACATCAGACCAATCAGTTATTCACTTCTATTATTGGATATTTCGCCAAAATGAGTTAGTCCAAAAGTGAAATTGTGATGATTTAGACAGTTATGTGGTAGTCCGGTTAGAGCCATATAACACCATTAAAAAAGTATGTTTTTTATGTTTTATTACTGGATTGTTACATTTTAGCGGTTGGTATGTGATAGTGCATATATAGTAATGATGAGTTACAGTTTCCAGTCTCAGCTTAGACTTTTGAGAGGGTTACAAATAATTTTGAGTATTAAACCGTTGACTCATTAGTTATAAAACATTGCGGGTGTGATGCAGAGTTGGGCAGGGCACAGTGCCCAGTGCCCATTTTCAGTGGGCACCTGGGCACTTGGGCACAGGGCACAGTGCCCAGTGCCCATGTGGCCATGTGCCCAATGATTTTGGTGTGCCCAGTGCCCAGGTGGCCATGTGCCCACCGATTTTAGTGTGCCCAGTGCCCATGTGGCCATGTGCCCAATGATTTTGGTGTGCCCAGTGCCCATGTGGCCATGTGCCCACTGAATTTGGTGTGCCCAGTGCCCAGGTGGCCATGTGCCCACTGAATTTGGTGTGCCCAGTGCCCAAGTGGCCATGTGCCCATTAATTTTGGTGTGCCCAGTGCCCAAGTGGCCATGTGCCCACTGATTTTAGTGTGCCCAGTGCCCATGTGGCCATGTGCCCATTGATTTTGGTGTGCCCAGTGTCCAGTGGGCCAAAAATGGCCCACTTTAGCTATGGGCACAGTGCCCAAGTGCCCATTTAAGGTGGGCACTGGCCCACTTGTACACTTGGGCACTGTGCCCAGTGCCCAAGTGGCCATGTGCCCACTGAATTTGGTGTGCCCAGTGCCCAGGTGGCCATGTGCCCACTTAATTTGGTGTGCCCAGTGCCCAGGTGGCCATGTGCCCACTAAATTTGGTGTGCCCAGTGCCCAAGTGGCCATGTGCCCACCGATTTTAGTGTGCCCAGTGCCCAGGTGGCCATGTGCCCAATGATTTTGGTGTGCCCAGTGCCCAGGTGGCCATGTGCCCACCGATTTTAGTGTGCCCAGTGCCCAGGTGGCCATGTGCCCACTGATTTTAGTGTGCCCAGTGCCCATGTGGCCATGTGCCCACTTAATTAAGTGTGCCCAGTGCCCAGGTGTACCAGTGCCCAGTGCCCTGCCCAACTCTGGTGTGATGGTGTAGACTTGGCATTCAACCACCACCACTGCGCTGCACGCGTCGTGACAAAGTCAATAACATTGTACATCGTAATGTATCATAATGAAAATTAAACTGCAGGCCACACTCAAATGACTAAAACTTATAGCTTCTTTTATATAGGTAAGACGTCCAACGTCCGTCAACTCTAAATTCTCGGATATACTCTCGAAATCATGTTCTCGTATTCTTTATCACATTCACACACAGGTACACATGCATTCTTAAAATCATTCTTGGCAACAAGTTTACAACTAAATGCAACGACTGAATGCATAAATTTATGTTACAAAGAGTAACTGAATTTAGGAGCTTAATGTTGTGATAATTGTATCCATTTCACAATCTCTACAGATAGCGCTTAAGATTAATGTAATTTGTAATACATCATGCATCCACGTGTCTGAAACTTCAGTTTCTGTTAGGAATCTTTGTTTTGTGTGTAGCAAAGGAGACTATTGTATATCATTATCAATAGTATTAATACACATTAATTTATATTTTCATATAACGTTATATAAACTTTCGAAACTGTATTACCTAAATCGGAAATGCCTTTCCAGCTTATTTACATTTTTTGCATCACAATACATTTTATTTACAAGTATGTTGTGGTTTTTATGTATTGTTACATATTATTTACTTTTGTAGTATAGAATTGAACATTTCCTGACGGCTCAAGTCCAGCTCGACCGTGTTTTAAACTAGCGATAAGTTAACTAGCTACTTCATACGAAATATCTTTGCTGACAGATATAAATAATTGTGTGCATATAATTTAAGTTTTTATTCTACACCCTTTTATTATTACTCTCGAATGTCTACCGAAATAGATGCTCATCATGTACTTAACATTATCTACAAACCGTTGGTATTGGTATACCTGACTATCTACGAACCATTTAACATCAACCAGTAACTAAATTCATCCTAAATTTTAGTTGACCTAATGTATTACATACAATAAAATTATTCAATCAAACGCAATAGTGATCATCTTTCCTTTCTGAAATGACAGACTATAAAAATCGTAAGATTTTTTATGCATTCCATTTCATTCACTTTCAGGGTTTTATGATAATGCAGCAAAGTCACTCGGAGGAAACCTTAATTTTTCATCTCTGCTAATATACTGGACTGGATAATTTTTTGTTCATTTGACGCATTGTTCATGGGAGGCGGTTGGTAGGAAATTTGATACGAGAATTTAAGGTCTCCTTGTCGTTTTCTCAGGTTAGCTAGCATCGTATATAATGAATTAATTCGTATATTATAGCCTTGAGCTAACTGGCTGGCTTGGCTTATTCAAGTAACATCAGAGAGGCATTATTTGTTCCTTCAGGGATTTTCTTGCTTCGTTGCTTCATATCCAACAAAACATTGCAGATACCTTGCTTACCCGTGCTATTCTTGATGTAGGGAATGTATCTGTATCAGCAAATGAGTTTTCTCTAATTCCCTACGATTCTAGAGGTAGCAAACAACTTCCGAGTTAACAAGATAATTGAATGAATCCAAGAAGAAATTCTAATGAAATGAGACCCAGAACCCCTCTTAATGCAATGGGTACTATAAAATGGGAACTTCTCAAGAACATTCTATTCTATAAAAAACGACACACTGCATCCGAACAACATCAGATTACGCTTAAGTGCATTCGGTAGTTGAGTAGCGAGGTTGATGGGAGTACGCGAACATTCTGTCATTCATGAGAACAAGTAAAAACACAATTGAGAAATTACAAGTGGTTTTTGCAATTCTAAACTACATCCAACTTTCGGATTCTCGCAACATTATACTGTGCCAAATTGTTTCTCGTTTTATTTAACTCCCTAAAATTGAAGAGTCGAGTCGATTTTATTGGAGCGCAAGAAAATGTATTCAGCATGACTTAAACAATGTATAATCAACATATTTGAATTCTCTTTAGGTCTAACTAGGTTTACGTTTATAAGGCTCCACGTGTGCATGGACTGGAGCTTACTGCATAAACTTATATCTTCGGTTCACATCATATAATATAACTTAGAAAAATATGCTCACAAGGTATGTTGTAATTTTGGACTAAAAATTTTCGAGTCAGTTTCAGTTTTTTTTCAATTTAAAATTAGCATTGAAAAGGAAAAACTCGTCAAAATATAATTACAACTACTAAAGAAGGAATACAGGTGATGTTGGATGGATATATTTTTTAAAGAAATTTAATAAAAATTTAATTTAGAGAAATGGGAAATGCTAATTTTTGCAACTTCACAACCGATGTCGTCCTTTTGGTTTAATGAATAGTATGCTATTTTTGCTCCTCGTTACTTCAATTATGGGGAAGTAGTTTTACTTACATAACGTTTATCAGTAAGTTTTTTCATACTCTAAAAGCAACAAGGAGATGGAGCAACAACAACAACAATGAAGAGCAACAAGCCAGTTCAGTGCCTTCAAAAGAAACGTTTTTTTTAGCTCAAGGTAAAGTTGTTCGACGCAAAACGGTACTTAAACATTAAGAATAATAATGTTTTACCTAGAATAGGATAATAAACCGTCTCCAAATTATAATTATATCCAGAGTGAGTGCCACTTGGCCTTTCGATATCAGTTTCCTTTGCTACATACCAATAATAATCCCAAGAACACTCAAATCAAAAGTAATGCCATTTCCAATACAATACATACTACCAATTGTGCCATGCACTAGCACTTAACACTGTGATAGAAATACAAGTTTAAGTGCTTTATAATTTGGTTTACTAATATTATAGTTGTTGCAGGTAAAACTGAAAACCTTCATAAAAATTATCTCATCTCATGTTCACTTTTGTTTGTGTCATGAAAATAGCACCGAGCATTTGCGTTAATATTGTATGTATGTAGCCCAAAGCCCAATTCATTCTTCCTACGAATAACATTATTAGTAACCAAGTTTTGTTACCTCATATTTTTTTTAGCAAAGTGTACTATATATAGCGAATCTTATGCTATATACATATAATTCTACGTTACAGTTTTTGTAATAATGGTAAAATTCTCAAATCTTATTTACAGCGCAGCGTAGACTACTCCAATCAGTATGTAATTATTTTATGTACATATTCATGTTTGAGGCGATGCGAATGACTGTATAAAACTTATGGCACCGAATCATCTAAAGCAGCAGTCATCTTTAAATTCGCGATGCATATTCTCCGCTTCAATTTTCCAGCTTTCGTCGTACTGATCAATATCTACAGCGACGAATTTACTTTTATAATGGGCTTTTGGTTCGGTGTCTTCATCTGTGAATGGAGTTTGGGTGTATGTTTTATGATAGTTTTCTTTGTTGTAAAAAACTCAAATAATAATAATGAATGCATGCAATCTGTTTTCCTCTTCGACATCCATAATCCATTTGCAGTGGGAGATGAGAAGAAGCAATTCCAATGAATACGGAAATGACGAGTCGCTCCTTTTACATAACGGAACAAAATGCCATTCCATCATTCATAATTTCATGCATCAGGAATGCTTGACTTTCCATGTAAACTGCGTCATTTAGTTCACCACCCGAATCTTGTTGACGAGCCAAAGCCTGCAAGTTAAAAACAGAATTATTTAATTAATTAGGAAATCAAAATTGTAAAATAACATAAGTGGGGCATCATGAGTTTGCCTATTTAGGTATGTATGTACCAATTCGCTAACAAAATCCAGTCCCATTCATATACATAAATAACGTAGATGTGCTTGTTTTTAGTTTATCCTTAACTAAGTAATTAATACTATTTTCATCATTCTACCAGTTGTTATCTACTGCGGTCATAAAAAACACCCAGTTTAATGCTCTGACTATTTCGCACATACACATACACAGACACACTTCCCTTGTTTTTAGGTTTCACAGATGGAAGCTCATATTGATCGCTCGAGTGATGTTATGTAGGAAATGACAGAGGATAAGAACGAAGCTGAAATGTAGTTACTTATACTATATTCAGGTTTTCATAAGGCTTCCATAAAATTCACAACTAGTTTTATACTATATAGCGGGGACCAGACAAGAGATTGGTTGGAAGTTGAAATCCTCAGAGATGATGATGAAGAATGAGATTATTTGCAATGCTACAGTTTAGTTTTCTTGGAATGACTTGCTTTATAATGCCCTGCTACCTTGTCTTAAGACAAACTGTGGTTGGGTGGTTAGAAGGTGTGTGGAGGAGAAAAGCGTGATCATCTAAACTTCCTGGAAAACGTGTATCATTATAGCCTACTGGAATTCTACTTTATGTTGCAAAACTAGGTAGAACAAAAATACATGCATTACACAAAAAAAAATGCCTTGTCAAATGTATCTTCACATCCTTGTATCTGTCTAAACATGTCTTTCCAAACTTTTTTTCAGAGAGGAAGGGAAAAGTCTTTATTTGAACATATTGTTGCTCAATTCACTCCTCCTTTTCTTGAGAATATTCTTTCGTTGCCTTACGCAAATCTTGTTTTGTTATTCTCTTTAAAATAGTTGTTGTTTAACTCAAGCTTATGGCCAGCTTGTTTTTACGTTAACTACATGTAAGTAAGCCTGGGATGAAAAGAATCCAGGTATTTTGTCACGGAAAATCCATGTCAATCCCATTTTCTTCGTATTTCCATCCGCTTCCAGAAGAGTTTAACGAAGGAAGCAGACGTACTTAACTAAGAATCATGAAACAACACGTGACACTTACTTGGACCAAAATTGAGCAAAGTAATGGCAAAATAGCAGCAAGTTCCCATTACTTCTAAGTCTAACTACTACTATGGACTTATAAATATTTACACGTACGTGTACTTATTAGCTTGCAAAGCCACAACATTCTTTAATATACATTTTTAGGCGATAAAATCCCAGACAGCTTTACGTTAAATTACCTTATAGTCTCAAAAAAATACAGTGCAGTGATTGGTATCTGGAGTACCTCCCAATTTGTAGTTAGAAATGGTTGAAGATAGTGCTGCTCAAATGCAGATTTTCAACGTGAAAAAAAGATATCACTTATGTAAGCTTCTACGCTGCAGTTTTATTGCAAATTTCCTGCAGTTACTTGCAAAATGATTTATACATCAAACAATAAAGTGATTCCCATAAAAACGACGATTTTTGCTTATGTACAAAGTGTATAAAATATATGAGTGAAATTTTCTTTGCAAATAAAATATGAATTCCTACTGCAAATACTTAAATTGCCAACTAACCTCATTATTTATTTTATACATTTTATTTCAACTCCATAAGATGCAAGAGTGCCACCTTGTTAAACAAAAAGGTAAGATGACAGGACGAAAATCTCTCATATTTATCTAAAGAATCTTACTTTCCCCCAATTCCAGTAAGACCCATATATATAGTTGTAGGGGTATAGAAAAATTTGTTTGTAGCTCAATAGGTGAGTAACAATGACCTTGATGCCTTTATCACGAGCGTTTCAGGTATGAAATGGAAGCTTTCATTTTGTATTATATGTATTCATGCCTGGGAACTGAACGAGAGCCCTTCCAGTTTCCCTTCTTTTATGATTCCATTAGAGTTTCCACTTTCTTTTATTCCATGGTTTTTTACCTCATGACAAGAGAATCTCTTGGGAAAAGCGGGATACGCCATGGCATGGCACGCCATTGTTTTGGATTTTTATGATACTACACTACACGACTACTAGAACATTCTCTCACCATTGAGTGTGTGTAACCCCGATGAAAGAGTGTGAAATGTATTCGTTTCGTACGTGCACACGTATTGAATCTCATCATCACCATGATCATCAAGACGTATAGTAGGACCATTACATGCATACACAATACACATAACTTGTGGGTGTAATAAAGCTCACACAAGCAAACAATAACATAGCATCCCATCACATCCTAATACAAAGACCCGAGGGAAAATATCCCCCCAAAAAAATTCCTGCCTGACACGAGGAGAGACGAGAAACTACTTTCACCTTCATTTTTTTCTAAAGTTAAATCCATTTCTTGTCACATCATAATGGCGATGTTCCATCCTATTGCCAATAACGAAGCGGAAAAGTATTATAGGATATATAACATCAATTGTTCGTTGTTCGACTCCCATTCACATCGTCGGAATAATATTTAGCCGAGCAAAGAATCTATATAGATTCAACTTCTCGAGTAATGAAACTTTTCGTCTCGCATAATTTAATGACTTTAAAAGCACTTGCTTTGATTTCATTCAAGTATATGAGAGTGAGAATAAAAGTCTTTTGGTTTTGTATGGATGATGGTGTGCTCCAAATCCTCCCCAACTTGATTATTTTGTCTTGGTTTTTTTTGAAGTTTTGCATACAAATAATAAAGCATAAATTAAATAGTAAAAATGGAAGTAGGAAACTTTCCAAATTAATGCAAATGTTTAGTCATTATTACAGGCTTTCGACGTGGAAGAGCAATTGCATTGAAGAAAAAAATTGGGTTTTCAAGTTTTATGCATCATATTATTCTCAGATACTTATGAAATTATTACATAGCCCATTAAAAGTTATAGAAACAAATATATTATGTGCATGTCTGTGTAATTTCAGCTTCAGGGTTACATATTATAACTTTTCTAACGAATTTACCTTCTGTTTCACATTATTACCTTTCGAAATAAAACATTTTCATAACCTATTTTGTGAAAACGAATAAAATTAATTCCCTGATAAAATATCAAAATCACAAGGCTGTCAAGCTTACATGTTTAAAAGTTACTTTTAAAGGAGCAAAACCGCAGCAGTGCATAGTATATGCGGTTTTCTAGTGACATATGGTTTGTGTTAAACTTTGGTTCAGATATAATGGTTATTCGAGGATTATTATGACTTATTCAATCTTTTATTTGCGTAGTTTTTCAATTAAAAATTAGTGTATGAAAGTAATAATGACCTCTCAACATGAAAAGTCATATAAGTATGTCAACTAAGGTCGAGTAGTTATTACTCCTTTGTGTTGCGCACAACCGTTAATGTCTGATTTACAAAATTACCGAAGCGGAAACTCGTGATGTCAATATTGTCATTTTTCAGACATGCAAGGAGAAAGTTATACAAATGAAAGAAACTACGCAGTAACGTATGCATGTATCACACCACTCACTCAACACAGTCCCTCTCGTAAATACATCAGTATTATTTCAAGTGCTGATTCACCAGCGTTTTGTCATGATGTGTTATCTGTTAGTAATAATCAATTTGTTGTTATTATTACAACTGTCTACGTCTATTTCTATTTTTGGTTGGTCCTGATAGATCTGATTTATTTTTTTCACCTCCCAGCAGAGAGGAAAGTACAAAAACTTTCTTTCCATTTGAAAAAGTAACAACACCAGAACTTTCTTACCGCAACTGCTAACTGCCAACTTTTCTCTTTCATTTTCCCTCAAATGTGTTCTGCCTTAACACAATTTTCCTTCACCAACCAACGAACGACGGCTGTTGCGTCTCCAATTCCTTCTCACACACATTTCTCAAACACAAAGAGAGTATTGATGTAAACAGATGTGGGTGCGAAACTCATACTTGCCGTCATTTGTTCCATTTTCTCATGTGTCAATAATGCCAACATGGAAAAGGATGGAAAAGTAATGTATATAATGTTTTGTATGTTCTGTAAAACAATATTTTGGAAACTGCATCATCAGGTATCATAAAAAACACAAGTGCTAATGCACATAAAACAACGTTTATTTTAATGGGTTTATATCTTTCGTCGTCATTCTGAAAAGAGCCAGACAGTTTTATGTGCTAGAAGCAAATTGCATTACATTTCATGACATTAGTAGTTGGTGATTTGATGCTGATGTCAATGTCCCAAACTGACGGAAATGGACTGGCTGGCAATTCCAGTGAAAGTCTCAAACTGACTATATATACGAAATCGAATATCGACGAACCAATAGCATATAATATATATTATGCTGCGCGTGAACAAAATGCTAAAAGCATTGTTGTACCTACTACAAGATTTGCGTGGGCTTCTGTTATGTTTTCTCTTAATGGAATGCCAGTGGTTGTAAGAAGACGTTAACAAAGACAAGGAAAGGGTTGCTCAATACTCATGCTACTGACGATGTTAGTTGCCAGATGCAGCTGCTGTTTTTTTGCTTAAAACAAGACACAATGTTTTATGTTATGTTATTTCTCTATAGAGGAGTCCCTTTTACTAAACTTTCATTGTAGCGTTCAGCTTTACATTGTGCAATAGATTTTCTAAAATCATTTCAATTTTCATTTTGCACTCGATGTAATGTCGCCATCGCTTTTGTGTATGTGCAGTTGGGGACAACTTTATAAAAGTTTCTAAAAAACGGGATGGTTGAAAAAGGGTGGTCCCAAGAGTGACTTCATTCTCTGCACTCCAGAAGAAAGCCAAGTTTCACTGGAATCCTATTGAATGTAGTTGTGTGCGGTTCCTTCTTGTCAATAAAATAACAATGACCTTCAGTGGGATTTCTTCTATTTTTGGAAGTTGACAGGAAAGTATCTATAAAGAGCCATGAGAGTTTGTTCTTGGTTCTATTTGACTAAAGTTTTTTTCCCTTTTCTTCGTCTTGATCTTCAGGCTACGTGTAGTTGAACGGGAGGAAAGTTTTGCGTATTTATCCAATTTTGTTATAATGTACTTTTTTAAATAGTATGCATGCATGCATGTACAAAGAAAGATGGAAAATTCAATAAAAATTTCAACATTTTTCGCTTTCCCTACTATAGTATATATTTTATGCTTCTTCGATTCTCGCTTTACATTTTTTATCTTTTTCCCATCTTTCCTACAAAAAATACTGAAATCTTTGTGTGCATTAAATTGAAAAGATGGGACAAGAAAGAAAGATTTTCCTGTTTCGCTATATCGATTGTCCACAAAAGTTGGATAACATTTTTACAATGAAACGACAAAAATATGACAGCTTTTTTTCTGATCCCCTGATTTTCCATCCCCGGGATGCTTCAGGCTGTCATAAAAATTATTCTGTTGTGACACGGAGAAGCAAGCGACGCATACATTATTTAGCGTGTGTGTATACAAAAATATTTGAAAAGATATTCGCTACAAGTCCTAGTGTAATTGTTGTCAAAATTCAAAAGACGGCGAAATAAAAACGGTGAGTTTGCCATATAAGTTTTATGCACAAGCTACTTACTAGTTTCATTCTTCCGTAGGCATTCAAAAACGTTTTAAATTTTAGGCAACAAAGAATATCAAAGACTACCGAAAGGAAAATGCTTCTTCGATTTTCTATTTAGTTTGTATAAAATTCGACTTACGTAACGGTAATCTATTGCTAATGCCAAAATAATGGGCACATGAAAACTTAAAGCATGAAGTTTATCAAAAACCATATAATTCGTATTTTCAACATGTGACGGAAGTAAGTTGAGTACTACAGTATGTCTATAATTATATGTATAGCATAACGTACGTACTAAACACTTACATTTAGTTATACAATATCCTGACTTTAAGGTTTAAATACATATAAGCCCAAAATCCTACTCATTGTCAGTTTTCGAAAACGCACAGCTGCAAAATAAATAGGACCAGTCTTTTCATCTCTTCATGCACAGACCGACTTAACTTTACAAAATATACTCACTCTGAGCGGATCCAACTTGAAAGGCAAGTCAAGTACGAGTAATCCAATTTGGTTGTATTCCCATGAAAAAATATCAACTCTTATGTAATATGCACTAAAATTTGGAAAAATCATTTTGATGAAATCCTATTACCCTAACTCTCTCTCTCTCTTTCTTTCTCATCATGTAATTATTGGTGTATGCAAACGTACTACATCTCATCTCGGTTTTAGTATCGTT
The DNA here is from genome assembly GCA_964034955.1 of Orchesella flavescens. Classification (NCBI taxonomy): domain Eukaryota; kingdom Metazoa; phylum Arthropoda; class Collembola; order Entomobryomorpha; family Orchesellidae; genus Orchesella; species Orchesella flavescens. The sequence goes on along the minus strand of OZ035954.1, from coordinate 28,132,976 downwards.
TGCTCATCGATTTCCCATTATCTCGTTCCAGAAAAAAACGTTTTTAAAATACAAAGTTTTTCCCACTTTCATCGAGCACAACATAAAAACGCTCTTTTACCTTACATCTCAAACAGGTCAAGGATCAAACTACTTTTTCTATTTTTAAAGATACTATTTGTCGATCGATCCCGTTGAAGTGGTGCAGCTATTTCCTTAAAAACATCTCGATTATGTGTCAACATACCACTTTTTGTACCAAATAACCTTAAATCGAGAGTTACATTATTAAATGTTTACTTTTGCTGCAAGCCAAACGCAAACAATAAGAATTGTATGTGTATTGCTGGTAGGAGATTTTTTTGAAGGAATCAAAACTAAATCTGACAAAAGACCCCGTTCACGTAATAATGAATTCACTCAACACGTGAGGACAATGCTATAATATGTATAGTCTAGCTATTACAAAACGTATAATGTTCAATAAGAACACGAATTTTCCAGTTGTAAGTAAAGTAAAAAAAAGAGCTGGTTTCATTTCATATGGTATACGGTGCCAACAATAACAGCGGAAAACATAAAAAGTCAAAAGTATATCGTTCAAGGATGTTCAAGAAACGAAAAACATCCACAAAGTGCAAACTTTCTTTATTCTCCGAACCAAACCCACTTTACTCCAAGCGAAAATGAGATGAGCTTTCACTACAATATATTATTCTCCAAGATAAATGTTTTCCCAATCTCGATTCAATTCCTAGAGGGTAAGAAAGCCCTCAAGAGTGATGATAAGTATGAACAAGAACAAGTCCTTCAAATGCAAATAAGAAACTAACTTGAACTTTCTAATATTGTTTTTGAAAGGCAATGAAGTGGATGGGATTTTTTTTAAGTTTAAACACTTTCTAATTCCCACTTTCTCTTTAAAAAATACAAAATTTTAACTAAAAGTTTGGAAAACTTTTTGGGTGCAAAGTTTAGAAAACTCGACGACTTCTTCATTTAAAAATCGCGTAAATTCTTCACATCAAATTTAAAATATCATCTGTCACTGAAATCCAATGCATTATGCATCACGCAACAATGAAAAAAATGTGAAAATGAGATGAAACTACGCTGCAGCAGCGTTTGGCATCCAACTCGGGGGAACCATTCGTATTGCATTTGAAATTTCCTGTTTCGTATTTGAGAAAGGAAGACGAGTATAAAAAGTTGAGTACTGGAAAGAAGGAAAAGGACCATCTTGCGCAAAATTTATGTTTAAAAATGTGGAACTTGCAAATTTTCCACTTGAGATCGTCAACTTTTCATCTGAGAATCCTGAGCACTATATGCTGTGCTGTGATATGATTTCAGCCAGTATCTATGTATATAACAAGTTTTTATGGCCAAACATTTTTATCCTAGCATTGGGAAAAGGATGGTATCGCATTTAGTATACTAATCAGAGAGCCCAAAGGAGCCGTGGTCATATATCGCACATCTGCTACAAGCTACGTTTGATGAAAACAAAAACTTTTGCAATTTAATCTCCTCCGAGGGAGAAATTGTAGATAAAATTTAAGAATTAATAACATACTGAGTACAAAAAATACTGGGTTTTTGTGCAAACTCCTTTAGAAAATGAAGAAGGAAAGTATTACGCTCCCTACGGAAAGTGTTAAAACACTACTAGTTCTATATATAATGCTGTAGTTTAAGTTATTGGTAAGGGATAGCTGAGAAAGTGTTACTTATAGTCAGGTCTATGAGAACATACATATTGCGTCTTCGTCACTTTCATAGAACGTGTTGAAAATGGTAAATGAATGTGCTAATGTGGCCCAGAAAGAGATTACAAAGGAGAGGGTGTTCATATTGTGCCATAGGATTTCCTTTCTTGAGAAATTAAAAACAAGAAAATATACCCGGAAGGGCACTCCCAAGATGATAAATCAAGTTCTCAAGGAAGATGTAATGATGCATCTTTCCTAGCTATGTAAATATGTGACCTACGACGTTTTGAATGAATTTAACATTGAGTTTGGCACATCTGAAATGTTGCGCTGTGTTGTTAGGGTACCTTTCAAAAAAGTGGAAGTGTTGGTTGAATGTTCTCAAGATGTTTCACAGTCGGACAGACAGACGTACACAATTTACATTTCTAATATGCAGCAATCTACATTGAAAAACTTACATACAAACGGAAGGACGCTTGCACATGTTTTACAGTGTTGGAAAGTAAAGTGTAGCTTACGCATATCTACACGTAAGTACTCAAACACTAATAGAAAGAGCACAGGAAGAGTATAACATATAATTATACAATATAAACAAACATTTGCATTATAGGTAGGTAGTGATTATTATTTACTAACGAACTTTTCAGGGCCATTCTGTGTAACACAATATAATTCATTTTTTCCACACGGGATCATGAGTAAAGACGCGCTGGGCTGTGTGTAATATCATTCTTACATGCTGTACTACAATATTGCATAAATTGGAGTTGAATGAATATATCCCATATAATATTTCGCTTCCCTTCGCTAAAAAAATTCATTACACACAATTTCTTTCCTCCATTTGGATACATATCAGTGCAGTGAAGGGAAATAAGGCATTTCTTGAGGTTGAAGATAATTAAAATCGCCGAAACAATTCCAAGAACTGGAATGGAAGCAACCAAAGCACACGAAATGAATACATGACAAACCCTTGTAATATTCTTTACATTAATGTTCTCTCAAGACAAGAAAGGAAAGGGTAACGTGTAATATGATTTTATTTTTGACGAAAATTTAGATATTGCGTACCCAATCCATTCATCTACCTGTACCAGGTGAAAGGAAGCTCAACCTAATAATATTCCGCCTTGGTGCACAATCAACTATAAGATGCTATACGGTTCGCCGATGCTTCAATAATAAATGCACATGTTGAAGACATTGATTCATATATTAGCATTCTCATCTATTTTCCAACAGCTTTCCTTTGAATAATTTTGGATTTTAAAATGAGTTTTTCACAACAATTACATATGTGCATGCGTTACCATTTCTTGCTTTATCATCGAACCACCGACCAGGTAATTTGAATAGATAAATTCTGCTTACAAGATTTCCAATAAGCTTGGGAATACAAAGAATCATAAGACCACAATTTTGTACCCAAATTTTGTATCTTATTCTGTTCTCAACGCAAAAGGTTCCTATTTCTTATCATTGAACACTTCCGTGCAGGCAGTGGAATGCGAGTTGATTGAGTCTGTTGCCCTTAATCTAGTATATTTTTTATGTCTCCACTCCACCTTTTCCCCGAATTTTTTGCATTATGTACTTTGTTGTTTTTGTACTTTTTATAACTCAAAAACACGTATCAAACGATATTTCATGAATATAAAACTCATATATTATTGCAGATCTCTCACACAAAAATACATGGTCATACATATATGCATACTAAAGTGCACCCTCTGAATCCTAATGTTAAATGCTTTTGCATGAAGGGATCATGATGATAATCATTATCAAGTCACAACATACATGATCCTACTACAATACTTTTCTATTATTATGTGTTGCCAACTTTGAGCAACAAATTTGGATAACACAGAAAAATAATGATGTAAAGTTTCATCTACGCTTTCTTCCCATTTCTCTTTTCTTCTCGTCTCAAATATTTGGTTGTTAGCATACTTAAATAACCTCAAGAAACAAACATTTTGTTTGAGTTTAATTTTTTTTCTCAAGATGAAAAATAAATATACATAGCAAACATCCAAACTAAAAAAGGATAGATTAAGATACACGAGTGGAAAAGGAAAATACTTGGAATTTTCCAAGAAGAGGAGGAAGTTGAACATGAAAGAAGAATGATTTTCTCTTGAAGGCACTTCCAATGTCTTTGACTACATGAATCTTGTACAGGACAGGATGGCGATAGAAACATTCTATCATTGTCAAACTACAAAGATGCCTATGTCTCTCAACTCCATAAGTTTACACAATATACACCATGTACTTCATAAAGACAACAAATGTATTTCGTTTTCTTTGTGTGTGTATATATATATACTCATATTATAAAAGAAAGCGCAGACAAGGATCTTATCTTGGTTGAGAGTATTTGTGCTAATGGCAATGAGGCAACGAAAAGTTGACTTTTCTTCTGCCATAAACGTTAATACCCCCAGTCTAAGTACCTCTCTGAACCAATAACTTTTTCTCCTTTGAAGAAACCCATTACTAACTTCCTTTCTCTTCTTCTTTGCCCGTCACCATCCAGTGAACTACATGCATACAGCAATCTGAGGGGAGTCGCTTATTCTGGCGCTTCACACTCCAAACTCCAACCGAAAACTTAGTATAAGCATAGAAATACATTGCATTGTTTTCAACCTCAGATGATACGTATTTTTTTGGAAATATAGGTGTATGTACCACTTGTGTGGTATGTAGAAAGCGGTGCTGCCATTGCCATTGCTTATGCTATGAAGAGAGACCAAGTTACAAGCTTACGGAATGTTTGGCATTAAAAACTTCTTTTTTTCTGTGGTAGAGAAATGATGATCATTAACAATGGGAAAATAAAAAAAAACTTTTACCTTTCTTCGACGAACAACTATACATATACGTGATGTGTGATGAGCTAAGTTAACGCGGAAAATTATGTTCGTACCTCTTAGTTTCTTTCCAATTACTATAGGACTTTTAGAAGGCGGCCACTTGATAATAAGGAGGGAGAACGAAAAAAGTTTAGAAACTATTGTACTTTACCTGGCATTTGGAGCAGTGACAAATCATATCGTTCGAAGAGTCACTCAAAAATGCCGGATGAGATGACACAGTCCGCAGACCGTTACTTCCTGGAGTGCTCACATTGCTGCCCGTAATTAATGGAGCACCTCCGGTGGTTGTGGGAACTGAGCTCATGTAATTTCCGGTGTCCAAGCTCTGTGTCCCACGAGGAAGATTGTACCGATTGTTTCCATTCACCAGAACCTTTGAATTCTTTCCTTTGGGTGCCAAGTGGACCTTGTTCATTGCTGCTACTGCTTGATGGTATGATGGTGGACTGACATGAGTCTGTATAGATAGGAAAATAAAAAGGAGAAAGTAGGTGGGGTTAAAAGTTATATAAGTCAACCTTAAAACACACATGTTTTGATGATGAAAAAGTAATATTGTCAGTTCATACTTTTCCCAGTTTTACCTCAGTAATAGCTCTAGAGTATGGTGGTGGAGGTGACGGGATCGGTCCATTATTGGTCGTGCTTGCAACTGATGGAACTGGTGATGCAATAGACGATTGTCGAACTTGTGGTTGAAGAGGTAGGGATGGTGCTGGGGAAGGAGCTGTGATGGTGCTGCTGCTTCCACTCTGAGGAGAACGATAGTTCCGATAGAGTGCTTGCTCATCACTCATTCCAGGTGGTGCCATTGTTGGAACTGTTGTTGGTGTTCCAGCTGGTGATCCTCTAGAGAATGGTGGTAAATCACCTAGTGAAAGGAAAAGTCATTATATTAAATTAGTATTGAAAATAATATACGAAACAAGTATTCATTTCAGGAAATATTAATGAGAAGCACAACCACCAAATAAAATTGGGGAATGGCTACCGTTAGGTTAAAATATGCTACCCTTTTATTCTCCCTGAAACATGAAGTTATAAGAAGAACAAATGCAAAAAGAAAACATGAAATTAGTGGTCGTTAAAATAAGGTATCATGCATATATTTGTTTCCATATTATGTTTTATGTTGCCCTTGTGGTAATGCTTCAATATCTCACTCTACCACGCTTTCCAACACCAAATGAATTTGTTATAGAATTAAATAAAAAGACACAAAGTATTTCCTACTAGAGTATTTCATGTGAATAAATATGGACACAAGATTACTTTGAAGGATACATCATTAGTAGAAAAAATTCAAAAGGGCTTTGTCTCTATCAAACGATAAAACTTTTAAATTACTGTTTAGTCCAAAATTCAGGTAGAGCCGAGCAAAAATGACAAAATGTCAAAAACAAAGTTGCATTCAGGCATAAACTATTCAGCAGATTTCATATAGTTTTGCAAGTATATAAAGTGCTTTCACTATATCTACATATGGCTTCATGTAAATGTTGGCACGTTTTCAGGAAAAGGTTAGAATTATTGTTGCAGTAGTTTAATAGTATGCAACATGCAAGTAAGTGGAAAGGAAAGTAGAAGGTCACGTCCCATAGTTCCATATGTCACATATTCAAAAGGTACTCTCCCTGATTAATTCAATTCTCAATGGTCATAATCTTACAGCAATCACAATTTTATGTTGTAGTAAGTAGTACTCAGCCAGTGCTCACAAAAACCCCTTGTACTGAAGGACAAACCTGCACTAAAAAGACTTCCTTTTGAGGCAAACTATCCATTGCATATACCATTATACTTAAATACAAAAGGCGAGAACAAAGGAAGCTCTCAAGGAAAAGCTCCCATGACATTACACTTCAGGGACAAATGTGTCCAAGAGGTTCCTCAAAACTGAGGGAATGAAAGTGAAAAAGAAAAGTTTTTCCTTCATATACATATGTAGTAGTGTGTAGTTTAATATATAAGTGTTTGATGTTTGTGAAAATTTTATACGGTAGTGTTTTTATTTCTTCGACAATAATATGAGCACTACTTGATATAGCTTCCACTTCAAAAAGTACATGAGAGATACGTGAACAAGTCCTTGCTTTTCCATTCTCGTAGTTCATGTTTATTCCAAGGGCTGGTGCATTAATGCTCAGTCCACCTTTTCAAAACAGGCAGTTATGTAAATAATGTAGAATGGCACCATCATCATAACATTCTCCTGGTCTTTTAAAAGTACTCGTATGAAGTTGGGAAACTTTTTGTTTTAATCCTTTTACTAAAACACGACAAGCATCTGATTTGGGTACTTTACTATATGCACTACTGCTCCTTCATGTTCTCTTTTCCCACTTATATTAAGATTTTTGGTGCTGATATTACAAAAGTCCAGAGCAAGTGTCGACAGTGAAATAGGTTCCCTAATTTTACCCTTAGCGCTCGTTTTCGAAATGTCAAAGTGATACTTTTTGTTTCATAAAATAATTATTACTTTCTTTTCATTGTATGTGGCCTGTGGTGTGGTGTTGTATATGGCTACCTTATCAATTTGCACGCACGTGTTCATGTTTTAGTGCATTTTTCATTTCATTATTTTTACACCACACAGAATCACACAATGCCTGAACTAATTACTGAGTATAACTAGAAAGGGCAGAGCTTGAAGTTTGAGGACAAATTGACTGCTACAAACTTTTTGCCCTAAGCTAACATTGAACATCTTGCATCGTTTGCGTTTGTTGCTGTTCATTATCAATTCAACATACGCCATATTATACTGTATGCACTATATGCAGTCACCTTCACAATGTAATTACTCCATTCTTCTGAAAACTAATTTGCTTTGTATTTTGTACTTCATTAAAACGGCCTTGTTACTGTATATCATAAAGTTAACCGTATTGGTAGGGACATGGACAGGGTTTGATACACGAATATAAATAGTATGCTGTTTCGATAAAAAACAGTATCTGTTTCAGTGAAACATCCAGCAAGTGAATGGCATTACTGCTAAATAAAATGCTCGTTCTTTTTGTGTTTGATTATTTTTTTTACACTCACGGTCAGATGGAAATTTAAAAACAACATACTCTCGTGTTCTGAGGATTATAAAGGCTAAATAATGCTTAAAGTATTGAGTGCATGCACTTTGCACTTTTGCTAGTGAGGATGATGTTCAATATGTTCTATCGATTTAAAAATAGTTTCACTCATTCATGAATACCTGTATCAGCCTTCTAAAGTCTAATAAAAAAATCGTAGTCCTCTTTTCTGTTCCCAATTACGTTAAAAGCCTCGGAGTTCAAAGCTCAAAGCACTTTGAAGGTGGTTTAAAAGGATTCAGAAGACTGTCTGTGAAATCGCATCCTGCTCAATGTGGGTTAAGTATGCTTTATGGAAACTTTTGGTTCGTATAGTGGCCTTTCATCCTTCCTATAAAACAATTTAATGTGTATATGCCTGCCAATTTTTAAGGGCCAAAAAGAAATTTTATTCATTTTGTTTCAAGTAATAAATAAGATAAAGCAAGCTGCACTCATCTCAGATCAATAAAATAGAAAAAGGCAATTATTTCTGCTTAAAAATTAAGCAGTAGTTTTGCTAAAGATGACAGATACTTACATGCATGTGATCCAACACTCAAAGTCATCTTTCATTTTTGCTTGCTATCGTCAAACAAGAGAAAGCTTTTGGTTTTGTGAGTTAGTGACAGTTGCGAGGTCATGGAACTTACTTATTAAGCAAACAAGTTATTTGGTTACATTTTTATTTCAGTTTTACTTTTCAACTCAAAAACAGAAAATATAAGGACGAAACCACTAGTATTAAATTTACACGACAAAGCTTTTCGTTCGGGCATTAACATTAACATGCTTTTAGCAGAAAACAAAATATTTTTCTTTCCATTCTCTTCCCAAGAATTTTTCCGGCTTACTGGTCAAAAGAAGCAAAGCTGATGAAAGTTTGCAATGTGTAGTACGTTTATGTCAAGTTTTTATATCGAAACTAAAGTTCTGTTCAATGCCCTGAAACCATAAGAAACCCACACTATAGGATTTTATGGCATATTCTAAAGTCTTGAATTACTAATAATAGTGCAACTACATGCAAACAAGCCAGCAGCCCACACACTCTTCCATCCACATTCTACTACTCAAAGAAAATTCAGAGCTTCATTTTAATAAGGTAAACTTTCTCCACCTAATTATGATGAGATGGCAAACATTGAGTTTTGCAAATGACGGTGAGTGTAGCAGCTTTTAGGAGCCCTTTTTACAAACATGCATAGAGATGAGGTTGAATAGGATCTTCTCCTTGATGGCTTCATTTCAAGGATCTTCTAAAACTAACCCTTCAAATCAAGACTAGTACAAACGAAAAACATCAAAGGGCTAATATGTTACGTAAGTATAGTTTAGGAGCATCAACCTGAACGTACGTCGTAGGACAACTATATATTATTCTATGTCATGGCTGCCTTACTTTTCATTCATGAAACATAATCTTTCAAAAGGTGAAAGATATTATTTAGTAGTGGGAGGCAATCAACTTAAAAGGTATCAGTAAAACTAGAACTACAGAGGTTTGCTAAAGATTTGGAAGAATGGAAACAGTGTGTTTGTAACATAAAGAATGAAAGAAGCCAACAGTGACTCAATTAAAATGAACCCTGCGAATTTTCATACTTTGAAGTACATCACGGGCATTGCTTTCGCAGATATTTATAGAGTAACTTGATTCGGATCAGCTCTTGTATGTGATCTGTTCAATTTCATCTGAAAATCCTGACGTCGTAGGCTTGTACCTGTCGGTCTACAAAGCGCTGTCTGTGAACTGTGAAGTTTACTTGAATGAGATAAGTGATTTAAGCAACAACGAACAGTCGAACCAAGAGAAAGGTAAGGGAATGTTGTGTAATTTCACTGTGAATCCTGAATGAGATGGATTTAATCTATTAGCCGTCTTTCATCTGGATATCTGAAATTTTCGCTTTTAAACAGGGTGATAGGGTGAAAAATTCTGCAGAACTAGGTTTAACGTTAGAGAAGAAGAATGTTTTACAGGTTTCTAGAACTGCATACAACCCTTAAGATTTTGAGTTTGAGATCCATCATATCTCATGACGTATATTACGTACTTACTAACGATAAGTAACTGAAGAACTGACAAGCAATCCAGATTTTCATGAGAATGCCTATATGCACATAAGTTTCTTTTGATAGGGAAGATATTTTGCACCATAACGTGAATGTTTTACAGATGCTTTCTACCAATAAGCCCCTGCTTAAGTTCATATACATAGGACCTTATATTTAGTTAGGATTATGTATTTAACATTTCTCGGCCCGGTAAGGCCCGGTTGTTAGAAAATTTAATTATGAATAAATTTCCTTCAATTTAACCTTACTATTGACGATTTCCTTGAGGTTCTTTCTGACTAAGCCATGCCATAAACAATAAAAAGCTTAAGGGTCCCAATAAAAAATTATACGAGTTGGTTAATTCAATTTGTCAATTTACCTGATGCATAGCACGTTACTCTCATTCCATCAAATCTTTCAGCGCTTCTTGCTCGTCTCGGAGCTGCCATGAACCGTCGGCCATTTGCTTTATTTGAGTCATGTTCATTAAATATGACTGGAGATTGAACACCAGAGACAACAGGGCTATTAGCTATTGTTCCTGCGACGGAAGCCGCGTGCTGCTGCTGGTGGTGCTGATGTTGTTGATGGTGATGTTGCTGCTGCTGCTGTTGTTGTTGGTGATGACGATTTAAGCTGCTTGCCAAAGAGGCTAACAGAGCCGGATCAATATTTTGCTGCCCAATCATCTGTAAAGGTGAACCATACAGTGGAGAGCAGCTATCAAATGATCGCTGAGGCTGTGTTCGAGGATGACCTGATACTGGAGTTGTGGTAGCGGAAGATGTTCCCGTTTTCCGAAAAAATCTCCCATTCTTTTTATCCTTGATTGCATTTGAACCGCCTGGAATGTTGTTTTCCATGCTGTAGGATTTCTGTACAAACAGAAAAACAAAAAAAAGTCAGTCAGTTACCAATGGATGACTTTGAGTTTGAGTGACAAAATCTTTTGTTTATTGTTCAGTACACAAACATCAAATATTTAGAACTGCGAAATCGTATCAATTCACACTACAACGATTCGCAGACAACAACATTTTTAATGAAAGTGTACTTCAGATTCATACATAAATGAAACCGAAACTAGTTTTGTATGAATTGATGAATTCACATGGCGTTTTAAATTCAAAGAAGAAATACAAAAATGTAACGTCAACGTAAAATAACATGTCCGCCTCCGCAGTTCAAGCGTTGTTTAAACACGCTGCACCGGGGAAACTTTATTCCAGAATAAATCACTTACATAATATGCATCCACACGTAAATATGTACATATGAGACATGACATTATCTATAACGGAGGCGTCTTCAACATATCTTACATATATTACTATACAAACAGTCCCAGCAAAATATAATATTAGTTTGGGCCATTCATCCTGACTCTGGAGGACAAGTACGTGGGAGAAGAAAACCGCTTTGTGATGTGATGCTTTGATGCAGAAGTACATGGTATGAGGCTATCAGAATATTACATCCATTTTTCAACTCTGCTGCCACCACACAACTCCGCAAACTATATTTTCTTGGAGAAAGTGGTAGTGCTCTTTCATTTTGTCAGATATAAGGGATAGGTTGCGATATGGAGAAGAAGTAAATTGCATTTACGTCAACATACATAAATGCATATATTCAATATGAAATTGAGCGCTTCGAAACAGTATGAGCATTCACAGCCCATTTTTCTTACATCTCGAATAAATGACAGCTGCTGCGTGTGAGATCTAGAACGCAGCTTATTTTTTAGACGCTAAAGCGTTTTTCAAGGCTTAGTTTAGCCGAAAGGAGGAAGAGAATTGTTAAAACTGGAGATATTTGGGTCACCAATAAAATAAGCTGCATATTCTTATCGTCTAAGCCTCCTACTAATACCAAAAACCATTCTTTCTACACAAACATAGTACAGCTAGTGTTTGCTCACAGTATAACATGCAAATTCTGTTCCGTATATAGCTCATCCCGAGGCTACGTGTAAATTAGCTCTCTTCTATTGGAGTAGCGTCATTCAACAATGATAATAGGACTGAAGTGTGAGGAAACGTTGTTACGAGTGGATACTCATCAGGAATTGTGAAACAGTGTTTCACAATGCAATTTATGTACATAGCAAATAGACTATTACATCACGGTTTTACTGAGAATCCATAACTCGTTAGCAATCTTACTCGTTGCTCAATAAAACTCACTTATATATTTTGCATCTGCTTGAATAAATATTGGTTCCGTTTGTTTTTCAGATATTTTGCTGTTTGCTGCATAGACTGACGACTCTGAAGGTTTTATGATAAGAGTTGATGATTTCTATTAGGAGGTAGTAGTAGTAAGTATGTAGTACTTATGTATGCAAATGGATTAAAGTACACTTGCAACATACATAAACATAATCAATCTGTTTATCATGTATTTCCGGTTCTAGGCCCATTTAGAAAATTCGAATTAATTACAGTTTACGTAACAACTCCGTAAGTATATGTCCTAGAAAATGCTACGGAGCGAATCAAGGGATCCACGACCCAAAACACTATATTGTCATTTGTAGCTGTTAATATATTTTAAGAGGAAAAGCAGTACAATTTGTACAGAGAAACTTCGCACTCGTTTTTTTAAGCAATTAGAACTTTTCGTCATCCATCCGATTCTTTTATGTCGGTTCTTATAGTGCTTAAAGCCTCTGGCAACGCAACCATCACCATTTTCATTCAACATCCTAATCCCTACTAGCATACTGATTACTGCTTAGCAAGAAGAGAGGATGATTTGCAAACTGTAATCTAACTCCAGTAAAGGGGAAAAGGCTTTTCCAATATTTCATGTAACCTGACTTTTCACTTCAGGCATCATTCTCTTTTCCCTTTTAGGAAAATGAAAGTGACATTAGTCCCTCACTCAATTCCCTCACTTTCCATTTTCGATTTAGGAGTGCTAGCTGGCTCACTATAGGTTTCATTGAATATGTATATTAATATACATTCATCCACTCGCTACAAAATCAACTACAGTTTCATCAGCAGAAGCAAATGAGAAGGTATACCTTTTACGAAAAGTACGGAATAGATTCTTGAATACCTAAATGCGCCGACTTTTGCTGTAAAATAAAAAGGAATCCCGATCTTTTACAATGATGATATAAAATGGTTTAGCAAATACGTGCACAATGTAAGTGATCATGATATAACTTCACCGATTCCCATCCTACCACTCAGCTCAACATTCATGGGTTTTGTAAACTCCCTATACTCCCCACTCATCCTTTAACGAAAAGGCTTTATGAGGTGACTAGCTAAAAAGTAATGAAAACCCTTGTGTCACTCGGAATCATGTTGTTTTACTATAACCAGATAGATATGAGGTTGCACACTACCTCCCCCCACCACCACTTTCACTCTCACAACATTTCTCTCTCAAAATTATTTATACCAAATACCCTTGGTCAAGAACATTTGCGTCATTCCTTGCGTCTCACATCGTTATCGTAATGCATCGTGACTTCAAGTCACAAGAAACAAACAAAGCAATTAGTATTCACAAGTCAAACATTAACCGCACCGGGTGGGTGTTCCCTTAATGTGTAGTGTAGTAGTACCATCGTAATAATCACCATCAAACCATCATCATTGTAGAATGGTGTGCAAGAATGCTTAAATGATGGTGATCACAACACAACAACACTACATTGTTACTTTTGTCATTTATGGCTTATAAGAGTGACGCGGAGGATGATGAGAGATCACTTCAAATTACATACCATTTTAAACTACATAAAGTAATCTAATATAATAAATGTAGAGTTAAAAGGAAGCCGGAAAATGACAATAGACAAGAACCGTTTAGCAGACGACCATTTAAGCTAGTACCAAACGAGGAAGTTTGGCTCCACACGAAGCACAACAGGAAATTACTATGAAAAGAGTTTTTATATACTCTCTCCAGAGGATATACACATAATCTATTTTTTATAGTTGACTAAATACATACACCCATCTTTCAACTAGCGATAAGTCTGCTGCATCTTCTCTCATGTGTATTTTATCATGGGCGTAATGGGCCATAAACATAATAGTCCACGTTGGTTTGGTAGATTAAAGTATATTGCTCATTTGATGCGATAAACAGGGAGAAGTGGTCATGAACACGAACATCTACAATCTACAATATGCATTAGTACAAACACAAACATTTAAGTCAATATTTGGATATGATGGGCATCTACATTCATATGTCTATTACAAACATCAAAGTTCCTTATGATACCATTTTTCCTACCCCGAATAATGGGTATATAAAAAGTTATTTAAAAATGGACGGGGAACCGGCCTAATTTTTCCTTTCGTCCTCGTAAAATAATTAATACAACTCACTTTTTAATAACCAAAATGAGAAAGCACTCATTACTGGGGGGTGTGAGTAAAATGCCTTTCCCAGTCGTCCTATTCCCAGCAAGGGTCTAGTCTAGTCTAGTCACTGTTTGTAAAGAAAGGCTTTTTATTCCCTTTTGTTTTAGAGGAGAAAGGAAAAACAAAAGTTTGCCTTTATTCTCATAAATGGAATGTCATATTCCGTGTGCACTACCAAAAATCATTTTCAGCAGCCATTTATTCTCCACTCTAGTGCTTTTGCTACTAAAACCATCCTGTCTCCCGCTGTCCCTGCCCCAATTCCTGATCCCGACTCCAATTTTTTTCGCAGCACGGAAAAGAGAGATAGAACTTTGTTCCTGGTGTTACTAATACTTTAGTTTCAAGCGAGTGTGGCACATATGCATCCAACTTTATCCTCCCATCCATGATTAATAAAAAAGTAGGGAATGGATCAATGGTCATAGTTTTGTATAATGCTATACTGCTATTTACAATCCGAATCCGATTGTCTTTATAGCGCTTTGCAAGCATGGTCATGATGATGATGATGATGATGCTGAGTATGCAGGATCAAGTGGATAGAAGAAAATCGATGAGTAAGTGGAAAAACTCATGGATTTTTAAAGAGTTCAGGGAGACGAGGAGGATTTTATTTTACTGCAAAAAAAGTGAACACAAGGTCCCCATTTACATTCTAGTAATGCAGTGGCAAAGCACTAACAAAACTAAACCTTTTGCCTTTTAGTATCACAATAATCAAGATTTGCTGTGGAGCAAGAGAGAAAGAAAATCATTTGCATGTGCTACTACTACTAGTACTACACTGCCAAAGACGCTATGAAAAAGGCTGAGTACAAACTAAGTAATGATGGTTGTCAACTTTATGATATATGGTTATTATTATGTTCTTCGTGAAGAAAACAGGAAAAGTTATCTGCTTCATCTGTCACATAAAAAATTGGCAAAGTTTCCCCCGACCCCAGCTTGATGAGAGATCTTGAATGCTCAAGTTTAACATTATGCAATATAATTTGGATCGAGGACTTCCCTTACAAATAGTCAGATCTAATTGAAACCGTGGAAAGAATTTGTACGTAGTACAGCTACTCCACACTTTTTTTCTGCATAACACGAACAGTAGAGATTCCGCACTATATTGAAAACTTTAATAATAATCAGCCACTAAAATTTACCAGGGACGAATGCATACCATGATGATGATGCGAGATGCACAAAATGTTAGACAAGGAGCCAAAAACTACCGATTTCTTAGCTCCAATTTGGACCTCGAAAATCTCAATAAAATCCAAAATGAGTTTTATTCTTCCCTTTCACCAAATGCGGCTTTCCCGACCTATGAACTAAGTTGCAATTCTTTACAAATGCTAAACTCTAAACTACCCAAATCAAAAGGCAAAAAAGCTGGCTCGTTTCCAGTCTCCTCTGATTATGTTTCCCCCTTTAAAATGATATAGTCAAAGGAAAACCAAAGCAATATAATTATGTCATGTATTTCGTCTTAAATGGTACTTTCGGGAACGGCTTTATTCGGGAATTTGTATTTCTCAGTTCTTTATCACTAAAACTTTGTCGACATTGACATACTTTCCTGGAAGAGTAGCTGAGGAAAATGACAAAGGTAATTTTTAATGACAAAAGAAAGTTTATGTTTAACTTCCATCTGCTCTCTGTCGTCTACCGTCAAACACAAAACGACGTACGTACGAAAGGGGCCTAAATTTCCATTTCCCATTCTACACTCTATGAAGATTGAATAGACACAGGGGCTTGCTTAGCAAGAATTTTGTATTGTGTAATTTTTAAACAAAGGATGAGCCTGAATGACAAAATGCGAGATCCCCATACTATATAGGCATTAGCAGAAGGATGCATTGTTTGTATTATTTACAATACAACACAAAAGCATTTAATTCCATGAAAAAAGGGTAGAAAAAAATCATACATTCTTTCAACTACATATGTATATAGCACACAAGCTCAGGAGCGACCATAAAGATGCGATGGCAAGAAGGAGTAGAACAGGATCACAAAGAATGAATCATTCATGTCACAAACCTCATGTACAATTCCATCCGGACTTTTTGGTCCTTCTCAACTTTTTCCCATTTTATTTCATGAATATTTATCAATTTTTACCAGCCAGGTATTACTTGCTAGTGGCATTCTATTCCTTTGTGTTTTACTTTTTTTCCTATTATTTTTTTGGGATATGCACTTATACTAACTGCTCTCTGCTCTGAAAACTTTTATCGGAGCAATCTGACATTTGAAATTCACTTTTTTTGGTACTATTCTTTGCAAAAATGAAAGCTATCAGAAGGAGGATGTGCTTCACAGCCAGCTAGTTTGAAAGACAACATCCCACGCTGAACGGAACTGTCTGTGATATGTACGCCTCCATTTCTTGTCTAAAAAACTCGTTTTAGATGACAGAAAAATGACTTATGAACATTTGCCACAGCTGTTGGTATGAAATGTGCTGTCGTGTCAAGTCAAAGTGTACGTTAACATATCAAATATAAAATATCATTGAAAAAATGGTCACAAGAGTGAATTTATGTATGTATTTCAGTTCCAAGTTGTCACCTAAAAGTCCACGTTCACTACTAATGTCTGTTACGTTTTTTGGACAAAAAAATATCGCTACCCTCTGCGGACTGTGGGTCCATGGACTCAAACAGTCTGGAAAGTTTTCGGAATCCTACGGGATGAAAACTATAGTCTTTAACTTTTCTCCAACTTGTTTATGACATGTTGTGACCGTGACGAACTGACACAAGCGTTCTCATTTTATATGTTTGTATTTCTAATCTAAAAATTTTAAGCAATGTTTTGTTATTCTAGTTACGATTGGCTTCCATTTTTATTGAACATTTTGCCTTGATACTTGACTTGTGTATTCCTTCCAAGAATTTTCTCTTCTGATCTTGGGACAGATCAGACAAGTGGCAACCGCTGCAGTTTCATGTGTCTACAAACAAGTAATTTCTACAAATGGGAAATTTAATTCGTTTATGGTGAAAACTTTGGGCTGGGTGGGATGTAAAAAAAATATTTTGAACTTTTGTGCTTCTATGGTATACGGGAAGATGCTACTCATTTTATATTTGTTTTTGCTCTGAAATATACTATAAAAGTTTATTGTTGACATTCTTAGAATTCCTTGTCCCTCCAAGGACTGTTTTACGACCTGATTGCGATCAATAGCCTGAAGTACCTTCCCAGAATCAGTATAAATTAGGTTTTAAAGGGACTGTAAGAGTACCTTATTGTTGGTTTGCAACTTAAGTACATATATTATATACATTGGACCAAGAATGTTTGCAAACTGAGTTTATAAGATCGGCATGCAGGCTCAAAATATTATAATACTTGATAGCTGCATTTCAGGAAACTCCAAGAGGGTTTCTTCCTGTGTGCGTGGCTAGTAAGAAAAGGAAGCAATTTTATTTCAGAGCCCACTTACATACAATTATGTGCACACCAACCCCTAACATAAATATTAGTTTGGTTGGAATTTGAAAACAGTTTTTCAAGGTCTAAAGAAACTTAAATTAGTGTCAAACAATAATTGCATTTCCATTGCTTGCAAACATTATACTATCTAACGCAAAGGTACGTAATTGATATATGTACGTACCTATCATTCATAAACAACAAATAATCTTCATATTTGTTAGTTTCAGTATGAAAGTTCATAAATACGTTATCTTATTAAGCAAACTCTGCGTAGCGGAATATATTATATGCGTATGATTAAACTGCATGCAAAATAACACTTTCTGCAACCAGTTATGTGTTGTCTCATCTTACACTAAAAAGCTTTTAATGACTTATAAGCAGTTTACGGGATTAGCATAAAATACATGGTAGAATAATTTCCCACTTGTTTGAAGGGGACTGATTATAATATAACATTCTTGTAGTATGTATGTTTTGCATAGGCTGTTTAGAGAAACCATTTGATATCAAATATATATATATATATTCAAGTAGAAAACCTTAAACTTGAGAACACATTTCTCATAGGTTTTAGTCTTTAGTATATGTAAAGTAAATACAATATAGTCGGCCAATCATCTATTCCGGAAACAATTATGATCATAAACAAAATTTCCTTTTTGTGAGATAAAATCCACTACAGCATGAAAATTGCAGAAGGAACCAGTTATAATGTGCTCATATAGTAAAACGCTCAGGCGAATTATGTCCTAACAAAATACTTTTAGGCTTATTAAATACAGCTGGGAGTACATGCAAACTTCATTTGTCTATAAATTATATCAAGTTTGCAAAGCGTCGATGATTATATATATATAAGGATCCTTTAGTTGACTGAAAATTGTACAGGTGCAGCTTTCTAGCATAGTATAACCTAGTCGGCAGTGATGAGTTCTCAAACCTCTAGACATTTCTTTTCACTGGGACGGTTTCCCAGCATCAAGAAAAGTATTTAATTGCTCGATACTTGCATATTATATGATGAGAGCGTGTATTTTGGCAGACAAGATAACTAACCCACCCACCAGAGACTTTAATAATGAATTTCTTTTTCGTTGGCATCTGTTCTGTATATCCTGGATCCATTTCCTTTCTCCCATCATGCCTTTGGGAAAGAAACTAACAAGATTGCAAGATTCCAAGTTTAATCTTACTTTACGTTCCGGAGTAATCGAGTCCTTAAAATTATATCAGTGGAGGAAATGAGTAGGAGACAGAGAAAGCGGATCTTATTACTTATTCCTACACATGGAAAATCCAGCGCTCATTAAAAATTTAAAATAATAACGTAAAAGTAGAAATGAGACTAAAAAAACGTTAAAAGTTTATCTTCTAAAGCCTTCAAGGAATATGTATATATATATATATAGTATATAGTTTACGCATAAAATCTATAGGGTTAGCATTTAGCAAGCACGCGAGCTGAGAGAATTTATAATGTCTAGTGAAAACTAGATGAAAGTAAGGGAAATGTCAAGGTTTTAATTGAAAATGAGAAAATTGTTTCAGTCCTCTGGAACAACAACATTATATATGGTCGAATCTGCTTTCTGTTGCTTACACAATATCTTAATAGCATTCCACCACCCCGTTATAGTAAACATGAGCTCAAACCTAATGTAATTTATTTCATTACAGCCTCAGCCAAAGGTTACAGTTACGCCATGTGTACCTACTAGAGGTTGTTTGTAAATTTAAAGTAAATTTGTTTCCTTTGATTTATAAACATATACGTAGCTATTACCTGCAATTTAAACTTTGTGATGTGATGTGAGCCCCCCTCCGCTTCTACCTCACATATTTGTATGACATTGTGAACTGGTTGGCTAGCACAACCAAATTTTCACCGCTTTGGATATTCCCTCAGGCACACACATACACACACACACACACATACAACATACATACATTCGTAGTACGAATTTCGTACTTAACGAAATCGACAACTTGGAAAATACACACGCTTTGACCTAGAATGGTACATCCCTGAGGTAAAGATGTGTGTATGGTTATGGTATGGTTGATGGTTAAAGTCATGTACAGTTTGTAAAAAGTTGTTTCTTTGAAATAAAGTATTGTCAATGATATATTAAATGAGCCAAAAACTTAAAAACATACAAGACATCAGCCTAACTACAACCTAGATAGAATTTAAACCTAGGGAATATCGACGACAGACAACCAAATGTAATGCTTAGGAAAACTTGAGGAAAACTTAGTTTATAATATAAACTTAATAAATATACTTCATCGCAATTACAATGCATTTGCATGTGAAGTGAAAGCATGGAGATGCAGAATACATATCCAACCTGCCTTGTCATGTAATGCATCAACCGCTGAAAAGTTAATCAACATAAAAGCAAAAGAAAAGATGAAAGAGTGTGCAATAATAGCTTACCTTGTATGTTGACATATAAAAATGTTGTTTCTCGGTTATCGCAGTAAAAAGTACTTTGATTTCTCCTCTTGGTACACAGAAAATGTTTGCAAATATCTTTTTTTGCTACTTTTGTTTTCACCGCAAATCGATCAGACCAGTTCAATGCGAAAACATGAAAATCGCTTTTCCAAACTTCCTTCGCCAACGTTATCAATATCAATTGATATTGAAAATTTTGCGTGCAGCACGAAAACTCTTCAACAAGTCAAAATGAAGAGGCGAATAATATTATGTCATCTATTTGCTTCAACAAAAATGAAAGTGTTCTTCCCTTTCTCACGAGCAAATAATGATGTTTTTTACGTCTTTTTATTGATCTCAGCAACAACCTCGTCTTTCATTCACTTTTTGTTTCGTTCAGCTGTTCAAATCCTACCTCAAACCTAAATACAATGACAATGAGTAGTTTGGGGAATGGTTGAAAAGCAAAACAAAGTAAATTTTCTTAGATTTTAGATGTTTGATATATATTACCCACACACTCTCTTGCAAATAATGTTATTAGTAGCAAACGGAACTTTCTCCTCGATGCTGCTGCTGATACTAGAGAAAATTCATGAAATACCGGCGTCAATTTTGGCCAGAAACTTTTTAATGAAGTGAAAAGTGCACTAGCTTCTTCAATTTGATTTTGCAAAGTGTTGATTTAAAGTGAAAACTTTTTTTCAGGTTTACAAAATGAGTGAAATTTATAGAATTTGTAGCTTGGATTTCGTTTACTAGTCTAGGTGAGGTTGATGAGGTACATTGGATCACGTCCTGCTTGGTTGAATTCGAGTTAGCAAGTGACTGGGAATGAGTGAAACGCATACAGTTTTGTAAACACTATAGTATATAGCATCAACATCATCTACAGCAAAACGAGTTTAGTTGCTGGAGCTCTTCGTTTGTTCATACCAACAGAGAAAAGGTCGAATGAGAAAGAGTACTACTCCGTCTCTTGTGAGATTGTGCTTGAGCCTGTACCGTGTACCACTTGTATACTTTCTCCGATGTCTCCCTCTCTCTCTCTCTTTCGTTCTCGATTGTGGGAAACCTGGAGTCATAGTCAGTCAGTGGAGTTGAGTAGACCCCGTTTGGTATTGAAAAAGACTATGTAATGAATGTTGTACACCATATGCAATGCAATACTTTACACTAGGATGTGGAAACGGAAAATATGCATAACATGTATGTAGGGATAGGAAAGGAATGTATAAGAAAATGCAAGAAAGAAACTCTGAATGAAAAATAAACCACAGGCACACACGATATTAAATTTTTTGGTTCCTTTTTCTCATTTCTCTCAACTACTCACTTTTCTCCATACATTTTCCTCCGTGAGAAACGTTTGGAAAGAAGTAGGTATAAGTGCATGTGATGAGGAGCTTGTGGTAGGAGAATGTTCCACACATGTACATAAATCCAAATAAGCACGAGATATATATGTAAATGCTTATAGAATAGTGAATAGATCCAAGTATAAAATGTGTGTTAGAAACAGTAACATAACGAACAAAGTACACAGGAGAGGAGAATCAAATGTAATCGTCGCAATATATTTTCTCGAAGGATGGCAATATAGTGAGAACGAGAAATGTCTACAAAGTACGAAGAACTTTACAATAGTTATAGTAAAAGTGAGCATATCGTGACACTACAATTATGAGCATGTTATGTGGGGATATACATGCATGCATTGAAGAAAGAAAATGCTCTTGTTTTATATGACGTGCTAAACAACAACGTATGAGCGTTACCATATATACACTGCGTGTAAATGATGCGAGGAAGAGAAACGCGGAAGAAACTTGGAAAATCAGGCTAACAGACAAGTGGTATATAGTACTCCACACCGTTCAACTGTTTTTTTGTCTATCGTAAAACTTTAGTGCTGGAATAGAATGGATGAGTATGGAGTTGTAGGTGGATGGAGAAAGTGGGGGGTCATTTTCACTATTATATATGCTACATACTCTTAGATTTTACTTTGGAGCGCTGATTCTCGAAGAGACGGAGACAAAAGACGATTTACGGAGAAAGTTGATACATTTTCTTTCAGTGTTCCTTACAAATTTTAACCTCTCAAACTTTGGTCATATATATATATACACTCATTCGGTGTGTTACTGAATGTTACATATATTATACGGACGCACACTACTTAATCCATCCAGGGAATAGAATAGCGGTAGAATGTTTTCGAAACTACTAGAGATCTCATAAGAGCAGGCACACACGATATTAAAGTTTTACCTTTATGAGTAGTAGCAATATATTGTAAGTGGGTACTTTCATAAATAAGCACTTTCATCTTCATCCTTGGGAGAGAAAAAAATTCTCCAAGAAACTGTAAGCAAAGTAGCAGACTAAGTTGATGAAAAAACAATAAATGTACGGAGAATGTTTTCTTAAGTGTATGTTTAGGTTGGAAGACGTCAATCTTTTGAAAAAGAATTTTCAGTAGCTCATTTCACTCTCATGCTTTCTCCTTTAGTATAAGCTAGTTGTAAGTATTACCTAATCTTAACGTATGTCTATATACTGTAGATATAAACCTATAGTAGTAAAAATTTATCAATGATTTGTTTAGCCAGGCTCAACGCCCTCATAAAGACTACATAAAAGTACACCTACGTAACCGACACAATTCTGCTCCAAGCTGAAATATCCGGACTGAACTACTTTCATATTCAAGGGGTGCCTTCAAATTCTTCATCATTTTATAATATAACGCAATAATGTAATGCACTATCTGGAGATTAGGGAAGCGAAGGCATCGCATGGAATATATTAAATTCAAAGTTATTTCATGTAAAAGCCTAAACTCATCCCCATGATGTCCCAGTAATTTTGATTACGCACATAAGGGATAAAATATTGAGGAATTCACAGAACAAACAAAACCATTTTCCTGGATTCTCTACATTCTCCCCTTTTCTAATGATCTTGTATTCGAAGATTTATTGCTTAGGAAGATTTCTTTTACAAATAAAACGAAGCATCAGCATCTATATAAAAGTAACATGAAGATGAGCAGTGTTTTCTGCAGAAGAAAAGGCAGCAAATTTCCAAAATATAGCAACATATTTATGTCTATGCATTTCTAAGCGAACCTTCAGAATTGGAGCATGGAGGTCGGAATTTAGTTTATGTAAACTATTCATTTGCTTGGGAAAAACAAGGATAAAAATTACTTCAAGAGAATGTCAAAGGGCTTTTGTGCCCATTTAAATTCTTCGGATGAAGAAAGCATTACTCCTTTACTACAATCACGGATTGTGTTATGCATGCTTGACAAAGTTGAAAGTAAAATAAATAAAAAAATATACGAATTTATGCAAGCGCATTGGATCCGTCCGACTATAAAATATATAAATATATAACATTTAATAGCTAATCTTTCATTCGCAAGGTTGAGTTTACATTTAATAACGAAAACTATAAAACTAAAAAGAAGGGAATCTGGAAGTAAAATATGCCATTCAGGTTTCAAAACCAGAAGTTTAGATTTAGGTCAAACATTATTGCAAACCAAAAAACAGTGAGTAATTTGCTAGACACTACCACATGAAATTCGCCGAACTCGTGTGCAAATTAATGAACACGGCAAACTTTCCAAGAAAACGAAAACTGTCCTCTGCAGCATCAGGGGAGTGGAAGAGAAAAAGTATCTACTACTTGGAGAATATGGAGCTGGTATAAGCTTTCCAATGAATGTTTCGGTTATTTTATAGATGTCAAGTAATGAATTGCTTCCCCGATCGCACCAGTTAGTAGTTTACGCTTTTTGACCATTTTGGTTCATTAAAATGGGATAGCGAGTAATTTGTAAAATAAGATGAGAGAGAGGTTTTCTTTCTTTCGACTTTGTTTGCTTTTCATTACAATTTCATGAGATACAGTGTTCCTCATCAAGTAGTATCATTTGTTAGCCACTGCTCTCATGCTCTTATCCCTTTCTCAGATGTCAATGAGATGCTCATGCTATAAAAGAGGCTGTTGAATCTTTAAATGAGAAATTGAAGTGTCGCATTTTCAAGGACTGGGTCAATAACATCATTTGAAATTATCCCGTGTAAATGTCTGGACTGACTCATAAAGACAAGTAATTCATATGGAGCATTTTATTTTGTGACTGTGGTTGTAGTCATCAAGTCATGCTCTTCAATTGTGTTGTATCGAATTTCTACTGACCTTACAGACTACACCGCATACCCGTGTAAAATACAACGAAGCAAAAGGCAAAAGGAGAAGTGACAATACACATATACAGCACAGCAATAATAAGCAAAAATTCAACTTGGAAATTTTTGTAGATGTGTGTAGATATATAGAAATGATTTTCTGCTTTGGTATTTCATTTCTACAGCATGAGAGTAGCAAAGTGGAATCAAATTTTAGGATTATTTCGACTTTGGCTACCTTGAACAACTTTTGTTGAAGTCATATCACATCAGTTTTGACTATGTAATTAAACTACATAGTTCAACTGCAAATTAGCTTAGAATGGAAAGCAACCAATCTAGTCGACGAGAGAGTTCTTGAAACGTTTATAGTTTAGAGAAAAGCGGTTATTCCAGCACGGGTAGAATTTCGATATCTGTTACCATAAATTGCTTTGCTATCGCTTGTAACAATATTATATTTTATATACTGTAGTTCCGAAGGTCTTTTTGACTGAAGATAAAAGTATTCATTGATGGAAAACAGTTTAAAACTTTTCAATTCCATTTCTCCCAATCGATGGCTTAGCTCTAGGAATACATATATGGGTGTATCTTTATTGCACGAAAAATTGGAGCAAATATTAAAGGTAGAAAGGGCATGGATTGACTATTGATTTCCAGTTTTTAGTTGAAGTGATATCAGACTGCCCCAAAGGTAGATGCTGACCTTGCAGTCTCGATTTTTTAGGCTGGAATCTCATTCCAATAGTTCCCTACTACCATTTATGAATTT
Source organism: Orchesella flavescens (assembly GCA_964034955.1). Taxonomy (NCBI): domain Eukaryota; kingdom Metazoa; phylum Arthropoda; class Collembola; order Entomobryomorpha; family Orchesellidae; genus Orchesella; species Orchesella flavescens. The sequence continues at coordinate 28,107,995 of OZ035954.1, read as the reverse complement.
TGTTAAGCTTTTATCTGTCTAACTTATAACAGTATTTTGCTCCGTTCTTTCAACTTTGTGTGAGATTTTTTTTTGCATCATGTATGAGAGTTGTAAAGTGTGAGTTTGCAATGTGCCATAGTTACATGTATGTATGAGGCATAAGTATAGATAGGCATGCTAATAAAATCGTATACTCTTCCAACACATTAAACTTGCCATGCCCTTACAAAACTATATATGTAGCTTTCACCGAGACCCGTCCGCTTTAAGACCCAATATCATTTCCTCTCTCCAACTTTCACAATGTGGAGAAAACTGTGAGGCAGGCAAATAATGGAGGGATCCCCCCATGCCTCGTGTAACACAATGATGAAAAGTGTGTACCTTCTTGAGAAAACTACTCTACTATCAACTTAAATAACTAGCAAAAGAGTAGTATCAGCAAGAGCTAGGTTCACTAGGCACGTAAGTATATACATAAAATATCGACCAGACGCAAGAAAATTCTCATTCTTACTGGCAATCAGTTTATTTGGAATGACATATAAGAGGTTTTTCCCATCTTTCCCGTTCATGAGCTCTAGGTCTGGCTGAGTGGGTGGGTGGAAAATGTATAGATGCATAAAAGATTGAACAACAATTACGATTATTGTATGTATAGTTATAAATATATATACTTCTACTACTAACATAACATCATAAATTTTTTAAGGCTTTACCTACAACATAATCTAAACTACGGACATTGTACTGTGACTCAAAGTTCATGAACAAAGGGTAGCCAGTCTCAAGTTTCACCTTGGTTCGTTCCTGTTAAACTCATATGCCCATTTCGTATGCATGCACACATAAAAACCCAGACAAATTCGAGTAAGTTCCGCAGTACTTAATGGTGGATGGTGGGAGCACTCTCCTATGATGAGTTTTATTCACGTTGCTTTCACTTAAAGTGAAAACTATCTGTCCGAGACAAATATTGCCAATAATTTAGTAATGTATGTAGCTAACAATACTTTTTCATCTTTATTTTTTTTTTTACAAAAAGCGAATAGCACATTTTACAAAATTAAGTATTTGTATACACGATTCGTTTTTGTAAAGGAGACAGTAGTAGTAAGATTGAATTGGGAAATGATGAAAAAAACCCGTTCGTGATACGAATATGAGCTGAGATTTCTAAGTAATCGTCTGATAAAACCTAATGTCAAGGAAGTTTAAAAAATGAGAGCATATGACTAGACACTAGACAGTCACATCAGCATCGTCGAGCTATAGTCCCACCCCTGCTGTCATTCTAGTCTAGCGCAAGTACCCCAAAGATCCAGATCCAGTGAATGGGAGCCTTAAGGGAGATTCTACAATATATTGTATTTTTGTATGCACATTATATATTGCGTTTCCATTTTCGTACCCACGAAATTTTTTGTAAACCCCTTTCTTTTTTAGACATATAAACCCCACCAGTGTGACCACATCTTCCAACATTCCAACTATCGTTAGCTGAATCTTACCTGGAACTGATGATGAGGCAAGTATCAAACGAAAGCCAACAGTCGAATTGCATATCAAAAGTATATGCATACATAAAATTGCAGACGATTTAGTCAATTGATTTTTAGTCCAGAATTTCCTGTCACATGTCTTACCCTGACCACCAAATCATGGGTCACGACCATGAGATTAATCCTAGAAGGCTTTAACTTTCGACTTACTATACTCATTTGTTTTTAGACTAGTTCAGAGAAACGTAGATATGATGAACATAAGCAAACAGCCTGCATATTATTAAAGTGCTTACGATTGAAAACGCCACAAAAAACCGGCATTCACCTATTACCTATATCGCTTAAATGAGTACATTTATTACCCTTGTCCTGAATGTATGCTATATATTTAAAAACCAAATCTCTAAGACTGCTGTCTATAGCAGGTGGCAAAAAATTTCATTAGGCTTAAGTAAAATATGCGTAAAAAGGTTTAATCAGCCCATTCTTTTAATTTGCTTTCCATCAGTTCCCAAAATGATTATAGACAACGATGATGATCAAACCTTTCTCCTCCTGAAAGGGACAAGCTCAACCTAAAGTTATGGAAAAGAATCGGAGTTTTCTATTGAGTAGAAGTTGAGGTCTTTCCGTTTTGCAAATGAAACTTTTTTGCTCAAGTGTCTTAACGAAGTGGTCGCTAACTTGCAACACCAAGGTATAGAGTAGGAGTGTGTGAGTGAGGAAGCAAAGCACCCCAAAATGTATTAAAGACCACGAAAAAGTAAACTTAAAGTATGGCACATGCTAAAAGAACGTTATCAACCGCTCAAGTATGAGAAGAGAAAGCGAGCCAAGTGACGAAGTAAGAAAGTGAGTTTTTATTCCTGGGAGTAGCTCGAAGCAAAAGTAATTCCTTCCTATTGGGTATACCTAAGTGAGTGGCAGTCTCACATGCTATTCGTCTAATACCCTAGAATCCCTATATAGTTTTCCCCATGCCATGTCATGCCATCATCGTGCTACGATGATACGACAACGCAATAACGTTGTGCTGTGTGCTCACTCAGTTCAGTCAGACCAACAATGCTAGAAGGGAAGCTGAGGGGCCTTTAAGTTCTTTGCTACGACTACGACAATAAAGTGTAGCGCTGTGAAAGGAACATTTACTAAGCTGAGGACGGACGACTGCCACGATGTACTGAAGGAGAAGAGAGGTGAAACGTTTTATAGTTGAAGAAAGTATACATGCACTATTGTAAGTATTTTATAGGCAGGAGCTTGAAATGGAATGCAAGCACGAAAAAGTTGACTTTACTACCTCCTCGTTTCGTCTCGCATCTCAAAATTTTGGCTTCGTTTGAGTCTTCTCACTTAACGAAAGAGAGAGAGAGAGCAAGACCAAACCAAAAAAAAGTATGTGCATACCACAACCAGTCAAATCATATGTTTATAGGTATGATAGGACAAAACCTACTTAAATGAAACATTTGAAAGCAACTCTCTGTAATACATAATGTTATAGATATATATTGAAAGTAGGGCTACATGCAGAATTTTCCACGCGTTTAAAAGAGATGAATTATATTACTTGTGGCTTATTCATATAATGTTTTATGAATTTGATATTACTGGGAGAAAACTGGATGTTTATATTATAGCATCTAGATTTTAGAGGGTCTACTTCAAAGATCGATTCTCGCATCGATCTGCAACTCATATACAACTCATACACGTGTACGAAGGTATTTCGTGATATTTCGCGGTCAACTTTGATAACGATTATCTCAAAGAGGACGTTCTCAAATACAATGATCTGCATATCCCCTGAAAGATAAAGATTCTGGCTTTTGAATGATGGGTTGTTTGTAGTAACAGTAATATGCTTTGTAGAGTTAGAGCTGGAAACGTAAACGAGAATTTTTTTACAACGGAAGATATTCGTGCGCAAATTAAACTGCATTTTTCGAAGGACCTTTCTTCGTCCTTAATTAGAAAGGAGCTTCAAAAGGATGGTGTTGATCCATTGCCAGTGCGATCAACTATTATTGAGTGGTGCAAGCAATTTCGTAGTGGTAACCCATCGCTAGAAAAAAAGACAAACCCAGGATGACCTTTAAGTTCGACTGACGACAGACATGTAGCTAAAGCGAAAGCTGTTGTTGAAAAGGACCGACGACTCCTGTTGCGAGAATTAGCAGAAAAGGTCAACATAGGTGTCATCTCAGTGTAGAAAATTTTACATTTGATGTTAGGACTGTCTCTTCGCTGTGCAAGGTGGATTCCAAACCTTCTCACACCTCTACAAAAGAAATTAAAGTGCAAACGAGCCAAGAGAATCTCAACCTCTTTTCTCAGGATAAAGATTTTTTTCTGGGGAAGGTTGTGACTGGGGATGAAAGTTAGCTTCATCCTTATCAGGCAGAGACTAAAAGACAGTCATCACAATGGCTCCCAGCTGGTTCACAACCCCCTTTAAAGGCCATACGTAAAACGTCAAGTGCTAAACTTATGATGATCGTTATTTGGGACCGGGTTGGAGTTTTGTTGACCGAGTTCATCCATATTGGTTCTACATTGACCAGATAAAAATATGCTGATATCTTTGCCAGGCTGAAATCAGCGTACATCAAGAAATTTGGTCAAAACCAATGGAATGACGGAATTTACTAATTCCAGGACAATGCACATCTCACACTTCGAAGGTCTCACAGCAGAAACTACGGGACGTCGGGTTCATTCAACTTTGCCACCCTCCGTACAACCGTACCCTTGCTTAATCGGACTACTTTTTGTTCCCAAAACTAAAAAATTACATGCGTGGGAGGAAGTATAATTCGGATGAACATGTTAAAAAAGTATAATTTCATGGCTTGGACATAAAGGACCAGCATTCTTCTCCACTGGTATCTCGGCTCTTGAAAAAAGGTGGGAAAAGTGTGTGTGAGTTGGGGGAGATTATGTGGAAAAAATCGATTGAATATGTCAAGTCGTTATAAAATGAGAGCAAAACAAAGTTGACCGGATATTTCGCGAAATACCTTCGTATGTGTATTTTTATACTTTACTATAACTGCAAAACTGCACTTATAATAATGCTACACACACAGCTACTAAACTGCTCCATGTTCTCTACACAACTTACCTCCGCTTTTCTCTCGTACATTGTGAGACCCAACTCACTTTCTCTTTGAAAAAAATCCAGCGGTGACCAATAACTAATTCCTAGTTGGAAAATGTATGGCGTAGTGTCGGGTAGTTGGAGAGAGAAGATAAATTTGCTAGAAATTTTGCTCCACAAATCGAAACGCAATTAATAAGACATGATGGCTTGACACTAAGAGGGAAAGTTTTGATTGCTGAGAGATGAAACCAGTAAGTAGGGATGGAAAGGCGAATAGTTAAAAGCAATATAATGATCCCGCATCATTCTCCCGAACTGAAAAATACACAGTGACAAAACGCATTTCTCAACACAAATGCGCCCAATATTTACAATGTTCAAGTTGCTTCAGATATTCTAGAAAAAGCAAAATGAACCTACATATGGCACAACATGTTGATGGTGGTATGATATGAAGTGCTTTTGCTCATTTTGTGCACTGTTACACAGCTTCATCAACCACGAATATTGTTACTTACCTCCATGGGAAAAATATTTGTTACAACACTTGTTTAACTACATGTCGTATAAAAAAGGTGTTTCTCAAAACCTCAACCTTCGTTTTTACTGAAATGTTAAGAACAAATATGGAGAAACTTTCCTTGAATTTTGCTTCATAATATTCTCTTTCTCAACCTACATTCAGAGTTGCTTTTCATCTTTTTGCGTTGCAACACAGCTGCAGCCTTAACGTATTTGGGATTTTCACACAACATGTACACAGGTACTATAGTCATGTAGGATAATGAAAGCTACATTTATAGTTATGGTACTGCACAGCATCTTTCCAAGAATCCTAATAATTTACACGCTCATGCGAGAACCTTACAGCACGACAAGAAGTTCACGTCTTGCACGTCTGAATAATAGACATTTAAGGGAACATTCAAGACAGGTAAGGAACCACTTATGGAAACCCCATGCCACTTTCATATTCCGTTTGTTCCATTTAACCTCGCCAATTCTTTTTCCTTTCTAGGAACTAATTGCGACAGGTACACCTATGTATGTGCTCATGCTGCTGCCCTGTCTTCTTTTCCTGCCTCTCGTTCAATCCCTGGAATGGAATGAACCTCTATAATAATTCCCGTTGGCATTTTCCCGGCTCTCATTTAATCCAATAAAGGTTTTATTCCGAGTATTGCAAATTGCAAACCAGACTGCTACATTTGAGTTAATCTGAAAATCCTGGAAAATTAACGATAGGCACAAACATGGCAAATGCTTTTCCGTATGTGTCTTGCCAATCAGTTGGTCAAACTTTTAAACTGCATGATCATTTGAGCACATCGTTGGCTTGTAATAATAATATGGTTTTATGACGAGAACAATATAACCAAAATTGAAGGTTGTTTGCTCACCGATAAAAAGTGTTCTACGAGTTGTAGTTTCGATTCGATTGCCTGGGAATAGCAATAAAGACCAGCATTTTACCATAAGTCATGTTACAAATATTGACACATGTACATTTGTATACCTTTCTTTCAGAATGGGAAACCTTGCTGCAGCTGCAAAAATGCAAACAACTAGGACTCCAGTGAAGCTTAAGCGTTACTAAAGCTTATTCCAATTTTAAGAGCTTGAGTGACATTTTTGTCATAAATAGGTCACATGTAAAATATGAGGGTTTTAAAATGTGACCTAGGATTAACCTCGATATTTATTCATACAGGTGACCTCACAGTTATGAAGCGCAGAAAAAACGTTTTTCAAATCTCTTTAAATAGTGACTCAAACCGAATGGACTGAAGGTTTTGGAACCGTTTGATTTTGGTAAAAAAAATATCGGTCTTATGAATTCAATCAGTATAAAGCTTGAAATAAAAATGTCATGCTTCAATGACAGGCCAAGCAGCGAACTAATGGTGTTATTCAAAGCAAACATAACAGCACAGTAAAAAATAAGGACGCACACAAACTCGTGGCCATTAAATCACGTAAATCCGTGTTCAGTCACACGGTCTATTTTTTAGTGTTTGAAGAGCAAACATAATACGAGAATACTAGTGAAAATTGTTAAATTATGGCTTTACTATTGATAATAGCCGTGTATTATGTTTGCCCATAAAAGACATCTTTATTCCTTGCTTTTTACACCTCACATAAATTTTTTAATTTTGATATCATGAAATTTTCTCTGGGAATATTTTTCGAGGTTTTTTATCTACGAAAATACGAAAAGTATTTGTCATACTTACGTTCCCTTTTTTTAGGTCGCTTCATATTATTCATTATCTCTGATTTGATGCCTTGAATATTGGTTTTCTCATTTCGTTCTCCCTATTGCTATATATTCACTAGAATAGAATCTAATCTGCAACGTGATTGTGTTTAAATTTGGAATAATATTGGAGGGTAAAATACGGATGGATGCCAGCTAAGTACGAACAGCTACATTTCTCTTATGATTAAATTGTCATTGATATGCCGGTTCTAGGCTTTTATTACCCCAGTCTCCGATCCCCTATGTCCTTATCGCCCCGTTCTTGAATCCATCAACACCATTACCCTTGTTGACTTCGCATAATTATGTCGCAATAAGTTTGCACCAAATTTGCACTGAAGTACCATTCACTATGGGTTCATCAGGTAATACTTTTCAACAGGCAAAAACTCTATATAGTTTTCAACTTGTATCTTGGATAAAAGTCAGCAGTGGTGATGACCTTGAGGGATTCAGGTACGGGGACCGGGGTTATAAGGACCTAGAACCTCACCACATTGGATAGGCATAGAAAAAAGTGGACGAAAAATGTAAAGCAGATTTGCGGATTGAGGATAGTATTATGCTTGTCCATAAGATATATATTGTGCTCACGTAATGTACACAAGGTAATTCGATTTCCTATTTTTCACGTTTCCGTATCACGTTTTCCACACCGAATTTCCTGTTGGAAAATGTATCCATGTACTGATGTACATGTCCATTAGCAATAAACCCGACCAACTCGAGATATAATGATGCATCTTTAGGACGATGTTAAGCTATCGGATAAATAAATGACAACTTGCCTTTACCAAACTCTCATTTAAAAAATCAAAACAGGTCTCACAAGGGACTGTATTTCAACTGTGTTAAGACAAACCAAAATGTCGTTACGGGGTAATTTTATGGACTGAAACGGTTCTAAAATAATAATTATGGAAGTGCTGTTTAAAACACTATTAGTTCAATGTTTTTTATCATAGGTTAAAAATATTGTAACATTATTGTAACACAAACATAACGTCGACATGTAAGAGATTGAAGACCTGATGCAATCATTCGTTAATGTTACAATTAAGTTATTTAGTATGATCAGTCTGTACTTGGGTCCACATCTGAAGTGCTACAAAAAGCACAACACTTCAACCCATCACCCAATAATCATGAACTGTGGCAGGGCACTTCACTTTTTCATGTTTCAGACAAACACTCGTGCCATGACGCTTCACCATTTACTACTTCAGGACATAAATCTCAGCTACTATACGACCCTTTCAATGTAAATATGTGAACAGGTTGATTATACCTGATAAGTAATTTTCAGTCGATAAGTTAATGATTAAATATAAAATCCGTCATTAAACACAGTGTAACTTTTTACTATATAATCGGTTGTGAATTGGGAGAACATTCAGAATTAGTTTTTCATTTCAGCAAACATATTCAACCTCTAAAAATATTGTCGGCCATTAAAGTACAAGCACAAATAATTACAAACATTTAAACATGGCAAAATTTGGAATCTCCCCTTTTATTGTCTTTGGAGCTTTGATCTGTAAGTATTAATTTAAATGGTTGTTAGTTTATAGTTTATGCACTATATAAATTCACTAATTTCTTCTGTAAATACTGTACTGTTATCCAAATTGTAAATATTTTGCTGACTTTGCAGCACTTGTGTATGCATCCCCAATTCAGATCCATGCCGGTTTTGAACTGTTGGGCACCACCGAAGGGAAAATATTCGTGATACCGATTGTAGGACCCGGATCTGATAATCTTACATATCAAGATGCAATTGCAAAGTGCAACTCTGCTGGCTATAAAATAGCAACTTTGGAAAGTCAAGCTCAAAATGATGTTGTGGAACCATTTACCAGAGCCCGTTGGTCATGGATTGATGGAGTAGATCTCCAAACTCCAGACGTTTTCTTTTCTATCAACAGTGGGAAGAATCTTACATATTTTAACTGGTCAAAATGGGGAAATCGACCCATTATTGGTAAAGATGATAACAATTGTATTAGAACTTCATGCAATTCCTTAGATTGCGGCTGGTGGGATGTAACATGCACTGATAAATTAAGTGTTATATGTCAAGTTCCAGTGGCATCTTAAAATATGCACGATTTAAGCCAACAATTTAACTTGCAGAGATCAGTTTGTAATATTTGCTACTAAACAGTTTCTATCCAATAAAACTAAAAACATTAAACGATAAAATAGTTTTCATATGCATATTTTTTAAAGTTATTAAATCGATAAGGTATAGACTATGTGCCATTGACTGACACGCCTCAATGTTACTTTATTATGCGACGAGATTTTGCAGTAAGAAGCTAACTATAGCACATTTGCTTTTACATACTATTTTATATAAGAATGCTTGTTTCCCAGCCTGGGACTTTGGAATCAACGAATAAGAATCAGAATTTAAAAAGTCATTGTGCCCACAGACTGGCAGACGACGGACGAAAGATGTTTCAACTCAAATCTTCGAATTCCAAGGATCTTGATGCGAGTCATTCTCCATTCATTGCTGTCCATCAGTCAATTCATCTATTTTCATTGTGTACATAACTTTGATTTGAAATCACGCACTAGCGTCCACAGAGGAAAAACTCTTGTTCATTCAACATACTTGTAGGTTTACCAACGATACTGTAGGATTTGTGTTATCAATACCATCATCATCATCACTAGTATTATCTATTATCAATGTGAGGAAATGAGAGCATGTGAAAGGAAGCAAGAAATCCATCTCAAATTTCATCATGAGTAAGCCGTACACACACAGAAACCGTTCTGCTTTTAGGTTTTAGGTGCAATTCAATGTAAGTCAAGTTTTACAATGCTAGCAGCGAAATGGTGCGATGTGTGGGTTGTGGAAAAAGAGGAAACCACGTTAAACCAGTGGGTAAGGAATATCCGGAATGAAATCTAAGCCTAACCCAATTATCTTGCCATTGTAAAGAAATGATGGCATTTACATAGCATAAAACATATACTATATACACATTTCTTGGTGGACAAGGACACGACCACAAAGATGCGTCGTGTTGACCTAAAGACAAAAAAACATTCGAATCGTTAAATCGCATATCTTTTTCAACTTACATCAACTGTCAAAAAACGGAAACTAATGGAACATCAAGGCGAATAGATTGTATTCATTCCAGCAAGGTATTTTTGTGTACATGCATAATTCCTAACAATAGTGCACCACCACAATACTGCTCCCATGTGGGATATTAAAGCAATTTAGAAAATGTGCAAGTTAAACTTTCACCAAATGTAATCCACTGTGTGGTAGTTTACAATATGCAGGTGACATGAGGGGATAGTAAATTGGACATTGGATCAAGGTGAGCTCATGCACGTCGCTCGTTCACTGCAATTGAACGAATAATAGTCAACTAATTTAGATTTTATAACCTGAATGCACGTTGTGTACAAAGGAATAAAGTTTTCATACCAAAGCACGGCGGATGTGACAGGTTAGTCTAGAAAGAAAGTAAATGAATTCAGTAAACTTTAATGTCGCGGTACGGACGGAAAGGCTCAAGCCGTGCTTGAATTGAATTTAAATCTACTATGTGGTTACGAAATGAAAGCGACTGCATGATCTAGATTCTCCCTCGACCAAACTAATGCTCATGGTCTACATTTCAATCGTCCATTCACATTGTATAGTATAAATGCGAGCAGTTGCGTTAGATTTAATTTCAATTGATATAGGAAGAAAGCTAAAAATATTTAGTAATATTGTAGATTGCAACAACTTCCATTATGTGGGGTACATAAAAGTGAACGATATCGGAAAGGTAGTAGAAACCCAAGGAAAATACAAAGACTGTGTTTTTTAAGGCGATGGCTTAAATTGGATGTTTTTGTCTTTTACAATTGGACAGTATGCAATTTATACACCCAATTCCTTTGTGGAAAAGAATGAGAACGTGTGCAGGTACCAATTGTATCATAAGTGTATAACATGTTTTCTTTACTCGCAAAAACATTCTACGTTGTAATTCCCATTGGATATAGGCAAGGCAGGTATGTATTCGCATTCATACATTCATGATTGTACCTTATATATCACAAACGCTTTAACTTTTTCAATACTTTTTTTCATGCTTTCAACTATTGTTGTTTGTTGTGAAAATTTATTTATTTGGAAATGTCACCGCTAAGCTTGTCACTACATTATATTGTGTTATGTGACGTTCACACTTTGTTCCGTTGTATTAAATTGCTTTTCTTTTATAATACTTATATCTACCATGTTTTCGTTGAGTTTCAATCTAACATCCATTTGTATGTATCAAATATATGTATTTATTTCCTGCCTAGGTTTACTTAAGTATGCCTGTACATGACTAACAAGTCTGCTTCTACAAATATCTAGTAACACTAAATACATAGCGGTATGACTACTTTGTATACTTAAATTATTTACATAATAGTATTTACTCACGCTTTATATAAACTGTTTTTGACCTCATATGAGGGTAACGAAAATTGCCTCGGTTCGAACCGCATAGCAAACATAATTATCCTTGTGTCTTTGAAACATCAAAGGTAATATAAATATTACTTAGCCCATTTGAAATACCTCTTTCTTTCATGTCTTTTGCTCTTGGAATGTATAACAAAAATTTCAAATGCAAAGTGAAGGTCGACATGTTTTGGCGATGAATTTTTCCAAGATAAATTTTTATTTTAGAACAATTTTTTGTTTTGATGTATTCTGCCAAAACAAAATGCTCATGATAAAGTTTTGTTCGTAAGACCATAATGACTGCACGGCGACGTCAGTACCAAGGAAATGTAGACTTCTCATACTAAACGGTTACCGATACTGATGTTAGATAGGTTATTGAAGGTTAGTATGATGGACAGTGGGGTTTACAAAACGTGGCGAAATTTTAGTCCTTTTGATGTTGCTCTTTTTTTATCCAAAGTAAACATGAAAATCCAAGAGTGTCAACACTACAGGATTGAGAGGAAATGCTTTCATAAACATAATAGCTTGTGTGTGATGAATACCTCTTGAGGCAGACTCAAATCGAGCTTAAGCCTGTTCCGCTGTTTCCATACAATTCATTTATGGTGGTCGTTTGTGTATAAAATGGACATTCATACAACTATGACTATACTATAATGGGAATACTTCAACTTATTGCTTGGTTTCTATATTCCTTTTAAGTAATACTGGGCTGAAACTTATTTTTTTTGTTGGTAAAAACGCAAACGATATTAGAGGAACATGACAAAATGACAGCTTCAGTTGTGAAGATTTCCGCTCTAGACTTGCTTTAAAAACCAAGAGTCTCTTCAGAACTTAAGAAAAAGTATAGTATAAAAAAAACACGGTATTATGGTATAGACACAGGCACAGATAAAAAAAATCTTAAAATTGATGGAGTGGGCAGCATGAGAGACTTCCTATGTTTACTCTTTAGAAAAGAGAGGGCTGTGGTTGCCATTTTGCCAAACAACAAGGATTTCAAACTTAAGGTATTGTAAACAGTGACTATGATTATCCATCCACTTGCCATTTTACAGAACACTTACAGAGTGTCTCGAAACCGTGTTTCAACTAAAAGTAACTTGACAGACCAATACACTGTAATAATCTCACAGACAAATGCTTTCACCTGACTCGTATTGCATCGTTGGATATGGCGTTTTACAGAGGAAATCTGCTGGTCGTTTGAGCCGATCTCTTTCTTATGTATGACACACTTTGCTTTGTGTTTGTCTGCGGCTTAATATAATGATGTGTGAATGAATGCATAACGAGGAGGTAACCCACTATTCTCGTGTTCATTGAACTGATCTGTAATACACACTATACAGAAAAGTATGGGGTTCTAAGATGTGCAGTGAACTCAAAGAAAATGGAAACTGTCTAATTTTTCTTTATTGTTATCAGCATCTTTGATTCAGTGACGAGTGAAATCAAAAGAACCTTGTTATTTTTCTCATATCCTCCTAGCTTTTATTCAAAGCTACACAGTATACATATATTGTGTTTTTGGTCCGTTTGCCCTCGTAAGAAAGTGAAAGAGCAACTTTCTTAATGGAGTAATTTTACTAGTGTCGTGCAACGCCACCCCGTATGTGGGCCACTCCTGGGGTTCCTCTTTATATAACGCCATTTCCTTACTATGGACAATGGTGTTCAGTTCCAAAAAACAGTAGTTGTTTCTATGCAGTTTGTAATAACGTAGGTGAAATACTTCAATGGCTTAAGGATATAAATAAAATGATGACTGAATATCCAACTGATTATTCACTCAACGGGAGCTTTAATGTACTATACCTTTCAACTTGCTGTTCCACCACCACTGCAACAGTATTTTAGAATGTACTTTAACTGATCCATTACTGTGAATTATGGAGAGTTGTTAGTCACTTCATGCCTTAATGAGTCAAACAGTGCTGCATTTAATTTTTATAATTTTTGATTGTGTAATGAATGGGTTAACTTTCTTCGTCTTCAATTCTAGCTTATACATGTATACTCTCTCGTTTTAAGAAATACAACGAAAGAAATTATAGGGATGTACGATGTACAGAAAGTTTTTTTTATTAAATCCCCTATGCATAATATGCTTGGAGTCTAGCCCATCCTTTAACTTTTTAAACATTCCGATTTGATGCGAATTTGAGCACAGATCATTTTAGTTCCGCTTTCATCATATATTTAAATGAAAGGTGAATGCACCAAGTGAAATCAAAGGGAAAGTAAAACATACGCCTTAGCTCTTTACAGGTCTCATTGGCAGACCAGTTACCCCCTTATCATTACCTCGGTTCAACCAGCCTATTTTCTATTATATTTATCTTCACGATTCATATTTTAATGAGCTAGAGAGCACAACTATATACAACACAACTATCATAAATATATGTTTGATGTAATAATAATATCATGTACCTGCAAAGTATGAAGAAACTCTGAAAAGTCTAATATGCTTTAGTAGGTGGCTAAACAGTACGATGAAACAATACCTATTTTTAAACTGAAGACGATGATTCCGCCCAACGCTTCAAACAACTTCTACTTTTCTACTCCAATTTTGTAATCAGGCGTATTCAAACTTATGTATGTATGTATAATACTAGTAATTCGAAACTCATGTCATTTTCTTTATAATAATGACCATTATCATCACATGCCATACTGTGATTGGTTTAATTGGATTCTAGTGTAAACCTGTGCTTTGGATTTGCTAAGTGTAGATTTCTATCGCAAGAGCTATAAGGATGGATTCACTAAAGTTACTGCTTGTATACATATAGGCTGTTGTTAACATAACTCATAATGTAATCAGTAAAACTCCAGACATATCCATTCGTTTCATTCCGCTTCAGCTAAAGGATCCGCCACTCAAATAAGCTATTATGGTTGATTAGAATTGAACTAAACTTTGCTAAAACCCTTTTCAATTCACATTGAATTTCCTTAACCATATTCAGTGGAAACCGCAGTGGACATTCCACTTACAGCATTAAAGCCAACAAAAGCAGAGCACTAACACGAGTTGATAATCAGATTAATCGGGATAATGCAAGCTCGGATCCGAAATTTCTTCGGAAAGTTCTTTGGTATAAATGCAACATGAAGATAAATATAGTTAGATCACAGTTCCGCTGTAGTGACTTTAAGTATAGTAAAATGAAAGAGTGATTCCTTGAATTCCAATTACCTTTCAATCATTCCATTTACTTAACATGCACTCATGGATCACGGAATTTCTTAGAAATTCGACAGTTTCTCAGAGAAAAGAGACATGGAATCGAATACAAATTCCAGTAAACATGTAATCCTATCTTCGACAGAGAACCCAGCATAATTCAACGATATAATAGAGATTCATTTTTTATTCAAAATACCATGAAATCATATGCGGTATTTCAAACCATATGCGATGACCCATTAAAAATACAACTGGTGAAGATTTTGTTGAGAGAGCTGAAAAGAGTCATCTACCTTTTACTACGCTGTAAATTATAATATTTATCAGTTGTATACAGACACGAAGGTTTTTTACGGTGGCTCTTCTGGCTATAGGTATACAACCTAAATTTAGGTCAGGCTCACCTTACTGTGAAAGTTATAAGGCAGCAGAAAACAAAAGCATAATACTACGCATTATCAGGTCCAATGTCCAATTTGTAACAGCAGCCTGAAATATTTCCAATGATGATACGAGAATCTCATAATATCATTATCACAAATGGAAAGCCAAATTTTATTGTAATAAAATCTTTGATGTAGCTTCAACCATTACCTGTTCCTTCCATAAAAACAAAGTAATGTAAACCAAAATTATTAAATAGTAACATTATGTCCGTGGGTATTTGCAGCTCCTTTTACGTCGTGGGCATATGGCTTTAGTTTCAATAACAGCTTTCACCATCACTGCGTGCTTATTACGTAACTTGTAGTATAGTACCGCAGCACTAGCACGTAATTGAAATTGAAGGAGAAAGTAATTCTCCAAGCAAGGTACTATTACATTCTGGAGGATATAATGTAATATAAAGTTGAAAGTTAGAGATAGCTTTTTCAGTGAGTGTCCTGTTCCCGTCACTCAACCATGTGCCACGAACTAAAAACTCTTTTCCACAGTTTTTAGAATTCGAAACACTGCTGCTGGCAGTTTACGCGTAAAAGGTCATAGATCCATATACTATTTTATAGCGCGGAAACTTTATATGCTCTTTCTATTACGTTTGCTATGTTTATTCAATGAAACGATACGGCTATAAAACTGTTAATTCCTACCATTTACAAGAATACTAATGTGTAACTAATACAAATATGTGTAGTTTTATAGGTTAGATAAATATGTGTAGATTCGTAAACCTAATCTGAAATGGACTCGAAAGTGATTCTAAAAACTCATTTTTCAAAATATAATTTTATAAATGTGGAAGTTCCATTTGCACGTGTTTTTGAGAAATATTATTTTATTGTGGTTTTTTTGGTAGAAAAACTACATGTCAATGTGTCACAAGTTTCCGGGTTTTGCCTTTTCCAATTTCAGGATGTGTAGATGAGGTTTTGAAAGTGTTGTAACAAGGGGGTAAAATGAAAACAAAATTACAAAAGCTTGTTAATCTCTTATTCATACAGTTCCAATGTCCAATTGTAAATTAGCAATTGCAAGATTATCCCTATCTTTAAAAAACTTTGTGGAAGTCATCCTCTGAAAAGTAATTTTTGTCGTTGGCTTTGACTCTGCTGAATACCCAACGCTTCTAAATTCTCCAGACTCGGCAAGTGACCTAATAGATCTTAGAGCTTCATCAGTATCAAATATATCGACACTTTCATAAACATTTCCAACAAATTCGGTAACTAGAGTTTTGGTGGTAATTATTTCCCCTGTGGTGACATTAAACGAATCTCCTTCCATCAGATAATTAATTTTCACACTAGCTGCTTCAAAGTATTCAGTAGAATTAGGGAATGTAGCTTCCGTATTGTCCACAATCCAAACACCATACGTTCCAAACACTGTGGCAATGTCTTGGTTTATAAACAAAGCTGTGTCTTCATCAACACCAATGCCAAAGAGTTTGTTTGTGGCTTTCATTGCCACTACCAGCCGAGCAAACCTTCCTCGTGCATCAAAGCTTGAAAAATAAAAGAAGAAAAAAGGTAAACTCAACAAAATTAAGAAGTTTTTATCATATCATTTTCATGAAAAACATCAGAAGCAAAACATTCCTTTATGTGTTGCTGCTACTCTATCCTGATTATTATGTACGGATCAAGAACTTACTGACTGTCAGTTAGAGCACCTCTCACGAATTCGAAACCTTTCATGTATCCGCCATTTTCCCTAGCACGAAAACTATTTTGACCTTGGCGATCATCCAACAGGGATTCTCCGATTTGACACGGCTTCAAATCAGCATCAAAATAATAATATCCATAAGATCGTCCTTCACCAAATGTTGGATTGGATTGGATGGCAAGCCCAGCGGAAGTTCCTGCTATGACTGTTTCACCAGAAGCAAAACGCAGTCTTAGCTCACGAAGGATATCAGAATCAGATCCATCGTCATTGAACCATGATCGAGTATGTCGAGATTGATCTCCACCGTTGAAGAACACGCTTTTATTGAGAAAAAAATATGATTACATACATATGAATGACGAGAGGAATAAAAAAGTATTCTTTTGGGAGATGAGCTTGCATGTTCTTGTTTGTTTGCTTACACGTCTGCATTTCGTATTATCTTTATATTTTGTGTTCCCAATGTAGTTGAAGCATTCGCTCCCTCTTCATAATTATCTTGAGCCAAAAGAACAACTGAAGGTTGGAATCCGTAATCGGTAAACAGTTGCTCATAGGATTTGCTAACCTCGTCAGGCTCATAGTATGCCTCAAGGCCTACGGCTAAAGATGATGCAGCAGAAATGACAACTGCGATCGTGGGATCTGCTTTCCCTGTGGATTCTCTTAATGCGTTGTATATACTGGATGATGTGTCGTCTGTAGCCCCACCAAGCAAAAATACTTTCCCTGTTGTGAATTTGTTTATACTACTAAAGATTTCTGTTTGGGGAGATTCCAGCAAAAGTGTTGGACTTTCTTCATATGACAGTGAAACTGTTTGCGAAAGTACAACAAAAACTTTGAACAGAACACAAAGACTGGTAGTTTTAAAATCACCTTTCATCTTGGGTGATTGATAGTATATAATAATAATTTGTATAAAGAAATATTTCAAGAATTATTGACCAAAACAACAACAGAGTGATTAAAAATTGAAGTTTCGTTTGTTCGGTTAAAATTAAATTGATCGAGATTGTTATGTACGAGTGCCATATCATTCCATTATCGTACCACATTTATCAATTTGCGATTAGTATTATGAATTGTATATTATGAGTCCATCATGTTTTTACCATTAAATTGGATTTGGGAGTTGATGCTTTTGTCCCAGATCTCGGAATGTTGATAACCAGATAATGATTATTATTAGATTAATTCAAATAACACATCACAATAAGTGATATTAGAAATTGGCTGAAGTTACACGAGTCGCACTCGTCCACAGTCAAAGAATATCATTCATTTTAAGTTTTGATTCCAAGTGCACTCGTTGCATGATTGCAAAAAGGAATAGGTTTCCAAACTTGCTTTGTTGTTGTCGTTTCTCGTGGTGGCACTATATTAAGTATTAACATAATATACACAGCATCTGAAACGATGAGGTCAAAGCGGTCAAAGGCAAATCAAGGACTTTCTAACAACAACAAGTCAAGGTAACAACACACCATGATGCCATGTCAAGTAGAAGTAGACTTTAGTTGTGCAATTTCCCTAGAAAATTGCTGTACCATACACACGGATCCATATTGAGCACAAAAGTCATCACAAGAGCTTGGCCACATAATAATATAATGGAAAGGAAATCAAATGATACTCCAAGACAAAATTTAATCACAAGTTTCATTATATATGCATGCATTTTCAAGACGAGCACACTTTTGAGGGTAGCACAGGAGAACACATTATTATCATACATTTCGAGTGAAATTCCAATTTCAAAAGTTTGGGTGATATAATAAGACCAAGCTCAGTGTGTTGATAGAATGATGATATATGACTACATGATGAAACAATCATTAATGATACGGAGCATACAACTGATTATATAAGTAAAAGTGTATAAGGAAAACACATTTTAAGTACAAAGTCGGCAGTAGCATACAAATAAATTGGCACTTAACAAGAGTATGAGGTGAGGAGGAAAAGACAACACAAGTACAAGGAAACTAACGAATGGCACTTCATAATAAGCTTTAGAGTAACATAACGAGTTACTACTACTTGTGGGATCTAAAAATAATTTTGTCTCGATGTAACATCGAGTCGTTGTTTATGATCCTATTTGTCTATGAACTTGCCTTGCCTGTCTAATCAAAGCCGAACACAATGCGATACGATGACGAACAATCAACCTTTTTGTAATAATTATGAAAATATGAGCCCTTTGAAAGGGTGCATTTTTAGACAAAGAATAACCCACAAGTAGAAATGACTACATTGGAGCTCTATCTGACATGCTACATGTGAACTTGGGGAGTCAGCGTCGATTTCATTCTTGGATTGGTGATTGGGTACACACTACCTAGCATCATTTTGATGCATAGCTTACACCAACCCTGCGTGCAAGGAAATCTTTGAGCTGAAATGGAGAAGGGTGGTAATGCATGCAACTCATCACCACCGTACGCACTCTTACACGTCTACATAGTATTGCATTGCTACCCAAGCTAGCATATAACATTTTCCACCTGCCAAATGGTAATACCATAAGTTCTCGCCTCACACTTCCTCAGTTCTAGTTTGGTATTTGGCCTTGAAAGGTTTCTTTAGTTTTAAGTTAGTGCTGTGGTTATCAGCTCAAAAGTTGTAAGTATTAACTTCATATTTTTATTATTTCCCTTCGGGAAATTGGGAACATATATTTATCGAGTGTACTATTTTCTCCTCGTTTGTGTCACAGGTTTTTATTACAACTTAGCAGCGTTGCTCATAAATATAGAAATATTTATAGCATACGCACGGTCAGTGGTAAGCTACATAAGCTATTGAAATCTTTTAGATATAATTTTTGGGTTTAAAGTATATGTACAAGGAATTAATTGTCGTACATTAATTCCTTCAGCCTTTTTTGGGTCTGGTCAGAAACTACCGTTTCTCATCCCGTTTCTCCTCCACCCGGAGTTGTAGGAAGTCATCCTCCTCCACCTGGAGTCGTAGGTTTCAACCCACCACAGTCAAGCATCCACCACTCTTGGGTCATCTTGCTGTCACATTTTCTTCATCGTCATCTCTTCTACTTTTGACATACCAATACTTCGTGGTATGCAATAAATTAAATTATAAATTATATGTATGCAAGTAATCGAGCCTTGGGGACTCACTGAATTGTTCAGTTGAAAACCATTGTGCTCCCTCAAGAAGCTTACAGGCCCACATCAAGCATTTTGCGGGTGGCACCCTGTAAGTAACGTCTTTTATTCGTACAGCTACGCTACGATTTGTAAAAAGGGTTTAGTTTCGATTATCTCACCGATTGCGCAATAGGGTGTCAGTCTACGTTTTACTTTCTATTTAGAAGTTAGACTGAGGTAACTCGACAGGATTATTATCAATACTTTTAATAGATTTCCTTTATAAAAATACATTATTAAATTACACTGAGAATCTACATTAAATATAACTCAGATTTTCCTTCTACGTTTTAATAAATTCAGTTTCGTTTACTCGTTTTACTTATAAAACCTATTATCTGTACAAGTTGATTCATTACAAATTGGGAAATTGTCTAATTCGATTCTCATCCTTATTCATTTAAACGGCTCATCTTCATAAATTGAAAGAAAGAACCTGCAATCGCAACATTTTATAAGCATTCAAAAGATCCGGGAAAAACGTCCCGTTACACCTGGTGATTCCGAACGTATTTCAAATATGAGCCATTTAATTTCGTAGTTTTCAAGCTTCGTTTTCAAGTAAACAGTTTTACATGCGTAATGAGTCAATTTTTTTTGCTTCTCAAATTTTAAAACATATTTTAATTCTAGTTGAAGTTAAGTGACAGCAAGTATTTGGCGTAAAAAGTTAGATGCATTTGATACGTTAGCCTAGACATCGAAATAGCGTTTATAAATTTCTCACTTTATGCAAACGAAGTGAACGAACGGCAACACCACTAGAACAGGTTTTGCTTGCACGATTCTCTAGAATTAAGCAAGCTAGGCCATTCATTTAAAAATGGCACTGACCTCAAAATCTTCGTTAAAAAAAAAAGGCACTGACCTCAATATATTTTCGTGTCCATGAATGGACAATTCAGTAAATTAGTTTAAGTGGTTAGAATGGACACTTCATTTACAAATTTGACATAATTTAAATAAAAAAGGTGTATGTGCCTCCCCAAAAATTAGTTTATGTGGGCAGAAGAGACATTTCAAAAGGCACTGACCTCGTTACATTTCATTTTAATTGGTGGATACTCCCAAATTTACATTTTCGGTTAAATTAAAAGGAGAACACGTTTCTCTCGAGTGCATACGCCACACCAAAAAAAAAAAATTAGTTAAAGTAGATAGAAGAGAGGTAGATATGGATATCGATACAAGCCAGTTTTCCATTCAATAGTTTTGAGAGTAACTATTCAACTCCTGTGCAGGAATGGATACTCATGTATTCTCAGAGTTAGGAAAATTTAAAAGGAGAACAAGATATTCCAGAATTAAAGGATCAGTCAAATTAAGTAGAGGATTCGTCGCTGTGAAGGTTGATTCAAATCAATCTGTGATCCCTACTCATGGAACTAATTATTCCATGCCTGTTGGCCGAAGTGGCAATCGATCGTCACAATTAATAACACAGATATCTTCAGATAGTGGACAGGCAAATGGTGAAATGACAGGGAGAGCAGGAACAAATGAGGTGAGGATGCTGGGTAATTTTAGCATTTCTGCTCCAACTGTTCATTACTCTCTGCCACAGCAAGAGAGAGTCACAATCCAAAGGGAAGTAGCTTATAGGGTCTTGAAAGATGATTTTTTAACTTTCATGAAGCAACAAAGATCAGCTTGGCTTAAAATTAACAAGGGACAACTAGACTTTTATGGGTTGCCTGTGTCTGACCTCGATTTTGTCCAAGAGGAAGAGGACGAAGAGGATGAAAACTTACAAGGAGTCCCAAATGCTAATGAGGAAGCTCAAGCGTTTAATGATTACCATAGTTTTGGTCATGAACAGAGGTGTAAAGGTAGAGACGAGGTATGGCAACGCAATCGCTTCACACCGTCTAGCGGTTTAAATACATTTTCGTTGCCCGTCGACATACCAAGACACATGAATCCGCAGAAACAGCCAATTTGCAATATTAAGCCAGTCGGCTATGAAAGAACGCTTAAGCGTGAAATGGAGGATAGGTATCAGACAGAGGACGAATCCCTTTCCTTCTACCTGCATGAAATAGCAGGATATTTTTACCGACTTGGTATTAACGATGAAATTGCTATAATAAATACGGTGTGCGAGCAAATGCAGCCAAGGTATAAACAATATATTAGAGACGGAAAACTTTACCAGTCACTCCAGCATTTTAATATAGCGGTTGAGCATGCAGATGCATGCATGCGTGCTGACAAAAATTACATACCACCAGTCCCTGGAAACTCGATTGACTCTGCTCTTGCCTATACACCATTGGTTGTGCAAGACATTACTGAGTCACATAATCAAACAAGCTTTCCACAAAATGGTAATTTCGAAAACTCAGACTTTAGTAACGGTTACTCATCAACATCCAGTTTAGATAATGCCAGTAATAACGCTCAAAGCAAGAGTCCTTCGGCTAGTTTTGGATATAATCCCAATATAATTGGCCATCTTGCTAGGGAATTTCCAAAGGGAACAACACCTCCGGTTCCTTTAAACTCCAACAGCCTGGTTTCTCAATAGGCTTAGAGAAGCCAGGCAAGATTTCAAATTTTGTGGAGTCCGTTAATCAAGGCATAGATTTCTTCGGGTCTGAAAATTTTATTGATAGAGGTGGTACACTGGGTATATGTCAGAAAGCAAAAGTTATTGGTACGCATGAAGTTGCGAAGGGATTACTTCAAACCAGTGGTAGATTCAAAAACACAAGTAATGTCGCTTAAAAGTAGTTATATTTCTATTATTCTTTTTTAAAGAGAGGTTGTCTTGCCCAGGAGGTCAAGTTTAAAAGAGGAGGGGGGTGAAAGGGTGCATTTTTAGACAAAGAATAACCCACAAGTAGAAATGACTACATTGGAGCTCTATCTGACATGCTACATGTGAACTTGGGGAGTCAGCGTCGATTTCATTCTTGGATTGGTGATTGGGTACACACTACCTAGCATCATTTTGATGCATAGCTTACACCAACCCTGCGTGCAAGGAAATCTTTGAGCTGAAATGGAGAAGGGTGGTAATGCATGCAACTCATCACCACCGTACGCACTCTTACACGTCTACATAGTATTGCATTGCTACCCAAGCTAGCATATAACATTTTCCACCTGCCAAATGGTAATACCATAAGTTCTCGCCTCACACTTCCTCAGTTCTAGTTTGGTATTTGGCCTTGAAAGGTTTCTTTAGTTTTAAGTTAGTGCTGTGGTTATCAGCTCAAAAGTTGTAAGTATTAACTTCATATTTTTATTATTTCCCTTCGGGAAATTGGGAACATATATTTATCGAGTGTACTATTTTCTCCTCGTTTGTGTCACAGGTTTTTATTACAACTTAGCAGCGTTGCTCATAAATATAGAAATATTTATAGCATACGCACGGTCAGTGGTAAGCTACATAAGCTATTGAAATCTTTTAGATATAATTTTTGGGTTTAAAGTATATGTACAAGGAATTAATTGTCGTACATTAATTCCTTCAGCCTTTTTTGGGTCTGGTCAGAAACTACCGTTTCTCATCCCGTTTCTCCTCCACCCGGAGTTGTAGGAAGTCATCCTCCTCCACCTGGAGTCGTAGGTTTCAACCCACCACAGTCAAGCATCCACCACTCTTGGGTCATCTTGCTGTCACATTTTCTTCATCGTCATCTCTTCTACTTTTGACATACCAATACTTCGTGGTATGCAATAAATTAAATTATAAATTATATGTATGCAAGTAATCGAGCCTTGGGGACTCACTGAATTGTTCAGTTGAAAACCATTGTGCTCCCTCAAGAAGCTTACAGGCCCACATCAAGCATTTTGCGGGTGGCACCCTGTAAGTAACGTCTTTTATTCGTACAGCTACGCTACGATTTGTAAAAAGGGTTTAGTTTCGATTATCTCACCGATTGCGCAATAGGGTGTCAGTCTACGTTTTACTTTCTATTTAGAAGTTAGACTGAGGTAACTCGACAGGATTATTATCAATACTTTTAATAGATTTCCTTTATAAAAATACATTATTAAATTACACTGAGAATCTACATTAAATATAACTCAGATTTTCCTTCTACGTTTTAATAAATTCAGTTTCGTTTACTCGTTTTACTTATAAAACCTATTATCTGTACAAGTTGATTCATTACAAATTGGGAAATTGTCTAATTCGATTCTCATCCTTATTCATTTAAACGGCTCATCTTCATAAATTGAAAGAAAGAACCTGCAATCGCAACATTTTATAAGCATTCAAAAGATCCGGGAAAAACGTCCCGTTACACCTTTTGGGGGCAATGAAAGGTTCTTCAGTCAGGGCCAATTAGCACTAGAATTTTAATTCAAGCTATTCAGGCTAAACTTAGACTCGTTTGTTACATGGAAAAGGTCATGTAGCTATACTGCAATGTGCACATAAAATAAAGATAAAATATAGTATACACAGGCACATGTATATTATCACTAATATCAAGAGCCATCAGATCATAATACAATACACTGATGCTACTTCATGTGACAATAGATATTGGCAATCAGGTAAAAATTTCTGATTATCAATGAGACGATTGAAGCGTACAAACTCCAGAATGGTTAATTGTAACGTAAACCGATCGGAAATGTGTTATTTGCTGAAGACTAGGACTCAAATCGGATGTTCCTGTCGTATTTTGCACCTAAAAGGGTTTTCGGGTGTTCAGGGCTATTATACTGTTTATGAATACGAGTACATGACAAGGTCAAAGCCATGACAAAACTATGTATGCTTGCCCAGGTTCAAACGTCTTTCATCCTTGTTAATTCAAGGCCGTGCCGTCACCGTCACGTTCATGGTTAGTGAAGTTGATCAACTCATTCCATGTGGGCTTCAACAACCAACACAAAAACCAATTTCTGATTCTAATGCAATGTTAAGTTCAGTACTTTCAGTCAGATTCATAGGTAATTGGTTGTTTAACACCATGCCATCATCGTTATCTAACAATTATGTAGGTATTCGTATATATCTACCATTATATTCCAGATAAACTTTAAAATGTTGAAAGAAAGTTTAACTTTTTTGCTTAAAATCTTCATGTTTTTCATTCTGAGATGCTATAAAAAATGACCCTGCTCTTTGCGGACTTTATGGATGCAGCGTCCCTAGAAGTATGAACATGGGAATGCCACCCGGCTACCAAAATCCGTACTTCAATGAATGTAGAAGTAACGTCACTTCTGATGTATTCAATTCGTTCATAGATGCATTTGTTTTTACAAGCCCAGTTCCTTTTACATTCACACAGCATATAAGAAATGAAATTGCGCGTTCAGTCTTAATAAAAATATTAAGGATAGCTTTATTTTTTTCCAGCATTTTATGCGCGATAAATTTTGCTAATAAAATTCAGATTGGTTGACTCATCACGCATTTTAAAGCTATAAAGATATAGTTCTGCAGATTCTGATTGTTTCTGTGATCATCTTAAAACATTGGTTGAAACTCGCCTGGAGCTATATTGATGAATGGGTCAGCCAGATAGAGAGCTGGTCGCTTGGAAGGCTGTTGATGACTGTCGTTCCAATCCCAAGAACTAAATGGAATTCGAAAAAAATACATGGATTTTTACATTACTGGAATTCCGACAATTTAGTCCTAACGTTCGCACACAAAATTCACTTACATCTCGTCGGTGGCATAATACACATCCCCATCAAATTGCACATTTGCGGATGGCATACTCAAAATGGGTTTGCTTGTAATGAATTGGACATATTTCTTTTCGTTGTATTTGCTTGGTTTATGTTCTCTCGGATTTGGTCCTCTTGCTCCAGTATGGTTGACCATGAAGATCAGTACGATGACCAGGAACAACAAAGTCTTCACAAACCCCCAATCAAGTTACAAACAATTAAAGCAGCTATTTTGTTAACACATTGTTCAATATAATTATAATTAAATATGTATGATATGATCTAAAATACCGCTTGATCATTACGAGAACTTACCAGGAATTCAAGAGTTGCCTTCATTTTTGAAAAATGAACAAATTTTAATCACGGATACAACGTAGCTTCTTGAAATCCGGAACTGAAATAAAAAGAACTTTAGTCCGTTCCGCTATTTTATAGGTTACGATTTCCGCTGCATCCTGTCTGATCCTAATAATAGGAGCATCTTTAACCAGGGACAAGGACAAACGGAAGCAAAGTCAAAGTAAGGGACCTGTGCCTTCTTTAAAAGGTTGCTGTAAACAAGGTCACTGGGTTTATTCCATAGCTGTCCTTTTCTTACTGTGTCATTGTTGCTTTTACGTACCTAAAAATATGCATATGTACTTGTATTCACTCATACTCATGCGTATTTTTCAGTCTTTATATAATCTATAGTAATATATATTCCAATATTTGTTTATGAATGACTTATTTTTAAGAGCATCCTTTTCTCAGCGATTTGTGACCTTACTTTATGAGACTACACCGGATCTTATGTATTTTTATTTCTTTTGTATAGTAAAATTTACAATTCAATTAAAACAGAAAAGTAGAATAAATGCATAAATTGTGACCTTTTATTATTCAATAAAGTATATTAATTTTAGAATAAATAAATTTTTTTAATTGTATTCCCAGATCTCATTGAAACCGAAAAAGTAGATCATCTAAATCAGTCCAAATACCTCCTTCTTTGAAGGTCATTGTGAAATGAAATAACAACTGAAAGAGTAAAGACTGAACTTAAGTATTTGACTTATTTGCGTCAACAAAAGAGTGCGACGAACATTCATAGATTTGTATTTTGGGTAATAAAATGCATAATAATATAATAGCAACAAGTGTAACCACAAAATGCTTTAAATTTATATGCATTGCTTTGTATTTTTTTACTTTCTTAGGCAGTTTAAAAATCGAAGATAACCTTCTCAATCACAAACTCCTTCACATCAATTGCTTCTTGTTGAACAAAGGTGAAGTAAAATCTGCATATCAAAAGAGTGTAGTTTCAAAAGAAACCAATGATCCCTCTTGAACTCTAATGAAATTGAAATCGCAAACATACTTTTTGCATCAATAAGATCAAAGAATAAGCATGAATATATGTGTTATATAATAAATAAATTTCCATGCACTTTGTACATGCATGTTCTCAGTTTTACAATAATATCTCATCTCATTGCTTGCATTGCACACTACTCTGAACCTTGATGATAATATTCTGGTGTGCCGGCAAAAAGGATGACGACAATGACGACGTCTTTGGTGTACTCTTGAGTTTTGCAACTCCATTATACCAACTCTGATGAAGTGACAATGCTATTCTTTTTGCAGAATTTTTCTTTATAGAGGAATTTATCCAAGCATAATAGGACACATTGACACCCCTCCCGAATAATCTGGATCTAGTCAAGTGGATAAATATTTCCAAAGCCAATATGAACACTGCAAATATTAAAACTTGGAAAAATACTACGAGCGTTGTTCTGTGAACTGACAATGTTTTGCTGTCATGTTTCAATTGGCTTGTCATCTTCTCCTCATTGGTAAAAATGAAGTTGTGAATATCATTTAGCATTTTTGTTAAATGTATCTTTCGTCTATAAGACTGACTGGAATTGGTTTTGTTCAAGAGGAATTGACACAAATTTTTGATTTGCGTTATTCTGTTGATTTTATCATCGTAATCATGCCACCGGCTGTAGACACCCGATTCCTCAAGTCTTGACAAGCATGGTGTAAAAAATCTATGAAAATAAGTTTTGAAAACTGCCCAATAAGCCCTTGAAATAAGAGCGTTTGTAGAGAATGTCTGGGAGACCCACTTGTCAGTAAAGAACTTTAGAAGAATCCTCAATAAATTTGCTCCTGTCTTGGCATCCATCACTGCAAATGCTTCAGGTATTTTCAACGTGTTGTTGTCTGAAAAAGAAATATCCTTGTTGTTGAGTGCCACACTCTTGACGAAATCCTGATGGTTCTGATGAATCCAAACTAATGAGTCATTCAACCTTTTAAATACGTTAGAGCTCGGAATAGGATCATCCAAAGACGTTAGAATATCGTTGAGAATTACACTTTTCAACATTGAAACAGGTGGATCATCACTGTTCTTTACTCCTTCAAATGTTGTCATAAATAATTCACTTTCCAACAGGGCTTCAAAACTTTCTGGGATTTTGGGGCTTGGCTTTTTGGTTATGGCTGACACAAGGGTTCCTTTGTATGCAAAGCTGATGGTCAGCGCTATGAGACACCACAGAGTCCAGAGTGTCATGATCACTGTTCGTTTGGATGACAGATGCATGGCATGAAATAAATCGGAAGCTGGTTGATCAATCACACTTCCAATTAATGTGAACCAGATCCGATGTACGGATGTGCTCTGTAATCCCTCATCAGAATTGAATGAAGCTACCAACAACGTCAGGGAAAACATGATGCTGCTCACTGCTAATGCAATCCAAGTACTCAAATCAAATGGTTGTAAAATTGCGTACATGTTATTGCTCGAAACCTTATCCAACACAACAAAGAATGTGTATGGATCTGCTGACATTGCATGACCTACTATTGCACCTTGTACCACCTTCAAGTTCCATACATTTGCTCTTTCCAAGACGAACTTGGAGAATACACCACCATGATATTCATTATACATGCGCCGTGATTGGGGTCTCATTTTATTCCCGTGCATCCCGTTAAAACTGTAATTTAATTTTTGATGGAGGATTTGATGAACACAAATCTCAGCAAAATGGTTATGCGCATTGTTATACTTGTGGATGTTACAGGATCCAAAATTTGTTTTGGTTAGCCAGTCTTTAACATCCACCATAATGAGAGCACCTCGTAAGTTTTTGTTCAAAAGATTCCATTGATGGTTCAGAAAATGTAAGTTGAAGTCGGATGACTTTAATGATATCCTACGTTGGTTAAACCCTCTCAAGCATGTAAAACAGAGCATTTTAATCGATGAAAGGCTTTTATCCAGTATCAAGAACACTGACGTTAGTGGTGCGCCTTTAAATTCATCAGGTTTCTGGTAGTGTTTATCTCCATTTATAAGTATAACCAAATTTGGGTCTACCCTTATCCTTTCCCCTCCAATTTTTAGGGTCCTTTCGGCATAACGAATATCAAGGTAAATGGATGCGTGGAATGATGAAAATTTACGAGTGGTGTTTGGAATTCGCTGGAACCGCCGTTTCCAGGGTTTAGGGTTTTTGGGGTTTGGTGTCCTTCTTCCCCATTGTGGCTTAAATTTCATGGTGTTTTGTACAGTAACTTGCATTGTGCAGTAGTACTTTAGTTCAAACGCAATGTGAAAGTCTATGAATTTCATTAAATAAAAGTGTTGACGAATGAGATTTTCTCCAGAATCGATGTAGAAATGTAAATTGAACTCTTTAAAAATGTTGGAAAAAAGTTTTTGAATAGCAGTGTAATTATTATTTTCAGAAGTTCCAAATGCCTTTAAAGGTATTTTCAAACATTCGACGTGTAAAATTAAAAGGACATACAAAATCCCTCGCACCATTTTTATTCAATCTAAATAAAGTGACAGTTATAATAAACCACTTTGAAAATTTCTGATTCAATGCATCTAACACAAGAATTTAGAGCTTAAACCTGTCTTCTTACATCACAAATAGGTGTGGTGTGCTATATAAATTATTACTGAACATCCTTTTAAACTTTCACTGCCAAAATTAAGGTTTGACGGACATTGCATGAAATATGTATTTTATAAACTTTTTTGTAGTGTCAAATATTTATAGGCATCATTCATAGTGAAGTGATTCTTGAGTATTGACAAGATACTACGATTCGGTTTTGCCTACTTTTGTCACTAATATAATAAATGCGTCATCTGAAAGTAAAAACCGACAAACTCAGCACTACAGGTTTGTCATTCAAGATATAGTTTTAACGCGTTTCTGAGCCCTTTCCTTATAAAGCCCAAACCAAACCCAAAATTATTACTGTTACTTTTTAGCCCTTATAATTTCCACTTGTGGTGTAAAATAATGGTGTAATGATGTAAAATATTGTCGCATATGCTTTTTCCGCTGTTGATGTTGTCATTGATAAACGTAACATCGCAATGTACACAATCTGATAAATATCTGCATGACAAATAGAAGAAAAATTAGGGTGCAAACGAATCTACTACAACAGTGTACTAATTTAACGAAACCATGCAATGCATGATCCATGGAAACTAAACGTAAACGCAGCTTGCATGCAATGTATATTAGGAATTTGGTGCTTTATAATGTTTTACCCCAATCACAATAACAAATAAATAAATAAATTCTTTCCCGTTGTACAAAGTCAGTAGTCATTCATGACTCATGGAAATCGCAGAATACCTTGCAAAACAACCGACATCGAAGTATATATGTACGTCACCATTAACTTACCATAGCCTTTTTACTAATGTTGATCTTAGCTCCAAAAATTAATTTTGTTGAATCGAACTCTGGTCGCCATTTATAGATTGCTTAAAATCACGTAGATAATCGATGGAAGAGCACTACATATACACCATCGAAAATGTCAAATGTATGCATTGGAAAATAAAAAATACAGCAAATGAATGCAAGGTTATGTATCTCTATTAAGTAGACAGACACGTTTTTTTAGTTGAATAAAATACACACATCTGCATTACATATTACATAACATTAAATCCTCACACCTCACAGCTCAAGTTCATTCTAATGCTCTCACTAGGTAAAAACATCATGTTATAATAATTATAAGCAATCATGCCAGTGTCCACAGAGATTGCTGCAACGTTGAATTCGTGATTGCATAAATAAAACTTGTTTTCATTCCAAATTCCAACTACCTCATACATACAATTGACAGTGGTCAGTGGGACAGAGTAAAATTAAAACACAGATGGACCAGGCTGAACCAATTCGCAGAAAGTATCTGAAAACTCAATACCAAACAATATTATACATTCGCAATGCTATACTACTAATTATGAATGCATAGTAAATTAGATGGATGTTTTTTGCACATTACGCCAAGCATGCTATGTAATTTACTTCTCACTTGAGTCATAATCTCTGCACCAGTTGTGAATCATCATTGATTTTAGTAACTGTAATAAATTAATACTTGAAGACGATATCTACTTAGGTGGTCTGCAAACAAGTGGAGCTAACGGTTTTCCTTGTTTCTATTTTTTATTACCACAAAATGTTCAAAAGGACTTTCTACAGTGTTGTCTGTTTCTTCAGTGCTTTTCAATGTATAGTTAACTGTCAAAATCCATCACCGACTGTACAAACTCGTTATGGAATTGTGGAAGGAACCTATGATGGAACCTCCAGAGAAGGTCGCCACTTTTACCAGTTTCGTGGAATTCAGTATGCCGTGGTGCAAGAACGTTTCAAGGTTATTCAACTAATGATGAATGAGATGACAATGAATTGAATTTTTTTTTAAATTTTATACCCTACTGACACACTATCTTTGGTCCATATATTATAGCCTTCCGTAGAACCATTAACATGGAATGGTACCAAACCAGCCAAAGAGTTTGGACTGGCCTGCTATGATGTGGAAAATCATGGAGATGAAAATTGCCTGTATTTAAATGTTTACACACCAGAGGTACGCTTACTGGAATTACTGTAAGGCAAAAATTCCTATTTCGAACAGCAAATATATAATTCCTTGCAATTTTTTAACAGCTTGCGTCTGAAAATAGTACACTAAAAAGTGTTGCGGTTTATATTCATGGAGGAAGTTTTCAAGGAGGTGCAGGTCAAAATTACGGGCCCAACTATTTGATTGATGAGGGCTTAGTTTACGTCAATTTAAACTATAGGCTCGGAGTTTTGGGATTTTTGAGCACAGAAGATGAGAATTCTCCAGGAAATTATGGATTAAAAGACCAGGTACAACTTATACTTTGACATTGCATTGAATACAGCAAACATTGTAAAGTGTCTTCAAACGTGTTAGATATTTGTTCGAAGTACACAATCTTTTTTTGAAGGTTTGAATTTATCTTTTAGGTAATGGCACTCAGGTGGATACGGGACAATATTGAGGGTTTTGGAGGCGATAAAAATAAGGTCACAATATAATTTAATTTATATTATACAAATTTAATTTCTTCGTGTAATATGTTGATTGATTTTCATAACAATATCAACTTTAAAAACCACATAAAGGTCACTGTCATAGGACAATCTGCAGGCTCAGCTTCCGTAACATATCATTTGCTTTCTCCAATGAGCAAAGGTTTGAAAATACTCTATGATAAAGTTTGTACTTTTTCCATTTCTTTCCTTGCTTGTTTGATTTGAACATGAAATGTCGCAGGATTACACAGGCATGCAATTGCAGAAAGTGGGTCATTCCTGGACCCATGGGCATTTACAAGAAAACCACTTCGATATGCCAAGAAAGTTGCAGAGTTGTTAAAATGTCCAGACACAAATAGTTCCACAGCAATAGTTGCATGCTTGAAAGAAATAGATCCAAAAATCATCGCACAGAGACAGCTATCAAGAAACGCAACATTAAAATTCTTTGAGGATCCCATAGCTGGGTTTGGTCCAACTATAGAGCCTATTATTGGGGACGGATCGAATACGTTTTTATCTGCAAGTCCTTATGAATTACTTATGTCTGGAAACATAAGTAAAGTTCCACTACTTGCTGGAGTGGTGAAAGAGGAGGGAATCTATCTTTGGGCAGCATGTTGGTTGATATCAATTACAATACATCCTGCTTATAATGTGCTTTGTATGACAACAATGAGCTATAATGAACTGTATTTTTTTTGTTAACGTATCCAGATTTACTTCATTCAAACGCAGATTACGCAGTCACAGACAGACTAAATTTACAGGAAAATTGGAATTCAGTTGCTCCCTCTGCGTTTTATTTTGATGAGAAAGCACCTCAAGAGCGACTTAATGATATAGCCCAAAAACTGCAAGACTTTTACTTTGAGTCAGGATTCTCCCTAGATAACAATTCAACTTTCACCCAACTTTCTCATCTTTATTCGGACCGCTTATTTGTGGCATCTGTTGTGCGCTTCATAAATCTGTATTCTAAACATGCTCCTGCATACCCTTACTTGTACACTTTTAACCGTTATGTTGGAATCGAATTCGGATGGGAAGAACTCCACAAAAATTACAGTTTAGGTAAGAAAAAAATTAGGTATGTGGGTTGTCTATAGATAGTGTATGACCTAAATTAGCATTTTCGTGTTTGCAGATGCTACTCATGCGGCAGAATTAGACATGATAATGAGTCCCTTGTTTAACCGTGTTCGTGATACCCCAGACCACAATGAAATTTCTAAATCCGTTACAAAGTTATGGGCGTCATTTATCAAAGAAGGGTACTTCATTCTTAGCTAATAATGTGATTTACAATTACTTAGTTTACTATTATTACATATTATTGCATAAATCTATCCATCTTTAATTCATTCTGCTTTAGTGTACCAACTGCGACTTATGGGTCTGAACTTAACTTTCCACCTGTAAACGCGACCGAAGGTCTAAAAAAGTGGTACAGATTAGACATGGACACCGAATTATCAGACAACATTTTTGCTGAGAGACTGGCTTTCTGGGACAGTCTTCAATTGTCGGATAACGATTTTATAAATTGTTACTGCTAGATAGTGATGATGGGATCTTTCAAGCTCTAAACACAAACTATTCTTTTTGAGTTTCAAAAATGGTTACAATCGAGGTCATTAATATACGGAATTCATACTTGCATTATTTGACACCGTTTTTTAAGACAATTATTTTCCGACTTTCTATGCGATTTGAGACGGTAAACATTCCTCATTTAATGGGCTTCCAGATGACGTGCCACTTGGTCCATCAAGTAAAGACGCGCCAGCAAAAAACGCATAAACATTGCATGACTTCAAAATTTTGGTGGTCAAAAATATACAGAATTTTAGAGTAAATTAATATTACAACAAAATTTTTATATTTTGTGTGACATTCCTTAGCTGCAATTACTGCCTAGAGTCTTTGGGGCATTGAGAAGACTAGCACTTGCTTTACATAAGCTCCAATCACATTCAATCTTCTGTAGTGGCCCCTTGAAGTTAGATGAGATTGCGTGGGTGGACGGATTTGTTCTCGAACCTTTATTTCCGAAATATTCCAAGGAAACGGATTGGAATTTGTATCGGAAGGCTATCCAAAATATTTACATTCTACTTTCGAAACAATCCTTGCAGCAGATTTGATATCTGCTTGGAATTTTTGTTCTATGGGAAGGTAGCCCCTTTTCCCAGACCCAGTTTCCTTGCGGAAGAATGCAAATTTTGCTCACAAATGTCAAGATAGACGAAACTACCCATTCTTGTCGGAATGAGCAAACGATATGCTACACCGGAAGCTACCCTGCACCCACAGACTATGATTTTCCTTGAAGTTTGGCACCAAGTCATAATGACCATTTGAATAAGATTTTGTCAACATTTGGCCTGAGCACTAACCTCACCCGTGCTTTACAGCTTGCACGATACAATTCGATTCAAATTGTTCTCACAGCTTCCTCACACACTTTGAGCATCGTGAGTGGCCAAAAAACCAAACTTTTTTCCAAAATCGTGAAGCACGGGTGAGATTAGTCGATAGGTCTAAAATTGGCAAAAATTCTCTCAGCATGGTACGTATGACTTGGTGCCAAACTACAAGGAAAATCATGATATCAGGGTGTATGACAGCTTCCTGTGTAGGAAATCTTTCGCTCATTCCGACAACGATGGGTAGATTCACCTATCTGGACATCTGTGAGCAAAATTTGCATGTATCTGCAAGAAAACAGGGTCTGGAGAAAGGGGTTTACCGTTCCCCAGAACAAAAATTCCAGGCATACTTATAAACTGCTGCAGGGATTGTTCCAAAAATATTCTGGATGGACTTCCCAGTCCCCAGACACGAACTTCCTTGAACATCTTTGGAATATTCTTGGCATTAAGGTTCAAGACCAAGCCCCTCCACCCACGCAAACTCGCCAGACTTTAGGGAGCCCTAAAAGAAGATTAAATGTGATTGGAGCTTATGTAAAGCAAGTGCTAGTCTTCTCAATGCCCCGAAGACTCTAGGCAGTAATTGCAGCTAAGGAATGTCACACAAAATATAAAAATTTTGTTCTAAAATTGATTTACTCTAAAATTCTGTATATTTTTGACCACCAAAATTTTGAAGTCATGCAATGTTTATGCGTTTTTTGCTGGCGCGTCTTTACTTGATGGGCCAAGAGGCACGTCATCTGGAAGCCCATTAAATGAGGAATGTTTATCATCTCAAATAGTGTAGAAAGTCGGAAATTAATTGTCTTAAAAAACGGTGTCAAATAATGCAAGTATGAATTCCGTATATTTATGGCCTCGATTGTATATCGACTACATGAATTCTGAATACAAATGATTAAATATATATTTAAATAGGAAAAAAACTGTCTGTTTTTATGCAACCTAGTTGCTTTTGTTGAAGGAATCCATGCATTATTATTCCTAACAATAAAAAAATCATAGGATGGTGTGCAGTGTCATGATTTCCATTGCATAGCCAGGAATGGCCATCTATATGTTACAGAGTATAGCCTTGCATGTTATTTGCACATTGCTATTCATCGTCAGTCGGAGGCTGCACAAAAGTACATTTAGTTTCTTTGCTATGTTATGAATATGATCAAGTTAACAATCTTATGATGCTTAGCAAAAACTTGGGTGTCCTGATCCAATACACAGCGCGGTGTGCCCAAGACTAGACGAAAAAGTAAACAAACAGGTAGGTGAATGTACCTCTGGATGGTTCTTATCAGTTATATTCATAAACAGAAAATAAGTGCATTTGTTAAGCTATAAGCAACGACTGACCACAATTTAAATCATACTTCCTGGTTTTAGACCTTCCGTTTTCCGTATGGTCATGTTCATGGTGTACTTACATTGGTACAAAGTTTTAGTACAAAAAATTAACTGCACATGAATTGGAAGAGACAAAGAAACTAATAGGTTCAAAGTTGTGTCCAAACCATATATATGCAACAAGTCAGTTTATTAAAAACAAATCAGTATTAATGTAGACAGTTTTCTGGCCTTCTGGATAAACCAAAACAGAACTGCCAGTAAAATACACGTTACTTACAATCTGTTGTGGATTTGCGAATGTCGATTGTAAGAGATGGCATATGCATTAGGATATGACACTGCAGACCTTGATAGTGATGATGAAGGTTCTTCTCGTAAAACGCACGGTTACAGAGGGAGCAATAGCAGACCCCCAAATAGATTTGAAACAACACCTTTCAGGCAGGGAGTTAACAGAGTGGGTAGTGCTAGTGCCGGAGCAGCACCAGCATTTCCTCCTCGAAGAAACCACTCTGATGGAACAACGGGCGGACGAGGGATGTCCAGAATAGGACTTAATATGAATGCTAACGCTATACCATCATCAACACCGTTATTAGCTAATGGAATAAGAAATCCAAATGAGGGGAGTAATACAACACCAAACACATTTCAAGGTGCCTCGAGAACGCAAAATGAGACAGACGTGTCCTTACCTCGTAATCTAAGAGACATGGACAAACTTGACACTGCGACCTTAGAGCGTTTAGAATGGATGGAACCACTGGGGTAACGTAAAAATAAAACCGTTTTACAGTAAAAATGTTTTTATTTGATTCTAAAAGAAGTTATAATTATAAAGGTTCCGTGCACTATCCGAGTTGACTGGATTATCACCTGAGGCATTGCGGAAGCACTTTTGGGCATCCAAATTGAAACCATCGTCTTCTTTATTTACCGATCTTTATCACTACTTCAAAAACAGTCATAGCCCTGTCCATTCCGCGACTCGGCTGCGGATAAAACGCATCATTGAACTGAAACGTTTTAATGAAAACAATAGTGATTATAAAGTTCCAAACGTTCGATTGTTGTGGCATGGAACACAAACTGCAAATGTTAGAGGGATCCTGACCAACGGGTTTCGTTTGCCAACTCATCAAGGAATGTTTGGTCGTGGTGTATACTTTGCAGATCGTGTCACCAAAAGCGCCCAGTATTGTAAGGTATCGCCGACAAGGGGGAGTAAGGGAACTCTCTTTCTGTGTGCAGTAAATTTGGGAAGAATGCATAGAGCTACAACGGGCATGAATAACTTGACAGGACCACCGCCTGGTTATAATAGCGTTAAAGGCTGCGGCTCCCATGTGCCTAATCGAAATGATATTCGAAAGCATCATGGAGCAATGATACCATGTGGAAAAACATTTTTGAAACCTGGAAATGTGACTTTGGAACATAATGAATACATTGTATATGACCTTGATAAAATAGCCATTCTGTTTTTGGTAGAATTTGAATATAAATAATGTAAGTCGTGTGTATATAAAACTTGATAATCTGAAGCGTATGTTAAGGAACAATGTATCAACAGGTTATAAGGTTAACTAAGGAAAATTATATTTGTGATTTGTACATTTTCTAATTGCTCCATAAATACTTAAAGATGAATTGATGAATTCTGCTCTTCTTCCATTTAAATTCTTTATTTTATTGATTATTACCAATACATACTTATTTGGTTTAATGCACCCATTCTAGGTGCACAACATTGAAAACTATTTGACCAAAGAGGGCATTTAGGAACAGCTTACTTTCAGAGAAGGTCTGAGAGCTGTGTCCTTGGACTGGGAGGTTTTAGTTTAGAGCTGCAATCTGCAATGCGCATGGTGCAGGTAACATATATATATAACTCTCATATGTATAAATCATACAAACATCAATTCTCAAATTCTGTCTGCACTATATGCAGTTTTAGTGTATGAACATGAACTATACAATAGGGCATTTCAGTGCTTTCAACTTTCCTGCGACACAATGATTATTCTTAAAGCTTTAATCAGGTCTCATTCCACATATCGCATATTATAGCTGCACTAATGAGTGTCCATGTCTGTATTACACGTACTCCTATATTACTCCTATATTATATTTTGTTCTCCCGAAAGCGGACTCTTATAGCATAACACACATTTGTCTGAGCTTGATACATAGTAGTATACATCACAAATCACAA
This sequence comes from Orchesella flavescens, assembly GCA_964034955.1. Classification (NCBI taxonomy): domain Eukaryota; kingdom Metazoa; phylum Arthropoda; class Collembola; order Entomobryomorpha; family Orchesellidae; genus Orchesella; species Orchesella flavescens. The sequence goes on along the minus strand of OZ035954.1, from coordinate 28,070,107 downwards.
CACAATCTCATCAATGCACTCATGTATCTTTTGGGAAACATCATCATACTCTACCTGATCACGCATGTTGATAGCTTGTCACAAAACGTTAATATCGTACACAAACGGTTGAAGGTGAGGCAGAGTTATGATATATTAAACTATATTCCAGTCTCTTTTACTCAATAATTTGTAATTCCCATTTTCACTACAAAAACTCATTCTTAAAATTACTTTTTACTGCTAGTCACTGTGCTCTTTGAGGAGAGAAACTTCTTGACCAGACACCCACAACACAGGCTTTCAGACACACATCCGCTTGGTGACCATACAGGTCACAGCCACAGCACGGGCAAGGTAGTAGGAACCTTAAACTGAGTTTAGATAATTGAATTGAGCAGTGTTTCCCTGTTGACTGTGTGAATGATTTTCTTACTAATTTTAGCTTTCGTCGACAGGCAATAATAGCTTTCCTATTGTGTTATCTGCAAGACTATGTCTTACGCTATTGGTTATGACCCAGCGGATTTTGAAAGTGACGAAGAGTCGTACAACAACAATGATAGAGCAAACAACAAAACAAGAGGCGACGGAAGATTTGCGTTGGGATCTACCAGTAACAGAAATAAAAAGGAGGATCAGGATCAAGTAGAACTTCCAAACACGATTAAAGAGATGGATAATCTGGACATTGCAACTTTAGAAAAGCTTGGATGGATGGAGCCTTTGGGGTAAAACTTTCTTTCAACTATTACCCACAACAGTTTATTTGCTTCAACAACTTTAACTTATAAATTAAGTATGGCTTTTCATTCTTATTTACCATCTCTAGGTATCGGGCTTTGTCTGAAATAACTGGATTACCCCCTGCAACTTTGAGAACGCACTTTTGGGCATCCAAGCTAAATCCATCATCATCACTTTACAATGATATTAACTACTACTTTCAGAACAGTCACAGTAACACTCATGGTGTTAATCTCCGAATAAGCAGAGTAGTCGAGTTAAAGCGGTATAATGAGAATAATTGCGACTACAAGGTTCCAAACGTTCGACTGTTGTGGCATGGAACACAAACTGGAAATGTTGCAGGCATCTTGACCAATGGATTTCGTTTGCCAATTGGAAGTGGAATGTTCGGCCCAGGGGTGTATTTCGCAGACCGAGTCAGTAAAAGTGCTCAATATTGTGGGGTATCACGGACAAGGGGGAGTAAAGGAATTCTCTTTCTTTGTGCAGTTAATCTGGGTAGAATTTATGAAGCCACCAGAGGTACAGTCGGCACTACTCCGCAGGGCTACGACAGCGTAATGGGTTGTGGTAATCACGTCCCTGATCCGAGTGATGTGAAAACTCATCGCGGTGCAATGATGCCATGTGGAAGAACGATTACTAATAATGGGATTGGACGAATTCTACATCATAATGAATTTATTGTTTACGAGTTATCGAAAATTGCTATCTTGTTCCTGATAGAATTTGAATACTTGTGATTGTTTGAGACCAAGAAAGATAATCGTTCAATGAACTGGCTTCAAATGATTGCAGAAATTAAATTGAGTGCCGAGCTGACTAATATATAATGCATAATATTTAATATTATGTTTGCTACATTATTATCAATTATGAAGGTTGATACACTACACTGTGCTGACTATACGTCATGTGCGCGTCCTTTTCTCTGAATCTGTAATATGAGCTGCTAAGTTATGACTGAGTTGAGTAATTAAATTATGTACTTCCGTAATTTTATACTCATCAATATCAATTCTTTACTAACGATAAGTATACTTTTGTATTTTTGAAGAAATAAAGGAAATAAAGATACCGTTATTCTAAAAAATGTCGAATTGAATAGTAGTTTTATTTAAGAAATTTTAAAAACCAATTCTACCTGTTCTGATGACGCCTAGCCTGCCTGTCAGTGCCTGTGCTGCTCAAATTATAAGCCATCTACACTGGAATAGGGGCACTTAATACACAAAAGTCTTCAATCATCACCCTACTTCAACTGGTTTGTAGCTACCAAAATAGATGCCTTGAACGTCTGGTTCGGACGGGCTTGGCTTGCTTCGCTTGGAGGAAATGGTTACTCTATAAGCCTGAGTAAACAAGTTCATGGTCTTCGACAGTCTTCGTCATTCTCAGATTCTCATCATCGTGTTTCCAGAAAACACGACATTTACATAAACATGCAATTAGGCATTAACCTAATCTGGTTAATCAACCGTTAGAAAATTCCCGATTGCCAACAGCTTTGAACATAATTAAATATTCTACATTTCTCCAGCACAGCCACTGGTAAACACGATAAACCCTTTTCTAATCCCCGATAATTAAACTTAAAGTTTGGTTATTTTTCCACGATTAATCTTCTTATTACCCCAAAACTCAACATTAAATTTTTCTTTATCTTCCAACAAACATTTTATTATCCTCCCAACAATCGACATTTAATTTAATTATGTTTAGAACAACTAACATTTAATTATTCTCCCATCAACCCGCATTTAACTATCCTTCCATGAAAACCATCTCTCAAGTAAAACCATTTCTCCATACCTTCCAGAACAATTTTGAGATTTTTAGGTATTCAAATTTAGGTATTTATTCAAAAGAAGTCCATACGAAAAAACAATACTTGTTCGACTTGTGTGTGCGTGTGTCAGGACTAGAGCATCGAGGACGTCATGAAATAATCTTTCTCCACGCAAATCTGATATATCTTTGTTTTGTATTTTTTACCTAAAAAGTTTTACACCTTTGTTTCGGCTGACTGAGATTGCCAAGTTAGTAAAAAGTGTACTTCATTTCCAATAAGTTTAGTAGACTACGGATAGACGTTTAGACGAACACACAATTATATACAGTAAGTTAATTAATGATGGTCAATTAAAACTCAGTAGGGATCTCAACAAGCTGTATCTTGTAGGTAAAAGTGTGAAAGCTCACTAGTTTGAGTAAATTGCTATTATTGCTTGTGTTGGGCTTCTTTTAGGAAAGCAGCATCATGTACTTTTCCGGCGTTAACCAACAAGGAGATTTCAAAGAGCATCGTAAAAAACAAGATGTAAGTGCCTATGACGGAGACGGATCATCAGAATCGGATGTTGACAATGAGCCAATCGTCAGCAAGAAGAAGGCAAGGCCCGTGAATCCGTTTTTGAATCAAACGGGTTATAATTTTGGAAATGTAACTGGACCGCTCACCCCAAATACATCATTTGCAGAAACTGCATCTTTAGATGTATTTAAGAATAAAGCCAAGGAATTTGTTGAAGACAAGAAGAAGAAAGGGAACCAAATATGGAAAGATATTGCAGAAGAGGATATGGTAACTGATGTTGCAGCGTCATTCTTCACTGGTGGCAGTGTGCGTCCGGATGATCGATTACAAGAACGGGGATCTGAACAATATCTAAATCGACGGCTTAGGAAGCGCAAATTGGATGATAGATCCAATTTTCGAACGTATGAATCAGACTCGGAGGTATCTAGCGATGGTCTCAGTGATGACTCTTTGGAATTCGTCAGGGCCAAGAGGGGAAGGGAAATTGCAAGTGTGAAGAAAAGCACGTTCACTGGAGGACGCGCTGTCTCCGTTCCAGAGACTTTTGTGCCTGCGACCAAGCCTAAACGTTATGCTGTGGGTAACTCTGCTGAAGCTGTGGAGACAGAAACTGGCAACCACTCAGTTCCAGAAGTGATGAAGCAACCAATGTGTAACGATGATTCGAACATCAATGATGTAAACAATGACAGCAGTTATTCCAAAGTTGATGCAGCTAGCATGGATATGGATGTTCAGAATGAAAGAAAGGAACCTTTGGAACGTGTAAAGGTAAGCAACAAAATACAATAGTAATATTGACTTGAGATTTGTGAGTGTGTGAGAAGCTTATGAAATGTAACATTTTGCTGTTATTGTTTTGCCCAGAAAAAATGGAAACACGAAATTGAAAGTAGATTCAAGGGCTTAGATGACGAATGTTTTGTAAGGAAAATGGTTCAGCATTTGCAGGAGCAAAGAAATCCCGGCATCGTTCGTAAGTTTTCATTATTTATGGTGATTAACACTGGCAACTTCTTAATATACTAGTATCTGTAAACTATATGTCATTATCCAAACAATCTGAACTTCTTTACAGTAAAAGCAGTCAGCATTCTAGGACGGGAAAGTTGTTTAAAATTGTTACACAAAACTCTAAAGATCAAACGTTATGGTGGAATCATAATTAAGGTATGTACGTGGACGTGAAGCATGGTTGTAACTTGAAACATTTCATGTTTTGTCTATTTGTTTCATATTAGAAGGTTTAAAATCATAGCTAGTTTATTGAATTTTGAATATTTACAGAAAAAGACAAGATTACGCACAACGGGTGGTACATTTTTGTACCTGATTCGCAATTGCAAATGGATTTCTTCTGACAGAAAAGAAGCAGTGCTTCATGATGAAAGCCCAAATCAAGCTATGGAAGTTGGTGGAGCTAATTACTTTGATAAACCATCAAAGATCCCTTATACTAAAGGAGGAGGCATAACTCAAAGAATCCTGTCGCGACACGGAGGTACTAGATTATTAAAGAATTTAATAATTTTATCAAATGTTACGCTGCAGTAAGTTTGTGGGTGTATTATACTAGTTTTTTAGTAGTGAAAATTGTTACAATGCTTTTGTATTGATATTTTAGGCATGTCCCACCCTAAAATTGACCTCGAAAGTGAAAAGTTTTCTCTCCCGTCGAATGGTGTGGAAGAACAAGAAGCTGTCAAGCAAACGAGTGAGAAACGAACGGAAATCAGTTACAATGATTTAGACCTACTAGATTTTGAGTTTTAATAGTTGTGTATGATGTTGTGACGCAAACAAAATTGCATTTTCGTTTATAATTGAATTTGAAAATGTGTGCAGTTTACTTGAATGCAATTTCTGTGGTTGATTTTCTCTTTTGTTGGATTAAGTGGCTTTAATTTTTCAAAAGCTTTTACTGTCATCTTTTCTTTTCTTATCTTTATTCGGAGTTAAGTTAGCTCTGTTAACATTGTTTTATAAATTTATCAATTGAAATGTTGCATTAAAAAGCTATGTATTATTTGCTACTACTACGCATACATGTGAGAATAAACTAGCACATTACAGTCATACAATTATAACGTACCAATGCATTTCTTTCCTTTCCTTTTGCATTGTTCGTAATCAACATTATAAATAGAATATATTATCTTCCTTTACTTGCATCTAATAATTCATTAAACATTCTGCAAGTCATTATCATCTCATTCCACTTGCAAACATACCGTAATTACAATTAATTGATATAACCTAGTTTATTTTTTAAATGTGGCTGTTTTTAAAAACAACAAAGGTACAGTTCCCTGATTGTAATTCGTAATCAATATTCATGTGTAATACAGAATTACAGACAAGCTGAAGCAATTTCCGTCACAAGCTAAAGTTCTTTACACAAAATTCTTTTTGAGATGTCTTTGTTTCATTGTTCGGTCGGGTCCTACCTTTACATAATAGTTTTTGTACTTTATACTGCAGAAAACTGTCTTCGTTTTGTACAATTGAAAATGTTTTTTTTGTTGGGATACGTGATTAATGATGATTTTTTTTCTATGTTTACAGTTAAAAGTCCACTATATATAATTAGATCTTTTGTTAGTGCACAGATCAAATTAAATTGGATTAGCATAGTCTTCATGACATGTTTTGATGAAAAGAATTTGTTGAACAAAATGGGCATTGTCCTAATACCAAAAAGCATCATCTACATTTTAATTTGAAACCTGCTTTTGGTTAACTCTATATTATTAGCTGGATTCAGCATTGTTTGCAAAGCTAAATGACGACAGCAGCATCTATACAACTCCTTATTATACACAAAGGCAATTTTTTTTGTGAATTTTTCGTCAACTCTGCAGCAGCAGGTGGCTCATCGAATTAACACAATAAAAGTTTGCGATATCATTGCCCTGCCGTCATGAGCTCTGCAAATAATTGATTAATGAAGAAAGTTTGATTGATTGAAAATACAATAGTGAATACGATACGAGTAAGCAGTAGTAGTGATTGCATGAATATCACCTTCTAAAAGACACGTACTCGTATTTTGGTCAAAATAGAAAGAATGTTGCAGGAGTTTCCCACGGAAGTCATTGTCACCTAAATACTGGGGAAAAAAGTTTTTCTTCATTACGAAAGACAAAAATAAAGTACACATTTATTAGGCATCATAAAATAATTTCTCTCTTGATTTAATAGCACGGTAAAATGGTACTCTGTAGGACTTTTCCATTATTATCCCGACTTTTCCCAGGTTTTGACATCAACATTGCATTGAAAGAATTTGTCTGAATGGAATGTAGAACCTTAAACATAAAACGTACTACGCACTGCATTTTTCTGTTTTATGTTGTATGGTTAAGTATGACAATAGTTAACAATAGATCCGGAATGCAAAAGCGATAATAGGCATCCATACAAGAAAACTGTCATTTCCATTTTCTAACAAAAATCGAAAGCTCATAAATTCATAAAAACATACACAAAAACTGGCTCTGTCGTTCGAGACTTATTGCCATCATCCGTGTATCCCTAAATGTTTTCATTCTTGTGAAAAGTTGAAAGGCAGAGGAGCAAAAAATGCGGTTGTAAAGCAATAATGATGATGATATGCAATTACCAAAATGATTGTTGGGTAAATAGTATAAGGGAGATACGGAGATACCAAAGATACCTGTTGTGCGTTCCTTCATACCAGCAGCAGTAGTAGTAAGGATATAAGGAGATGATAATATAGGCAATGGATGGGATGGGTGAATGGGTGTTGTATTTTATGCCAAGATACACACGAATCCTCAAAAGTCATAAGTTGACAACAGCACCAACAGTCATCAATACTCAATAATAGTTGAAGGGTGCCTTTGACAAGGAATAACCAAGTATTGTTGTAACAGTTTGTACTTATGATGAGAAGAACACACTCAGGTACGACGCACAGGTCACAAGTATCATTTGCTTTGTTTACCTTATAAGGGACTTAAAGGTAAACTTACATGCAACTCTTATATATCCTTAAAGTCTCATCCATATAAACATAATCATAATCAATATAACAAATCGGAAAAGGAGGTACGCCCGTGAGAGCTAAACTCTCCTAATCTTGGTAACAATAGGTATGTGACTGCTGAGACCCGATTAGTTGTCAACTGCGTGAAAGTTTCTGGGTGATCTTGAGGGAGCGGTCCCTTTTTTGAGGATTGTTGTAAGATATTACTAAAACCTGTTGTAAATCACTTGATGTGATGTTGCTCCTGTTGTCAACTTTGTACATTTATCAAATCATATCCCGACCATTTCCACGTCTTCCATTTCCAAGCTCGTTCCCTACCTTATTGTGAGAAAAGAATACGAAAAGGTGAAATAATGGATGCTATTACTAGAGTATGCATAAAGGCAAGGAGCTGACCGTCAATATTTTGACTTTACTTAAAAATCTTCCTTTTTTTCTCGAAAGCAGTCAAATTTTACTCTTTCAAGTCCATGGAAAACATTATTGTTGCAGGAACTATGGGTGAACTTACTGGCCAAATTGCACTGTAACGATGCCCATGCTCCCGAGTATGCTTGCTACTCTATGTGTTATGAGTGATTGTTTTAACTATACCATGCAATTAATTAAGTGTTGTGTGGCTTATCTACCTTGTGTGACTTTACGGATAACGACTTTGACTGCTACGAATATTCAGGTTTCTGGTTAGTGCGGAGTCCACAATCAATAGCGGCTAATAAGTGGGAAGCGGTGATGATGATTAGCACTTGCGCTTAGCGTTAATAACTGTTAGGAAGCTACTACGAAAGCAAATACTTTAATATACTAAAGTAAGGTTTTATTTTCTATCGGAAACTTTCAAATTAAATATATAATTTTAACTAAAGAATAGAAACTCAAATTATGGAATAGAAATTTAGTTGAACCGTAGGCTCTGGATTCTAGTGAAGGAATGAATATTATCCTCCCATGTCCTTCGGCTTATCTCAAAATAGAACTTTGACGTTCACGTACATATCATTATCATATTATTCTAATTATTCTTTACACTTGTCATTTCAAGTGTACACATATCTTTATCCTATCCACTTGCATACTGCACTCCAGTATCTTATTCATTGTACCTACGTACCAGGTACCTTATGACCGCTTACGCTACAATACTACAGAATGGTATTCTGTACGCCGTGCTCTGCATTACCTCCCCTAAAACCCTCCTGGAACCGGACTCACCGACCTCAAAAAGAATTCCTCCGGGCTTTCCGTTGTTGGTTGAGCTCGTATCGTCTCTTGCTCATGTAATCGCGAATTTCCGGGAAGCGAATGCATAACTCTTTATACCTAGCCTTAATCTCTTTCCTAACTAACTCAGTTCTACTGGAAGCTTTGCGAAATGGACAATTTTTAGAAACATGCGTGTCACCGTAACATTTATCACATATTCCACGCATTGCTACACTATACATTTCTTTAAGTGACATATTTACTACAAATATCTCTACTTCTCCCTCTCTACGTTCTACAATCTCCTCATTTCCTACTAAACCTTCTTCCTTATCTACACTATCATCTACAATACGCATTTCTTGAATTGCCTCTTCCTCTTTAGTCTCCTCTATTTCCATGTCCTCTACGCCATCGTTAATGGTCTCAGCGATTCCCATTTCGTTCTTGTCAATCGTATCCTCTTCGAATGAAACTTCTTCAACTGTCCTTGTTATGTTGCTCTCTTCTAAATTCTCCAAAAAGTCTACCGCCCATTCCATTGTCTCTGAGAAATTCCAATCCTCCTGACGCGCATGTGCAGCTGCCTGCACTTCGCTATCTTCCACATTTCCTTGCAGTGATTCACTGCTACGAGTCTCTACAGACTCTTTGTTTAAAGTTAAGTTGACTGATTTTCTTACTTTAATTTTCCTTGTAGTGATAAAATTTGAAATTATCTCTTGTAACTTCTCCTCTGCTTCATCAGTTACGTAATTGTATGGTGTTATATTTTTCGGGACAATGAATTCTCTGGAGATTCTATTCATCATTTTGTTGGTCACCACCATAGTAGGAAATACATCCATTTTCTTCGCCTGCTCGTCTCGCCATGCAAAAATTTTGCTGAAAAGTACGTTTCCCACCGAGTACTTAACATCCTGTTCCATTGACTTAGCACAATCTTCACGCAAAATACGGATTGGCTTCAGTAACAGCGTTTTGATGTTTGTATGGATAGCTGCTAGCTGGCATTGATCACAGTTTTGAACTTGTGTTTTGTAGCTGTGCCAAGCCCTTAATAAAAGGCGTGTATCTTCTCGAGCATACTTCTTCAAGTCATCATGTAACGGCCGTCTGCAAAAATCTGCTTTTTGAAGCTCCTTATTTATTACCGCCCCCGGTATCATTTCTGCAACAAAGTCACTCAGACTTATCTTGTTACTTCCTTTAAGACCGTTCATCGCATCATATACCTCCTGCGTGTCTAACACGTTAACTGGATGTATGTTCCAAAACCTCTTACATGCTTTTATGTCATTCTCAGAACCGTGCATTATCTTCATAATGTCTTGGTTTTCAAGGATTTCTCTCAACTTATCGACGTGGTTCCATAGTGTTAAAATGTCCACTAAATAGTCATCCGACCAAATTGAAAACTGCATAAGAGCAGGGTGTTCAGAATCATACGTTCGTAGCTTAGACATCTCCATGTCTGACGCTACTTCAGAATGTTTGCTAACAATTCTTATCATCTCCACAAGACTCTGCTCAGTGTCAATCCAAGTCAGTCCTCCAAATGGTCTAGGGATAATGTTTTCCATAGTAAGTTGTATCGCTGGTGGATGTAAATTAACCATGTCAAGATACCATTCTTGAACAAGATATGGCTTCGGATGTTGGATTTCCTGGAACTCGTTCAGGATTCTCTTCTTTCGTTCCTCACGGAATGCTTCAAACCGAGGCTCATCAAATGCCCTAATAGTTGGCCCGTACTTCGTTACAAGCATATCTTGTTCCCTATTATAGGCCCTTGCCTTTTGCATCTTCTTTGACACGAAGATCTGAGACATCTATTAATATTTACAAAAAATATATATACATTATTCGACTTCACGAATCTACTTAATCTTAAACCCGTATTCTTTCGAGTTCATGCAACACATTCGACACCACGAATCAAGCATATTCACAATAGTCAACAACATGACTCATGCAAGCTATCATGCAGCGTTTTCATCTTCATCCAATTTGCCAATATATGGTTTGATTTGGCTGACGTGACGAAGTCCAAAAAATCTTCCGTCTGGTATGGTAATAATTTCAAAAGTGTCATCATAAACCATATTGCCTAGCTTGAAAGGTCCCATGTATCGCTTGAAAAGCTTCTGTGCTTTGTGAGCTGCTTTGTCTGAAAGGCTGTGGTTTACAATCCAGATGATATCCCCCATTTTGAAATTGTGCTCCCGATGTTTTCGATCATAGTAAACTTTGTTAGTTTGCTGTGACTCCTTGATGTTTGCAGAAATCCATTTAATTATAGATTTCATTTTCTCCGGCATAAGCTTCAATCTCTCCAAACGAGAATCCTCATCTGTTGGCTCCATATTTCCAAGTGCATTATCAAGTGGCACTGGTAGCTCCCTTCCAAACAAAACCATAGCTGGTGTTGCTTTTGTTGCGCTGTTCACTGACGTTCTCAGTGCAAACGCAAACTTTTGGATATGTTCATCCCATTTGGTTTGGCACTCAGATGCATAAGCTTGTAGCATCTGCTTCAAATTCTTTATTACTCGTTCACTCTGGTTTGATTGTTGATGATAAGGGCTGGTCAGTCTGTGCTTCACATTCCATTGTTTGCAAAAATCTTGAAAAAGTGTAGAAGTAAATTGTGATCCATTATCAGACACAATTATTTTGGGTATTCCATAGCGGTAAAATACTTGATTTTCAAGTATGTTCTTCGCTTTCGTAGCCGTTGCTCGTCGCATTGGCTCCAACTCTACCCATTTTGATAGTGCATCCACTATCACCAATAGGTATTCATTTAACCTTCCACCTCCAGTTCTAGGTAAAGGTCCAAGAAAGTCCACATGTAGAACTTCAAATACATATGAAGGTATTTCCGAGGATCGCATTAATCCATACGGTAAATTGTTGGGTGCTTTGCTCTGTTGGCAAATCGTACATTCTTTGCAATATTTGCGAATGTCACTATCCATTTTGTACCAAAAAAATCTGTCCTTGATTTTTCTAGACGTTGGCTTGTAAGAAAGATGTCCCGATTGTGGGGCATCATGAAATATTTTAAAAACTCGAATCCGTAACGATAAAGGTAAAACTGGAACATAAACCGTTGTGGTAACGTTTGTTTTCTTCAAAAGTTCCTTACTTTTGATTTTTGGTGGATTCAATTCCTTCTCCGTCTTTGGGGTCATGGTTGTCTTATTCACTCTAATTCTCCTTGTATGTTTCTTTCGGGTAACGGACATAGCTGCTGGAATGGCCAATTCCAGGCTTAATCTTGTCATGACTTTTGTTTTGGGTAGTGTATTAACACATCCCGTTGGCTGTGCAGGCAAGAGATTTTCCCATGTAACTGCGTGTGGGTCAAACGTGTACGTTACTCCCACCAGCCCAATTGGTTGTGGTCCATCCTCAGCGATATCAATCGTTTGGTTTGTAGGATCCACTTCGTCCCCTTTTATCTCATCAACTGAGATTTTCCAAATAATTTTCTTTTTGAGTACCCCATCTTCATCAATTTTGAAAGTGGTGTTAGTACTCTTTTTCAGTTCGGTGATAATATCCTTGCAGTATTTATCCTTTGATTGCTCCTCTATCAATTCCTCTTTAGTGATTAAAAGATCCAAAAATGATGCAATGGGAGCATATACGTAGTCTTCCGACTCCTCAAAGAGGTTTGATTCACCTGGAAGTGGCACGACAGGGCTCCTAGAAAGTGCGTCAGCCTCCACGTTATCCTTGCCCGGCCGGAGCTGGATATCCGCGTTCCAAGATGAAATTTCAATTGCCCATCTCATAATTTTCGCTTTCCTTTCCTTCATGTGCTTAATGTAATTCACAGCTCTGTTGTCCGTGATAATAGTAAATTTGTGGCCTTCAATGTATTGGCGGAATTTTGAATAACAAAATATAATGGCATATGCTTCTTTCTCATAAATATGAGCGTTCTTTTCTGACTTTTTCAGCAATTTGCTGACAAAAGCAATGGGCCGTTCCTTTCCGTTGATTTCTTGGACTAGGCATCCCCCAACGCCAATATCACTGCTATCGCATTTCATGATGATTGGGTGGTTGTAGTCAATTCCATATAACGTTACTTCTTCTACCATAGCTTGTTTTAATTCTTCAAAAGCTGTCTGATGGTCATCATTCCAATGAAACGGTGTGTTTTTACTTGTAAGTTGATACAATGGTGCTGCTTTAGTGGCAAAGTGCTTTATGAAGTATGAGTACCATAAGCACAAGCCAAGGAAACTCTGGACATCCCTCCGTTGTGATGGGATTGGAAATTCCGTGATAGCACGTACCGTTTCCGGTTTACGTGTGATTCCGCTTCTGCCAATGATATGCCCAAGGTATTCCACCTCCCGGTTTGCGAATGAGCATTTTTCAAGGTTGATGGTGAGGCCTGCATCCTTCAGCCTTGCCAACACCAACTCGATATGGTGAAGGTGCTCTTCCAAAGTAGGACTGTAGATGAGAATATCATCCAGAAAGCATTTGCAAAATTCATCCAGATATCCTTGAAGTACACGCCACATTAGTTTAGTAAATGTTTTGGGAGCATTTTTCAACCCAAAAACAAGAACTAATGGTTCGAAAAGCCCATCAGGTGTTATAAAAGCAGCCTTTTCAACACTCTTATCTGCTAATCGAACTTGCCAGTACCCGCTTTTCAAATCTATTACTGAGTAATAGTATCCATATGGGATAGATCTAAGTATTCCTCCCGTTGACTCCATTGGGGATGAGTCATCTTTTGTTTGTGCGTTGAGACGCGTATAATCAAAGCACATCCGCCATTCGCCATTTTTCTTCAAATCCAAAACGACTGGAGCTGCATACGGGCTTTTTGAAGGTCGTATCATCCCTCGTTCAAGTAGATGTTCTACTTGCGTTCTGATGACCTTTCGTTGCGCTGGCGAAACCCTCCTGACGGGACATTTCACCGGTGGTCCATCTGCCTCGATTACATGATACGTTACGTCCGTCTGTCCGTAGCCTCCGTCTTTTCTTGCCACAGTTGGATAAGCATTTAATAATTTATCGATTGACTTCTTGACTTTGTCTACAGGAGCGTCCCCCTGTTCCTTGCCAATAGTCAGGTTTATTTTTGGTTTACTTTGAAAAGTTCCATTGAGTGGGTAACAATTTTTGGGTTCGCTTCCGAACCAAAATTGTGATTTGTTTAGTTGTAACACAATATCGTGTTTCTTGATAATGTCTGCTCCTATAAAACATTGTATAGGCAGACTTTTCATGACTAAGAAATCATGTTTGATTTGCTTTAGTCCAATTTTCAGTTGCAAGTTTATCTTCCCGACTGGTTTACATGTAGTGCCGTTAGCACACATTAATTTTCTTCCTTCTTCCTCCTTAAATTCTGGCTTTAGCCTTTTTGCAATTTTTAAATCCACTAGTGAATAAGACGCCCCAGTGTCCAAAAGTGCTTCAATAGTGGTCTTCTGTGTAGTTACTTCAATCATTGGTACCCCGGTTGGAAACAAACTCATGATAGGGAACAGATACTCACGGGGTTGTGACGTATCTCCCTCTATTCGTTTCCCTGGTCCTCGTCATCTTCTTCCTCCTTTCCGTCTTTTGATTCAAACGGAATTTTGACTGGAACTTGTCTTCCATCATCCATGGTCATCATGGATATGCCATATTTGCTAGGGCATTGATCAATGGAATGTCCATATCCTGAGCATTTCATGCATTTTTCATTGTCACTGGGGGTAACGATCCTCCCCAATTTTTTGTTGTTCTGGTAAGAGGTTCTTCCACGGCCGCGACCGGTCCCACCTCTTCCATTAATATTATTATGATTCTGTCCTCTGCCATTTGTGCCAGCATCCTGGCCATCAAAAGTTGATCTTCCGGTCGAAGCCATGTAACTTCCACGAGAATTAAATCTTCCACGACCACGTTCATTTCCTCCTCTTCCCATGTTATTTGGGAATCCACGAAAGTTGGCATTAAAATTGCCACGAGTGTTGCCCCTAAAACTACCACGACCGGTAGTATTATTAGTTTGCTGTTGGTTTCTTGGATCCAATTTCTCCTTTTGCTTATCACTCTCGCTAGTCCTATCATTGGATCTCATGGGTGGTACGGTGTAATTCCGCTTCCACAATAGATCACCGGCTTCAATGGATGAAGTCGCTAAGTCGCAAGCATCAATCAGGTCAGAAGCTTTTTTATAACGGCTGGTTCCAACTGCAATCCTCAGGGTTGGGTATAGAGCACTTTGTGCTCGTTGTACATGCTCAGCTTCAGTGTCAGCTTGATAGCATTGTTTTGAAAGATGTATATATTCAAAAATGAATTTTTCAGTGGATTGGTTGATCTGTTGCTTCCTACGTTGAAGCTCGTTTCGTCTTCGCTCCTTATCCTGCCAGCTCTCATATTTTTGTTCTAATGCAAGTTTGAAACCATTCCAGCTTTTGAAGTTTGGAAGCTCATGGTCATACCATGTCTTCACATCTTCAGGCAATAGTATTTTGACCTGTGCAAGGTATTTTGTGGGGTCGTATGTCATGCTTTTGAAGTAATTTTCAGCAGCTGCGAGGAATGACGTCGTGTTCATCTTCTTGACATCAAATTTTGGTGGATCAATATTACATGTCATAGTGGTCAGAGTGACTCCCTTAAGAGCGTCCGCCATAGCTGTCGCTGACGCCACCATATCTTGACTTCTCAAGTTGGCTTGTGTGTTGACAATGTGCATCAAATCTCTTATAGTTTCTCTATCCTTCTCCCTTTCTATTATCAAAGGGCGCATCAATCTCTCCAATGAGGCATCAATTGCCTTTGCAATCTTTTCTTCTTCGCCGGACATAGTAATCCGTGATGATATTTGGTTTGTTGGGTTCCACGTCTGGTCTATTTCCTCGTACGTGGGTTCAGCGACTGCTCGCTGTTTATTTTGAATAACAGAGTCAATGACTTTGTTTAAATCAAAGTTAGAAGCACTGCTGCCGTGCTCTTCCGAGTCAGCTTGTTCAGTGTCCTCTGGGCTATTTACTGTTTCATCTTCCACATCAAGACTCCAAGGATGTAAATGAACAGAACTGGTACTCTGTTGTCTCACCTCAATAGGTGGGAAACGTTCGTTGTACTGCTCGTTGGCTCTACTTAAAATTTCTCTGAAATTATACTCCTGTGCTGATCTTGTATTGTGCTCGACTAGAGTTTTATTTAAATCCTCTGATGTGACTTCAGTATCTCCTACAGGGCCCAATGTTACTATTTCTCCACAGCTATTAGTTAAAGTGAGGTCAACATCCTGACCTTCATTCTCCAACTCAACAGCTTCCTGTTGGATGTTTTCGTTTGTAGAATTTACTCTTCGTCTGGTTGTAACTATTTTTCCATCATATTCTTTTCCATTTCTGGTGCGTTTTGGTTCCTTTACCAACTCAGATGAGTCTTGGTTGTTCGAAGACATTTAATTTGTCTTTGAATTAACGTGAACCATCACCATTTGTAAAGCAAGCCACTTTGAAGTCTTTTGACAATAATCCCCATGCATTAACATGAGTATTTGAATGATTCCTTCTAATCCCTAAATTCTTGTTCCTTTTGAATGTAAATCAGTACGAAACTGAAAATCCTGTCATTTTAGCCTATTTTCCTTGCAACATTTATTGACATGCATACCACACAGGTATCTTACAAGCATTAGTCTACTGCAACCAGTAGCTCAGTGCAATGATACTTCAACAGGTATCCCATGCACCAACAGCAAGCGCTTGTATGCAAAAGATGTGTGCAGATTTGATGGTGTAGTGAGTGAACACTATGCATAAATTACTCCAGCAGAAAAAAGTGAACTATTAGTATAAACTTCTATCTACTGAGAATCCTGTCAATGCCCTTCAACCTCAAATATCTGCTTGGTTCATAACCTATTTAAAGTTCATTCTTCTTCCTTTCAAAAACTGCTTAAAAATTACGGTTTGAGTATCGGAAAATTTACGGCTTCATAAAAACGAATGACAGATTAATATTCTTTAAAATTTTTACTCCGTGCGCTAGTAATCAAGGTTTGTAACTCGAATTGAAATCAATTTGACAGATTTCTTTTTCAACAAAAAAAAATCGCTTTTCACTTATAAACTACATTTGATTGATTGCTATATGCACTTCCTTTTCAATCGCCATGCAGGAACTATGGGTGAACTTACTGGCCAAATTGCACTGTAACGATGCCCATGCTCCCGAGTATGCTTGCTACTCTATGTGTTATGAGTGATTGTTTTAACTATACCATGCAATTAATTAAGTGTTGTGTGGCTTATCTACCTTGTGTGACTTTACGGATAACGACTTTGACTGCTACGAATATTCAGGTTTCTGGTTAGTGCGGAGTCCACAATCAATAGCGGCTAATAAGTGGGAAGCGGTGATGATGATTAGCACTTGCGCTTAGCGTTAATAACTGTTAGGAAGCTACTACGAAAGCAAATACTTTAATATACTAAAGTAAGGTTTTATTTTCTATCGGAAACTTTCAAATTAAATATATAATTTTAACTAAAGAATAGAAACTCAAATTATGGAATAGAAATTTAGTTGAACCGTAGGCTCTGGATTCTAGTGAAGGAATGAATATTATCCTCCCATGTCCTTCGGCTTATCTCAAAATAGAACTTTGACGTTCACGTACATATCATTATCATATTATTCTAATTATTCTTTACACTTGTCATTTCAAGTGTACACATATCTTTATCCTATCCACTTGCATACTGCACTCCAGTATCTTATTCATTGTACCTACGTACCAGGTACCTTATGACCGCTTACGCTACAATACTACAGAATGGTATTCTGTACGCCGTGCTCTGCATTGTTTGGCGGCTTGCAGTCTTACATTCATGTTATGACATTTGTTGTCAAGCCGGTCCATATATGTAACCTAAACCTATTCTTGAGTCTTGCATAATGTTTGTGTTCGGAGATGACTCAGGAGTCAATGCTCACTAAAATCATTTCATAAAACACAGGAAATAAGCTGATAAAGTGATATGATTTTAAGCTAACTTTTAAGGATCGGGTGGGTCTCGACATTGTAATCGTGATGTAGAATCGTATTGAATAGACAGGGCATTGGTATCGATACAAAAAAAATTAATCAATTGCATCATGATTCCTAAGCAAATATTTCGCTTCATTTCATCATTTACAATCTGTGTTAACTCACCAACGTAAGCATAATAAAATATACAATTTTTGCTGCGCATATACGAAACACAGAGAGAAGAGTAGAAGCAATTCATCAATCAAAGAGAAAAAGTACAACCAAACTACATCATGGCTAATGGTGTTGATATGCTGGCTGAAACGAAACAGCGTTGCGTTGTTGTGCTCACCGTAAATCACCTTTGATAATTCACATCCGTTCTTCCACCATACCAGCAAAGCAGCCGGATGCGACCATGATATGTTTTCACAGAAAATTTGTTCTGTTAGTAAACTGAAAGCACATAGATAAAAGGGCTTGTTTCTGAGAAAGATGTTTTCACCTCATTCATTCTTTCATTCCATACGCCAGGCCAGGCCTGCTCTAATGCATGCAGCTAACAAATTTGAACATTGAATAAACATAACCTTATTGTTATCAGACTAGTGTAGTAGTAGTAGTATGTGATGTGATATATTGATCATGTAACCTTTTGACCGAAACAACATTTTGAGGTAAAAACATTTATGTATGCACATACTTAGATTCTCAAATTTCCATTTGAAACGATAGAAATCCTTCCGTAATTTCCTAATGGAAACCTCTGATTCACAAATAGCGATCCCATATTTCACCGTCATCACATCACTCTCTTCCTTTACCTTTTCGCATCAGTATTTCCACTTTATTTACTTTGAATTTCAGCTACCTTCAACATAAGCACCTCATGTTCTATTGTGCACTACCACTGCGTTGCATTACCATCACCATCACCCTCAATTAGAAGTCAAGTTTGTAAAGTTGAAGCTTTTTATTTTGATTTGTGATGTTACTCTCCCTCTTCTCTTCTCTGTCCCTTGTGTGTTTTGATGTAAACATTTCTATGCAATTTATTTTATGTACGTGAACAATACATCATCATTTTATGAAAAGGGGCAAGTCCGTTGCGAGTCACCATTTTTTTGCTGTTTAAAAGCTCCAAGCAGAAGTAAAAGTAGCAGCAATACAAATATGAGTTTTTGAACACACTGTATATATAGTCATAGTCATTTGCATTTTCGGTAACTAACAATAGATTTTGCTGCTACCATGCTATATGCTATAAACATAAACCATTCAATTGTGTTGAGTAGCCATTGTGAGTAAGTGTGCCTGTCAACGATCCGTAATTGTCAGCTTCTGTGAATTGAATGACAGATACTGCTACTGGTAATGGGTTTACAAAATATTACCTCGAAATTTGTTCGGATAACTTATAAAAGTAAAGTGCCAAGCATATCGTTTTATTTTGCTTGAAAGTTACATTCAACATTTGGGATGCGAGAGATATGTATATACGAACTTATGAAAAAGCGCTTAAAAAACAGTCGTATCTCTGTTTTTTGTTTAAATTTCAAGTTTTGTTTCTAAACTTCCATCCTTTGAATCCATTACATAACCTAGCCTGATTTAAGCTTAATTGAGCCTCATTTTTATTTTGGTCGATGTGAGAAAAGGTTTTGATACAATCACCAATTTCAAACTATAACTATATAGACATAAAAAAAATATTTTATCAAGTACGCACGAGCCTGCAGGTTTATTTCGCCAATAGGTGCACCACACACGTTAGCTGACAGCACGCCATTCCATTTTCATTTCTCCCTAAACATTACATATCAACTCTGGCCAAGCCCATGCCCATTTTCTATTGCTTTATTACAATGCATAGCGTGCAATAATGGGAGACGAAGACGGGAAGTAGTTGGCATAATATGGATAGATCTCTAGCTATATGAACAATAATTATGGAGACAGACTGCTATAGCCCTTGCTTTTTGTTTGTGCATATTAAACATTGTATAATATTTGGTTTATGCATATATATATATCTGCATAAATACTTCATTCTTTCACCTTTGTACCATCAACCATTGGTGATATTTTTATAGAAGTGAATAATAATGCTGTTTCGTGAGCCCAAGGAGAAGCTCCTAGGTTGGACTTTGGAGAAGGGCCATGTTGTTTTACTTGTTTAGTGTTGTTTCCCATGTTGATTGATACAGCAAGTAAAAAATGTACACCTCTTCTATTCATTTCATATTTCTTTCGACTGCTCCCATCAAATGGCTATGAATCATTTACTATTTGCAAATGGATGAAAGGGTGGTGAGTTATGGCTGCTAGGTTCTCAAACACAATATATCTTTTTTTACAAAGTCTTATACATAAAACATTATTGTGGATGATGGTAGGCAGGTTAGATTCATACAAACATTCATGAAAACTATCTGCATAAGTAATGGGCTTTTTTTGTTGTATCGTATCATGTGCAAATCTCATCGTGCTTATATCACGAATTATGTAAAATATACTCATCAACTTACAGCCAATATATAGACATAGGCTGGGCTAAATACATACATACATATACGTGAAGACGACCGTCGGTTCAGTTGTTTGTGATGCGTGAAAAATAAATGTAGACATTTGCATAAAAATGGTGAGCTTTTTTTTGTGTAATAGCAGTAGCTGGTCAGACGACCGTATATATCAATTGCTCACGGTGACGGCCGGTGATGGTTTTATGTTGTGAACTTCATGCATGCATGTCACATCAAAAAAATGTAATTTCTTACTGTTGTAAGTGATGTGAACCATGAGCGTAAATAGGCAGTAAGCGTATATAATATCATAATTTTAGGGGAAGATGGGAAAAGGGCAATAATATGATAGTATAAGGTAAACCACCATCATCATCATCGTATGAGCGTATAGAATTATATATCAGTTTGAATGGTAATAGGTGAATATAAATGTCATTGAATAAACATTCAATTATTATGATATGGTTGATGGTACAGCGGATATTGTTAAATCAATAGTTTTGGGTTCTATTAAAGTATAATTTTGTGTTAATTTCCATTTTTTCAAAAAGACATGCTGACAGCCTCGATGATATGATAATATAAACTATTTGAATGCATATTCAATATCCTGAAAATATTGAATATGGTCAGCTTCAGTCTTCCTATCGTGTTGCGTAGATAGAAAACTGTTAATATTTAAAATATTCAATTTCTTGCCAATATTTTTACCTGTACTTACATATTTCTGATTTCCGTATACATTAACAAAAAAGTTTGATTAAGAATTCATAAATGTTGTATTGTATTTATGTTCAATACATATGTGCGTATACATTATCAATATTGGGATAGATTCATGAGTGCTCAGCTTATAGCCGCCTATGCACACCTTTAAAAGCACATTTCAACTTTATTTTTGTTAGTCTCTAGAAACACTAAAAATATCTATATAATTTATATAATATAGACTATCATGAACATTTATCACCATTATCATTACCCGATCCAGCAGGGTTTCCTCCCTTACCACCCTCCCATGAATTATAATAAGAATGAAACGGAAGAGAGATGAAAGCATGATGATCCAGCAGTTTCTTTAACAATATTCTTTGAATACGTGCATATCTGGATGTAGGATTCGTATATATATAAGTTATGTAGGTAGGATTTTGTGCGTAACATAAGCATTCATTTTTACCTTGGTTTTTGAAGCACATGTAATGCACACACACACACACATAATATGTAATACTGTTTTATCTTACTCAGCAGAATACGCAAGTAAGCAAGCGTAAATAGCTTCAACACCAACAACATTATCATCATCAACAACAACAAACACCAGCGAGTAACAAAATGGTTGCCTGCTTCACTTCTCATGCTTCGTTAGGGAGGAGAGATATAGTATTTTGAGAAGAATGCATTACATTATCGCAGCAGAGAGAGAGATGATGATTAGGAAGAAAATCAAGAAAATAACATCCTCACCATCTTCTCTCTCCTAGCGCTGTTTCTAATGTCTGCATACCTTTGCTTTAGTCCACTAGCCGACCAACTTGGGTGGTCGGAGATTTTTCATTCCCTTAATGTGCTTTTACCTTATGTTTTTTACAAGGTAAAATAAGTAGTACTATCCTGGATGATGTTCCAAAAGCAGTTATCTCACTCTTTGAGGGAAACCCACAACAACATCTCTTGAAAACTTTTGTGAGACAAAATGGTAAACAAAATTAGAAAATGTTGGTTGTGAAGCAAGAAGCAATATATGTTTCTGATCCCTGGTAAATGTGATGCACCCAGAGAGAAAGAGAGTAGATTGGAATGCGCATAAAATTATAGGGATAATCCCGTCCAGAACCATCCAGCTTGAGTACTTGGTTTTGTTTTGTTGTCGCTGCGTGTTGATTTAATAGCAGATGGGTGACTTGAGATTGAGAATAAGCTAATTTAAATAGTATATTATAGTCTATAATTTAAACGATATATATTGGCAATTTTCACCATGTTTTTAGGAATGGCCTACCATTCTGCAAACATTCGTTAGAAAAAGAAACGTCAGCCAAAAGTCTGAGAAATTTAGTGAGACTTCTGTTGTAAAAACTTGGGAGAAGAGTCAGTAGGATTTCATTCTCCTCAATTTTTTTTACTAATGAGTTCCCCCAGAGTTTATAGTCAGCTGCCATAATTATATATTTTACTTATGAACCAAACAAGACTTCAATCATTCTTCAAAAGATTGCGACCACGCTATTCCTTATAATCATCATTATCATTTACTATCTCCATCCTGGTTGATCATCACGATGAAAACATGCTATATAAATATGAGAGCAGCAAAAAGGCTAAAAAGGTCTTTTGATGGCTCATCATCACCATATGCATGACTCCTAACTGATGTAAATAAGATCAGATCACGCTATTACAAAACCACCACTACAGCCCCGACCATCTTGCTAAAGGTGACGGTAACAAGTGATATGAAATGAGAAGTACAATGTAAATGCTAGAATTTTTTTTATGTGTATCAAAGTGATTACATTACATTATCGCATGGTTAAAACAACGAGTCAGTCACCCAGTCCAAAAGCCACGCACATGATATAAAAAAAATTATCAAGAGGGTATAAGAAGATACCTACTACACTTCTTTTTACAGACGGATATAAAAATTGCGACGATGATGATGATGGTAATGATACCAATGTAAAATATGAATGTATTTTATTAATACATTCACCATTCACATTTACATTGTTATATGTACGAATATCCTTGTTAAAAAAGAAAAAGACTGAAGCTTAGCAATGTTTCTTCCACTATTTTCTGCTGTTTACTACTTGTGAAGATGAAAGAATACAATGCATTACAATATGTTGTGTTGTAGTGAAGCATAAAAAAGAAAAAAGGACCACCTGTCAGTCAGCCGTCCGTGTCGGTCGGGAAATCAAGAGGTTACAAAATAAAAGAGGCATGAATTTCATCGTAATATCGTGATGATGATTCGATTGACTTGTGTTTTCTGGCACCACCACCACCACCAAGTATAAAGAAAAATAGATCCTCTTTCCTTTATGATAATACTTATGTTGGTTGCCGCAAGCTAGAAGGAATTCACCGCTTCTGTTGTGTTATGTAATGTAATCTGCTATCCCACATGTTTTACGAATGAATTCTGACAAGTTAGTGTTTCTTGGCTTGTTATACGTCTTTTTGCACATGCAGCTGAAATACAAAAAAAAGCATTGTTACTTTTATAGTGAAACTGAACAGAGCAGAAATTTTGAACAAGATAAGACTAACTGGATGAAATTGTTGGCAATAAATATAGAAACAATTGAGCCAGATTTCCCACATCTCGTTAGCGTTAGTCACACAAATTTGACATAGCTAAAAACAAGGGAGAAGAATGAAGTTGAGGAGAGAAATGATTTGCTTAAATACTTACCTAACATACATATAAAAAAAAGTATCAGCTTTACCTTGTCTAGTGGAGAAAGATAACGCATTGCGATTAGTCAAAATTTTATAGATCTTGTTAACGAGCTGTTTGCTGGCACGTTTGTGGTGCGAAACGAAAGTGGTTCGGCGAGTGTAATTTTCAGCCCTTGAATCGACTTTGCTTAAAAGTATTTACTTGATCGAGTTGTTGAGTTTGTGCTGCTAGACATTTTTCTTGTTTTCATTTTAATACCTTGTTCTATTATACTATCTGGTTTGAAGGCAGCTTTTATCCCCTTGTTGCCTTGATTTGATTTCTGAATCCAGACGAAGACAATTTTTTCGAAAATTATATGCTAGAACACAAAAATGTCACAAAAACTAGCTGTCACTATATAGTGGAAGTTGAATAATATAATAAGCTTAGAATCCTTTAGTGCAGGAAGTAGCAGCCACAAGAATTCGTGAGTTACTTCAACTGTAAGTGACACCAATGAAGGTGTATATAGGAATTTGCAAGAAGGGTTATCAAAATTAAAAACATGATTGCTCAAAAAATTCCCTTAGCTGAAGGAAAAACATCATAATATTTAGTGACCGTGTATGAGTTAGTTGCGCTTGTTATCCTGGGTACATAGTACATACGTACTGCTACGTACATTAAATCTTAATTTGCGGCTCACTTTTTTTAAAGGAAATTTCATTTAGTCATCATAATCATTGGCCACCATGTTGACATGTAATAATAATTTAGTGTAAAATTATACCTATCTCTGCAATTAAGTATCTATTCATTATTGTCAACAAGACACATCGATTACGTTCTCACGTTGCAGCAATTATAACATTTATCTATTCATCATATAACGTACCTGAAGATGTACTACCTGTAGCTGCAGAGATAAGCACGTTAATTTGTACAACGTAAAGTCAAACGTGACTATTGTTTTATATATTGCCATTTTTTTGCTCTCGCAGCTCAACTCAACATCACTCAAGTGCTTGTTTTTGCGTATTATATTGTTTGTCATTGTCAACAAGAAAAAGATTATTATTAATTATGTGTGTCACGCTTGCTAACAGATGTAGAGGAGATGGATGGACGTTCCTTGCGCATCTTCGTTCGATGGGAATGTCCTCGGAGCGTGAAGTAATTTGCAATGAGTGACGGAGGAAAATTTATTCATTACATGTGTAGTACATACAAGAGAATTTGATAATAAGACTCATCATGATGTTAAACGTTGGCAGGTTTTCTTGTTTGAAAAATCACGATAAAGTTATTAATTATATTTTTTTTAAACCGTACATAATCGGTGTGTTTATTTGTATGCAAGCATTATTTGTTTGAAGAAAAAACGGTTGTTATAACTTATAGCTTCTCAACTTTGGTTGATTTCATGTATCCTAACCATAAATGGAAAGATGATAAGTTTTATAAAAACCTTACATGCACCTATTCATATGAAGATGATGGTTTTCTTTTTAAAAAAATAGGCAAGAAATATGATGGAATATGCTTGCAATAAAGTAAATTCACATTTTAATCAAGTATCTATTTGATGCTCATTCATGTAGTGTAGTGTGCATGCAAAAAAGTAGTAGCAATTCTTCTTTATACGTCATGAATTGTAGTAATGTAATAAGTATTTGAAAGTCTTTGTTAATGTAGTGGGATACGAAAAAGGGATATGCAGAAACGAAGAAGCCGCACGGTCGTTATTATGTATGTATGAATGATATTCTATAATATATTGGTTCTTAATGGTAATTCAAAAGACAAGTGTGGCAAAAAAATCTCTTAACTAAATAGGTACGTTATCTGGCTTTAGGCTTGGTTTGTATACGAAAATAAAAATCACTTAGCTTTGACCACCCTAAACTCAATCCAAACTCATGCCCATCCGCATTCCGTATTGGCACGGGTTTGTCGGCTGAAATCCGTGGTGAATTGGATTGAATTGGAGTGGATGAAATTGGATGGGATTGGAATCACATTACACATTTCTGAGAGTCATTCAAGTAGGAACGAGGTAGCAGTTAAAGCTAAATTCACCCATCTCAGAATATACGGGTGTATTCTCCTTTCATTCAATAAACTCTGCTCCATTCCGTTCTCAATCTTGTACATTATATATGGAGACTACATACATACATATAAGTATATCCATACACATTTATGCCTTTCAACCGCTCCATTTTCTCCAGGGAAAATATTTCGGTTTCTTTTTAAGTAATATAAACATTCTCTCAGCTAACTGAAAGTGATAATGATATAGTCATGCAAAACTGGATGAGATAAGAGTGTGAATTGGTCGCATTAGGTACCTATACACCCAACTGGTTGGAGTGCATGGTGTGTAGAAAAAAAATAGAGAAAGAAGGAGAGCATATTACACCATCACTTTTGTAATGCATGAGCTCGTTCGTTACATTATCACATCATTTCATGGCAATATCAGGAAAAACCAATCCTACAAAAAATAGGGACATTCCCCAGATAAAAACCAAGCATATCGTATCGTAAATGAAGGAATGAAGTGAACGCTATATAGGGCTACATTTATACAGTGTATTACGTGCATGCAATGCATGTCACGCTTTTACTAAAGGAAAAGTGAATGAGGCTAATAAAGCTGAACGAAATAGTTTTCCATTGGAATTTCAAAGCAAATCTCTATTTCTTGTGTTTCCTGGACCCACCCTTCCGCCAATTTTTTATCCTTGCTTTTACTTCCACAAGTATACAGTTACTTACAGAGATTACTATCTAGTTGCAATGACGCAAGCTATGTAGCTTTTTACTTTAATTTTCTTCTCTTCATTTATTTCACTTGGAAATTTGGATCGATTCCTGCAAATAATTTTACAGCTGCATTTACCACTCCAACTTTAACTTTAGTTTTTGTAAAGCCGTTGCTGCTATATATATATGTAGTCGAACTGTGACAAGCTCTCTCTGGTTGTACCCATGTCATGGCAAATGGAAATGTGAAGGGCGTAATGGGAAAATGGGATAGATTAATAGCTTTCTTTCTCTTTTCAGAAAAGGAATCCATTTTCATTCTATCACTTCATATAGAAACATTTAATGCACTTACAACCTTACCTATGTATATTACCTAATATTTAGGCATCCTGCCAGATTTCTCAGGAAAGAATACAGCAGGTAGGCTGATAGTGCTGGATCGTGTATAGACTTTTTTATGATATGGTTAATTCAACTCGACCTCCGATTTGAAAATCCGTGTAGAGTGGAAAAAGGAAAGGGAGGAAATGGTGACGGAGGTAAAAAGATAACAGAGATAATAAAGAAAGAACGGAGCTGTAGAAAAATACCTAGCCTTACTTATCGCCCTTTTCCCCGTTCACATGCAATCATACTACACTACACGGTCTAAACCAGCAAAAAGTTTCTTTCCTGAAAGTTTATATAATATTATATACTTTTTGTGTGTATATATGTATGATATGTATTTTTAGTGACAGTAGTGGCTGCAAGCACATATCCTATTCCCAGAAAATAAAGTGTTACTGCCTGTGAATGATGATGATCATGTGATGATGGTGATGGTAAAAAGGAAAATGTTAAGTCAAGCGTCTGGAATGTTTGGAATGCAATTTTCTCCGTGAATTGAGTTTCCACTGACAGACAGGCGTTGAGCAGGAGGGAAAGGCAAAATACATAGATAATAAGAAAAGTCGGGGAAAGCTCTGAGGACTGCCTTGACTAGTTTACGTTGTTGCTAGTGCTGATGCTGCAGTACAATATTATTATGCTGCGTGTGGATTGAATTAGTAGAGAGAAAAAGAGTTCTCCGACTTTTCCGTTTTTTGTTTTTATGTGGAAAGCAGAAGAGTTGTCTCATCCAAGTGAAAAATAAATCGATTGCAATAATACCGGATTCATCTCTGTCTCACTTTTCTGGGAAATGGAAAATTATACTAAATGCCATGATTCCTTTTGGATAGCGTCATTCAGTTGTGTTGTTTCAGCTATGTGCTGCTTTTAACAATTGTGGTATATGCATAAATAAATGCATGTAAAGTAAACGGGTGAACGCGTGGTGTTCTTTGCCTTTAGATCAGAGCTTTATTTACAGCAAGAAAGGTAAAAGTAGATTGAGGACACATACGGAATGTTCCGTCTATAAATACACATCCAAGACCCATATGCTAATGAGAATGATTAAACCAGTCTAGGGTTACTCTAGACTACAAAATTACTACAAGGACAAATTCAATATACTGACGACTTCATACTAGACAGACATAATCAGGATAATTGCTTATCATATTATCATCAATTGAACATAACTAGATTCAAGACACTACATTTCCTCCCTTTTTATTTTCATCATATCATCAATTAAACTCAAATGCCATATCGCTCTACGGGGCGCCGAATTCTTGTTGGCCTTGATGATCTTGGTGATGCTTCTGGAACATGAACAGGAGGTGGTCGTGGCGGGCTAACTGCCTGCTGCGGTGGAGAACCAGGCGGGGGATCCACAACTGCTGCGCTTGCTGCTGGAGAAGGCATGGTTGATGATCCTCGTGGCGTGTTACCACTACTGCTAGGAGGTGTAGATATGATAGGGACTGGATCATCCAAATCCACAGGAACAGGCATGGTTGGGGTGACATGAAACTCTCTTATTTGATCAATGTGACGCTTCATTTCTGCTTTTCCAACCCTCACCAAATATGTGACTGGACCAAGAGCTTTGATAATTGTTCCGTGGGACCATTTCTCTTCATTTTTAGAGTATGTTTTTACCCAGACAGGTTGTTGTGGCTGCAGTTGACGTAACTTCACACCATGATTATATGATTTTTCCTGTCGTGCTTGGGCTTGACCAACCTTTTCCTTTGGGTCTGGTCTAACA
This sequence comes from Orchesella flavescens, assembly GCA_964034955.1. Classification (NCBI taxonomy): domain Eukaryota; kingdom Metazoa; phylum Arthropoda; class Collembola; order Entomobryomorpha; family Orchesellidae; genus Orchesella; species Orchesella flavescens. Next base: position 28,041,975 of record OZ035954.1, on the reverse strand, counting down.
AGATCCAGGGCTGTTCTCAGCTTCCTTCCTTGTAGTAGTTCAGCTGGGCTGGAACCAGTTGTACTATGTGGGGTGATACGATAAGTGAGCAGGAACCGCATGAGGCACTGATCCACATCATGATCTGCTGCTTTCATCCCCCTTTTAAAAGTTTGGACGAACCTCTCAGCCTCCCCATTAGATCTCGGATGATAAACGGATGAGCGAGAGTGTGTAATGCCATTGACTTTGCAAAATTTTATGAAATCTTCAGACACAAACTGCCGTCCATTATCCGTAACGATTTGCTCGGGCAGTCCAAAACGTGAAATGACTTCCCTCAATTTGGATAGAACATTTGCTGTTGTGGTATTAGACTGCATGTTGAAGACTTCTGGCCATTTGGAGTGAGCATCCATGATAATGAGCCACATTTTATTATGAAACGGGCCAGCCAAATCCATGTGAATACGCTGCCATGCTCGTTCTGGAAATTGCCAGGGGTGAAGTGGAGCACTTCTTGGATTTGGGCTGTTGTGTTGGCAATGCAAATAAGATTTGCACATATCTTCTATATCTGCATCAATTCCAGGCCACCAAACGTGTTGTCGAGCCAGGCTCTTCATTCGCACAATGCCAATATGGCTTTCATGAAGCTGTGCTAAGAACTGCTTGCGTAATCCTGCAGGGATTATGACACGAATACCCCACATCAGGATGTAATGGACAAAGGTCAGTTCCTCACGTCTGCTGTGGTATTGCTGGAGATGCTTGTCATCAGTAAAGTGAAGCACTCTTGACAACACTTTGTCTTTCGCTGAAGCCTTCTTAATAGCACTCGCAGTAACGGGTAGGGCTTCCAAATTGTCAGCTACAATTTGATTCACTGCATTTTCAATGTCAACTGTGTCATCTGAGCAATTTTCAAGTGGAAGTCGGCTGAGAGCATCTGCATTTCCATGCTGTTGAGATTGACGGTATTCAACCGTGTACTGGAACTCACTCAAGAAGAGGCTCCAATGGTGAAGACGGGTAGCAACATAAGTTGGCAATTGTGACTTTGGTCCAAATATCTTCAATAATGGCTTGTGGTCAGTTATTAAGATGAAATGACGGCCACACAAGAATTTGTAAAATTTCTTGATCCCATAAATGATAGAAAAGCCCTCTTTTTCTATCTGGCTCCACCGTTGCTCTGTTGCTGACAGGAGTTTAGATGCATATGCGATGGGTCTTTCAGTACCATCGTCATATTTATGATAAAGAACGACACCAACACCCTTGGAAGAGGCATCACAGGCGATTCCTATTGGGATGCTTGGGTTGAAATGAGCGAGCACAGGACTAGTTGACAACTTTTTCTTGACCTCTTCAAAAGCTGCTTGGCACTTCTTCGTCCACTTGAACTCCTCATCCTGTCTTGTTAGCTTGTATAGCGGCTCACAAACATCAGATAAATTACGCACAAACTTGCCGTAAAATGTAACTAAACCAAGGAATGATTTAACTGATGTTACATCGTATGGAGCTTTCATGTTCACAATACTTTGCACTTTAGTATTGGTGGTTTGAATTCCATTGTTGGAAAGACGGTGTCCTAGGAACTCAATGCTGGGCTTCATGAACTCACACTTTTCAATGCTGAGTTTAAAATTGTACTCCCGCATTCTTTTGAAAATTTTTCTTAAGGTTTGGAGATGCCCAGGGTCATCTTTTGCTGTAGATACTACGTCATCCATGTATGGACCCGTCTGTGGAATTCCATGTAGCATCCTGTCCATGAATTCTTGGAATATGGCAGGCGATGACGCTATGCCTTGTGGCAGTACGTTGTATCTGTATAGTCCACGATGAGTGTTAATGACTAAAAATTTCTTGCAAGTTTCTTCCAGCTCAATCTGGTGATATGCATTAGACCCATCAAGTTTTGAGAATTTGTCGCCACCACTCACTGTGTTGAACAGGTCGTCTGGGACTGCAATGTGATACTGTGTGATACAGAGCTGGTTATTCACGGTATTCTTAAAATCCCCCGTGATTCTGACCTTCCCATTCGGCTTTGACACAACGACAAGGGGTGATGCCCATTCTGAGTGGTCAATCTTCTCAATAACTCCGGCGTCTTCCATAGCTTGTAGTTCCTTATCTACCTTCTCACGGATAGCGTATGGCAAGGAGCGTGCCTTCAGGAACTTGGGTTGAGCATCATCTTTGAGAGTAATGCGTGCTTTAAAGTTCTTGATTTTATCAGCACTGGTGGGGGTGGTGAAAACATCTTTGAACTCACTGATGAGTGATTCACAAGTTGTATTAACTGGAGCACTAACGCTGTTACACTGCCGTTGGACATCAGACCAATCAATTTTAAAATGTTTTAGCAGATCTCTGCCGAAAAGGGACGTACCTTTATACACTGGAATTGAATGGTCAAGACGTTGTCCATTATAAGCAAGAGTTGTCTCAAACTCCCCCAGTGGCTTAAACACGGCTTTAGTGTAAGTTCTGAAGACAAATGACGATTTCTTCAGTTTTGGAGAGCCCAGTTGTTTCCAGAAATCTTCTGATAAGATGCTGGTTTCACACCCGGTATCAAGTTCCATTTCATGTGACTTGTTGCCGACAGTGACGTTGATCTTGATAATCTTTTTTGTCTGGTGAATATCTGAATCCACATTTCTAATGTCTCGAATGACATTGTTGAGGTCCACTGCTTTAGTGTCGGCGTTTTTCTTTGCCTTGCGACACATACGTGCGAAGTGACCCTTCTTCCCACAATTGTGGCACTCTGCCTCTTTGTGCGGACAGTCTTTTGCTGTGAGGTGCTTCTTTGACCCACAGTTAGGACAGCAATTCGATTTGCTTCCTCCTCCTTTCTCATACTGTTGCTGTTGGCTTTTCCCTTTTTTCTGAAAGTTGCGAGACGCTTTGTTAACTGATGACGCATCGTGATGTTGATTGCTCTCGGGGCGACGGATGAGTGATGTACTGGCTTCAGCAGTTTCCTGTGCGATTGCATGGGAGATCACTTCCTTCAACGCAATGTCATCTTTTTTGGTGAATAGAGTCTTTTGAGCTTGCTCACTGGCAAGTCCAAACAGGAACTGATCACGCAGACGCTCATCCAGATCTTTGAAAGCGCAATATCTTGCCAAAGTCCGGAGCTCCGCTATGAACTGTGTCACTGATTCACCAGGCTTCTGTTTCCTCCCCATGAAGCGATACCTTTCGGCTAAAGCCTTTGGAGCAGGTCGGAAGTAGTTATTTAGCGTTTTGATATTAGTTGCTAACGGTACGTCCTTTGGTGACAAAGGAGCACTCAAATTCTTTAGAAAACTGTACGTTTTTAAACCCACTTGCGAGAAGAAAATTGCAGCACACCGATTAGTCTGACTAGAATCCGAAGCGTCCAAGCCATTGGCTATTAGGTAGGATTCATAAGTTTCAACCCATGCCTCAAAATCGTCTGAAGCACAGTCGAACGGTTGCAAAGTTCCAAAAGTTGACGTCATTGTCATTATTACAGTAGGTTTCACGTCTTTAGCTTTACTTTTAGTGCCGTTGCCAGTGGAATTTGTACTATTTTTCGACATGAAAAGGATAGAAAATCACTGCAAGAACTAATAGTAGTGTGTGAGAGTGAACTTGAAAAAGGGGTGATCTGAGAAATCGTCTTCGCCAAAATGTGGTATATGCATAAATAAATGCATGTAAAGTAAACGGGTGAACGCGTGGTGTTCTTTGCCTTTAGATCAGAGCTTTATTTACAGCAAGAAAGGTAAAAGTAGATTGAGGACACATACGGAATGTTCCGTCTATAAATACACATCCAAGACCCATATGCTAATGAGAATGATTAAACCAGTCTAGGGTTACTCTAGACTACAAAATTACTACAAGGACAAATTCAATATACTGACGACTTCATACTAGACAGACATAATCAGGATAATTGCTTATCATATTATCATCAATTGAACATAACTAGATTCAAGACACTACAACAATGATGATGGTGTTAAACAAATTGAATGAGGTAAGAGGGAACCGAAATACCAGTAGCAACTATAGCATCAGATGGGATTGCATTCAATTTAGAAATTGTGTAAGAAACCGATGCTTTGGGAAAGAATAAGTATTACCATGTAGCTCCACATTTTCAAAAGTACTCCACTCAATTTGATGTTTTCAACCATTAGCATCACCATATTGAGATCATTTACTTCAATTACCATCAAATATTACAGTTGAGTAGCTCAATTTCTGCCTTTGGAAAATGAGACCTCGGAAAAGGATGGTGAAATGAAAATTTTCTCTCTCATCGTGAGTGGAATTTCTCAGTTTTGTTGGTGAGAGCAAGAGAGAAAATTATGTGAACCACGACCAACGACGACGAAGTAGTGAAAAGTTGGGCATTTGATAATGTAATGAAAACAAGAGTTGTCAGCAACCAGAAATTTCTGGGGTCGTGACGTGACGGTGACAAATCTGGGTGCTTTTTCCTGGAATGTTTTGATGATAAGTTTGTCAAAAGCTCCCTTGATGTTGATGCTGCTGTAGCTGTGGGGCAACAAAAAACAATCAAGCTTGAAATGTGTCATTTGACTTTGCATGTTGTGTATATATGGGCATGTCTAGATAGAAAACTCCACGATGCATTTTATATTAAGAGTTAAATGAAAAATGAATGAAGTGAGCATGCACAATTTGGTAGTTTTTTCTTATATATTCTGACTGTGATAGAGAAAACCATTGTAAGCTTCAAATTCTTGATCTAGGCACTGTCTATATATGTTTATACAGTGTGCTCACACACTGAATCGAACAAGGCTGTCAGTCAGAGAGAGTATTAAATTTCAGAGGCATTCTTTCATCCAATTTGTCTTCCTTGCAGCTTTTGCATTTTCAACTTTAACTTAACAGAACAGGGCCTAAAACTTTGAGCTAACAAAGTTGGTACTACTACTGTTGTTTTGTTTAAGTATGTAGGCTGGTGCTTGCTGGTGTGAAGTGTTTTTGTATATATCAAAATCGAGTCGACGTGAAGGACTTTTCAGGCTGACATTATTACATTTTAAGCTTGACATCTGTGTATTAGCCCAGACGGGAGAAAAATTGCACTTGTGAACGAGAGAAAATCTTGAGGGCAAATTGCAAGACTGGGGAAATCTTTTTGGAAGAACATGTGTAGCGTTTGGCACTGCCTGCACATTAGTATCCGTCTTTTACACATGTTTATTAACTCTTTTGAAACAACACTATTACCAAACATGAGTATTTCATCAAAACTTTTATTTTTGTATGCAAATTTTTCTGGATTGCTCCTCTAAACAAACCTATCTATATAAATTTTGGTTTATTTTATTCCAATTACTAGCCCAGATGGTAGTGAAGTTGTGAAGAACTTGGTCATTCGTGATTATATAATATATTTAAACGTCTCTTTGCTCTTATATTGTATATAGTATATAGAAACGTATCTAAAATACGTTTGTATCTTTGAGCTCATTCTTCAACAACCGAGTCAAGATACGTAAGTATACATAAATGAAATTATTATTGGAGTCGCCTGAGCCGTCAGCGACTTTAGCAGGCACACAAGTACCATTACTAGACCATGATAATCATACACTACTTTACTCTCATCCTCATTATATAAGAAATCTTCAAAACACACCCCTAGTCTCTCCTCTATTACATACATGCTTATATGCAATGCATGCACTTCAACTTTTTACACCTTGGGGAAACCACTTTATATCACCTTGTAATCATGAAGGGTACATTTAGGATGGGTGCTAGACCAAAAAAAGATGTGTATAGTTAGTTAGCTATTGTATTTATAAAGTGAATTTTAGGGGTAACATACCATGTGTACATTTTACTTATTCTTACGCTTCCTGGATCCCTTCGTTGGCATCGTTCATGAACTTCACAGCCAACATAAAATGATTTTTTATTCTCTCCGAAGAATTCCAGTATACATTATTATGCTTCCCCATGAATAACAATTCTTGCGAGTACAGCGAGAAAGGAAACGTTACAACTCAACTATACAAAACCATTACAAATATTTTTAAAAAATGGGAACTTCCTATTCCTACTACATAGGAAGGCATGGGATAAAAATATAAATTCTCTATACTCCCCAAAGAAACCTATTATATTAGCCGATGTATTTTTATTACCTGTGAGTTACAGCCGTAAAAACATCCAAATGTTCAGAAATATTTTGGACTATTCGCCAAATCAGTAATACCAAACCAAGCTGAGAATATAGTTTGTGTGCTAATGAATTTGATGGTAAAAATAAGAAGCAAGTATAAAATGTAGCATAAAGTATACACAGCAGACTATATATACTTAACATTATTAATTTTGTGAGGTATATAGAGAGGTAATACATGTGAAGATGTCATTAAATCTAAATTGAGAAAAGAACAAATTGGAGTGTAAAAGCCTTGAGGAATAAAAAGTAGAGTAGAAAAATCTTTTTTCCCTTTTCAGAAACTAAAACATATTGGAGCATAACATGTAACAAACAAAACATTTTAACAATTATTTAACGTGAATGCATAGGTATACATAAGAACATGCGTAGCCCACAGTTGGGTTACCACCAGCATCTTGGTTTTCGTTTAAAAAAGGTAACAAAAGGAACCACAAATCCTACCCTAACTTTGTACCTCACATCATTTCCTGATTCTCATCCTCATCCTGCACCCTTAAAATGAACACCATTGGATTACTCAGCTATCCAGTAAAACTGTTGCGTAATGTAATACGCTGTGAGGTACAAACCAAGCTAAAATCTTAAGACTGGAAATGCAAGCGCTACTGCTTGTGGCAGCCACCAGATATCGGTACTTGTACCCTCATCCGTCTTCGCAGCCACTCAGGTCATAGCAATTGCAACAATCAAACATTGTTCAATGATAATATGCTGCAATACAATAAATGTTTCAAGCTGGATCGTTTGCTAATTTTTTTAACCGATTTACTAAAGACAACTAACAAAATAAATAAAAAATTATTCATTTATAAAGCTTGTTTTGCTATCTTGTATCATTCTTATAATATCGTCAGTTGTCTTGTCTAAGGTTTCCAAAATGGACAAAAAATTCTAACCCATCCTCACGTATAAAGGAAATCCTTACAAAAAGAACAAGAGCGTAATCGGTTTCACAAGCAGCACACGATCCTAAATTTTCTATTATATTTTTTTTATGAAAACCAATATAGTTATCCGCAAAAGCCATGTAGCTAAACCTGCTTGGGTTTTGATAATCTCATATCGGCTTTCTTTTTGTCGTTGATCTTAGCTCAGCTCCTACAACTCCCATCCCATCATCATATCATACAATATTGCTCACAGAGTAATCACATTTCCATCATCTTCATTCGACATTCTACGTGCGGATACCATTTTTTTTCTGAGGAGGATTGTAATAACACCGCTGAAATGTAATATCATGACGAAAGAAAACCACACACAAGTCGTGCCTTCTCCATAAATTACTTTGTATCAAATAATATCTACACACGTTTCATAATACATATGATTCCCGTTTTTCTCCACTGACTGTGATGATTTGAGCATTTGAACCGCCCGTGCCTGGTAGAGCCGTCATCAGGATCTTCAATTCAATCTGTCCATAACTTTTTTCCATCTTTGTACAATCATATCATATCATATCACATATTATCATAACCACACAAGGCCAAACGAGAAAGATCTCATAAGACAGCTTGCTGGGCAATAAGAAAAGACAATCTTTGATCAAACTCGGGAGAAAAAGTGGTTGCTAAAAATTACTGCGTTGCCGCTTTGTGACAAAACCCTCAACCGCCTGATGATGATGATTCAACATAAGACACCATAAGTTCACTATGATTCATCTTCTCCAATTTGGTTAAGTAGTATATAGCTATGTAGAAATTGCAGAGAGAAATATAAAGTAGAAGAAACCAAACGATCGTCAAAAATATGGAATCATTGTCGCCATCAGTCATTGATTACTTTTCTTATGTACTTTGCCCTAAAAGATACGTTTTTGGCTGCATTTATATTATACAGATCTCATCTTGACTCATCTTTTCATTGTTTTGGGAAACGAATTCCGGCTACTTGGTTCTTGGTTGGTTCAATAGTCAAGAGAATCATCAATATTGCACCTTCCCCCTTCAAAAGATATGAGACGAGACGTACGTTTTCATATGTACTTACTTACTTCTATCAGTCCAATTTCTTCCTACTACATCAGCTTTTACTTCGTCTTTTTTCTCAATATTTCTTGACGATGATGGCGATGGCGTTGTAAGTTGTAACAAGCCCGTCACCAGATGCTCGTTATTATCAGCCAGACTATTTTGCTATATTTTTTTCTAGTTTTTACGCAAGAAATTGGAGGATGAGCGGCTCGGTTCTGCGAGTCGGTCTTTGATGTTCCCTTTTTTGAGGAAACTTGATGTTAATAATGATGGTGGACATCGTTGTCGTGATCCTGTGGTAAAAAGAGCAGATGTGAGCATTTCTATTCGATGAAATTTCATGTTCACACTTTCATAGCTGTCTACTTCATTCACACAGTTATGTACAGCATAAATAGACCTATCTCTCTTTAGCGAAATGTTAGGATGACCCTATCTGAATAAATATGCTTTGCCATGCTGTTTGGTTCCTATTAAAACTTTTGCTGTGCTCACGACACGATGATCATACGATGGCTTGTGTGACTGACTACGACTACAATCGGTGCTGCTGCTGCTACCAACAGATTTTGCTTCTCCCATCATTATTCCCATGTACAAAAACTATTTTTTGAGCCTTGCCTGGTCTGAAAATAAGAATGAAAAAAGGATCCTGGATCTGGTGTAGCTACAAACTAAAAAAAACGATTTATTTAAGCGATGGGAAAAATAAAAGTGTGCAACATTTGTTTCCTATTGTTATTATTGCAATATAGTGTTTATATGAATGAACGTGTGGGGATGGGGACGAAAGCTATGAATGCAATGTAGCAGCAAAAGCAACACTCACAAAAAAAGAAACTCTTTCGAAAATTGCTCTCAGACAATTCTATAGCCTTGTTGCCTTTTTATTACATTTGGTGTCATCATTATTATCATTCTTGTAAAAACCTGCGTGATGCGTTGGATGAAGATAATGAATACGTGACCATTTTCAATGGATGAACATTTTTAGGGTGACCGTACGTACACCGTAGTACCTAGCTCAAATAATAAATACCAGCCGTGTGATAATACTTTTATGCCCGGAGTTGGATAGATAGAGCAAGGGAAATAAAATTTATGCAATCTGCAAATGATTCAAAAAAAGACTCCAATCCGAAAGCTGCTTCCTACTTTGTAATATTATTTTTTCTTCCTTTCCCAGCCTATCCTTCATGAATTAATAACCTTTTGCCAGCTTAGACCAGGGAGCTACATACAACATGCTACTATGCTTCAGCCAAATGACTGGGAGTGTTGAAAATTCCCGTAAAAACTAAAGCAGTTTCCAAACTCATAAAATACAGGAGGATACAATAATAAATTTAAGTAACCACCAAAAATTAACAGTGGGATCTTGTACAATGAGTAAAATGTGTTGTCATTTTACCATCCTACAAAAACACAAATCACATAATGTTATTTGGATGTTCTGTACTTTTGCTGATGACTGAGCTGCTGAGGCCGTTTGCCATAATGACACTTTCATTAAATTAGCTTGCCTAGATGCATTGAGCAATAAAAATGAGCAATATGTTGTACACATACGAGTACATGAGCCATCTTCTCTTCTAGCTAATCCTTGTGAGATACAAGTCGAAAGTTTTTATGGAACACCAAACCATAACGCACATGCATGAGTACAAGCTTATAAGTAATGCCACCGCAGGAGCAATTGAAAAGATAGAAATTACCGAACCGCATGCCCGTAATGATATGCCACGAACGACGAAACATGAGAATTTACTGTCGAGTCAAATGTCAAACCAAACGGTGTTGAGAGACAAGACAGGCACAATACCAAAGATTATAACTATTGGTTTTGCACTAGTTGGGCTGGATTACGGTTGTAGAGGAATAAGTAAAACTGAGCTGAGGAGGAAAAAGGGAAAAAAGTACATCCGTGATTATAATATGATTACTTGTGAACTATTTTAGTGCTTAGTATATAAAACAAAGAATAAGTACATCCAGAGATTTCAAAAACATCATTCACACATGCATGAAACCTTTAAAATATGAAAGATCTCATTTCTGGATGTTTATTTTGTAACGTAACATTCATACTTCATACTATATGATATAGTTCATATGCAGTGCTAAGAATATTGTACATGCGACATGTACCAAGTATTTATGTAATCATATACAAAGCAGAGAAGCAGTCATAAATATCGGCATTGGCTTCACACACGTCAAGCCAGCATAGTCCCATAAATCCCCAGCGAAAAAGGACCATGAGGCAAACTGCAACAAAACCCAACCCAGTTTTCATGCTCACCTTATACTTTGTAATAATGTAAAGTAACCTGAGATCCCACATGAAGCAACTTTTTTTTCGAATCAAATTTATTATTTGTATAAAAACTAATCTCTGAGCTAACTTACATGCTCCAAGCCCTACAATAATGTAAGTCGATGTCGATGGTCAGAATTTCCAGCTTATTAATATTCCCCAAAGGGACACCCCAAACTACATTGATGAATACGAAAGCGGATGAAATTTATCTAAATCTAGATTACATATTATTATTATGTGCATATTTATTACATGAAACCGTAAGCCGAGTGGTAAGAAAAATCCATTGTTGATAATATAATATGTGGGGATAGTTGATATGATAGCGACAGCCTTTGAGTAGTAAATCGCAGTATTGCTATACACATCATCATCTAATATCTATCTCGTATAATAATATCGTAAGTAAAAGAGCAAAAAATGCATGTGAAGTCTTCGGTTTTGTGTGAGTGCAGAATGTGAGGATGAGTGAGCAGAGTTGAACAATGAAACAATGATTATTGAAAAATGAACACTTTATATATACGTAATGCTTTGAAATTGAAGAAAGTTAAATAATGTGTCTACGTAGCGTATCCTAATTGAACATCAACACATGATGGCAGAAAGAATCCACACCAGAAATGAATCTTATTTTCTTTCAGAAAACAAAAAAAAATCTTCCCAGAGTCAATTGTCAGCGGAAAATGAAAAATTAGAGTGAATCCCATTTTTCTCTTGAGCAAGCACAACAATGCAAGAACAGACACATTTCAAAGACAAAACAAAGTGATCTCAGTCATCATGTAGTGTGCATCTATATGTGTATTATGTATCCAATATGTAATGTACAGTACGAGACCAACAAAAAAAATTTGTGCAAAGCATCTCCTCAACTCTCTCAGTATAAATATTTTTGGCTTACGCTATTTCATCTCCCTGTTCTTTTGAGCTTGTTGAGCTATATGCTGTCATGCCGTTGTTGGGTTGTGCTCACATAATACTTATTATAACGACAAGAAATCTTGTGAAGCAGTGCCAGTTCGCAAAGAGTGAAGATGATGAAAACACGACTTTTTTTCCTGAGGAGTTAAGCTGTGAAGTCAATCCAAAGCCGAGCTAAGCCATAAGCTCCAAATCATCAAGATGATCATCTTCACACCATGTCTATATATATAATGTTCTCTTCTCCCAAATTCCTTCCTCAAGCTCTCAGTTGCAGAGATACTGATTTTGAGCTTGGAGTTTTGGTTGCAAAGTGCTATCCTCTATACATTGTTAAATAGTAAAGTGTAACGACCTCACTGAGTGGCCATACCCAAGTGGCAGAAGGCAGGCAGAATTGTGAGGGGGGCGGACCTAGCTCTAGCATTGAGAGATTATCCGCTCAGCTATCCGTTTCTCATTCCAGCTCTCATCTCCAAAGTGCTTTACGTTAGAAAGCATTATTGCTACATGAGCGACTGACTTGCTTTTACATGTAGAAACTGAAAATTACATGTTTGCAATTGCAATACATTAGGTCTACTTTCCTTATCCTACAAATGATATTTGATGGATTTTGAGGTACACAAAGGATATGGAAGCAAAACCCAAACCACCTTGTCTGCAAGCACGTTGTTTTTTCCCAAAGGAGCAACAACATAGCACCCAAAGCTTTTTCAGCTTGAAAAGCATCTATCTTCTTCTCACGAGCGAGCCAATTCTTTTTATTATGACTGGACTGGATAACAACACACACGGATACGGCTTTTTACACGCATGCCACTGCTTTTCCACAATGTGCTGCTTCCCCAACCTTTGACAATTGAGCTCAACTAGTCGTATCGTGCTCTCTCTCCCTACTTTTTAAACACACACACACACACACACCATCAAACAGTAACCAAAAAAAGGTTTGCGATATACGTTATCATATCATATCCCATTACTATTACATAGCAGCGACCATATGTAGTAAGTATTCATGCACTACAAACTGCTGCAGCGTAAGCCCCGTCAACATCAACATCATCTTCTCTTAACTCGCTTCTTCAGCATCAAAACAATGTTGAAGTGTTGCTGCTGTGTGTGGCTTTTCTTGTGTAATATAATATGAATTTATATATATATATATCTAATTTTTAGGTATGGATAAAAGTCTCTCGCAAAGGGGAATCGACACACATGGAATTGAATATTATATACTACACATGCATTCATGCTGCTGCCTCGTATAATAATGATGAAAAGCGGATATACCTAAACACATATTTTTCCCATTTACCAACATCACATCACCATAATAATCCAATCCAATGAGTGGTGGTGGTGAGCGCAATGTTTTACGTCCGTAAAGTTTCCTCGTCCTCCTCTCATTGAGTTCTATATACACACTGGTGAGCTTTTGCATTAAACTTTACTTTTCCGCTCCGTTGTTCCTTTCTTATTTTTTCTTGTTTATTACTACGAATTACGATATGATAGGATACGAATCGAGCATACGATACAAACATCAAAACCATTAGGTGCAGCTCAAGAGACCGTGTGTTTTGTTGGGAATTTGTGTGTGTTAGCTTATTACCCTCTTTACTTCTCCTGTATCTTCTCTCCTTCCCCGAATACAGTTTGCCTGTATATTAAAAAAAAGTATGTGTACACAGTGTGAGAGTCTGTGTGTGTGTGTGGTGACTTTTACGTACTTGATTCAACGTAAGTACGTACGTATAATAAATATCGATTAAGTTCAATTACCAGTCATTATCATTAAGTAAGTATCACTGCAGCTCGTCCGGCCGGCCTGCGTGGAGTGGGAAGAGAAGCAGCTTAGACAGAAACGAGAAGACACATTCACAACATTTTTATACAAACAAATCGTTACTCTCAAAGTAAATAGTATTACCTCTTGCTCACATTTCTCCTCAGCAGCTTTACAAGAGTTTTTCCGACTTTTGCTGAGAAAACACTTTTTTACATATTGGATTGAGTGAGACTCTTGAGAAAGAATGCTTTTGCATAAAAATATGTAATAAAAATAACATCAAACTTAAACCAATGTTCCTTTTACGCTGACGACTTTCTCAAATAAAAATAGACGAAAAAGTGTGTGTTTCTTATTGTGCCTTGTCGTCTTTGGCACTTTCCTTCTATACCCCATAACGTGAGTTCGTCATGATGTGCAATAAAGAGAAAAAGTAGAGTGTACCAGGGATCATTACCATTATCGTAATCATCCTTATCGTTAAAAGAACCATGTAAGCAAGCAAAGAAATTGAGACGGAACAACTGTGAAAAGAGAAAGAAAAGAGAGAAGGAATCAACGAGTTCTTTTTTCGTGAATTATTCTATCAGCAAACAAAACAATTATCATCATCATCATCACATATCATATCATCAACATCATCAGGAGCTATCGGCAACACTGAAAACTGAAAAAACTTGTTTGCCGAAAGTTTAAGTTGGCGAAGAAGAAGTAGTAGTAGTAATTGCAATAATAGTAATGATACAACTATAATCATTATTGTTATTGCCCTCTCTCTCTCTCTCTCTCTTGCTCGCGGAAGAGAAAAAAGGAATTGTATCATCAACCAAGTGTGTCTATTTGTGTTATGCAAGTTATCCTACATTAACATACCTTTAGAAAATAAAAAAAAAGTTTTTAAGACATTAAAACCCAAACTTTGTTTTGTCTATATGCTGAGAATCAAAAGTGAGGACAACAAAAAGGTTCCAGAGAGACTGGGACTATTTGTTGCAAAGTGAATGAAAAAGAGTCAAGTCAAGATGAACTATGGTACGGACGTGTACGATGGTGATTAGAATTGGTAGCACCAGCACCACCGCTAAAAAAGCTACTCTGTCATTATTATTATGGTTATTACCTTGTTTCACCGGACTTGTTTGATAGAAAATAGAAACAAATGAAGTATACCTATAAGGAGTGAGCTAGTTAAGCTTAAAGTTTTTTTTTGATATAAAACTATTTTGCAGTATAATCTACATTTGTTTGATGATGTGATGTTGTGCTTATCTGCAAACATACAAAGAGAGAGAGACTTTTAGTACATATTACTATTACTACACAACATTAAAAAGTACGACCACACCGTCATCAACACTACACCAATCATTATTATCATGATCATTATATAAATCGTTACGATTACAATTACGATTGATTATATTGCCGTTGTGTTGTTGACTGCTTGGGAAGAGAAGGAGGAGGAAAGGAGCGCAATAAAGTTGCACTCAACTACATTAACTGCGAATAACTTTTGTGTAGTGAGTGAGCGGAGCGGTACCCAACAATCACATCACATCACAACACAATCCATTTAAATAAAGAGAGGGGTCTTAGCCAAATTGACTTTTTCAATTTTGTCACGGAGGTATGTATGTATGAAAATTGAATCATGCTACGAACAATGACTAATTTTTAGTAGAGATGAATAATGCTAAATGGTTTTATGTCGTGACCTGGAAAGAGTAAGAAAATAAAATAAAAACTTTAAGAAAGTCACTTGAAAAGTCGGCTTTTCTTTATAGCATTATACCCAAATGTCAAAATATTTTGTTGAGTCAAACAAGGTATAGAGGTAAAGGTATGTAATCTTTTGGTGATGAGCCTTTTGGGAGCTAACTAACTAAACCGACAGGGGTAGCGGATCTTTTGAGTGAAATCAATATAACAAGAGATTCATTCATCTGAAGTTGCTACTTATATACTTCAAAGTTAATTCAACAATAGAAGCCGCTGCAAATATTATTGTTAGGAACGACTTCCTTGGATTGTGTTGGTAGAGCAAACGCGTTGTCAATCTCTCAAGCAGATTTCATGTTCAATGATCCTCTACTTAAGTTGATGAGTGTAAGTCTGGTGACATCCGAGGGCTCCTTGCCCCTCACTCATCATCATCTCCAGCATTTTTATCATCAGCATCTTCTTCATCAACAGAATCAGCAAGCTGCAGCCGCGGCCGCCGCAGCAATGCTTGTTCACAACGGAAGACTTCCTGGTGGGAGTCCCATCCCTATTCCAAGTCCCAACAGTTCCTTAAGTCATCCCGAATCTCCCCGAAGTCAGGCGGGTGAGTCCACCATCGCAAATACGCCACCATCATCATCAATGATAATGACGGCGGATGAAGTAAATTTTCGAAAGTCCCCTTTAAAGAAAGAAGAAATTGAGGAAATGGTGACTGAGCAAGAGGATGACAACGACGAAGTACTTAGCATTGGAGGAAAGGATGATGAGCAAATGATGATGGATTGTGACAGCTCCGTGTCGGATGGAGGTGTCATTAGATCAGAAAAGGAAGAAGGTGGTGGTGGTGGTGATCAAGTAGAAGACGAAGAAGAAGAAGTAGATGAGGGGGATAAAATTAATTGGGATCATGATGAGGATAAAGATAAAAGACACAATTCTTCAAGGGAAGAGCATCATCAGAATCATCAAGACAAACCTCCAAGATGTCCTTCTGCCTCCACCGCAGCGTCAATTGATGAGCCTTTGGGTTCAGATGAAGAAGATATGCCAAGTGAAGCAGACAGCCAAGGTAGCAGCAGTAACGCGAGCACCACCAATAAAAGGTCATCGAAATCTCACCATCGTAATGGCAGTAGTTCCAAGCAAGATACTCGTAGTCAAAAATATCATGCTTTTAATATCACCAATTTATCACGGAACTCGCCCACAGAAGATTTGTACAATCGTAACCAATATCATCATCATCATCATCCCCACCCAGCTAGTATTCACCCAAATTACTTTCTTCATCACAACCACTTCTTTCATCATCAACTAATGAATGACACCAATAGTAATCATAGCACTGCAAGTAGTACAAATAACTCTTCCCCATCTCCATCATCCTATCATCATCATCACCACCAACACCAAACTCATCAGCAACAGCAGCAAACGGCTGCCGTGGCTGCGGCTCACTCCCTCATCTTCTCCATTGCAAATATCCTGAGGCCTGATTTTGGATTGTGCAATAATAACAATAACAATAATCACATTAGCAATGGGACCACCACCACCACCAAAAATTCTCAAAAAGGGAAGGGAAGTGGTTCCTCCAGTAGTCATCATTTTTCGGCTTTACATTCAGCATTCGGGGCAAAGCGACATTCTTCTGGAGCAGGAGGAGGAGGAGGAAGCAATAAACTAAATCAGTACAATGGCTCAACAGCGTACAACTCTTCTTCAAAGCATAATCAAAGCAGATCATCGGGGCATTGTGACTCTTCCTCTTCGGCAATGCATCCTACCATCCCCACTACTACCACCACACCGATTGATCTTTCAAGACCTGTTTCCAATGGCTCCGCTTCGGCTTCTATGATGATCTCACCCAACTCAATGAATTTGTTGGAAGGGGTTGGAAACCAAAGTAAATCTCGGCATCAAAATCATCATCATCCTCATAGCAAAAGCAACAAATCCGAAAAGCACTCGCATCCGGGAGTCACTGAAAAGAATAGTAAACATCATCACCAACACCAACTAGAGAAGCCCCCACGAGTAATCACCCCTACTTCCGCAAATCCCAACACGGGGGTTGTAAATGGCAGTAGTAATAACAGCAATAAAACCACCAGTAGCAATAATAATGCTAATAAACCCAAAGCCGCGGGAGTAGCCGCAACAGGGAATGAAACGCTGTGGCCTGCCTGGGTTTACTGCACTCGCTACAGTGATCGCCCGTCATCAGGTAAAAGTGAAAAGCAATATTATTATTTATTATAAATTTTTTTCCTCCTTGAGTTCTTCTTCCCCAAAAACTTTTGCTTATGTCCCTATGCTATACTATTCTTAATGCACATACAAAAGTATGTAATTAGAAACGATTGCTTAGTAGTAGTGAGAAAGCATTTTATTGACCCCCATAATCCCAATTATTCTAGTACGTTCGTTTTTCATTTTGTTTTGGTTATAAATCTGAAAAAGTTCACACACTTTTTCTCTCTAACAATCTCCCATTTTTGGTTGATTTACAACTTGTCATCATGCCATGACTTGTGATGACGATGATGATGGTGTCGTGCAGGTAGCAGATAGTACAGGTATAACCTTACTTTATGAATCGTGTCTTGCACCAAAACCTTGTTACACCTTGAAGGTGATGGTGATGCATTTCTTCCTTCTCAAGATTTTGTTACAAAAAAATTTCTACCTGAAAACCTTTTAAACAAAATACCTTCTTTTCTTGGTTAAATTGGTATTGGTATTGCTGAACTGAATGTCAGAGTTACATTTTGTGACAAAAAAGGCGTAGGGAAAATGACAACAATGCGCAATGCAATGAACTGTTTTGGGTATCTCGAGAGAAATGAAAAGCCGAGTTGTTCTCACTGCTATGCTGGACCTTAGATCCCTTGTTGACTTTAAATTAATAATAGGGGCAATATACTTGTGGTTTATTGCAAGCAATATATTTTTCTCAAGCAAGCAATATAACGATTATGAGCTTGTGTTGATGGAACAATGAAACAATTTGGTGGAGTTTGTGTTCTATTATTTGTATGAATTCACTTTTATTGCACTATTCTATCCCACTACGTCACTTACTTACATAACTTTTTACATGCTAGAATGGGTAAAAAAAATGATCCTTTCACACCGTCGTCGTTTTTATTATCATTTTTTTGGCTGTCCTCCATATAGTAAGTAGTAAAAGCGGTAGTATACAACAAATGCATTTTCATTTGGTGTTTATGTTCATACAATAGTAAAAAAGCGCCGCTATTTCATATCCCATTAGTGAAGCTATAAATGGTAATAACAGAGTCATAATCAAATACTCAGGTGCATTTTATTAGCGCAATTAGGCTCTCCTGAGCTCAACTTAACAGGGCATTACAAACATAAATTATATTGGTTATAAACACTGTCGTATCGTATGCATGTATCCAATGCAGGTAGGTAGGTACCTCCAATGTACTTACTGAACACAATTGAAATCAACGCATTGTTCCGACATAATGGAATCTATCGCCTTGTTTTCACGTCTGTAGAAAAGACTCATTTTTATAAGCAAGACTAATGTGGGAAAACAATTACAAAGAGTTGAAAAGTCACATTTTTCTCAAATACTTTTTTTCGGAATGCTGCAGATTGTCAGCATTATTTTTATTCTTTTGAATTGCAATTTGCAATCTGATTATGTGATGTAAGACTTACACCGCAATATCCATCTCGGTTTAAGAAAAAAAACGTAGCAGTTTAGCATTGGTCTTTCTTGGGTCCATGTGCAAAAAAGGGTATATATATCCGTGGTGGTATACTCTTATATTATGGGAGAATAATATGGTTAAGTGAATAAAAAACAAAATTTTTGTTCCTTCATCCTTTGTTCCCCAGCCACAATAAATAACGCTGGTCTGGTGAAATGAAATGTGTTGCTGTTCCGCAGTATAATATGTTGTCAAGTTTTGTCGTTTTGCTTGTCGAGTCTTCAACTGTGGAAAAAAAGCTTCACTAAGTAAGCTATTGTACAAGCTGTTAAGTGTGGAACTTTGCATGATATAAAACTAGTCACCACTCTCGGCAAGCAGTCTTGATTGGTGGTTGGACTTGGGTATTGTGTGTAGCAGTGGATTGCAAGAAAAAAAACATAAAATTCTATACACTTTAGTTGGGTTTGTTGTATCCGAAAAAAATCCAATAATAAATGCTTTTCCCTTTTTTTTCTGCGTTATCAACTTTTGCTATCAGCATCAAACTTATAGCTGTGATCATATGTAATAATATCGTAATGTATGCATTTGGTGAACATGGTGAATGGGAAAAAATAGGAGCATGTTAAAATGTGACAAAAAAAATCTGATTGATTTCTCTTGTAATGGTTTCATTAGTTCATGTATTAAATAAAAAAGGCGGAGAGAAGTGATATCGTTGATTTGATCAATATATCGACTTAATGTAGCGTAAATGTAGTGGTTTGGTTGTGTGGGGATGGCTTTTGAGTTATACTTTGCTATAAAAGTATCAAGTCAAAGACCCGTCTAACGCCCTTCGCCCATGTATACAATATTCTGTACATGCGTAGATAAGGATGATGTTATGTAATGACTTTAGTAACGTAAATTGACGTAATATACAGCTTGCAAACCAAACTAAACTACTTCACAAAGAAATGATAACAAGAGAAAAATATTGAACGAATTTGTTTTAAATGAATTCATATTACACGAGTCTTTTTCTAGGGTAGTCCCTTATAACAGTTATAACTGCATCTGATGGCCACAATGACAAATTAAATTTACTCGTTAAGTTGTTGTGAATGCGTTTTCTCGTGAGCTTTTCTCAGATGCATAACACCTTTACTTCCTTCCTCTTTTTCATGATTCCTCTTTGCATTAATTTACAAATAATGTGTGTGGGGGATTTAGAAGAATTGAAGAGATTAAACATTTCGTTCCCTTTTCCTGAAAGCAAGATGTGAAAAGTAAAGTAGTAAAGTGTAGGTGATGATGATGGACGCATTTTATTTCCATGTAGTTCCGTTTTAATTAAACAGAGTGAAAACCGTATCACTTTTAACAACAGGGTGAAAGAGCAGGATCTTGAAATTGCCAAGTCACCACTATGCATTGTGGAACCAGAAGAACGAAAAAGGTAAATTGTAGTGATGATGATATACCGGATAACCGGGTGTAACACTGAAAAGTAAACGTAGCCAAACAAAATGCAAACCTTCCAACTTTTTCCTCATAAATCTTTGAGCAGTAAATGAAAAGGGAGAGAAGCGAGGGCTTCATGCATTCTTTCATAAAGTATTCTGCTCTGTAGCATATAGCACAAGGAAAGGAAATAATAGTAAGGGTAGCTATTTTAATTAATTCATTGTGATTCTCACTTTTACATGTTTAAAACATCCTTTTTGTGGAATATGTGTGGATGAGTGTATCATCAATTAATTAGAAATTTATTCACCTCCACCCTCCATCTAAAAATACTGATAATTTCAAGCCAACGATTGCAGGAGCACGACAACATAGGCATCCCCTAGTAAGGCTCATGCTTACACACTGAGACCGCATCATCATTGCCTATTATATTATTATGCGACCGAACTTTCATCGGCAGCAGCTCCAAACCTTGAAGCACCTGACTTGTCAAAAAAATCTACCGCTATAAGGCAACGTTTGCCGAAAAGAAATTCAGGTATGCGTGAACACAACATCTGCGTCGTTCTTTGTTATGGACGCCATTATATTAGGCTAGTCTGGTCTGGTGCCGCGGATACATACTGTTTCAAAGATAGCATGAACAAAAAGTTCGGAAAGAAGGAAAATCTTGAAGGTGACAACGACGACGCAACGATGAGAATTAATTAATCGGCATCTCTTCTTCTTCATCTTCTTTTTTTGTCAACAGCTGAAACAAAAACAATAAAAGTTGACGAATCTTTGATGTCATTTCACGCATGAGTGGGCATATCATTATAGGGCTCTGGTCTGGTAGTAGTGTAGGTTCTACTTAAAATTTATTATTCTCTGACAAATATTTAAAATGAGAGCATCGTTTGAGATGCAAATGATTACTAACGATGGTGCATGGTGGTCGAACAATTTATAAAAATAAGTGTTTCGTATAAATAAACGCGTCATTGTATTCCAGCCAAAAAGTAACAAGGAACTGAAAGTTTTCGTTGTTTTTCGTGAGATGGGTTAAAGGAGTAATGGGGCTAGTAGCTATGCTTGTAAGTTCCTGATAACAAAGCCCCCACATCACACATGAGATAATTTTTAATAAAGCTCTTAAGTCAATTCTGATGACTGCGTCGTGTGATTATGTATTAGAGATTCAGCACATCCCAAGGATTATATACTAAATTTGTTTTACGTACATAATGCCAAAATCATTTGATCTGGCTTTTTAGGGAGCAAAAAGGTTTCTCTTTTTTATATTATGCCAAACCATTAACCAAACCTCATATATTTTCATATATAACCTCCCTTTTGGTAGACGGGGAATGAAGGGGACAGTAAATTAGACCACGTCTAGTGAAACGTGTAATCTCTCAGATGAAAATGGCAACTTCATATTACGAGACATTATTAAGAGACATCATCATTTCAAAAAATTTGTCAGAATCATGCAAATTTTGACTTTATCACTCACCAGCTTCGACCCTTATTTGGCCAGGAATTACATTTGAGAATGGGTCCACACACGAAGTCCATAAAAAAATGCTTAAGACGATTCAATTAAAGATTGAGGAAAAGGGTGTTTTATAAATTTGTGAGAAGTAAAGTGATTGTGCACAAGCCTTTTTAAGGAGAAGCCAAGGAGAGAAGCAGTAATAAAACTGGTAAAGATATTATGAACTCATCCTGGCAGAATGATTGATGCTTTTGATATTCTTTTGTGCAAAAATGGAAATGGCTCTGCAAAATGGATACAAAAGTATGATAGTTATTTGCAATTAGCTTTTGGTATGAAGATGAAAATATTGAAAATTATGAAAGTTGGATAAGTTTTTGACAACCCGCATCACCATCACCTTTTTGAAAGATAACTTGTCTCCATAATATCCATCATTTTTTTAGCGTATGCCGTATGCCTAAAGATGAGTATCATTCTATTCTTCTCCAAGTCAGAAAAATTATCAAGATCACTTCCAGATCAGCTTTTTAAATGTTTGTGTACACCGGATAAATCTTAGGTTTGTTGACAGGAAACAAGTCAATAGGATGATTTATTCATTCAACCTGTTGTTTTCCACTGGGACTGTTTTGTGGTTGAAGGTTTAGTGTCTGATCTAAAGATTGATTGAAATCGGTTTTCCTCATGTCTTTTGCGGCTTGTCAAAGCAATCATCCAGCAGGCGCTTTCCAACAGAAATATATATAATGCTTATTTATTCTTCCAGTTGCAGCATAGTTTAAAAAAATTATATCCTAAGTTAAAAAAAATGCAACCGTCTAAACAAGGAAGCAAACTTAATGTACCAAACGAAACA
Source organism: Orchesella flavescens (assembly GCA_964034955.1). NCBI lineage: Eukaryota > Metazoa > Arthropoda > Collembola > Entomobryomorpha > Orchesellidae > Orchesella > Orchesella flavescens. Next base: position 28,019,538 of record OZ035954.1, on the reverse strand, counting down.
CAAACAAAAACAACAGAATAGAAAACTGCGTAAGCTCTCTTTTTAATCCGGATCTTAACATAAATACACGAATGCGTATAAACATATATATTGGTCTCCCCTTCTTGTATATCGTGCTTTCTGAAGCTGGACAAAAGGCCTTTGCTGAGTTGCTCACTATATCGTGATGATATATACCTTTTAACCAGATCCTTATAGATCCTTAAAGAGATGAAGGCAATTTGCCTTTTTACGTATAGTTAGTTATATGTTGGGGCTCTTGCATGCTTCACGGTACCAGTATATATTTTAAAGCAGAGTGCATGTAATAAGCCTCACATGTGTTAGCTAAGTAATTCCTCTTGACGATCTCGACCCCACAGATACATACAATAAAACGACAGCAGATGCGCACTTCTTTCATCTTTGCACGTTTGACCGTAGGTATCATCCTCATCCGTATTTCTAGGAGAGAGAAAATCTAATAAAAAAGGAGAATGAATGAGGTGCGGCAACTACAATATAATTAAGTAGTCAATTCATTGTACACATATATTATGTAGCACACTATTTTTACCTGCCAATTACAACTTGGTGGTTAGTTTGCAGTCATCAACTTTCATAATTTGAGTTTGTATATGGGTTGCAAGTCGAAGTAAGACAGATCCAATTAAATGACGTAAGTATGCGTTGACAGTTGTAGATGAGATCTATGGTTCTGGTCGTTGTCTAAAATGTCTGACCTATCCAATGCTGTTTGGAAAATTAGCATATATTCTGGACTGAACTCCAGATTATCATCTTTTATAGCAGAACGTATGTGAATTGTTTCGTACGAATTTTTCATTCAAAGGAATGCAAACAGTATTCCTATGAATCCGTTTTGCTTTTGCAATTGTGGACAGAAAAAGTAGATTTCATGAACCAACATAATAGAAGTATTGTTAGCGTGAGCTTCATAATATTTTGGTGGATGCGCATTTTTTTAAAATTTCAACAAAGAAGCTACATACATGCTGATAATCAGATAAATATCAGAATAATAGGAAGCGCAACTGTAAAAACCTTTTTTCAATTGATTTTTTCAGATAATGCATTCCCTATTGATATTTTGTGTCCGTCCACTCATCCGTAAATGGCAAGTTTATCAGATTGAAGTACGTGTTGTAGCGTCCACAGTTCGGCGATGAAACCGTTATCCCTGGATTATGCTAATGCGTAATCCGGATGTATGCGTGTCCTACTTTTGGGCGCATGATTACCATTTCACTACGGATTAACTTCCGTACGTATGTATGTATGTGCAGGGCTTATGAACCTCCGTGGGTATATAAGGCCGCTGCGAACTGACCACAAATCAGTTGTTATTTATCATTATCCCTATCGAGTTCATTCTCTGTAGAAGACTTCCCCGTTGAGCCTAGCTCTGGAGATTCTTTCTTCATTATTTCTGAGACGCTGTCCCTCAGAATTCTTTGCTACGATTTCTTCCGGAAACGGGAATATTCTAGCTAACTTCGGGCTTCAAATCCGAAACCCTCTTTTCCTTAAAACGTGAATACTTTATGTTCGCATAAATATTTATTTACCATCTTCATATCCGATCGCATTTCTTTGCATAGTTTATAACTATAAGGTATTACGAACCTAAACCATCATCATCAACATCATTTGTATTTGGCATTTGGTTAGAAGCAAACTTGCATACAACCATCCCCGTGCCCGTTACAAAATTGGCGAGTGTACCAGGATACCTTGATCGGGTATTTCAGAAATTTTAAAAATTTTTAGAATGGCTTTGCGACGTGGCCGTGCTCGTGCTGGTGAGGAGGAACCTCCAATCCCACCACCTGCAGCAGTTGCTCATAGCCCAGAACGCGCATTAGCTGGGGCTGCAGCACAAGTTAACCGTACGCCACCACCTGGTTATGCGGATGCTGCCGGCTTACCACCTCAAGCTCACGCAAATGTAGGTCAACCAATTGATCAGCAGCAGTTTATGCAGCATTTAATGCAAAATTTGGTGCATATGATGGCACAAAATACTGCTGCTGTACAAGGTGTACAGGCAAGTCTTAATGCATTGAGGCAACCGCCTCGGCAAGCACCCAATGCAAATCTATTTGCAAGACCACAGCCTGTTATACCTCCGCAGGGGGCACAACAACAAAATAACCATGGTCCAAGAACTCACCATTTGAAAAGTAGTGAAGTTAAAATACCCACATACAAAGGAAGTGTGGATGAGAAAACTCCATTTGATTACTTGTTAGAGATGGAGAAATATCAATCCATCGTGGGTTACACGGAACAAGAGATTATGGAGCATGTTGTACCTGTCTCTCTTGTCGGCGATGCATATTCGTGGTATCGTTATGAGCCACCATTTGCATCATGGGACGATTTCAAGATGCGTTTACGTCAAGAATTCCAAGCCATTGGTTACATTGACGGTTTAAAACGTGAACTTGACTATCGTTATCAAGGTCCTAACGAGACTCTTACTACCTTCATAAGAGTAATTTTGGATTATTACATGCGGATAGGTGAGCAAATTGCGGAAGCAGAGCAAGTAAATAAAATAAAACGGCTCATGCATCCAGAATATAGAAAAGCTCTAATTGGTATTCCCACCACCACGTTGGATGAACTGCGAGCCGCAGCTCCACAAGCTCAGGAGCTTATAAATAGCTTCCGCACATATAAATTGCCACCTGTTTCAGGTAGCTTAGAGCCGTCATTAGCATGGAAGCCGGAAAGCAGGGCAGAAAATACGAAAATGTATGCTAATGTTGCGGCTACGTTGCCTATGAGTAATAATGGTTCTCTCAAACTGCATCCCGTTGCAGTAGATCCATACTCATACTATCATAAAGCAACAAAGAAAGTGCAATTTAGCACACCACCAGGTAGTCGATCTCAATCACCAGGTGGATTCAAATCTCCTTCGTCATCGAGAGGAAATTCACCCTCAAGGGTATGCTACACATGTAATATGCCAGGGCATTTTTCGAAAGAATGTCCTAAAAATATAGCAAAAACCAAACCAGAAATGCTTTGTAATGATGAGGACGAGGGAATTGCTACTGTTGAGCTAGCGAACAAGGATAAGCGCCCATTCATTAAAGTAAAAATTTTGGGCAAAGAATTCCCTGCGTTCCTAGACACAGGAAGCTCAATCTCAGTTCTCGGAGATGAGGTTATTTCCCTGATTAAAGAAAAAGGAATTACTTGCCGCCATGTCACTAAAAGAATCAAATTCTTGAAGGGTAGTTACGTTGCGAGTGAAGCAACTACGTTGACCGTTGGTTACGGAGTGGAAAACCGCAAACATACATTTTACCTCGCTCCAGACACTATAAATACAGTGCTTCTAGGCCGTGATTTCCTTGGGCCTGCTATGATAGCAGTTCACATTGGTAACGGTGGCTGGACTGTTGGTTTGAACCCACAAAAGGTCATCCCATTTATTAAAAGTCAGCAGCCATTTCTAAGCTCCAATTCCTGCATTTCAGACGCAGAAGATGAATTCAGTAACGAAGAAATGCTTGTCATGAATGCTGACTACCCAGCTCAGGCATTAGCATCATGGGATCATATGCATAATGCAAGCTCAAAGCAAGAAGCAGCGGAGGAAATAGTTTTGTTTCCAAATTCCACTTACGCAGAAATTAGAGCTCCTGCTTCACTTTCCTCAAACGATTTGCATCAGCTAAAAAATATGCTTAAAGAATTTAAACCAATGTTCACGAGAGTGCCTGGCTTATGCACTTTATACGAGCATTCAGTGGATACGGGCGATCACAAGCCAATATCCACAACATTACGTCCCATGTCTCCGGGCAAGCGCAAAGTATTTGATGATGCTTTCAATGAACTATTAAATCTAAAGATCATCGAGCCCAGTAATAGTCCATGGTCGGCTAACGCATTCGTAGTACCTAAAAAAGACGGTACTTTACGTCCTGTCATCGACTACAAACCTATTAACAAGGTCACTGTACCGGATGTATATCCTATTCCCAGAATTAACGACCAACTTGCCATTCTCGGGCAAAGCTCTTGGTTTTCGTTATTTGACATAGCGAAAGGATATTATCAAATTGCTATGAAACCTGAAGACAAGCATAAAACTGGATTTGTCTGTCACAATGGGCTTTGGCAATACAACAGAATGCCAATGGGAATGTGCAATAGTGCAAGCACTTTTCAAAGATGCATGGACACTGTTCTAGGTTCATTAAAATGGAAAATATGCGTCGTCTATTTTGATGACATTTGTGTTTTCAGTAACACTTTTGAAGATCATTTAATACATGTTCAGCTCGTACTTACGAAGCTTAAGGAAGCTGGCTTCACAATACACCCTGGCAAAATTCAATTATGCAAAAACCGACTGAAATATCTCGGCTTCATAATTGAACCAGGTACATGCATGCCAGATCCAGACAAAGTTGTGTGTCTAAAGCAGTATCCCAGACCACAAAACCCTAAAGAGATTCAACGCTTCCTTGGATTCGTAGGATTTTACATGAGATTCATTCCGAATTATAGCGAGCATGCCCGACCATTGTCCAAACTCACACGAAAGGGAGTCAAATTTGCATGGGGCGACGCAGCAGAAGTAGGATTTCAAGCCTTGAAAAATGCTTTATCCGAGTATTCTCTGCTATATTTACCCGATATGTCTAAACAATTTATCATTCAGACTGATGCTAGTGATCTTTCAATCGGAGCAATATTATTGCAAGAGGACAAAGGAGTAAGGCACCCTGTATGGTTCGCAAGCAGGACATTGAAAGACGCCGAAACGCGATACTCAACTGTCCAAAAGGAAATATTAGCCGTCATATGGGCTATTGAGAAATTCAGAGGCTATATAGAATACAGTCATTTCATAATAGAAACTGACCACCAAGCCATTTCATGGCTAAACAAGCTGAAGGACCCATGTGGCAGGCTTGGAAGATGGTTTTTAAAAATGCAAATGTATACTTTTGACGTACACTATCGCAAAGGTAATAGCAAAGCCATGAAAGGACCTGACGCATTGAGTCGCATTAACCACTCGCTTCTCATGCAGGAAAGTGAAACTTTTATGACCAGAGCTGATTTCATTGAAGCTCAAGACACAGATTTACATTTGCATGCTATAAAATTGCATCTAGCAAACCCACAAACAAATCCTGAGTCCTCAGTAGCAAATGAAGCTAAACTTTGTACATTAAGCGATGGCTTACTCATGCGTTACGTTGGAAGTAGGAACAGACCTTGGGAAGATGATGCTTTGTACTGGCGGATATATGTACCCGAATCCATGATCAACAAAGTCATTTCCATATTCCACGATGATAAGCTCGCATGTCACCTTGGCATAAGAAAAACCTATTCACGCCTCGAACAGCGCGTATATTGGTCAAATATGCGTAAAGCCATACAATACTATATACAGCATTGTGCTGTATGCCAAGAGTCAAAAGCCTCAAGGTTTCCTCCTGCCCCAGCCACAAGTTTTGATAGTAATGGTCCATGGGACCTAATAACTATTGACTTAATGGGCCCATATGTAAAAGGAAAAAATCAAAATACGCATTTATTAGTTTGCGTCGATCACTTCACACGCTTTGTTGAGCTATACCCATTACGCCAAACAAAAGCTGAAGTCATAGTAAGTAAGTTGTGGGAGTTGTGCTGTCGCTGGGGATTACCACGTTGTATACTATCAGACAACGGCACCCAGTTCACCTCAAAGATTTACGCAGATTGGTGTTCTACGTTTGAAATAACTCCATATTATATATCTGCATATCACCCTCAAGCAAACCTCACCGAAAGGTATTGCAAATCCATCAAAAGTATGATGATTTGCATGTCAGAACAATGCAAAGACTGGGATCGCTCTCTGCATGAGATAGCATTTGCCCTTCGATCAAGCATGAATGAAACCACTGGTATGAGTCCAGCTTATGCTAATTTTGGTCGCGAACTTAGAACTCCGTTCGACAATATCATGAAGCTGAGAATATCATCATTCCAGCAGGTAAATGATATTGCTAGAAAGCTAAATATTGTTCACCGAGTTCTCACTGAGCAAACCCATGAAGGTAAGGTCAAGTACCTCAAGCCATACAATGCGAAAGCAAAAGCACGCATATATAAAGTCGGAGACTTGGTATGGATACGCTCCCACTTTCTATCAGACGCTAGTCGTGGAATAACCTCCTCTCTGACCAAGAAACGAGAAGGTCCATTCCGGGTAAGCTCAGTTATTTCTGACAAATCATACAATTTGGAAAATGTGGCTACAAGTGCTAAAGTGAATAAAGTTCACATTAATGAAATAAGCCCTTATTTTCAGCCACTCATTGACCATGGCTCCTCCAAATCACAACAGGGGAAGGAAGAACGGGATGTCCTGGAGGAACCAGATGCAATCTCCCTGCTTTTTCATGTGCCCTCCCCAGTTGATGAGCCAGTTCAACCAATTCCGGCCAAAGCAGCCGAGGAACAACAGGTCACCCAGAGCCCTTGCCCGTATCCAGAAGCGAACTGCTCAGTTCAAAGCTGGAGAAACGAAGAAGCCGGAAGAGCACCCCAATGAAACCAGCAATCTGAAAGAGACAAAACCTGCAGCCACTCCACCTCAAGCAGGTCCTTCTCCGTCCACATATGCATCCAAAAGGCCACGTTCAATCCATGCGGCCACTCAAACGGATCCGGTGCAAGTATTTCCCATTCCTGTTGTCGACCTGCGTACAATGGTTATGGAAGAAGAGTCCCAGCTAAGGAAGAAAGCCTTAGCTTCTGTAAATAAATCTATTCTTGAGCAGCGCAAACATGCCGCTGCTCAAATGAAACAAAAACAAATCGAGGCATCTCGTAGCAAGGCCATTAAACTTGCTAATTCGCCGGAAACCAAACCATATAAAATCCCCAGGATGAACCATGTGTCCAAGCCACCTGGCGCTAGCTGCAAGCTGACTCTCCCATCTGCAACCGCAGCAACTTCTGCAAAAACTTTGGACGAGGTTTTCAAAATCAACCTTGACGAGCCGATGGACTCCCTACCCCCAACTCCAGGATCTAGTCCATCCAAACCTGACGACGAGAAAATGTTAGAGTCAGACCCAGACGAGCAGTAAAAGTGACAGTGTTGTTCATTAAATTATTCAGTGAATTCAATTATTCAGTGCATTCAATTATTTCTTTAAATTACATATTTTGATAGAGTTTCAATTCAAAGTAGAAAAATTATATAAGTTAGTTAAGTAATATCAATCATGTACGTGCTAATGTGAAAGGTATTTGATGTGTTTGAAAAAATAAATAGATTAATTTTTTCAGAAAAAGGGTAAAGGAATTTGTAGCGTCCACAGTTCGGCGATGAAACCGTTATCCCTGGATTATGCTAATGCGTAATCCGGATGTATGCGTGTCCTACTTTTGGGCGCATGATTACCATTTCACTACGGATTAACTTCCGTACGTATGTATGTATGTGCAGGGCTTATGAACCTCCGTGGGTATATAAGGCCGCTGCGAACTGACCACAAATCAGTTGTTATTTATCATTATCCCTATCGAGTTCATTCTCTGTAGAAGACTTCCCCGTTGAGCCTAGCTCTGGAGATTCTTTCTTCATTATTTCTGAGACGCTGTCCCTCAGAATTCTTTGCTACGATTTCTTCCGGAAACGGGAATATTCTAGCTAACTTCGGGCTTCAAATCCGAAACCCTCTTTTCCTTAAAACGTGAATACTTTATGTTCGCATAAATATTTATTTACCATCTTCATATCCGATCGCATTTCTTTGCATAGTTTATAACTATAAGGTATTACGAACCTAAACCATCATCATCAACATCATTTGTATTTGGCATTTGGTTAGAAGCAAACTTGCATACAACCATCCCCGTGCCCGTTACAGTGTATGTATGCTAAGCTCAATTGTTGTAAACTGTGAACCGCTGCTCTTTTTTTCATGACCTTACCTTTCTCCACATATGTAATCTTAAAAGCTTTATAGCGTTCATTGATCATGAAAAATTTTACCACAAAGTCGTCATAATCGCAGTAACTTTTTTGGCATCTTTTTGAAGGATCAATGGAATGCTGCTCAATAGTAGCTTACAGAAAGACTTGCGTCTTTATAGAAAAATGCTTAAAGTACAAACCAAATAAAATGGTATGCATATGTTCTATCTGGGTAAAATAGGAACGAAACGGTTGAATAATTCGATGGTGATTCATCCCAAAAGAAGCCCCCTATTGGGTTGCTATCATTTGCTGGAATAAATCTTTTGACACGTGAATTTAAAAAACCAGGCGGTCAGTAACAAGGGAAATATTCACTTCAAGTGTCATGCTGAATGATCAAGTAATCTTTGAGTGGTGAATTATTAGCTCGGTACAATGACGGAGAAGCAAAAAAAATTATACTTTGTTATACTATAAAAGTGAAGCCAAGGATAGAATTAGACAATTTTCGGGTACCTAGTTAATGCAAGAAAGCAGCTTTGATTTTTGCATATTTCAGCCCTCATTTTTTCAAACCGCTTATTGCTTGCCCATCTTCATCCTTGAAGAGATTTTAAAAGTGAGTTATTACATACACATTTTTATTATAAGACAGGAAGCCCATATGGCTAGCCATCAGTTAAAAAACAAAGAGGCAATGTATCTCTTTCAAACCTGTGATTCAACAGATCTCTTGATACTACTGATACGTAACTTTCAACACACTGCTGCTGATACTTTGATATATGGATCTCAATTACCGTCCCATTCGGCAAAACAACACCATCTCATCTCATCTCGTAATACCAGCAACAAAAAAAAACCAGCAGCTCACTAGAATATATCAAACAAGCTGAGGCAACAAACAAGCTAACCGAGAAAACCACACACATGCACAAACAAGAAAAAAGTGATCTAGTTAGTCTTATCAATTCAAATCAATCGGTCTCCTTTCTGTCCCACAGAAAAAACATGACTAACTTTCAATTGTGCTTACTTATCTATTGTCATGTTTGAAGAGGAGATAGGAATCCTTGAAAACCAATTCTTATAAAAAGAACGAAATGGGATAATATATGAAGAGAAGCCAGGTAACATTAAGGGTTTCAATGTCGCAATATACCCGTGTTCTTTAAGTAATAAATCTATTGTTGCGTCTGATATACTGGCTTATTTGGATGTCCCAAAGTCCCAAACAAAAATTTTTCTTCCAAAAGTCGTCAATGGACAAGCAAATACTTTTTTCTGGTCTAATTCTTTGATTTCAATCACTGCAACTGATCACTCAGCTCAGAGTCCAACACTAGAGTACTTATGTATCCGACGGAATAAAGTAATACTATCAACTATATCATTTGGCATTCTGGATAATAAGAAGAAGAAAAAAATCAAAGGTGATCAAAAAGTATCACCTTTGTCATCATGTAAAAGTTCCGTCGGATGATGATGGGAAAATGAGATATAGATCAACTTTTGACTCTTTTTTTCAAATTGGTTTCATTGATTGGAAATTACATGAAAAGGACCGCACTACTCAGTTCTAGTGTGGTCCCACACACAGGCTGTTGAGAAATGGTCCATTAAGAAATGCTCATTATACAAGCTTTAATGTGATTTTTCGATTGACAATTTCTTCCTTTGCATAACTTGACAGAGTACAAGACCTGTAGAATGGCCGGCCAGTGATATTTGAACAGAATTAATTATTCAATTTGGGTAATTGTACGGGTATCCGATGCCTGTAAAATAAAGTTCTTAGAAGGAAATATATATGCAAATGAAACTGCCCATTATCTTGTATGAATAGCAATGACAAACGACCAAACGACTTATTGGCAGTTTTTGCATTTTACTCTAAAAAATTTATACAATTCTCGTTTTGAGATTATCTTATGGGTTTGCATTAGATTCTTGCGTTTCTCGCATAGGCCTCTGGGGTATGTCGCATAATTTTTACCGGATTGCATTGCATTGCATTATTACAGCCTTTTCTCTCTCACAAGAGTTTTTGTTATTGATGAAGTCAAAAAAGGGAAGAATGCATGAGAAATTATTATAATACTTGAAACTATCTATATATGTTGCATTACATTTTTTTGTTTGTTATGTGTTTGTTGCACTACTGGATCGGAAAAAGACCCCAGACTAGACCACACACGAAAAAGTGATGTGGTTCGGTAGTAGTAGTAGTAGGAGCACGTAGTAGCATATTACTCAAGTTGGCCGAAACCGAAAGGTATATTCCAGTTTTTTGCTCCTTTGCGTTATTCCGTCCGTCCTATCAAGAAAGGATGATGCATGCTATATATGCTGGTCTGGTACTGGTATACAAAAATACATATGTTCATACATTAATTCTCACATGCAAACTTTTAACAACCCCTACATTATATACGCAACTCATGTAGATTTCTCCTGCGTCTACCTACAGTTGCACAACTCATCTGTTTAAACTATACTACTTCTCTACTGGCTAGGCTGTTTTGCAAGTGAAGTATTTGCTATAAATACTCATTACCATAATTTAAGCAATTAGAAGGATCACACAAAAACAAAAGGGATTGAGAATTGAGAGAGCGTCAGTTTGTGCAAGTAAAACCCTTTATGTGGGTGTTGGACTCACGACAAGGCTGATTTGGTATGATACCCCATTAGTGGGCCCATAAGACGAGTGTTTTACATATTGTATTGATGATATATTGCACAATAGGTTCAAGACTTTTCTATATAACCATGAGACCAAAGGATAAAAACGGCCGTCATCTGCTTCACCGCCAGTCCATCCGACTGTCAGTCTGTTGTTGTTTGAAATTAATGAAGTAATAAGATAAATGTCCGGTGTGTGAGTCCAAGTCTGCATATATGATAGGATACAAGCTACTAGCTTTTACCTACACGTTTTAAGTATTTGTATGAATATTATTTATGTATGCTTATATGTAACATGTAACGTTATGCACATTATGGTGCCTATTCTATTCTACTACTATAAACTATGGCATGACCTGTTTTTATCATCATCTTCCTGTTAGCGGTAGGTAACGACGGTTTTTAAGTTACTGGATATTTTGGTCATCCCTCATTCTAATCATGCAGTTGATTACTTTTAGTATCCAATTTTATATTCTTGTTTGGATTATAAGTGGGAGCAAGAAATGAGAGAAAAGCTTTTGCACTATGGTTTACCTATTGCATTAATTGTAATAATTTCGTAAACGTAATAAGGCACGTATTCTTATAATGTGCAGACACATTCTTTATTTACCGGTTGGCTATGTATGTGATGTGATGATAATGATGATCAGAAAAGAAAAAGAGTTCAAAAAGTTAATCGTTTCTATTAAGAAAATTTTCAAGAGAGGGAGAGAAAAAAATTGCTAGAGCTGCCAATCATAGTTTTGCCTTCCGTGAATAAAAAATTAGTTAGATTGAGTATTTTAATTGCTGGTCTTCCATATGTGATGTGTTGATTGCCGCAGGTAACACACCGTCAACTAGTATAATTGCTTGGATTTACTGCTCTCCCCTCAACAACGTATATCGTATATAATCATAAGCGTTCTCATGTTTTTGGGCTTTAAAAAGGTAATCACTTTTCTCATGACTCACTCGACTCTCTCAAGGCATCATTGCAAACACTACAATTTTCTAGCATAATCGTATAATATCATAAGAAGCAAACAAACGTGGTTTGCCGTTTACCTTTCATCTTTCTAGTTTTGCTGTTCTCCTTTTTTATGCGAGTGAGTGATGATTGTATGATGTCGTGTGATGAAGTTGTTAAGATGAATAATTGAATAATAATAAAAAATGCTCCGTATTTGACATCCACTTGAGGATTTTAATCTACTTGAAGTCAGTAGTTTTAGGTTACAAGCTAAACATTTTTTCTTTGCTACCCAAAGTCAAAAGAAATCATTCCACACGAATTACGAATTATGCTGTGCATTACAATTTCATTCATCCGTACATCAAAATGTAAAATTATGTTGAATATTGAATAAGACAACTAATAATAATAATAATAATAAAATTATGTTCACATTTTGCTAAATCAGACAGTATAAAATTGAACTACATGAAAGACTAACAGCTCAACAATCCACGTACCATACGCTACCTTTAGATCTATTTTAATTGCAAAAAGTCAAGTCAAAGTAGCCTTGCAAAAATGATTAGGCTCGTAATAGCTCATAATTGCCATTATCAGGTAGGTGGAAGTTAGGGTTGTGTGGATACAGGGAAATTGTGATACACTACTTTCCGTGTTATCTCTGTAATTTAAATTAATATAATGACCACACTTTAAATTGACCACCCATTTTCGTCTTGTCAAATAGACTAGTATTAAAGTATAAATAGGATGTGAATGGGAACAATACAAGGAAATGATTTTTAGCACCAAGGCCATGGAAAATCATGCCGATATGTGATTGGCAGGTAGATACTGTTATAAAAATGGAAATTTAAGTCTAGAAAATTGGTTTTAAACTTTGTAGGTTTGTTGAAAAATCGTTTTAAGACCGAGTTTCCTTCATTTCATTTCAATTTATTATTTATATATAACATGCCAACATGCTTCTACAATTTTGCGATTACGTAACTTTTTGACATAAGATCTGAATCAGGCAGACTTTTCAGACATTGTAATAATGACGAAGATGATGGGGATGATTGGTGATGTTATGTGTTTATTTAAACAATGTTACCTCGCATCATGGGATTTTTTTCCGAATGAGTTTTCAGATTAATCCTCGACCATTGGAAAAGCAACTAATGTAAATTTGTTTCCTTAGACAGCGTCTGATTTGCATATAATTACATTTCGTGTCACTCTGAGAAATAATTTTATTTGCATTTGCGTCCGTCTTTTAAATCAAGTATTAAGATGTTGCTCAGGGCTGTCAGTGTTGCAATCATTGTTTTTTAGGGTTATTAGATACATTTTCTATCAAAACGCATAAGTTCAAACTTCAAACAGAATAGATAAATTTCATGGAAATATCCACAACTTTGACGTGCTTCTCTACTACTGTTTTTGTGAGCACATTTCTTTTGTATGGTCAGAAAAGAACATTTAACATCTTCACTAGACTGAAATGAAGCATGAATGGTGAGTAGCGAGTGGTGGTGAAGGTAATAAGTAGTAACTTACAAAAGTTAATATTTTAACAGCTTTGAAATGTTTAGGGCTAATGAATGCATTATACAAAAATCATGACTTAGGTATCAACAAGTGAATTGGATATAAACACGTCACACACGAAGAAATAAAAAAGATAATATTGTTATTCGGTTTATATTACTACTTTTCTTTCCACAACTTGTCTTGTCCTGCTGTTTCATAAGCAAATAACATGTGGTATAAGCAAAAGAAATGAAACAACAGACTCAACAGATATAAATATATTCATATATAGAATATTCCAATATAAAATGTTACTTTATAACTTTGATTGCATTGCATGCTTATTGCACTTGATGACCATTTCATATTACTACTTACTACCTGCTCTCCTCACATTTATAGGGAGAAAGAATAAAAGAGAAAAATATATAGCTTGCACAAGACTGTCAAGAAGACGTAAGAGCCAAAAGGGTTGGGTTAAGTACCATCATGATCATCATCATCGCATTTTCATCATCTTGCCGGTAAAGTGGATAGGATTCCACTTTGGTTCAGCTGAAAAGATTTGGCTGGATTTGGATTTCATTACAATATTTTCATCATGATGATGATGCTGATGATGTGCTAGCTTGCATGTGTATAGGCACTTGAGATTTCAAGAATTGAGATATTGCGTCACGGTTGAAAAGTTTACTTGTCTTGGCCTGCTGCTGTTGATGATGATGTTGATAAAATGAGTACGCAAAAGGTTAAGGTGAAGGCATGAAGAAATCACTTGGGCATTCGTATTCTATATACCTTTGAAAGCAAGTCGGTAAAAAAATCTAAAGAGCTTTTCTCTACAAGATCTATTTCTAGTGTTGAATTCCTGGACGAGTAGGAGTAGCGTTTTTAGATCGAATGGAGCCAGAAAATTAATTAGTGTATTTTAAGAATTTTTTTATGTTCATTTAATACCATCTATTTAATGACAAGACTTTACCATTTGCATCTGGAACTAAATAGCAGGCAACGTCCGGAAAACACAGGGTTGCAAATATGATCTATGCAATTGAAATCTAATATCGAATATTACCCATCATATTTTGAAGCATATGATGATGGTGCATATGCTTAAGAACATGCAAAAGGCAGCAATTGTTTTTTTGTTGTTGAAAATGACTTAATCTATGGGGTATGCAAAAGCAGTGAAAAAGATAAACGATATGATATTATTATTAGGTATTTTATAAGATAATACACGTTTACAACTTACTTCCACTACTGTGTGGCTTCTGCTCCTGATGAAAAGGGCAAAAAAATGAAGAGGAGTACGAACGAATATATATAGTAGATATGGTATATATATATTTAAGTGGGATAGGTAAAAGTACGAATCTAGCAGTTATATAGTGGCTCTACTATAGCCATCTAATATTTCTGCCAGAAGAACTAGTGGTAATTCAAGTAAGAAGCTTGTCATAAACATGTATTTATTACAAGTTTGATAAAGGCATCTCTCGCTTCAAAGCTAATATTATTATGATGGATATATAAAGCATAATCAACAGGAGCAGGAGGAGAACACACACACAAAAAAAAAGTAGCAGCAAGCAAAGTGTGTTTTTGCTGGAATAAAAACGTGGGCAATGGGCAGACAAGGTGGATCATTGTATGGGGGGTCCTCAGATCCCGCTGACCTGGCCGTCAACCGCAACCATTTCAACTTGTGTGGCTTCTCCTTAATAGAGACATTCCATGCACGTCACAACATTTACAACATGAGATTATAATATTACATAGTGCTTTAGTGCTTACTTACAATCGTACAACATTTTAATCTATACATATGCACACATCAAATTCACTTGAATTAACTCTTCGTCAAAAAGTTTTTTGAGCTCTCTTGTGTTTTTAAGCAAATAAAATATATATCTTGCTCTCTCCTCACACAAAAAAGGTTTGCATATTTTCTCCCCAACAATTGCAATAATCATCATCAGCAGCATCACCATCATCATATCATCATATCATCCTAAACTACAATAATATACAATGTTGAGCTATATAATATAGCAATTTACGTTGAGTTGTTGTGGGTAGTTAGTAGTCTGGTCTTTCCCGGACGGACAACAATGATGCAGATGGAGAATGAAGTATGAGGTGCACATTTGAGTAATAATAAACCATAAAATGTTTAAAAGTAATCCAACCAAAAAAATGTTTGTACTCACCCCTTTTTCGTTTTGCAAAATGTTGAGATAATACAATACAATAATACAATACACCAGCGTGCATGAGCAACTCATCATCATGAGAACTTTTTTTTACTCATCTATTAGAAATGCATGGGAGCAATTGTGTCGTTTTACTTAAAAGGCAAAACGCTTTTAATATCACTTTTTCTGCTAGAGAGAGAGCCATTAATGGGTATACGAGTTTTATATTACAGAGGACGGTCCAGTCCAGTGAGTTGTAGTGGAATGATGATGATGATGATGATGATGATATAGGAGGTGAAATACGTAGTAAAACAGCCAAAAAGTGAAAAATGCATACATTTTTAGGGTTTATTAGCTGTTGCTTCTTCAGCTGGTGCTTGCTGTTGGCCAAAAAACCTGTTATTATTGCATGAAGCAGGCGATAATCTCCCAAGACGAAAAAAATATATCTTCAAGCCGAATTTATTTAAGTTGCATAAAAAAGTAAAGTAAATATGGGATCCTTATGTGTTTTTTCTTGTACTACAGATACTCATTGGGTATTAGCATGTTTTTCTAAATTGGAGTCTTGTTGTTTTGGTATGTGTGTGGCAATAAAATGACGATTACAAACGTGCACACAATGTATAAAATCTAGGTACATACATGTAACAACTGTCTCATTCACTTTTGGGTTTGCAGAAGGAAAAAAATGTGCTTTCGATTTCGTTATCCAGATTTTTGCATTTTTATCTAAATCCACCCATGCAGAAATGTTATTAGTTGATTTGGATGATATAATTTTGGGTTGGCTTTTGGTAAAGAAAAAATGCATTTATCATTTGATGCCAAACGTATTTCCCAGGATAGATCATGAATTTTGATTAATTAATTTCAATTTCCAAATTATTATCTCAAATGATGGAGGCCTACTTTAGCCTAGTAAGAGTATTTTTATAGTTACTTTACACCAAATGAATGAAAAATGATAACCAAGAGGAAAAGAGAGTGATGTGATGGAATATCTTTCAAATATATTTTTCGTAGCTCTATCTACCTAATTCACCTCGCAAACATTCATTACATAAAATGTATAGCGTGACGAGGATGATGAGTTGATGATGATATTACAAAACTTAATTCAATTAAATTAATAGAATAAGAGGTGTACTCTTTCCTTGTAAAACATTGTATATCAATATCATCTTCACAAAATTTATGTTTCAATGTATGTATGTAGAAGTAAGTCTAAGCAGTGTTAACTATATGTATAGTTATGTACATATATTATCTATATATGTATTACAATTCTTCCCATTCTTGGACCATTATTATTATCCAGCGTAAAAAACTAGACTAGTTTTATGTGTACAAACCTACGGTTCATGGCTGGATGCACGCATTCTTATTGGGATTCATTGAAAAGCTTTTCTTTCATGGAGAGCTCTTGCCATCTATTTTCATCTCTTTATTCTTTAGTTATTCACTTAAATCTCAAGTTCTTTTTACGTACCTCATCTCTTTTCCATTCTTCTATAAAAAGAACATCATAATGATATTATTTGAGAGTAGAAAGGAGTATACCCTCTCTGCTAAAAAAAGAGTCATTGGGGCGAGCACGAACGAAAAGTATGTTCTCACACCCTCGCAACTTCAAACTCAACGCAGAATTGTTAGCGACTCAAAAAGGTACATGAAATTGTGAGACAGGGAATGTTTATTAAATGAGAAAGAAAGGTCTTCAGGGGGTCATATTATCATCGTCATTTTCTTTTTATACAAAAAAATATTATTGTATTCATACTTGATATACATACACTACTTGCCACTTCCTTTACAATGATGATGTGGTGATGTGATACATAAACAATTGTTAAGGGTCGTTCATGCGTGTGCATGTGCTAGTAACAACGACGGTGTAGGTAAGGAAGAATAATAAGATGAATCATTTTTATAAGCTCATGTTCACTTTGACCAACGCAACGTCGTAATCTCGTGCTATTTCATCGCTGCTGGTTTATGTTGATGAATATTGAATGCACATACATACAAAGTTCAATTCCGTCTCTATAAAGTCATTCAGCAGTCAGTGTGCGTTGATGACAGTTTTCATTAGGTCAATAATTGAACGGCTCTCCGGAGGCAGTAAAAAAGCAACTCACTCACCTACAAAATAGATTTTTTTCTGCCGCTAGGCGTCAATGTCCGTAAGCTAAGTGAGCTGCTTACGATATTTGTAGTTTGCGTAGCAGGATGATGAAAATGATATGATAGTTTGGTTTATTTATGGACCAGGTAACTACGAATAACTAGATAGAGTATGTACGTGCTAAGCCTAAATTGGATTACTTATTTCCTGTATTAAGTCCATTTTTGCCTTTTTGATTCCTATTAAAAGATGTTTTAAAAACATTGCATGTGTCCATATATAAAGTTTGACGAAAGCTTTCATTCCAAAATGGAATTTACTCACGAGTGCTCTCAATGTTTCCCCCTTTTTATTCATGTGGGTGGGCTTTAAAAAGGTGACATCTGAGGCACGAGTTTGACAGACCGCAAAATAATCATGTTGAGTCCGGAGAAATGATTGAGAATATATCTTTTTTTTGCCTTCACTTGACTTTAAAAGAAAAAAGAAGGGAACACGACTGATGAAAGAAGTTATCTGGAAATTCCATTTTCTCTTGCATTCCTACCACTTGTCTTGTGACTTCTTGTGAGAGTGAGTGAGAGAATGGGTATGACAAAATTCATAATGGGATTTGAAATTTTTAATCCTTTTAGCTATTACACAACATAACACAAGCTGGCTTTTGACTTGACGTTGTGAATGAATGAATGATTTTGTGAGGGAGAGATTTTGATGAGCAGAAATGACTTTTCCGTTATCACTCTTTCTGATGCTGATGATGATGATGAGGACGATGAAGATTGCCTGTATTTTTTCAGACTGACTTGAGTTGAGATAAACCAGTTCATAGACATACCCCACCTTTACTCTTTCGGAGAGTTGGATTGAGAAGACTTGAATTTGAATTGAAACACGACAAGAAATTAGTGACTCGTACAAAAATTAACTTGAATGCAACCTGACACTTGATACAGATATCAACAAGGGTGGTTCCCATTTTTCCTCCGTAAGAAAGACGCGTTAGGGTTGAAATGCCAGCAGTAATGATGCTGATCAACAAGGTTTTTATAGGAAAATGATCACATGGTAATAATCATCATGATCACTTGATCACACAAGAAGGTTTTACAACAAGATATGAAGAGAATCATTATTATTATAGTATGAGGTTCTTTTTTCCCTTTCCATATCTTTCGGAGGTCGTTTTTCTTGAAGACCTGTAACAACATGAAGTATCGGAAGCCTGACATGGTCTGAGAAAAAAAATGAGAAAAATTACTATTACCAGCATTAACCTTCATTACCACGTTTATCATCCCTATTGTTTTAACATCACCTGTCTGAATCCATTAATATCATCATCACCTCTTTAGTCAACTCGTCTCCTCTTTCTGATGTTTTATTTATGGATTTTGTTTGAGGAAGTGGTTAAATTGGTTCCAAATGAGAAAAGTCGATGATGAGTCCAATAAAATGTAGGGCATAATAAATACTATGTTTATCATACTTTGCCTTTCGTCATTTTATTTACAAGACGAAAGGACAAAGGGATACATAAAAATATCGTCTAGTCTGGTCGTCTCCTTGATTTCATTGAACCATGAAATATAATGGTTTACATTACATAACTTTTCACTCCAGGACTCTATATGGCATCTGAAAACATCATTATTACACTTTCCTCAAAACTGATAATCATAATATTCACATCTCATTAAATTGAGCCATTTGTGTGGAAGGAATTAACA
The DNA here is from genome assembly GCA_964034955.1 of Orchesella flavescens. Lineage (NCBI taxonomy): Eukaryota > Metazoa > Arthropoda > Collembola > Entomobryomorpha > Orchesellidae > Orchesella > Orchesella flavescens. The sequence continues at coordinate 28,000,355 of OZ035954.1, read as the reverse complement.
CGTAATATCCTATTTTAAAATTTATGAACCGCCGTTTTGAAGAAAGACTTATTGTGTGTTATATTTATGGGTTGTCAACTATGGATGGAAAGCCTGTCGTCACCACCACCACCATGCCAAACAACGCCGGCTATCCGTTTGTCATCATGCATAGTTATATACGCTATGACTGATCACGTTTTCATTACTTAAGCGCATCGCATTTTTATGTCGGAGATGGAAAGCCCAGATCAGTTTCCTGTGCCATCTCAAATGATGTTGCATGGTAGTTTGCGTGCGGCATTTTCTCCTTTTTATGGACATGGACAAGTCAGACGGACACTGAAAGAAGATTAATTGGATTGAAGGGAAAGCATGTCTTCTTATGTCGCTCATTCGTCGTAAGCTTCAGTTGTTAATTTTGCTACTGGTATGGTGGTGTGATCTGATGTGAAGCAGCACCAAGTTTACAAGAGTGTCGTTAGTCGTTGGCGGTATTATGGCATGGTCACTTTTCTAAATTGTCGTTCCGTATGCGCTATATGTTTATGTTGTAGCTGGTGGCTGACAGATTGCCACCATTAAGGGAAATATCATCAACATCATGATCATTCTGAATCATGATCCGGTGTATAATAAGGATTCCTTATAAGGCTAACTTTTTCAACCATATAGAATGGGTTGACATGGCGTATATAAGGCGTTGTTTGCATAAAAACCAGCGTGCAGTGGAGGTATTGGATTCATCAAGCAAATGATTAGCTGATGACCGCATGGACCTCCCTGAAAACTGCTGAAAGTCAATATGCGTATATGTATACATGTGTGGAGGAAGAAAGGAGACGCAAAGAAAATGCTATATCAAATATCCATCTTTGATGGTGGTAAAGGCATGTGTGGTTTTTGGTGTTTCCTCTGTGAAAAATTAAGTCTTAGTAGTTGCACATCATCTTTTACAACAAAAAAATTAATCCGTTCTCTTCACAAACTCCTGAGACTCCTGTCCTATCTTAATGTTTCATGTTGTCCAGCCAAGTCAGTATTCCAGCAAAATACTCATTCACTGCAACATCTCAATAATATATTTGCTGATGATGATGACTCTTCACCTCAGATGAGAATCCTGGTGGAACGGTTTCATATGAAAACTGATATGTTTATATGCACAACAAACAGCAGAATGAAGCATTTTATATGCAGCATGCCTGGACAAAATGACTTGAGTATTGAAAGATTCTCGTTTTGTGTCTTGATTACCAGCATGATGATCCCCTGAGGCTGTCTTCAGCTGACTCATTCTCTCGATCTTCTTTTGCTGACTACATGGAAAGCTCATGTCTTGAATTAACCGGAGCTGAAGTGTATAATATCTCAATGTACACAAACATTTGTGTGTGGCAATGGAGGTGGTGGCGTGGTTTAGTTAGCATATAGAAAATCCTCTGCTCTACCTGTCTCTTTTACTATTACAACAATGCGTTTTTTAAAAAGATTCAAACATTTTTCCACTAATTAATTTTCCACTTTTTTAATATCCGACTTGTGTTGTGTTGTATTATTGTGTGTGTAATCCAAGAGAAGACCACCTTGTGCACTAAGAGAAGACTATGCTCGCTTGCACGCATGCTTACCTCTTCTTGACTCATTAACAGAGAGATGAAGAAGAAACAGAACAGCAACCACCATGAAGTATTTCCCACTTGAGAGAATAATATGCATGTTATGCCTATTTTTTTTCTTTTTTTTAACGTATTAATTATTCCTATTATGTTGATGATGATTGTTATTACTTATTTAGAGGTTTTTCCTAAATGTTGTAATAATGAAAGGGAGCTGCCACCTACATAGAAATGTGTAACAGAATCAACACAAAGCTAATAATCCGTGAACAAAGCAAAGAGGAACAATTTGATTTTTCATTTGTTCATAAAGAATATCATATTTACATTAGAACGTCATTAGGATTGGAAAGCCCGTATCATTTACGTTATGGCTTGCCAAAGGCAATCATGGATGGGTTTCGATAAATGTATGGATCTGTGTATGTGTAACATCTGGAATTGTCATAATTACAGAAAATTAATACATCTTATTGAGAAGCTTTTTGATGAATACCCGCATGTTAAAGGTTTATTTTGTAAAATATACGCTTTCATTTTTATCTACATTATTTGCGGACCTGAAAGAGATTCGTAAAACTGACTTGAGTTTTTTAAAACTTTTTTTTCGCTTAACATATTATGCGACAGCTTGTGGTAGCGAAAAAAAAACTTGAACTCGAACGTACTTTGAATAATTTTTTAGGGTGCTTGTTAAATTAACTCATTCATTTTTTCACCTTGCCCTACCCTACCCTATTTCCTATGTACTTATCTGAGCATTGTGAACCTTAATGTAATGTAGAGATGTAATTAATATAACGCATTATACTAAAGTGTATGTATGTTTTTGTTTGTGTTTTAGGAAGAAGTAAGTAATCCCTACCTCAATACAACCACTTGAAATTTAAGCATGAACCTTTGGCTTCTACTCTGCTACCATCCATCCAAATTGTATCCCTTATTGTAAAGCTTCCAGTTTTACACTTCACTCTATCGATTGAAAACTTGAACTGACAATGAGATCAACTTCATTCGTGGGTAGGAATGATTTTGAAAGAGTTTTACGAATCTCATGGTAATCAAAACCATTTGCATTGGTTTTTATTTGTGTGTACGAAATGTCCACACTTTGATGAGAGATTCTAGGAAGGATGATTATCTGATTGAGTTTGGACCCTTTGACTCTACCACGTTCCTGACTTGTGCCGTATGATATGTATATATATTTTAGTTCAATTTCTAATGGCACCTTTACAAATATAAAGGCATTCAAAAAAATGCATACGCAGTTAAATGTACTCTGGGGAGACGTTGGGTAAAACTTTGACGAAATGATATATACTTTTTTATGCCCTTGGAATAATTCACAGTGTAATTGCCCCAACAAAGTAAGACACCATAAATCCACCTTGGTCTCCATTCAGTTATTAATAGAATTTAAGGAATAGCGTGACGCATTTTTTAGAGTTCTTTTTAAAGAAACATCTATATATATATATATTACCTTAAACGTATCAATTACATTGTGTATTTCAAGATTCAGGGCAAGCTTGCGTCCCACCAAAAGCAAACCTTCAATAATGCTGTCAAATAGGTACATTATAGCACAAAAACGGTAAAGAAAAAGTATCAATTTAAGCCCCAAATGACATGATATTTTAGTGACAAAGTTGTCAAAACTTGTCTTTAACTTGTCACAGCACCCCATGTGGTCATCGTAGTTACTTAAACCCTAAATTATGCCAGTTATAAGATAATCTACTTGAAACTTAATAGAAAAAGTTTTTTTGATTGAGAGAAGGACAATGAATAGCAAGAAAGGTTATATATTCACATACCTACCTACAAGTATATAACATAATATATATATCTTCAATTTGATATACTTAACATGAGCATTAGAAACATACACAGCCAATTTTGTGCTCCCTATCCCTTCCTGTCATCCAAACGTTTTAATTCCGTGACGAATTTCCGAGCTTCCAGCAACCCGCATTTGCTGGAAGCTAGATAATTAAATTTTCATATTTTCTCCGCACTTGCACTTCTCTCTGTAGCCTGTAGCTGTCACATGCTTAAAGGAGCTGGAAGAGCTTGAGCTGCGTTGTATTTTATGGGGCATCAAAGAGGCAGGAATGCATTTATAATGACAATCATAATACGGTATGGGGAAACTTCAGCAGAATAACAGGTGTTCTCAAGTGACAATGAAAATAAAACCATGATTGACAATATGACAATTGAAATTTGGAAAACTCATTTCTTTACATTTTACTTATATACCAGTGTAATAGACAAGGTAGAAATTCCTGACATGCAGCAGGTACATACATATTATACCAAGACATTTGAAAAGTGTATTTATAAATGAGTAAATTTCCAAACGAAATATAAAAATCATTATGTAGGTTCTCACGTTTTTCACTATACACGTATGTATATTTAAAATACTGGAGTTATATTATTTTTCTATACGATTGATAATGCCGATGTGATAGCTGTGAAAATATAAATTATTTGCAGTATCACAACATTTTAGTAGGAAAAAGCCATATCGCATGCTTGACTTTAGGAAAGGTCATGTAATTAGGCCAATCCATTGCCTAATAATAATTGTTCTACATTTTATTAAGCATAATGGTGTTGCATTGAACTTTAAAATATTTTGTTAAAATATGAATGATTATATGCCAATTTCACGGGAATGTTTACTATCTTTGGCATACAGAACTAGAGCTGAATGCGAGTATTTGGAAAAACCGTTCGACAGTTTGTGAATATTTTGTAGCAAATGGGTGTCAGATATCATTTCATATCGATTCACTGTCAATTGTCAACTGTCCTCATAAAAATTGAGGAAGACTCCTGAGTCCGTGAGCGACTGCAAAAATATTTTTAGCGAGTAAGAATCTGAAATTCGGAATTTTGGTTGGAGATCAATGTCAATTGTATAGCTAGAATTGCCTAATGCATTAATCTGTTCATAATTTACTTCAAAAGGGATATTATGAGATATGTTTGGAAAGTTTTCCATATAAAAAACTACGCTTATATATTTAACTGGAAGTAGGTCCCATCTGTCTGTCTGATATCGGCACATATTCCTATCTACGAAGGCTTTATTTATTAGCCTTGATAAGTTTTGTGTTTCGAGCATTTTGATGTGCATCTGATCAGTACCCGCATGATTTTAATTTAGGGAAAGCACAAGCGTTATTTACACGGTAGCTGTGTCTAGTATAAAATAACTGTAATTAAATAGGCCACCTTCATAAATAAAGCTTCTGTCAGCTCATTATGTGATGGTCTGGTGTTAACAGTTTCGTCAAAAAATATTCAGTCTTTTACCTACCATATGAAATGCGATAATTTGTTTAAATAAATAAATAGGAACTCCTAGTATATTTAATATGCACGCACTGCTAAGCTTCCTAACACTTGTTTTTTACCGATAAAAAAAGTAAGTTTTTCAATGCAGGTATGAATACATTCAGGTTTTGAGGGAGAAGAAAAGAGTCAATACGCCATTCCATCGCTAAGTAAGCAATAAATAATTTTGAGGAGAGTCTTATAATTAGCGAAAAAATAATTGTTGGCCGGCCGGCCGTTTTATATAAATCTTTATAATTACTGCAGCAGCTTTTCTCAGTACATCTTTGTTTCTGGTAGTGCAGTAGCAGATAATAATGATATTGAAGAAGCATGTCATCTTCATTTTTTCAGGCTGCTATATACATACTAGTCGAAATCTTATAAGAACCTGGCATACAGCACCCGAATGCATTGAGCATACATACTGTACTATACATTGCATTATAATACATACTGTGGTGCGTAAAAGCAAATAATTTACTAATTGGTGGAAACGTGCTTAACATGCCTTCCACATTTCGTCTTTTGAAAAGGTTAATTGGGTGTCTTGTAAACTTTCTGCATGGTTGACTACCAAAAACAAGAAGAAACAAGGATGAGCTACCATTCCAATACAGTCTAGTTTCATGGTTTACTTAAGAAAAAAAGGTTGAAGGTTGTACTTGCTAATTACAAGATGGCTCAAAAAGTTATCCATAGTTTTAAAATCTATATATGAAGTATGAATATAAGACAGATGTACAAAATTTACAGCTAGTCATGCATCAAAAAGTAATGTAAAAAACCCATTGCATAATTTGAGGAAACTTATTAGCCAAAGTCATGTACAAGTACGAGATGTGAATTATGGAAGGGTTAAAGCAGCTAAATAGATTTCACACGATGATCATGATTCTGTAATTTCTATACTAAACATTGTGCGCAAGTACTCACTTTAAATAGAAACATTTTCCAAATTCGTGTGCTCAAATCAAATATCAAACCAGAGGTTTAGGGTTGTTACTGGCCGCTACCAAACAAACAATGCAGTAAAAATGTGAAGATAATAAAAAGGTGACAGAGTATTACGAGGAAATAGTGACATATCACGCAACACACAAAAAAATCACATTTTGGTAAAAGACATCATCACATCATGACATTTTTCAATGAGGTGAATGGGTCATTGTTCACCGCAATATTACATTCTCTCTAGATAATTAACTTTAACGATGTGCGTTGTTGACAAAACAGAGGAAAAAATAAGTCAGTCCGTGATTGTCACTTGATCCAATTGCATTGTTAGCCCACGTCACAAAAGAGGAAAAGTCAGGAAATAAGTAATTTGGACAATTGCGTGTAAAACCCAAAAAAACGAGCTTAGGTATATCACAGTTCAACGTTGGATTATTTAACCCTTCCGAATGTGTTGTTACTTATTCTTGTATTGCGTGATAGCATATCATTTCTAATTCTTTGCGAGAATGTTAGTGATGATGACAAATGACAAGTTGATTTTCAGTTTTTAGGTAAAACATTGTATGATCTTTAACTAAAATATGTATAATATATCCTTCGCTATCCCCACGCAGTCTGTCTTCATCAAGGCTTTCTGATTAATTATGCGAGTTTTATTTAACATGCTTAATTGTAAAGCGCAATCCAAAAGCATGTAATCATAAAACCAACGACTTAACTTGTAAAAACAATTTTCATACAGGCAAAACTAACGTACAAATTGTCTTTCTCATTACTATTATTTCAATGAAACCAAATGAAATTTTTGCAATCGTTGAGTCATTGTCATTAATGACTTGACATTCCGCTATCAATTTATGTCTAGTCGTTTTGGGGAATTTGCTTGAAGTTTTCATTCATGCAAAAGAAACGTTAGTTTTAGCTATTTGTGAAAATGTACGTAGAGCAATAATGTCTTAGCACTCATATTATTCAATGCCATTTTTCCACTTCAATCGCTTGTTCCCCCATTTGACAAATCCCTTACAGAAAGTAAATGAACTCACTGGATAAAAAGCATATTACACGGGATTTGACGCAATAATAATTCTAAAAAGCGATATTACCCTCCTTTCTTTCCCCTAGTATTTTCTACTCTAGTGCCTCTTGATTATTTGTCAATTTGATGAATGTCAAATGTACGTACTCATTTCCTTGTAATAATTCGAATTATTACTTACAATAATAATTCTTTTAATGCATTTTCTACACTGGCTGTTTCACCGAACTCTGGTGGTGTGTGACTTGTATTTAGTATTTACAAGCTCGAAAACCAGACTCAAAGTAAAATATTCAATCGAAGAATATGGTGGTTTGCTAGTGTTTTTTGTACGTTGACAGTTTATTTTTCATTCCTGTTTGATTGTGAATGCAGCTTTCTTTTGGAGTTGTGTTCCTGGCGAGTTTAGTAACGCTCATTCACCGGGAAAGTCGATAAGTATATGTACCCTCTCGCCTCGTTCCCAACCTATGTATATGTATCTCACCACCGAAAACACCCAAAAGTATCGTGTTCCCCTATTCTCATCTTCTTCAAAGAACCATATCACAACTCTCAACGGAATGACATTTAGGGTTTCTTTTTTGTTATTGAATATTACTTATCTTGGGTGCAACAGGCGACAAAGACAAATGATTTAACTTTTGGCCTTGCTATTTTCCTTCCCCTTGATACAGTTGGGTGTGTGGAATATAATACTGAATACGCATCGTGTCTCATCACATCTTTTTAGATCTCCCCCAATTTTATACTTCATATTATATTAGTTTAGTGAAGTCTTACGCATTTTACACCATGCAAGTCAATGATCTCCCCTATTTTTTGACTGCTAGTATTATTATTATTATTCATGCTTCCGTTTAAATGTTTTACACACTCATTTACTTTATTAATACGTGTTCCGTTAGGATGATAATGATGAAAATAATTAATTAACAAAAATCTACTGACAAGAAGCATACATAGTTCATTGTGATTAAATTGTATCCTTTTTCCTGGGTTTTCTTAACTTGTACAAATAAAAACTCATCAGTGAGCTTGACAATAACAAGCGGAACCGGAGGAGTTTGTACACTTTTTTTAAGCAAATTAAAAATAGTGATATGTAATAATAAGAGACAAATTACTTGACAGCGCAAAAACAAAAGAATTTCAATGATCTTTTTTTATTTATCTCTCTCATTCTATATATCCCTCTCACTGTCTCTCTATATTCTAAGGAATTACGTAATTAAGTTTCATTCAGAAAAGTTAAAATAGAGGGAAAAAATGCTGAGGGAAATTACAGGCTAACAATTTTACGGAGAAAAAGTGTGAAGAAGCTCCTCAAAACTAGTAATTACTTGACGTGAAGATTGTTATTTTCAGTTGGAAAATAAGGAGCAGCTAAGCAGAACTAATAATCACATTCATTTCCTCTCATTTACGCGTCTAACAAAACTTACTTAAAATTCTCAACTTTTCCCCAACTCTTTAATCCTTCAACTTGTGTATATATAAACATGGTGTAGGATAACGATTACATACATATACTTTTATATAGTGTGTATATTGGAACATGTAGCAGAGAGCTCATTCTCTCCCTGGATATGAAAATGTTATGTGGGGATATTCTCAGTTCTCGTTGCCAATTCAGTCGTGAAGTGAATTTAATTAAAAGAAGGATGGAATTTTCATTGCGACTATGCTCTAAATTGCTTTCGTTCTTTTCTTAAAGTATGCATGTGTTGGAACGTTCTTTTCTAATTTTTGGAACATTTTTTTTCTACTTTTCCCTTATTTTCACTTGAAAATTAGGTCCAAGAACTAGAAGAACGAGGAAAGCCAAGGAGAAGGAAGTTGATGAGAAAAGGCCAAGGACAGCTTTCACAGCAGAACAACTTTCCAGGCTGAAGAAAGAATTTGAGGAGAATCGTTATTTGACTGAAAAGAGGAGACAAGATTTGGCGAGAGAGTTGAAACTTCATGAAAACCAAATTAAAATCTGGTTCCAGGTACGTGAATCTTTGAATCCCTAATCAAATAAAAAAAACTCTTACCACTTTTTTGTAAAGATAAAATCTGGCAAACCATGATTTCAGTTTGCTCACATCTTACCAATGATCACGCTCCACAATGCAAATTTTTTAAAATAGAGTAAAATGAGACACAGGAAGTATTCAATTAGTTGATTGAATCTCCTATTCCACATGTTACTGTCATCTATTGCCTTGTGCTGTCATGTCATGATCAAAGTTGGAAATGACTTTCGATTTTCATTTCTGGAGAGAATTTTTGTGTTGGCATATGTAGCACATATGAATGTATGTATATACTATTTCACATGATTTTATTATTCCACATTGTTTTCCCATTCTTACCCCAAATTTTACTTTAACAAAAAGTCATTTGAATTGAGTAGCAATCTCGGCACGATGAGATACGTGTTTCATGGTTAACCATAGTGCGTAGGTGGCAGTGGCAACATTGGCCAGATCTTCCATTGTCAAATTGTATTGAATTTCATGTTATTTCTCTGATACTCAGTCATAAGTACTCATTTTCAGTTGATGACTGTGGATTGTGTGGTTTTGCGGAAGGGTTCATTAGCCAGCACAGATTTTATTTTAACAATCTAACTAAAATGGGATTCAATTTCTTTATATTTCACAGAATAAGCGAGCAAAGCTGAAGAAAGCAAATGGACAACGTGGTGGCTTGGCATTGCAGCTAATGGCTCAGGGATTGTACAACCACTCGACGGTGCCACCCAGGGATGGCGAAGAGGATTCGGATGAGGATGACGAATGTTAGCTTAGCTCATCCATATAGTTTAGATACTTTTCAGAAGGTTAGTGATAAATGATAAAGGTATATTAATATAGAGTCTTTGATGGTATGATGACATCATCATCATCCCCTTTTCATCACTTCACATAGAGGTTGAATCTACTCGTTAGTTTGTAGCAAAATGACTCATGAAATATCTTTAACTATTTATTTATAAAATTAGCTAATCAATAAGAGTTGTTGTTACTTAAATTTAAGTCATTTTTGTGTAGAGTAGAAGTGTACAGCTTTTAACTTCCATTAGCTTAGAAGCAGGGACTGTAGATGAATCAGAAGAATCAGCTTTCAATATCAAATATTCTTCCAAGTCACAAGTCTAAAAAAAACATTTTGAGGGTCGAGAATCGTAAATTTTTAATTGGTTTACATTTTCAAACGGTTAAGTCACCACACTCCAGGATAAATTGTGTCAATTTGGTTTGGTGATCCGAATGTAATTTTGTATGGATAAGTCATGTACACACACTTTGCAAGAAGAAAGTTCTTACCACAAGAAAAAACTAGTTGGGTACTCCTCATCATCATACCTGCAGCAATATTTATGACTACGAAAGAAACATATGTGTAATGCATAGTGTAATACCATATTATTATGACTATGACAAGCATTTTTAGCTTTCTTTAAACCGATATATTTTAAGCATAAATGTTCCTATAGATTTACAACCGTAAGACTTGTTGGATAGGTTCGTGTGTTAATTTAGTTAGAATAATACATATAATAATGTATAAAAAACTATGTAAAACAATACACCTAAACAGCGAGATCAAACAACCCTGAACAAGAAAATGATTCGGTGATTAATAATATAAGTTTGATCAGTTACAAAAAGAAAACGCAGTGTAAAATTATTGTAAAAGCGAAATAAATACTATAGCGTTACTACTTACAAACAACATTTTTCTTTGTGTCACAAATGGTTTTTATTATACATACATACATACACCAACATCCATACCATTAGCATATAAACTTGTCTCATATATGTTAACATAAAATATGGAAGTTGTTTCTTGAGGCATATAAAAAAATTGTTACACATACCATATTATACCATATATGGTATAATATGGTATAAACATATATATATGTTTGCATTCATTTGTAAAACAAAAGCAATTAAGACATTAATCACGCATATCATTTATGATCAGAGTTCTCATTCGCATTAAAGTTGCTAATCCTTTTGAACACAGCACAAATGGCTCTAGCAGAAGCCAACCAACGAACAAATAATCTGATGGCATACTCAAGCAATGTCGGGTTCTGGCTCTGGCTCATAATATGTAATACAAATGCTAATGCATGTTATGGTACACTACACAACACATTATTTATTCATATTAAATTATGATGTTTCCCTTGCGTTGTTCCTCACATTAAATGTTGTTTCGATGTGATTTGCTCATTTGGAAAAAGCAATGTGGTTGTAGTTGCACCTGATTATTGCCGCGTTGGCGCAGATTACATTCATTTATTACCACCACCACCACCAGTCAGTCACCTTGCGTCCCTACAAAAAGTAATGGAAATGAACTACGAAACTACGGACTAGTCCATAAAATTTGCGTGTGAATGTGAATGCCTTCTACCGTACAGTCTATATAATGTTCTTTGTACTTATGTATATGATAACACGGTGAAAGCATTTCCCCTCTCTACACTAAAAATGTTTTCATATCTATAATTGGAAAGAAATTCATAAAAATCAAAACGGACGGATGATGAAAAATATGTCGTGCTTAATAAAATATCAAATGGGCAACCGTTCAATCCAAACTCGTAATTTGTAGATTACAAAATGGTTAAATAAAAAAACCGAATAATATGTCATGCATGCAAATAGGCTATATACACATACTTATGATTGAGAAGCAGTGATATCAAGACTTTGACTGACACTAAAATATAAATATTGGGACTGGATTGCTCAAACAAAGTAACCATATTATTCATTCATTCTTGTGAGCATATATTCGAATGGGTTTCCCACAGTCAGCAAACTAGGGACGGGATTGCTCGCCCATTTCATGTTCGATGTATAAGTTAAGACGGTGTATATGTCAACGTGAACTTTTACAAAGTAACTAGACATGTTCACCTATATAAGCTCAACTCAAAGGAGGAGAAATACCCAAAGTAAAAAAAGGAAAGCGATCCAATTATAGATTATTATTTATAGCTAACCATTCTCCTTCAACGTGAGTTGGTATTGAAAGGGAAAGCAAAAATGTCTGCTTAAACCTTGTAGCAACTCAATTTCTTAAATAAAAAATTGAGAATTGAGTTTCGTTTCAGCCAGTTCCTTTATTAAAATCCTTTTACATGCTGTGGACAAAATGACTACGTCTGCATGGCACTCGGCTCTATCCGGTAAATCGTATGTGCACGCATGAAATCGGGTTTACATTACGCACAGTTTTCTCTAAACGGTTAAACTTACTTGTGCATATCCTATATATGGGTAAGTATACATACAAACTAACTAGTTTGGTACTGCATGCTGAAAAAATTCCTAAAAAATTGACTCAGCCTTTTATACGAAGGCATTTCTGGAAATGTCCGGTCAACTTTGATAACGCTTATATCAAACAGGACTTCCTCAATACAATGTTCTGCATATCCTCTGAAAGATAAAGATTATGGCTTTTGAATGATGTGTTGCTTGTAGTAGCAGTCATTTGCTTTGTAGAGTTAGAGCTGGAAACGTAAACGCGAATGTTTTTTACAACGCAAGATATTCGTGCGCAGATGAAACTGCATTTTTGAAGAGCCTTTTTTCGCCCTTAATTAGAAAGGAGCTTCAAAAAGATGGTTTTGATCCATTGCCAGTGCGATCAGCTATTATTGAGTGGTGCAAGCGATTTCGTAGTGGTGACCCATCGCTAGAAAACAAGACATACCCAGGATGACCTTTAAGTTTGACTGACGACAGACATGTAGCAACAGTGAAAGCTGTTGTTGAAAAGGACAGACAACTCCAGTTGCGGGAAATAGCAGGAAAGGTCAATATAAGTGTCATGTCAGTGTGGAGAATTATACATTTGACTTTGGGTCTATCTCTTCGCTATGCAAGGTGGATTCCCAAACTGCTCACACATCAACAAAAGAAATTAAAGTGCAAACGAGCCGAGATAATCTCAACCTCTTTTCACAGGATAAAGATTTTTTTCTGGGACAAGTTGTGACTGGGGATGAAAGTCAGCTTCATCCCTATCAGGCAGAGACTAAAAGACAGTCATCACAATAGCTCCCAGCTGGTTCACAACCCCCTTTAAAGGCCATACGTAAAACGTCAAGTGCTAAACTTATGATGATCGTTTTTCGGGACCGGTTTGGAATTTTGTAGACCGAGTTCTTCCATAAGGGTTCTACATTGACGAGACAAAAATATGCTGATATCTTTGCCAGGCTGAAATCAGTGTACATCAAGAAATGTGATCAAAGCCAATGGGATGACGGAATTTGCTAATTGCAGGATAATGCACATCTCACACTTCGAAGGTCGCACAGCAGAAACTACGGACGTCGGGTTCATTCAACTTTGCCACCCTCCGTACAACCGTACCCTTGCTCCATCGGACTACTTTTTGTTCCCACAACTAAAAAATTACATGCGTGGGAGGAAGTATAATTCGGATGAACATGTTAAAAAAGTGTAATTTCATGGCTTGAACATAAAGGCCCAGCATTCTTCTCCACTGGCATCTCGGCTCTTGAGAAAAGGTGGAAAAGGTGTGTGTGAGTTGGGGGAGATTATGTAGAAAAAATCGATTTAATATGTCAAGTCGTCATTAAATGAAAGCAAAATAAAGTTGACCGGACATTTCCAGAAATGCCTTCGTACCAACATGATATTTCACTTTTCCTTGAGTGATTATGTTTCAATGAGCATGCATGCAAGAAAGGTAAGTAGAAACGATGAGAAGGAAAAGGATTCGTGTGCTCAAGCTCAAGTCTCAAGCAGAATAATACATTCAGTGTCTATATATCCAACGAGCATACATACATATTTGCCCCAAATAGTCAGAGTTAATGAAGACGAAATCAAAAAAAGATGGTGAGTTCTATAATAATATTTACTCACACGCAGAGACTACAGAATATTATACAATGTTATTCACGCTACATTTTATATTGATATAACTTCCTTAAAGAGAAATTCACCTGGTAATCTTATTCACATTCAAATTGTCTCCAAGTTTTCACATAACTACTTAAAAACCTTGAAAAGTAATTCAATATACAAAAATTGACGTTAGAAAATGCATATTTTAAATATATTTTTTATATTTTCCTCCAGATTTGCGCATTCATGTAACGTAACTTCTCAAAATCATTCAAAAATAGTTTAATAAATGCAAAACTGAAGTTTGGAAGTGCATTTTATTTATTGGAAGGAAAATTTAAGGAATCACTGAGTATAAACAATCATCTCTTTCTCCCACAAATAATTTCCTTCGTGAGGTGGTGGCCTGATGATGATGTGTGTTTCATACTAGTTTTCGTTCTAGTCTCCGGGCAAAACTAAGAACATTGTTACAAAATAACAGGAACAATATTGTAAAATGGCCATCATCAAACCAGGCAAAAACTATATGTGTTTTGCATGCAATAAAAATATCACACACACACACAAACACTTAACATTGTAGAAATGAGAGCAAAACGCAAGTAAATATTACGTATGTATATATGAAGGGAGAATTGAATAAGGAGTTAAAATTTTCATCGCTGTAGGTGGCATCGACTTCGCATGCGATTCATCATAATAATCATAATCAACCATCATCATAATCAGCAGCAAGCTTGCAGTGCAGTGTACATTAAGATTAGTTGGAGAAGAGCACAGTGAGCAGCCGTCAATAAGTTGATAAATGTATTATACTACTCACAACTTTTTAATGGGTATAATGCCCACAAGCAGTTACAACACATTAAACTATGACTCCATTGCAATTTCTTGTGTGTGTGTGCGAATGTGAGTCGCAGCAATGTGCTGTACTGTTGATTATGACGGACTAAAAATGACTACATTGAAATTATCTTTGCGTTTTGAAGGTGCTATTTCTTCGGAGCATAAAATGGGATAGAGTCATGCACTTTTTATAGTCAGTCAATTTCATAAGCTACTCCATGAAAAATTATTATGAAGGATATGCAAAGATTATACTAAAGTATAAGTGCGAGGTTGGCACGCAATCACAACCATTGGCTGTTTCTACTTTGGGATTAAGAGTTTAGTGTGAATTAAGAAGTTACTTGAGGCTCCTATTTGCCAAAGTATATATCGGGGGAAGGAACAGTTTACAAAATTGCGAAAAACTTCGTCATATTATCATTCCTCAGCAATACAATTTTTGCTCGTTCTTTTTTACATTTTTAAGCTAAAGTCGTATTACTCTATAAGGTAGTTGAGATAAATTAAGATTATTAGGAATTCCATCAATGTATGGAGATTGTTTATCAAATAATATAAAAATCATATTTGAAATTAATGATCCGACATGAATAAAAGATGGCAACGTGCTTAAAGCTGGCTGGCTGGTTGGCATACATAAATTTATCTTCGGCTTTGATTTGGGTTAGCTGCTGGATATTATGCTGCTTTTTACTTTCAGATTCATCAAGATTCATAAGCGCTATATACAGCCTATACAATACAATACTATTCAAATAGATTTTGGAAGGAGTGCTGACTGCTGACTCTTAGAAACGAGACAGAAGTACTCCTCACGCGCGCACGTTAGAGTAAGTAATAATTAACCTGCAGAATATTTGAGACGTGCATAGTAAAAGACAAAGCGACAAAGTTAGTATGCCGCCACTTAAGTAGAAAAACGAATATAATATGCAAAGAATTCCAGGAGATATACATTTGTATATATATATGATGATGATGAAGGAGGGCTGTCTATGAAAATTAACACCAAGAAGATGAGGGGAATGTTAAGGTTACATCATCACAGATTTTTATAATTTTCTTTTTCAACCCTTTCCCTGTGTCTCATCTCTCTTCCCCCTTCTCAATTTGAGTCTTGTGTCGTCTACTTTATTTGATCCTTGTAATTCTGACACTTACATGCTGAAGCACGTAATAGTCTTTCTCCTCTTACATTACATATACATATATGCAATACTCTACACTCCACACATTGTACATAACTGCAACGTATCGTCATCATCATCACTAGAAAAAAGGGATGCAATATGTGCAGAAGCCAAGCCACAATGACTTGTCAAACTGGGGGTCTTTTTTTGGTTCGTGATGATGCGTGCTTTGAGTGTGTGTGTGGTGCAATGTAAATGTTATTTGGGTGTCTTGTCGATGTCACATTCTTCATCAAGTTGAAGAAGCACCATCATTTGCAGCCCTCGCATTTTCCCCCAAAAATCATCCTCATTCCATTGAATCTGTTCCGTTCGTAAGCAAGCGCATATAAGTTTTGAGTCTGCAACGTTAGAATTGGAAGTTGTTGGGTTGGATGGGATCCGCATCATGTTACATTATAGTTGCATGCGTAAAAGTCAATGATTTCCTTGTAATCCTGTCATAGTATCATGTCACACTCGTTAAGCTACTGGAATCCGCTTGCTCTCCTTTTTTTATCTCCCTTTCTCCTGCTCTAATTTATGCTTTTCCTCCCTTTTTCAATTTGGGGAACATTTTTCATCTCCAACTTTCCAGTGTTTTACACAGATACTTTGATCCTTCTTCAACCAAAAAAACTTTGCACCATATAACCAAATAATTGTTATTGCAAGCTTGGTCCCTAACATTTACAATGCTAATCTGTCTCACAGACTATACAGAAGAGTAAAGAAACTGTGTGTGTGGCTCACAGCAGGAGTAATTTGGAGCGTGTTCTTGTCATTTGCTGAGGCATGGCTTTTGTGATCAAGCTTGTTTCCTTCGTCGGTTACTGAGGCATGCCGAGCAGAGCTAGAGCACCTTAGTTTATTGTGCTCATGATATGATGAATGATTTTGAAAATGGCAACACAAAAATTTGCCAAACGATCAAAATTCTTAATCCAATTAGGGCATTTATGCAAAATGCAACTAGTATTTTGCAACAATTATTAATTTTGACATTTTCTTCACATAACATTAAAAGCTCCTCAAATATTCGTCATCACAATCCCAAGAACTAGTTTGCAGTTCCACCTCTCTCCTTTTCTCCACCATAAAACGGAGAAAAGGAACATGTGCGGAGGTTAAATGGAATGCACAAAATATAATAAATACCTTCCTTCACTAAAAAAGACTGGCACATTCTGCTTAGAGCAACAAGAACAAAACACAGAGAAACATTTTGAGTTGCATGCATAATGTAATAAAAACATTCTTATAAATATAATATCTAAAACCATATTGCAAAAAAAAAAATATTAATTTAGCTATACAATTATAAGCAAGCTAGTTCTGAAGATGATGATGATGTAGCCCAGCGGCTTGAGAGCCCCTTCATCATTGCAAAAAAGTATTGGTGTGAGGTAGTGGTCAACACAACAACCCAAGAGAAAAGAGGAGAGGAGCATGCATACACAACACAAAAGTGTACAAAGTGAAAAAGAGAGATATATAAAACTCATCGTTCCATTGATTGAGATTAAATAGCTAGTTAGTTAGGTAAATTACCATGTTCAGCGGCTTCTTGATACGACCTACCGCAGTCTAGTCACCTGATAGAATTGAATGAAGAAAAAAAAGCAGAAAAAGGAATGAAAATGTATGTATATGTACGAAAAAAACGTAGTAAAGTGGTCACGATGTATCATCTCTACATCATATCATCCATCCATCCTACAGGATATACAATAGTAGTATGTATGTACATATGTGATGGGATGGGATGTGTACAGCATGTGCACTTCATACATATTGATAGGAAAGAGATATGAAATGAATGCACAAATTTATATATTGCAATGCATGATGCATGATGAGGCGATTAATGTGTATCTTATGTTGCAATGCAAGTTAAGAAAAATATATATGAAGAGAGTCAAAAGAATAGTTTAAGAGTGCGAAAAAATATTGATTTTTAAACGGGTTTTGCAGCTATTGGACATGCTCTTCTTCCCATTAGCAATTTATCCTTTGGGTTATTCTTTCATGTTTCTTTTTTACCCATTCATTTTGAGTTTGTTCCTCCTCTTTCATTTGAGGAAATGCAACCAACACGAAATGAGACATCTGTAGCACTTTTTTTTTATCATTATTGCCAACTTAAAGTTGTAATGTAATATAATGTAATGTAGACAGGCAGACAAATATGTGTGCAATTGAATTTCATACATTCGTTCGTACGTATACTCGTGCACTGTTATAAATTAGAGCAGAATGTGCAAATTGGATTGACCAACCGGCATATTTGGAGCTTTTAAAAGTAATCAACAAGTATAGTGACATCAACCATTAGCCTTTAGCCCAATTGTTGCTTAATGATAATGAATTGTCTGATTATTTAATGACGTCCTTTGATTTGGATCGTTTCTGTATTATTTTCAGGGAAATGGGTGAATATCTCATTGAACCGTTACATTCTTCACATTTTTAAGCCCGTATGTGCCTGTATTTGCCTCAATCTCAGTATTTTTTTATTCTTCAGTTTATTATTATTGTCTTCTGAATGGACTGTAGGTAAAGTCGGTAGTCGGTATCTCACAAGCCACACCACACACGACTCCGAGCTGTAATTGTAATTTGAGTACATAAAAATAAGGAAATTCCAAAAGAAGACTATGTTTTTATTGCTATCTCTTTAAAACTGATAAAGCAAGGTTTCTTCTTTCCTTTTTGCCTTTTCCTAATCCACCAACAACGCCACTAACCCCCAACACATAAAATTATGCGCATGGTACAAAAAAAACCTGATGATTAAATCAGTGTATCAGTGCCACCATCACATAATATCATTTACTTAATGCTATTAATCATTATCAACATCATCATCATCATCATCCTGAAATCCAAGTATGTGCATGTAGTTATAAAGCCTTTCCATGTGTTATAATCACAATGATAATTACAGCTCTCGGGTCTAAAACCAGCTTCTTCCTAAAGGTAGCAATCATGCGCCAAACCTCACACCTACATAAAGCACTACATACTATTAAATCTTGTATATTGTAGCTTTTAACCTCCATTACTGAAGGTAAAGTCTATATGACTCCATTTTCTACACACACACACACATCAAAGTACATACATAATATTCACTCTGCTATTTTAAATGTCTCCTCAGCACCATTTTCTTTTTCTCGAGAATATCCTAATCGTTTGCATGAAATCATATAGTGTGCCATGCCGTGAACGTCAACTTAACGTAACAAAATGAGCATGCTATTTCCAAACAGGAGTTGATACAAGTTATAATCATGGACACGGCTTTCTTTTGGATGAAAAGGGATGGTTTTTCTGTTCATGATGAAGAGAGTAGTCTACTATATACTAGTTGGAATTGTAGTGAAATTAAAAAGTTTGAGAAAACGCAAGAGACCAATCCTTCATGTAAGTAGTTTCTGGGACGAAGAATGAAGGAACAATATATATATTTCCAATTTTGCTGACTGCACAAGAATACTATGCTATGTGGTGTTGAAAATATGGTGAAATGGTATACTTGATGCTAATTCTACTGGGCAATTTATGTGCGTTCATGTTATGTGCCTTATATCGCATCACATCACACACACACAATGCCTATTTTTATACAATTCACACAGTTATAGAAATAGAAACGAAAATACTTTGTATTAAAGTTATAATCAGGAGAGTACAGAAGTACAGTGTTTCCTCATGTGTTTTCCAGGAGGAAAAGATTTCCGAGGTATTTCATATAATATGTATGTATGTACGTACTTATATCAGAGCTCAATCTTACAATAAATTTTATACAATAATGATAATATTGTGTAGGAAATACCGACGGGTTGAAAAGGGTGGGAGATAATTAACTCCTTTAACTCAGTTATTACTGGCATGCAACCCTTGTTAAAATCCTTTCATTTTCTGGTAGTTTTTTTTCTTCTTCTCAACTCAACTCAATGCAATGCTGCTGCTTGTTCTTGTGCTCTCGTCATGACCGCCGTGTGTTGGATTGAAGTTATGCAAATGCGAATAGTAAATGTATATAATTTTTTTGATACTTTTTATTGGATAGTTGATGGAAAGTTTAATGTAAATGCATTGTAAAGCTAAAGCTTAGACCTGTAGTTATATGCTATATATAGGATGGAAATTGAAAAAGTTTGAAAATTGTGTAGCTTCGCCCTTCCCTTTTATCATGGAACTCTATTGAATAAATAGAAAGGGTTGACGCACATGGAAAGAAAAGGAGTTCCCTTTGGCTCATGAAATATTGGTATTTTATTTCTATAAATAACTCTTTACATTTCCATTAGTCTCATTGCAAAAAGCACGGTAGGGACGACGGATGAGTGAAAAGTTGTACTGAAACTGTAATAGGTGGTAAAAAACGAAATAGCTCTGACATGGATTGGTCGTCCTTCTTTCCATAAAAGTAATATACGTGATTTTTTCTTGTTTCTACTTTTTCTGTTCTAAAAAACCATGAACGTACGTTACATATGCTTGAACATTTGTAGTGTAAAAGTAGTAGGTATATATGCATAAGGATTTCTAATACATTACATTACAGGGTATTCCACGAATATTAACCAGATTACAATTTACAACATTTTTATTACTGCCACAACTTCCGGCTGATGTTGATGTTCTATGAGTTTCTGGACTTGTGATGTGAGTGGCAACGAATGTGTGTAATAGAAGTATTACTTCTCCACTCGACTGGCGAAAGGCATCATCAGGCGTCATCAAAAAATATTAGTTTCATGTTATTTCACATTTTTACGATGAGTGGGTCGTGTCGAGTCCTAATACTTTTGTAGCACTTCTCTTTCTTTGTGAATTTCGTTTCGCATGTGGAATATTGATATTTATAGTAGCATCACATTCACATCACTCGTTGGTTCTCTACCGCTGGAATTTTCATGACATGCTTTTACCACAATAAATATGTGTAATATTGCATTGGTTTGGTGTGTTAATTTATGGTGGTATGAAATGGAAAAATAGCATGGTATCATGCACGCCTATTTCTTTTTCTTGAAATTCTCAACTGCCATAAAAAAATAGTTGGAGGCAGGCAAAAGGCAACTGCAGGCAGGCTCAATCAACTCCATTCAAAAGTTTTTAGCCGTTCCCTTGTGAAATTTAACGTTAGGAAAATTAGTGCGCAAATGAAAACGACGCATTGCATAATATAAAATGTACCGTCTTTTTGCTTTTGTTCCACTTTTAACCGGAATTTTATTAGTGGAACATTTTTACTGCGATTCCATTTTATAGCCACCGCTAATTGATAGCCAAGCTAGAGAGCTAGTTGATTGTTACGATTTTTATATTGAATTAGGCAACACTAATTTTTGGGTGATTTGAGAAACGCGGAATAAAGTAGATAAAAGTGCAGTTGGACACACAAACGTATGAGTATGTATATGTGTGGCCACGTCAGGAAAGGATGTTTGGATGAGTTGATTAAGTAGATACATTAAATCCGTTTAAATACACACATACACACTCAAGTGGTTCTTGATTAATCTATTGAACTACTTTAGCAAAAGGGTAGTTTTGTGGAATCAGAAAGAATGATATTATTGCATATTATAAGTTAGTTCATTGTACATACAAATTTTAACCTTTTCATTCCTCTTCATTACAAACTTTTTCTTCTAGATTATAATTTGTGATTTGTTGTAATTCAGTAGCTGACCATTAATGAAAAGTGTGTACATTGCAGGTACATTGAAATGCAAGAGGAAAGCTGAGAGTTAGTCGCTGTGAATTTTACGATCACTATAAAGTTGCCATTATTACTAATTTTTGTAATGAACGAGTCCGAACAAAGTTTTGCTTTTATTAGGCAAGTGTAATCTCTGAGGAGGTCTGGTCTGCTAATAGGTACATAAGCTTCTTTCTCTTCCTCATCAAGGTTTATTAATAATCTCGATAAATTTCATATCTTTCTTGTTGAAAAGCTACAGGGAAGGCAGTGCCAACTGCCAACTTAAACAATTGATGACTGAAAGATATACTAATTTGATTTTATATTGAAAATATACCACCACACTACAGCAACAAAAGTTATGTACATTTCCAACAAAAAGTACATAACAATTTATTCAAATGCAAAAAGGTGGTCGTTCAACTCCTTTTAGTTAGAAAGAAATCCAATTTGTACCTGTAGTTTTCATACATTCACGTTGAAATAATACTACCTCAAACATTTTTTTTAAGCTTTCTCCGTTCGAATATAAATCGCATTTGTGCTTCAATAAATGTACCAGTATTCCAGCAAGGTACTTTTTGATTTGATACTACCCCGTGACAAACGACAAATGGCCACTCTCACAGACCATCCCATTTGAATAAATTGAATTGTCAAAGTAATTAAGCAAGGAATGCAATGCAATTGCATTCCAACACTCGAGAAAAACATTATGAATATCATAATTTGCAAACCACACGCAAACCACACAATTTTTTCCCCAACTCTATTTGAATAAACTTACCCCATGCATACAAAAATGTTTGAGGATGATATGAAGAAAAATTTTCATAGTTATCCAACGATTATCACGTCAGATATACCTCCTACAATATTTCATCTTGAGTCATAAATTTTGCTCCGAGTCATCAAATAAAGTGAAAAAAACATAACTGGAATTTTTGCGAGGATACTGAACTGGATTGAAAATGTTTAGAGGAATCTGCTATCCTCACTTTTATATTCAATATTACTCTTATATTTTTAATGTGAATATCTTCCACCATCAACATCAACTACCTACTTACCTGGTCTTGTAAAAGTTTTTATTTATGCACAGCCATGCATGCATTTTCATGGAATATACTTAATATACATAAACTTATATATATATGTATATCTATATTGGCATTGTTTACACACTCCAATTGCCAAAAAATTTTCAACTCTTCTTCTGGTGAATGAGCAAAAGAAACAGACAAAGTTTGCGGTAAAAAGAAAAGGGAAACGTGATTATGAGGTACCCAAAGATAAGTAGAAATAGTTGGCAAAAAAAGCGAACTGGAATCAACTTTTATTACTATCCTTTTGCGCATAACAAGAGAGAGAGAGAGAGAGAGAGAGAGAAGGCTGCTAATCCGGATAAAAGCATTAGAAAAGTCAATACATTTATATGGCCAGGTACGTATATATGTATAATATAAGAGAAGGAGAAGACCCATCATAATAAACTTTGGTAAAGGTGAGGACGGAGCAGATACTCGTCGAAGCATTAGTGTCACACTGACAGACAAATGAGTGTCGGGATGATCTGCGGTGGCAACGTGTGTGGTCCGCTCTCTATCTATCCATCTATCTATCTAACTGACTCTGAACAGTAAGTAAGTACACAAGTTTACATAAAGTGAATGAGTTTTTCTATAGTTATATAAGAAATATATATAGGAGTCAATGCGAGTACGATGTATGATGATATTATGTACCTATCTATCGGCATCAATCCATATAATAATAGCGTATATATTTTGTGAGCTGTTTAGCTGTTGGATAGCTGCGGAAACATAAGCGAGGGCAAACTGGCAAACAAGCTGGATCAGCAGCCGGTCTTTCCTTTTTTTCTTGCTCTTGTAATAATCGGTACATGTAGTCTTGGTCAAGTGAGCATCCTTTACTTTTACACTTTCCAATGAAACCTTTCATTAAATGATTGCACGTACGTTACATTGCATTACCCCACACATGAATATTCAAATTCTTTTCCCCTATTTTTAGAATGTGTTAAATTTTATTCGCTCTGAAAAGGGTTTCATCCGACCGCGAATGTATTGACGTATCGTTTTTTCAGTTGATTTAAATTATTGATACAGGGTAAATCAAGAAGATCCTTGTAAAAAATTATTTGATTAGTTTTAAGCGCATATTTGTACAAATCTTCAATAATATTCAATTCAATGTTTTCAGTCAGAAGGTAAAAGGAAACTTTTTACTGTGAAAAAATGTTTGCATTTCGAACGTCGAAAATAATATCAATCTTCCAAAGAATGAATGAAAGGTTCATAAATTCTAAAGCCACGTTGCTCCTTGCACTAACTTCTTCCGTCCCAATAATAATGAGCATATACTTGCGCGCACACACACTCTCCAAATAACCATATAATAATAGTGATAATGACTATAATGAGGGAGCAAAAGAAGCTCACTTCCCATTTATAAATAGAATCATATTACGTACATATATACCAATTTTACTGTGGCCACACATTGTGTCTTGTTGTGTGATGTAATGGATACCATAATATATAAACCCAATCCTCATAATTTTCATATGCAGAGGGTACCCTTGATACTTAGACACTGGAGGCATTCAGCATCCCCTCATGGTTATGTGGTGTAAACTCCGTTTTATATAATAATATGACATTAGGTTCGTCAGCCTTGTGAACTTTGTTTGAGTCTTATTACGAATGTATGAAATAGTAATATCCGTTCCGTTGAATTGGTTGAATTCAAAAGGAAGCTTCATTATATTATTTTATGAACCCTTTATCACACAGCTTCATTCTCTCGTTAAGTCTCATCATCATCATCATCATCGTCGTCGTCATCCTCGTGTTATCACAAAAAAACCTTCAATACAATAATTTTTAACCCAATGTTATATAATATCTATCAACCTTATTATTTGACGGAATAAGCGAGTAAGGACAAACCTTATGAACGAAAATATAACGACATGAGCATGAAAAACTCTCCAGAAAAAAATGCGATCCTTATCTATTACTTCATTTCAATGTAATTTCACCCCAATATATAACTTTTATCTCATAATTTAGATCAATTATTGTCATTTTTGTTGCATGCGTATGTTCATGCCCTTTATACAATATGAAACGCAATCATAGCTGGGTTTGGCTATTAGTTTAACGAGGTGAACTTTTTTTCGCTTATACAAAAAAAAAATTCCCTTGTTAACCAATTTGGTTTTTTAGTATTTTCTCAACCTATTTTGTGCAACAAAATTATTCAATTTTCAACTTTTCTATTAGGAGCAGCGTATGTAAAATTACTGTAAATTTGAGGGAAATCAATTTACAATATAAAATTCAATTTGTGGAAATGATGGAGCGTATATGTAGTATACAGATAATTTTTAAATTATATGAGGTTGAGGTTAAATTGATTAACAGGAAATAAAAATGGTTGTTTAAATTGGTAAGTAAAGTACAATAAGTACACAATAAGGTTACTTAACTGTTATTATTTTTTGCTACCTAATTCGGGAGAAAAATTGGTTCTCACAGCTTCTGCCCAATAAAATGTAATAATGCTCATACTAAGTACACATCACATCACCCGAGCACAATATTATTCTCTTTCGAAATTCGTTTGGGCACTTTTTCCCTGTGTGTTTTCTAAAGCTGATTGTAAATGCCGGCCACACCTTAGTCTATGAGGATGTTTGTAAGTTGATACTTTACAGCATGAATGATATGATATGCTTTACAACTTACAAACCATATATCTCCAATGCAATGCAATGAGCAAATTTATGACTCATATACATTTCCTAAAGAAAGGGTGAGTTTTGTAGTTGTATGTGTTGGGTTGGCGTACCTTATGTGTACTTACAGCTAGACCAGTAGTTTTAGTAGTAGTGTAATAAAAACCATGAATGAAAGAAGATGGATGGTGACAGATGACAACAACGAATCATCAACAAAATGACGGCGGTGTGGTGTTATATATAATGCTTGTTTTGTTGGTTTTATAAAGGGTAATAATCGTTAGGAGGCTGAATAATGATGCACAGGTAATAATAATATAATACCTGTGTAGTGAATTGCGATGATTGGAATTGTTATCTGCGTTATACCGACCTCACACACACACACATACATTTATGGTTACAAATAAGTATTTTGTTGTTGTATTTATATGTTGCATAGTTGATAATAAAGCAGCCGATGATGACCATTATTCTTTATATTTTACTTGCTTTCACAAGCATCTCCTCATCGTCATCCATTTCTAGATTCCAATTCCGCATTTATTTTTATTGCTCCAATTCTTTGTATAAAACCAATTTCATATGATTTTCGTCTGTTTAACAATAGATTACCCGCTCATGCTTCTTTTTGTATGCTAATGTCTCCCGATTCCTTTCCATCATCAACCAGAAAAATAGGAGTAAAGCACGTAAATTACAATCCAATTTGATGCTAGTGAAAAAAAGTTTATGGGTCCGTCAAAGACGAATACAAAATAAAAACGCAAACAAGAATCCAATTACGTGTATTTTCTTTCTCTCTCTCTCTGTCTTTTCGTCGAAAAAATGTTAAACCAATATTGTACGATGCAAAACAGTTAAAAGAGTTTAGAGCTTGATATAATATAGGTTCCGCTTTTTTATTCAAACATTTATATATATTATTCTCTGTTCTTTGTAAAAAGTGAAGATTATTGTCTACTTTAGTTTTTTTCTTCATGGCAATACTTATAGCAGCAGATCTATCTTGTTTGAAGAAATAAGAAGCATTCTTTTGCGGCTTTTTGTATTCCCGAAACAATATAATAACGTCGTTTTTTATGATATGATGATCCATGCATAAGTGTATGCATGTGTGTGGCTCAATTGATAACAATGATGATGGTGGTGGTGATATTTCTTTGGCCAATTGAGGTTGGTGAGGTTTTTCTTTACTGCATTTTGGTTTCTTTTCGTTGATCTGTCGTCCCTTGTTATCATTATCAAACAAAATAAAAGTGCATACAATATGCATCATCCACAACAATAAGTACATGATGATGATTCTTTTTCACTTTTGACTTTATTATGTGATATTATACACAACCCACACATAGAATATAAGTTGAGATGATCATCTCCATACACGCAGATTCGTTACAGTCCAACCTCTATAATATAGCTTGTTATTCGAAGTTGAGACAGCTAGTAAGTAACAAGAGCAAAAAATGTTAAGTAGTTATAGTTAACATGAAAATCTGTAGTCATTTGAAACCTTGTTAACTAGACCGACAATGGACTCGTAAACCGATGGGTAAAAAAAATTCGAATATCTACGTAAAATTCTATGCGTGTGTAGTACCTTTTTAAAATCGATGAACATTAAAAAAAGAACCCTTATTGAGAAGGACTTTCCATCTGCGAAAAATGTTTTCAGGTCGAGTATACCGGCAACGCTTTTGTGTTTTAGACCTTTAACAAAATCCATCATGGCTGTGGGGTGCGGGTTGTTTGTTGGTTCCATGCTAATCTAATACCGTGCCAATCATTGTGTGAATTGTATGAAAATTAAAATGGGAAAAACCCTTCTTTTGCCAAATGGAAGTACCTTAATATTATTGCTTGAGATGAATAGAGATGTACTACAACTTTGAGTTACAACTCAAACGAAGCAATCTTGGAAATGAATCTAAGAAGATAACCAGATTCGCTTGTTGACAGAAACCTACGTGACGCTAGAGAACCGTTATAATATGCTTTACATTTACATAATACACATTCGTGTATAAAATGATTTTGAATAAAATTATTCTTCTGGATTGGCAAATCTCTTCGACAGAAGAAGGGAGATTACGCTGACTGGGCAGATCGTAAAAGGAATTGAATATCTTATTGGAATGAAGTGTAAAATTGAGTAAACATTTTTACGATGTTGTTTGCATGCATGCCTCAGCCCGTTAAATATTCAATGAGTTTGTAGCTCTCGCTTGCTTTTTTTACTGATACTCCGTTTGACGTTGTCTCAAGTCCGTCACTTAGTCATTGTCCCCTCGCTTGTACACATAAAAAAGTTCTTGATCTAAAGTTTATCCCCAAATCTGATTCAACGAAATCACAAAATTCATACAATTTTTATTACTTTCCCCATCATTCGGTTAGATTGTTAGAAATATCATCATATCCCAAACCAGCCGCAGCCACTGCATCACCGTCTCGAAAGAAAAGTTGAATTAAAAGCAGAGACGAACATGTTTTTCATGATTTTGTCACTTGAGGCTTATGCCATATGCCAGCATAATAATGTAGAGCTGCAAGAATTTCTATGTATTAGCATCAGCCAGCACGCAAAGGCAAACCATATAGGGAAAACTTGGAAGGAAGAAGAATATTATTACGCTATTGCTTTTCATAATTTAGCAAAGCTATCAACTACTGCTTACTCTGGCTGATAAATGTTAAGCAGTGTAAGCAAAATCCCATAATCTATGTTTAGTCAACCATCCTCATCTGCCCCTGGTATGCCAATGTCATGGAAGAATTTGCAAATGAAGCAGAACAAATTTATTACCCTTCTGTGGGCTGATGATAAAATTATTATTGGAAAATTGACTTGACTCACTCGCTGGTGTCTTTTTCCAAAAAAAAAAATAAAGGGTGGCTTTGGCTTACTATCAAGCTACTCGAACTGAACATGTTGTAAATACAATCTACCATGCAATAATACCAAGAACACCAACCAACCAACCCCAATACAGAAGTGCTGCTGTACAGTGATTTGGTTGTGGTGTGGTGTACACCGACAACGGCGACAACCAAGTGTGTTACACGAAATCTGAGTATCATAATATTACATACATATATGTGTTGTGTATAAAGTGTTTGCATTTAATTGGTTAGTACGGAGTACATCCCTATAATATCCAACTCTTGCCAAAATGAATGAATAAATAAAGAATCAAGCGTTATGACACATGGGATGGGCGAAACTAATCAACTTGGCATTTTAATAGAACCTTCAATTTAACGAGGATTAAAAATAACAAAAATTAAGTTGCTCGCAACCTGCAGCCAGCTCAAAGCCCAAGTCAAACTGGAAAGTAAGTAGTAATAGTAGTACGTGGGCGAACTTGAAGTCAAACAACACAAACAAACAAACAAAATAAAAGTTTTCTCTATGAATAGCTCATAGACCTCTGCATCCCATCATCATCATCTTTGCAATATTTCTGCCTATAACTCACGCTCATTCTACACATTTGGCAAAAAGCTCAGACAAGATTTGAACCTGTGGTTTTTAATGAATTATCACGGTCTTCATCAACATATCATCATCATCCGTGGGAAAAGGGTGCATACATAATTTGTTCGAACAGTAGTCATCCTAATGTAAAATACATGCTTTTATTGTTTTGCAGCTACTTTAATCTTGTTCTCAAAGATAACCTACCGCAGCGTTTTTCGTCTTCACTCACTTACTCTATATCATTCATGGTGTTTGATACAATATATATGAGCTGAGCTCTTGAGCTCGCTTAATCCGATGCGGCTTGTTACCTTTCTAACTTCATTTGATTAGAAAATATACACGCTTAAAAGGCCATTTTATCAATCACTGATTCGTTTTTTTTGTTGGAAAGTCAACTTTTGCTGACCTCTCTCTTCCTATTTATTGTGAATGCAAATATATAGAAGTAATATATGCTTATTGTATTGTGTACTGTTTGTTTAAAACAAACTGTTTTAATTCTAGCTGACCACACAACACAACAAAAAAAACTAGTAAAAATCTAAGAGGAAATGTTATTGTTAGTAATTTTAAAGGTGGATGGTCGGCATGTGCATCAGTACAAGTTGTTAGTTTCCTCATATTTACCAAATGGCTCGTTATCTATTTCTTCATGTTTTAGGCAGTAAAGATAAAATTCTATACATTCGTGTACATAATATATATATGTGCATGGAGTATCCGTATACCGTATAGTTTACTACCGCACTAATTCAGGTCAGAAGTCAACATGGCCATTGATCTTTTTAAATTGACCATTCTTCCATTTCAAGCTCATTAAGTTAATCAGATATCAACAATAAATGTCAGCTCTTCACTTCATTTTTTTTCAATTGCGCTTGCGATTGCGATCATCAAGCTGCTGATGATGATGACGATGATGATGGTGATGGTCATCATCAAATGAAATCAAATATCCGATCAATACTCTCTTTTTTGTATTAGATTTATAAAAATAACAGACTAACAACGTCAATATTATTGGACTGAATTAAACAAGAGAGAGAGAGAGAAAGAAAGAGAGCTGGCTGAGCTGAAGCCTACCTACAGAAAAGGCTGAAAGAACCGAAGTGTAGAAGAGGGGTGAATAGAAACACGTAAAATCTGATTGAGAACCGTAGTGGTGAGTAAGTGAATATATGTAATTGGCTCAATACCAATCTCTGACTCTCATCTCCCCCATCCCATCCTTAAATATATGTTGTCCTTTTCAATCTTTTTCAATACAATGTTTGGTGGTTGGTGTTTATACTTATGTGTGCTTGAGAAATGACATTGATTTAATTTAATTTGATAAAAGATTCACCAACTCACGCTTGCCACATTGTTTTCTTACGAGTTTAATCTACTGATGCTTCATGAATAGCTTCTGCTCAAGCTTTATGCTCTTTTTTTGCTTTATTTCCTATCCGGGTAGTTGGACGAATCAATAAATCTAATATGATAGTGAAAGGATAGGAAGATGGGGAAAAATTCTACATTTTTTTGGATTTAACGATCAAACAAGAATACCAAGAGTTTGGAACATATTTGGATCAAATGTCAATACTATTGTGTTATAGGGGGAAAGTGGAACGTTTCTGGATGATATGCTCATCGTACTTACGTATCGGTATCAAGGTCTCCTCTTCTTGGATTTCTGCAGCCAAAGCGCAATGCAATAATATGCAACTATTGGAGTCAAAGTACAAAACTCCAATGGAATGGGCTCTTTTGTAATAAGAAACTTATTCATAATGAACCTTGCATTTTGCTTACCATTCATGTTTCTTTGGAGTTGAAGTTGGTGTTGGAGTTGGATCGACCGTAAAAGTCATTTTTCACCAATGGAGCATGTGAGTTGAGTGCATTTGTGAAGGCTCTCACAGTTATTGGTTTGTAGTTGGTGGTGGTGATGGTGTGTGGTGTAGTGTTGTCGTTGTGTAGGAGCAGCACGATTCATAATGATGACGATTTTTGGAACTGGGTGACAGCCTGGAATTCCATGAATGTGACGATCACAGTGTTGCTCCCTATGTTTTATTGCTTTGCTCATGGCTTGACATGCATGAAACTATGCATGTTACATTTATACTACATGAAAGGTTGCCCATAAAAGAGGAATATAATATGAGCAGGACGGAAGAAAAATGTTCAAATTGAATTGGAACAAAAGAAAACGGAAAAGCATGTTGATTATCTTTCGTTTCGAGTATAAAAGTATATATTTTTAGTAAATGGTTCCTCATATTATCACTAGATAAAGAATTTCATGAGCCAACAGCCAACTACTTTCCTTTTCTGTGAGAGTACTTATTCCTCTTTATATAAAAAATGCAGCAATGTGTCAACCCCAATTTTTTGCTTGGCTTCATTACTGGGGAATTTTGGGACAGTGGGATTGAAATCGAAGTCGTTTTTTTTACAGATTTATCAAAGCCATTTGAATCAAGACATGAATGAGCATGAATGGCTAAAAGGGAACTTGATAAGGTTTCACATATTTAGTTCTCTACATTCATATATAAACAAGGAAGTTGTCAAGTAAGGAATATTGGAGAAGTTCAGGAACGTTTTGGTTTCCTACAACTTTGGGAAATGAATTCAGCATTGATGGTGGCCCTCCGTAAAAAAAATTGGTTGGAGGAATGTGGACAGCAGAATGTACGTGATTGAAGTTTACTTGTCCCTAAATACAACTTGTCGAGTTACATAAAATATGCGCTATATATGTATATATGCTAAAAGTAATGAAATAATGATATTTATGTAATTATTGAGAGATTAAGCCTCATGTTTTCTTAGAGAGCAACAATAAACACAGAGAGCAAACGTTTTTATTTTTTCTTTGCAGTAATGATATCTCTACATATATTATTAGAAGTTTTTTTTATCTTCGTTTACTCCTTTCTCTTTCCAATTCATTTTTTTTAACTTTGAACAAAAATGGTGTGCAGAACAACACTTATTGATCTATATTAAATTAATGTACACGTACTGCATGTACCATATTATGGGATACGACATACAAGAGACGACTATGTGACAATGTATTAGTACAATATGTATACACACTAAATATTTTAACACACAGTGTAATAATAGGAACTTAGAGTGTAGAGTTTGGTTTTATATAACATTAAACATGTAACAGCAGTATATGAATATCATAGCATATCATAATAATAATTTAGTGAGTGTTTCATTTTCAACAAGAACCTTTTGTCGGGGGTTGTATATGATAATACATTTTGTTAATATATATACGTATATGGATTCTTGTACTTTACTATACATTTATAAACACATCTATTCGCTTGAAGTGTTCAATGAAACACCATTTATATACATGCTGCTATACCGGAAAACGTTCATTTTTATAGGAAGATGTCTGCACAACACGAATTCAAATCAAATGTAAGGAACGCTATAATCTAATTAAATTATTATATGTATATCTAAACTGTGTATGAGCTTACAACTATGAGATTTTCATTTTGACTGGAGAAAACAATGGTTTTATGGCTTTCGAATTGCATAAATATGCAAAGTGTTATATTATTATATACCTACAAGGAAGGAACTTACTGATCTAATATTGCAAAGTCATTTTTCGATTGATGTAAGTGTGTGTGTGAGTAATAGAACTTGATTATTGTAATGCTTAAGGTTTCAACCATCATCATATAATATGTTTCATGATGATCATGCTATCATCATCAACCAGGAACCAAAAGGCTCTACAAAGTAGTATCAATATTGAATATCGACTTGTTGAGTAAAGGACATAAATTACGTATGCATTCTCACTTTTCACACATTGTTGTGAAATACTTTATACTTGATTTGATGGGGAAAGCATGCAATACGTTAATATATTCAAGCTATTATGTATATTTAACATATATTAATGTACTATATTGCTATTACGGTCATGGGGAATCGTAGGACGCATATTTAAAGCTATAACATCATTTCCTCATCTTCATCCACCGGAATAGTTGAGTGATTGTACAAACCTTGGGCCATCAATTGCATGGCCAGTCCATTGCGTTGCCCAGTTGACTTTTTGAGTTTTGCTCGTTTGTTCTGCAATGAATAATAAAGTAAAACTTCCTTTAGAATTTCCATAAATATGTATAAATCGATTAACAATTCAACAATGCCCATCAAAACTCGATTTAGTATGATTTTTCACAATTTCATAGCATTATGTAATGCATGATATGGATGACGTTGCAAAGGCTAGAAAAGTAGGGTTTACCTGGAACCAAATTTTGATCTGATTTTCATGAAGTTTCAGATCCACAGCTAAGTCTTGTCTCCTTTTCTCTGTGAGATATCGATTTTCTTCAAACTCTTGCTTTAGACGAGACAACTGTTCTGCTGTGAAAGCGGTGCGTGGTCTCTTTTCTTCTACCTCTTGGCTAGGTGGCTTCTCCTTCTTCCGGATTCTGCGAGATCTTGGACCTATGGATTGACAAAGAAACAAAAATGAAAAATCAATACCGAGGAAAAGCTTTTACACTTGAAAGGATGTGAGAAAGAATCAACAACAACAGAATGTAACATTTCTTGTTGAGTAAACCACTCAAAATGCTGAACACTAATCCCTAAAGCCTATATGTAATGTTATTCACCTTCGTTTTTTTTCCAATTTACAAATCACATGACCAAAAATGAATAATAAGTAGATGAGGTGGTATAAGGTGTAATGAGAGATTTCACAAGCAATGGAATAAATAATGCACACTACCATTTCATCAAAAAAATATATGACATTGATCCCTAAATTGAAATACATTACTGAGTCCTGAGTCCCATCCAATAAAATTCAAATAAAAGTCATGTGTCTACGCAGGCATCATTTTTATAATCATGTCTACATCATCCTAGATAAAGAAGAAGAAGATGATCAGTATGATCACATCACCAAAACTTTATTATCATAATCCACCAACTCTTCTCCCGAAGGAATTGACTTTTTGATGACCCATCATATAATTCAGGAAATCATTGCTCATCTTCACCATCCACCATTTTGTTCATGTTTAGCATAATAATATAATGTTGTGTTGCATTTATACTTATGCTCACACTCACGAACTCAAACTCAAACTGAATATCACACTTGTTATTGTCAAAATGCAATTTCAATTTCCCTTTAAGATCTTTTAAAAGAACATATTTACAATTGCCACTCAAGGGAGATTATACACCAATCTATCTATCTAGCTCTTGTTTTTATGTCGTTTGAAGCCCAACAAAAAATGTATTAAAATATGCTTGTATTTCAATTTAAAAAATTTGAGAATGAAAAGAATTCAAGTTTCATATTTGTATTTAAGCAAAAAAATAGCTTTTTGATGGGTTGATCAGATTACATTATTCAGATTCATCATCATATCATCTTTAAAGATTATCACTTTTTTTGAAGTTACAAGTACACATTTTTATATTTAGTGTACGTACACACGTATTATACAACTTTTGTTTGAGCACAAATAAGATAATCTTGAGTTGTTCACATTATTACTTCAAAAAATGAATGGATGGTTTTTTATTCTCTTTAGTTATTAGTGGCCAGTTTACTCATCTCATCTTTTTATCCCTATATCTATCTATCCCTTGTCCAAGTCAAAAGCGTAGCCAACTCAGAGTGTACAAAAATGATGAATGACTAGGCATGAGCTAATGATAAGAGGAGCATAAGTAGCTCTTGACAGGTTTGAATTGTGAAGAATTATCAGAAAAAGAAGTTGAAAAGATGAATCAAGAGAGGACTTGTGAGCGTTTTGAGATTTAAACGGAAAAAACTTGTAATGTACATCATGCTCACGTTAATAGTAAGACCAAACTTTTAAGAAATTCCTGCGTGCTGCTATTGATATTGCTATCCCACAATAATTGTTGTTATATTAATAAAGAAAACTGATAACTACAGTGTCTGAGTACAAGTACAACATATTCTATGAGAAAGAGAGAAGTACATAAAGATGTAAGTACTTTGATACATCGTAATTCAACTATAGTAATCATTCTTTTGTGAGAAGTGGTGGTGGTGGTACTTACAATACTTTCATGCACACCTTTATTGATTGTTTGAACAACATTTTTATGCCTTTATTTGCGCTGACTGATTTTCTGTCAGAATTTCGATTTACAGCAGGTTGTTTTTTATATCAGGATTTATATACTCGGGAATGGAGAACTAATCAGGTTTTTCATTTGACTTTGATGAAGGTTCTTTCGATAATATGTGCTTTTGTAGTAAAAATAAAGAATTCAAATCATTTTTTCATTCCTTCACATTTGCTAAACATGACAGTTGGCGTTTCCAATCAGAATAAAACTAATTTCTTAGTCATGAATATCAAATCACAAATACGAGACGATTTTAGATAAGAAAATTATTATTTTTCTCAACCTCATTGTGTATTCTATCGTAGTTTTGTGTTGTTTACAATCTTTTTTATTCAATCTAATTAGTAAAAATGTCAAAAGCTCTGTAAATATATTCAATTTTCTGAGCACAGGCTTTCATCTGTCATTCATCATACTGCTAATGAGGACTGTTAGTGGCAGTTTCCTTGTTTTAACGTTTTTCTTCACCTTGACTAATTGATTTCACACGAAACTCTTATCAACTCAGCAAAGCCAACTCTATACTAATTGGTTTTTCACAACGATTAGCTATATATAAAGCAAATATATTCCTATTACTCACACTCACCAGAAGAATTGTGGGGGCTTATTAAGATGCATTGAAAATGGATTTTTGCGCATATTTAATTGTATGCAAACTCATTACCAAAATAGCAAAAGCTATTAAAAGGTCCTCCTGACTGACTCACTTGAACGAATCGAGAATGCCGAATTATTTTGGGCTTTGATTGAGTGTAGTAGCATAGCAGTAGTGTACCTAATTAACCTGTACATACGTACGCACAATAGAACAGTGCCAATTTGTACTCTAAAGTAAATATTAATTCATTGAATCGGTCTGTCAGGTTCGATTTATTGCTTTCAATTCAATTCCATTCTGCTTCAGATTTGCATACAGCTCTTTATTTACCATGCAAAGCGAACCTATTAGCTACTAATAACCCAGCTTTTATTGACGTCCTTTTCAACTCTCGTGAATACTCGTACACAAGTGTAAAAGAACAGAATCTACTACTAGTACTCACAATTCTTTATATTTAATGCTGTACATGTCAGCAATTATTGTGTCTAAATATCTAATAACAGAGAGATTCTGATTCTACTTCCCTCATTAATTATCCATGCAAAGAAAACAAAGAAATCGACGCTAATTGCCATAACTTTTCTATCCAAAAAAAATCCTTTTTACTGCCATTGAAGTTAAATTAACTATGAATTTTCCACACGTTCTCATCTCCTCATCAAATCAAATCAATGACAGAGAATGAGAAGGTGGCCCTTCCCTCGTAGCACTCTCAGCTCTAAACAAATATAAAACTCCTCGTCTCGCCTTTTACATCCAATCATTCTATCATTTCGATTTAGTTTGGATGTTTTTATGCAAACGATATTATTATTGTTATAATTCCTACATTCATAAATAATTTACAAAATGTTGGCTTGTCGCTCTGCCCCTGTGCGTTGGCACAACTTCAACTCAATCACTAAAAAATAAATTCAAATACACCTACTGAATGACAGTTGAAGTTTTTGATGATTTCAAGTTACTAAAAATTTGTATGATATTCCAAAGATATCAATAGTTTTCTATAAATTTGGGCATTGCTGACTGACAACCTCTCCCTAACAAAAAAAAGCTTGTTTTCTGAGTCAGAGCCATATACCGAGGAAATGTTTCGTTCGACGAAATATAAAATTATGCTATACATAAATGAGGGTCATAAAATATCTAGGGATTTGCATCAAGTAAATATGGGATGTGAACAAAAGTGGGATAGTACAAAGATAAATGAATAAATGTAGTTCAAACAATTTTCATGTAAAATATCAAGTGTCTAAATGATCAATCAGAATGAATGAGGAGTGAAGTTCAGTCCACTAATAATATAGCCATTAGCACATGCAATAGACAAATATGGGAAGGAGAATACACATTATACTTAAACAGGATGGGTAATGTAATGCTATAGACAGAATAGTCTTTATTTGTTATATTATTATCAGATTGCAAATGAGACTACGCAGCGTAATAAATGTCTTAATAAATAACTCCACGAATCCCAAATGTCTTTTCTAACCCGAAGCGCTTATTATTATTACCGTGTTCCCTATGCCATCCCTGCATAATCTTACAGAGGAACATATAAAATGAGATGGTACATAATATATATGTAGGTGTATGTATTTTATGCATCTCTCAACAGTCCTCTACCATCTTGATCTGTGGGAGCTGCTAATGAGGGGAAAATGGCCCTTGAGCTGCAGCAAAAAGGAAAGACAGAGCGACAGAAAGAGAGACGTATGGCAATGCAAATTTGTGTACTTTATGCTCTACATGCATAAATAAACAATAAATTTTTTTCTAATGAATGATCCTGCGTAAATCTTGTTTAATGAGATGCCTCCTATGCAATGCAATGTACGCTGCCTCCGCAAATATATTGAACCAAGAACAAGAGGAAAGCCAAAAATTTAGGGTGAAATATAGAGGAAAGAAGAAATATTTTAATTTATTGGGATTCTTACCTGACGAAGGTCGATCACTGTATCTTGTACAATAAACCCAAGCTGGCCAAAGTAGAGGTCCTTCAGGAACTGGCGGATTGATCTTTTGGTCATCCACCACTTCCGTGACTCGGCTCGTAGAAGAGCAGTTGGAGTCATCGGAATGATATTTAAAGCTGGATGCCCTGCTGTTTGGCCGTATTTGTTCAGATGAATGGGAGGATGGGAGTGCAGGTTTTTTGTTGGGACTACTCGCACCATTTTGATGATGAGCATTATGTTGTTGCTGAGCTCCATTATTGTTGGCGGAGTTTATGGATTTGAGTCCATTGGAGTTGATACTACTGAGGTTGGTGTTGCGAACTTTGCCAAAGTCTGGTCGAAGAATGTCCTCAATGGAGAATTTCAAATGATGGGAATGATGTCCATTGTGATGATGATGATGAAGATGATTATAGTGATTGTTATATAATGAAGACCGGCTTGTCGTCGTGCTTGTAGAGAGACTGAGAACAGAGCTGAAGCAACTGGAGGAAGCTGTGGAAGCAGTTGAAGGGGGCCTTGACGGTGGTCTTCCGTTACTGCTACTGGTACTACTAATGCTTCCAGGTGAAGAGAGCCCATTATCCACGGTCAACGAAGGGTGACCACCACTTTCATTGTGATCATCCCCATTGCTATTATTATAGGGGTTTCTATTATTGACTTTTGATCTACTGCTTAGCTCTTCCCTCATAATATTATTCTCCTGCTGCTGCTGCTGCTGTTGATTGTGAAAGTGATGATGGTGGTCTCCAGAATGAGATTCTTCGTGATGATGAGCATGATGATAATAGTGATGTGCAGATGTCCTATTATTACCATTAATTTTATTATTGCTCATGCTGCTACTATTGTTGTTGGCACACTCGTTGTTAGCTCCGTCTTCACCACTTTCAATTTTTGTATTGCAATCATGATTACTATTTGATTTATCTGTGGCTCGCCGGGAAATGAAGCCGGGACTCTTTTCCTCTTCATCTTCCTCCCTTCTTGTTGGACTCTTTTGACAACAGCATGAATGACAAGATGGTGGTGAATTGCGGGGTGAGGGCTCCTCTTGTTTGATTATCAAGTTGGTTGTCATCATCATCCCTTTCCGGCTTAGATCATGACCACTTCCTCTCGAGTTGGTGGTGTTGGTGGGTGAATTACTTCGGCTTCGGCTACCACCACAACTACTGCTACTCCTTCGCCGCTTTCTTGTGTTGACGTTGACGACAGCAGCGGGTGATATTCTCTCCGGACTCGTTCTTCTGGTGATGATGTCAACTTGTCCAGGCGGAGATGCGGATGGGGAGATCGAGGAAATTTTAGAACTGATATCATCAATAGAATTTGTGACATTATTGCGATTTGTATTGTTAATATCATTATTGCAGAGATCAGCGGACTGAGATTTAGTCAAGGAGGAAGGGGATGAAGGGCTAGCCACGTTATTATTATTATTGCTGCTGCTGCTACTCTTGTTAGGGCTATTTGTAGGGCTTCCAGCAAGGCTGCTGGGACTACTGCTGCTACAGTCACTCATGGCGCTCGTTGAGGAATCCGGAGATGCTGAATTTAGTGATCTAATGTGATGCGGGTGATGGTGGTGGTGGTGATGTGTATTGTGACTTAACGCTTGACCTCTAAGATGACCATTCCTACTGCTGCTATCATTTTTACTGGAATTATTGTTGGAACTGGTATTGCCAACTAGGCGTTCTACCGGTAAAGCCAACATTTTTGATGTGTTTGACAGGTGACACGCCAATTACAACCAAACAACCATGTAGGTAAGCAAAGCTCTTATTTGTGGTTTGGTTTCGGTTAGCAGATTTGATCTGATAATATTATTATTATGATTCCTAGCTTAACAAGTTCATGTTCCACTTGTGTTTGTTTTGTATAAAATGTCAATATAAAGTGTCAACCTGTCAATAATATAATGGGTAGATATCACCTTTGATATGTGAGCTCCTCCTTCACGGGGTGAAATGACACTTGTCAACAAGACTCATGAAAACAATGGAGTTCTAATGTGGAGCTCCAGTCCAATGCGGTTGTCAAACTGTTTTCAATGTTAAACATGCCATTGCCTGATTGCCACACAAAAACTCATGCACTTTTACTTTGCATTTGTGTCAGTAATGGTGAGCTAAGTACATGAGAACCACTTGACTTCTCACACCTTTCAGTCAAAAAAAAAACCAAGCAAACTTTCAATTTCTTAATAAGAACACACGAGAGGAAAAAAAATTGTTATCATCATCAACTAATAAAAATGATGAGGATATGAAAAGGTGTCCTCAGGGTTCATGGATTACTTTGTTGTGAAAAGAAGAATTGATATAATAAGTTATACTTAAATGTTATCCACACATGTAGTACGCACACACACACACACACATTTATTAAAAACAAATTCACTGGGGGTGTACCAAAAAGAATATTATGACGTTTTTGTATATATATTGATATAAGGGCTACTTCTTCGTTAATAGAGATCGGGGCGGATCACTTACTGAGTTTGATTGACAGCCGGTTTTTTCCTCTCTCTCTCTCTTCTTCTTTTAAAGGATTAGTTGCCGAGAGTAGCCGTGCTCACCTTTTAATACAGGTTGACTTGTATATGAGCTTGCTCACAGAAAAACCTCTTCTTATTCTTCTTGCTCCTCTAATTTCTGTCTTGCTTACTTGAGTGATGGGATTTGTTTAGTTCTCCTTTTTTCTGAGCCAAGAAGTTTATTTAACTTTGTTTATCTCGTGATCACTTTTTTATACTTGGATTATAAAAGTCATATACCTCTTCTTCTTGAATGATTTTGTATTATGAATGAATTAGAAGAAGAAGAAAAAAAGTGATTTAGCCAAGCCAAGCCAATCTGTTCCTTTTTTCACGGATAACACACGTACACCTTTTTTATAAGAAGACAGGAGGTTGATATGTTGATATGATGATAACAAACAATAATATTTTCTTTTATCTCTATTCTTCTTTCAATCATAAGAATCAAGATTTACTTTTTTTATAGTTGGATTATTGGATGATATGATGTGTGTATGTGTGTATATAACGTGGATGGATAGATGAGCCTTAGATTGGTTGGGCTGAGCTTGATTTGATCACGTTTCCCCCTCTGCTTGAGCCAAGATTGCGATATGTTGGTTTGGTGCTACACTGGCCCTTCACTTGCTTGCTGTTTACATATATGTATGTACTTATGTAGTTTTTCGGTTTCTTGTGGAGTTGAGGTTGAGAGACGATAAACATCCACTTGAGTTGTTGGGACCCACGTGTTCGGCTCACACGATGAATAATATCAAAATGATTTTGTTGCTCCTGTCACAAGTTTTTCCGCTTGACTTTGAGAGATTGAGCTAATTTATGTTTTGTCAAAAAAATGTCTCATGCTATATGTACTTATGGGTTTGCTATGGGGTCTGAAGTTCTTGAGACAATATATAATTTAGTTTCAGGACAGATAGACCGAATCGGATTGTGACTGCAGTTGTAGCAGTTCCGTTCGGCAGGGCAGTGTGAGCTCGTGTGATTGTTTCAAGAATGTGAAGATGAGTAAATAAGATCTCTTCTTTTTGACTGACTGAGTGACTGCTTGATCTCAGATGAGGTTGATGATGATGATGATTTTTGATGCTTGGCTTAGCTAGCTCTCATACTATTTGTATAACGAGATGTGTATATGGGTAGTGGTAGTAGTGTGTGGGAGCGTTACGTTACGAAGCTTGTAGTAGTATGGGACGGTTGTTGGTTTAGTATAATGAGTGAGATGTGATGTGTAGGTGAGTGAATGGTGTGTGGCTAGCTAGCTAACAAAGTGACGTCTAAATAATCCTCTTGACTGCTCACTACCCTTCTTTCTTTTTTCCTTTTCTTCTTTTCTGTCTTTCCTCTCCTATTTTCTTTTGCTCAAAAAATTGCCTAGCCCTGCCTGTCAGAACGGAAAGATTTTTCAATGTGCCCTGCTATACAGTAAATGCAATTCACAATGTTATACAAATACGAAATATAGGAACTGATATGTAAAAGGACAAAACGAGGTACGAGCCTGAGCCTCAGAGAAGCATGCATATAGATGTTGGAGTTGGAGTTTGTCTGCTAACTCTTGTGTGAAGTTTTAAAGGTGGTATTTTGTGAAGGATAATAATAATATCTATCTTAACTAACAAAAACGAAGCAGGACAGGACAGCTGTATAATAGAGCAAGTTTAAGTGAGCAAGGCAATATAAACGAAACCAAGTAATATGAGTTTTTCACCAATTGTGTGAGTATTGTATGGAATGGGTATGGACAGGGAGTAATAATAATGCCGTAATATAAAGATATATATGAGAATGAAAGAATGTACATGAGGTATATCATGGAGAGAGCTTCGGGTAGCAAAAGGAATATAAGGATATAGAGTGCTTGCATGCAGTGTGCTTCTGAAATGTCAGCTAGATTCGCCACGGGTTTTTCTAGCTGTCTCAATATCTGTCTTTGTCCAAAAAGGAGGAATGAACCACGTAAACATGTAATACAAAATACACTTACAACACAAGTGTATTTTGTATGCATGCTCTCTCCATGCAATGGATTGGATAGGGTTGACTCTCTGTGTAATAATGCCTCTCCTCTGCTACTGCTCTGCTGCTGATGATGATGATGGAAAAGAATTGACAGAGAGATCTCTACTTGGAAAAACAAACCAAAGCTAAGCACGCCTAAGCTTCTGCCATCCATCCATCCATTCTTCTTGTCATAATATTAGAGGTTGGGTAAAAAAAGAACAACAAACTTGTTTTTCTCTGTCTCTACGCATCTCTTCATTTATATACGAAGCTTCGCAAAGCTCACGGAGAAGACTGTGAGTAGGGAGCTGAAGGCACATGGTATGGTATGGGTTCCAAAAATTTTATACATATGGATTGAACACTGTGTTTACTTATGGGATATATCGTATCACCATCTTGCCCATGTGGAAGCCGAGGTGGAGCAAGAGGAGCGTGATTGGCGTACCAACTTGGTGGGGACGCCCCCTTCTGATACTGCTTTCCAATAAAGGGTTATCTTACATTCAAGCTAGGGCCACTTTGTAGACCCTCTAATGTAATGCTTATAACAGCTAAATGCATAATATATAGATGCACTGCAAATGACTACAGTGAGCAAAAGTAGCTTAGTAATAGCATAAAGAAACATAAGTTTACATTCA
Source organism: Orchesella flavescens (assembly GCA_964034955.1). Lineage (NCBI taxonomy): Eukaryota > Metazoa > Arthropoda > Collembola > Entomobryomorpha > Orchesellidae > Orchesella > Orchesella flavescens. The sequence goes on along the minus strand of OZ035954.1, from coordinate 27,957,586 downwards.
TAAAACCATGTAAAAATGTACCATATTGTGAAGCCTCTGCGGAACTCTTCTCCTCTACACCGCACCAAGAGCAAGCCAAAGTTAGACTGAGGATGATGATCATGTGTACAATGAGTTTTGTACATCATACTATATACCAAAGATCAAACCAAACCAACTCCACACAAAGTTAAATTGAATTGGATGATGATTTTCATAGAAAATTGAGCTATATTCTACAACAACACACTTATACTTCTCAACTTCTCTTATCTTCTTTAGAGTTTGGCCAAAAAAAGTCAGAAATAATGGTTCAGCAAGAAGAAGAACAAGAAGACTTTGTGTAGGCAGAAGAAGAAGAAGAGTAAGTATTCTACACAGACATGGTGTAATGGAAGATCATTTCTCGCTGCTTGTAGACGAAAAAAAAAGTTTTAAATTTTAAGTTAAAGTATGCATGAAAATTTTGGCTGGGGGGAAGAAGCACTATATGCTTTGCCTTGTGAGGGTAAATATTATGTATCGTGTATTACTGATAGAAGGGAGCTGCGTATATGGTTTTTGATACCAGCAGCATATTACATAATCATATACGCAACGTACAATGCAATACGAGCTTGTATCTTTTTTGTTAAATTCTTCCAGCAAGGCATTCACTCCAAACTCGACGATCTTATAATTGATACATAATACAACATGCTATTCAATGCAGCTTTAAAATGCAATTTTGTATGGAAAGTGGAGTGGAAGCAAACAGGAGAATTCTCGTTTTTCATCTACTTCGACTGTGCCTCTCAGGTACATGATGATACAACTTGATGATGATGATGTGATTGTTGGTTATAATGAAGATGATGATGATGAAGCTCCTTCTTCAACGCTGTTACTACTAGCACTGATGATAATGATAATCCTCTTCTTGATTGGACTAATCCTCTACTGGCGAAGGAAGCGTCGGTGTCTGTGCAGAAGATGCATGCATGCAAGCAGAATGAGTGAGAATGCTGGCATTGTACTCTTCTTATAATACCCTCTTGGCTGGTGCAACAAATGTATAGAATTATTTTGTGCTGTAGATAAACATGTGAATTTGTGTTTTTACGTAATAACACATATATATTAACCTCACGTTGCCACTAGGCTCATCGCCTTCTCGCTGTTTTGACTCGCAAAGTTACAGTTGTTGAAATGCGGTTGATGATAATAATGTGATCATCATATAACCATAATATATGAACTTGTATGAACTTGTGCCTAAATATTTTTGTGTGTAGAATATCATTGTCATTTTAGCCTTTTAAATAGTATATTATGAGAAAAACTTTGACCTGTGACTTTCCCGTTCAAAGCACAGTTTTCCTAATGTTTATATTTAGCATTTTAGGCTCTGCTGAAAATCATTTGAAGAACTCATTGCATTTATTTGTATTTAGCTGCGACACTTGCTGTATTATAATGATGTCATACTTCATGAAAATTATTTAATTTTTAGTTTGAAAATTTAATTCCATTTTAATGCCTAAGAATACTAATAATACAAATGACACTGAACTATTGACTTAAAGCTGGACGATTGAATGAATTATGAAATAAAAAGTCTACCAAATTTAAATTTACTTCAAATATATGACTATTTTTTAGTCATTTACCAACTCTCAACAAGCAGACAGTATCTCAATCAATCTTCGGAGGAAATGAATTATTACGTTTCTTTTAAATATAATATCTACATTGAAGTCAAAAATAATAATCAAATTTCTAACAAATTCTTTTAACAAGATATACATTCAATTTTCTATCTTATCAGTTGTACTTAACATTGAGTCTCAATTTACCTTTAATCTGCAAGTTTTGGTTAGAAGAAATTAATTAACTTTAGCGTCAACTAATTAACGAATACAACTAAACTAGTTTAGCTCAAATTCATTTTTTGAGGTTACAAATTTCTTGTTGATAATACAACGCAATCATGATTTCATAAATTCAGAACATTTTACACCAACTTGATTTATTTATTTGATGGGAAAAAAACCCGGAGTCGTCTATTTATTCTCAAATAAATACATCACACGAATGTTTAATGTTCTACTCAGCAAAATTTCCCTCTCAGAAATGTTTGCTCATTCAAACTCATACATGCGAACCGAACCGGATTGTGCTTATATAACAATGCAATACATATAATCAAACGTATGTACATACATCACACGATCACACCTAACCTTCCCCAGGAGATAATAGGGATGAGACTTTTTTTGGGTGTTCACAAAACCACGCTGCTAATAACAATGCAGCATTTGTATTCAACTTCATATATAACTCACATCTCTTTAAAGAATTTCTATCTTTTCAAACTTAGAAAGTTGACAGGAATCCCCCTTTTTATGATATAGCATGGCAGAATGGCAGATGTACACAAACATACACCAAAAAAACATGATTACAATGATCGTTCTGTTGATGACTACATATATACCGACAGGAAAGAAACTGGACAAAATTTTTTACATGTTGAACAGAAACTTTGCAACACAGTCATGTCATACATAAGAGAAGCGAAGGCTCCATAGAAAAGTTACAGGGAAAAGGGATAATGATAATGGAAAAAGTTGTACAACGGCAGCAGCGGCACTAATAGCAGCATAGGAGCAGCAAGGACGACAGGGTATGATATTAGAATGATGGCTTATTACATTTTTTTTAACTTATAGACTATAGGTTAGATTATGTTATATTTAAGGTAAAGCATTGGTTTATGTCCAATATTGAATATGATGCAATATATGTAACATAACATTGTTCTGATGATGATGATGATGGCAGATGCAGATGTGTGAGTGAATCCTTAATTTCTGTTAGGGTTGCTTTACACACAATCCCATTGCTCACAAAAAAATATGAGAGATTCCTAGATTAAAAGTTGGAAATGAAGACCAAACGTATCATCCTATTGTGAATGCGGTATGTATGAGGATGATGATGATACAATATCAATTTTCGTGGTATAGTGACTTGTGAATGTGAACATGATCATCATCATCATCCTCCTCCTCATCACACATCACCACATTGAATTACGAATTTTGTCTAGATGTGTCTATACCCGGTCGTAAAAACGGAGTGAGATAATGATAATATGCACGACGCGAAGAAAGGACTCAACGATGATTTGACTCCTCTCCTCCGTCCTCATCCTAAAACTCACGGAGCTACGGTTGGATGGTGATGGTATTAGCTTTTTATTGTGATTATTCCTGCGTTACAATAATCATCTTATTACTCGTTCCTCTCTTTTCCGTTGATGTTGATATTCTATCCTTATCCGTAGTGACTTTGGACTTGAAATTTACGTTGCCTTTTGCAGTTGTATATTATATGGCAGATGCAGATGGTAACTTTGGGATTTAGCAGGAGCGTTACGCTATGTTATGATCTGGTGTGTTGTAAATGTATATCTATATAATAATAATGTTGTGCATTGCTTTGTTTCGCTTCGCTTACTTTGTCAAGGCAGGCTTTTATAATTTACAATACAAGTCTTTCCTTTCTGATTTTTTGATGGAATTATTACCGTCAGCAGTCCTCGCTATCTTATTTAATATCTCTGTTCTTTTGTGTGCGAGCAAAAAAAGCCGTCATATGAATAGCACTGCATTGCATTGCAAGAAAGAGGATGAGCAAATAGACAACGAGTTATAATGATCTTGTTCGTTGCTCCGTCAGGGTTTGAATGTATTAATATATTTGACTTAATACTTTTGACTCTTGCAAGTTTTTTGAGACCGGGTTTAGTTGTCAATGCAAAATGTAAACAGCAGTCAGCGCAGCATCCAAAATTTTTATTATGGGAACACGACTAGAATGCGAATGCAAAAGTTCATCTCTCTATTTAATTGTATCAAATAAAGCATTCGAAATTTTGAACAGAGAGAATAAGAAACCTTTCTTCATTTCACTCAACTTAAATTCCTCACGTTTGCTACAATCTGTCAGTGGGATAATATCTTTGAGTTTTGAACGAGATATTTTAGCGATGACAATAATATCTGTCTTGACTAAAATTTTGTATACATTCATTTGTTTAACTCATCATTAGTATTTCTTATATATGTATGCATACAGAACTACTTTAACATTATTCACTGCATATAATTTGTAGCAGAATTATTACTTACTGTTGATGTAGAAAGCATGCTCATGCTCATATATGAATTTTTGTTGTACTCATTCCCACATCATTTTTAATGTCTACATTTTCTCCCCATGAAAGCTTCTAAAGTTGAGCATCAAGTATTAGTTACATATTATTACGATGGAGAGACGAGACCAACTCACAAAATTTACGATCAAACAAGACGCATTAGAAATGATATGTGTTGTTGTTTGAGTTTAGTTGGATGTTCGGATGGGGTTGAACAGAGTAAATGATTATGATAAGGCGCATCTCCTTATACCACACACAAAAGAATAATATTGTTTGGTTTATTATTCATCCTTTTATGATTCTTTCTCATGAGGAGTGTACATATTAATATCATAATACCAAAGCCTATATACCGTTTCAAAAAAGCCACGATACAATAACTTACCCTATCAACTATCATATCATGAAAATGGCCTTTGTATTCGAAAATTTAGTTGAATTTTTTGCTTGTTTAGCAAACTTAGTAGACATCTGCATCTGCATAATATTTTTGCCTGGAACAACATGGACATCTAGTTTGTCAGTAGTACATGATAATGATTGCACGTATGTAAACCTATAGCCGTACCCCATTGCATAGAACAAATATAATGGTTGTTGGTGAATGATGATAATGGTGGTGGTTGGTTGGCTGTTAGCTACAAGTTGAAATAATGAACAAACAAATTTTTTCCCCTTCTTTCTCTTATTGCATACATTATTTACATATCACACAAGACTATAACTATGTTATCTCAAAAAACTTCACGTCCCGAAGCCATAATGAAGCAAAAGGCAAAGCTACCACGCAGGCGGATCTTCATTACTATTTTACTATTATGAATTCATTCAAAAAACGCCACACCATACCACCATCAAACAAATCAGCAATTTATAAAAAAAAAGAGTGAAATAATAAGCTATAAGCTATAATGCCACAACAGCCACAAACCAAATCTATATTGTTGCCATTGGGGTGTTTGCACTTGTTGATTTAATATTTCCACTTTATTACTTCACTGACGGAGGAGACGATGGGTGGATACTGATGATTTTTTGAATTTTTCCATCATCAACTCAACCCTTTACAACATCCATCCATTCTTTTTTGAGTGAGTGGGGAATGTTAATAAATTAATGAAAATATATATGTATTTTTAACGATGAGCTGAGCTTTTTGAATGTGAACAATGAGACAGACAGAGTGAGCAAAGTATGTTGTTAAATGCGAAAGAGTTGAAGTTGAGCCATTCCATTGTGTGAAGGAAAAAAAAAAAAGGGATAGAGAAATTGCTTTTAGTATTTTAGTTGGTCCAGCACGCAAAAAAAATGAAGGTATAATTTTGAACGTGAAATGTAATACCTTTATTCTTATAACTACACACCACACCAACAACAACACCAGATGTAAAAGTTCTGAAGACGAAGACGGCTTTGTAATCATCATGGTCAAATGCATGAGCATCTTTTTTTTCTCGCTCCTCGTCCATGGACGGGTACGCAGATAATTAAAAGCTTAAGCACAAAGATAATTCGATACTACTCAATTTTAGCGAGATAGCAGCTTAGAGCCATTTGTCTGATGCATTTTTTTACTTCGCCCTTTCTCCATTTTTATGCATGGGGGCTTGTATATTTTATATTCTTTCCATTCACCATTCAATTCAATACAGGAATTCAATGATTACATGAAAGAAACCACATAATTTGCGTTATAAACTTATTTCAGACCGCAACTTTTATGTTTGAGTGTGGGGATCGCGGGATTGCAATCTCTCTACAAAATCTTGACTGTTTGATAGCTTGTATTATGCTATTTATTCACCTTTTAACCATTTTGTATTGAGTTATTGATGCGTTTTTGCAAATTCCTCTCTGTCAGCCAGTCATCATCATTATCATAAATATCATATGGCCACCCTATTACTACCCACATACAATATAATGGAATATCAGATAATAATGATGATGATGATCACCATCATCCTCATCACATCACATCACTACCACCATTCAATTGTGGATTACCTCTATATTCCTTCGGTGCTTGTCGCCGAGCCGACTAGTCAGTCAGCAGATATACATACCTATATATATTCACATATGCTACATTCACTTCATTGCATTGTCGTCGTGAGTATCAATCCCATCCATCTCTTTCAGTGTGACAGGGATCTTGACAGTAAAGACTGTATTGTCAGCGTCGTCTTCATCATCGTCATTTTTATCAGAGTATTACTCTCAAGTCACTCACCGGCAAAAGACAGTGAGAGGAAGACCAACCGCAAAGTAAGTAGTGCTATTTAGATGCAATACGTACGTATATATATGCAAAATGAGAACTCATCATCATTGTTTTTCCTTGCTACAAGCTGAAGATGAAGCTTGAAACGACTATATTTTTTTTGAAGACAAGCACTAATAAATTCCTTCATCATCATGATCGTCGTCGTCATCATCATCATCACGATGATTATATTCTCATCAGTTTCAAAAGGAACCAGGTAAATTGACTGAGTGAGTCTTCGTGAGGAAGAAACTAACATCTTTGCCAGCATGGTGTGCGTTGAACTATAGTTAGTTTGATGCGGTATAGCATCCTGTACAGATATATACTCTCATCATTTTCTACCGTAATTAAATCTCTCTGGCTTATTACGTTGATCGTTGATGCAGGCTCAGCATTTTGAATAATCTTAAATGCGGACGCCAGACAATAGGCCGGTTGATAAAAATTTATAGCAAATCTTCATTTAAATTCTATAGAAAATATTCAACTGGGAAAGGCTTTTTGGGGATTTTTGAACATATAGGTTCTAATTTAGTATTACAATACAAATTTGTTAGTCTGTGCCACTATCTGTATTGTACATGATATTATGTTAGAAGGAAGACAAATCACGACTTTTGCTGCCTACCCGTATGGGCGAATAAACGTGATTGGATTCGCTAGAGCATCCCTTCTTATTTTTTTGTGTGAAGGATGAAGTAAAGTGATTTTTCAGAAAATCGAATGTCTGAACTTCCACTTAATTGAGTTGACAATTACTCTGCAACAAAATAGGACTCATCTAATAAATCTCATGGGGGAATTTGATGTGCACACCAAATTACCTGCCAGTGCGAGGACCACTTTGGAGGAAATCGTGACGACAATATTTGTCACACTTGCATATGTATCGTATCCACATTTAGACATGCCATATTCAATAAAAATAGAAAACATTTCAGCAGCTACACTCACATTTCCGAGAAAACTGCTCGTGATTTTGATTTCAAGTGGGTTATTTAAGCCTCTGTAGTTGATATAAAATGTTGATGATTCGCCTATGTAACTTTATGTGGGAGAATAAGAGGAATAGAAAATACACTGAACCAAAACCTTGTCCAAAGGTCACTCATGCATGGCATACTGAAGCTTAGGAGACACCTAGACTATCTATTCTCTCACAATACACACAATCACATTAATGTCATCGTCATCCTTTCAACACATTCCCCTTTTGTCCATTCATTCAATCAATCCTTTCAATTATGTTCTTCAGAAATCATGACAGTTTGCTACGACAATCATAATGCGTAAATAGGTATATAGTTTTCTTCAAATTGTATAAACTGAAATCAGTTCATCAGAATAAAATAAAATTTTAAACTATTTTATCTGCAATGCAATGACATTTCAAAAACGAGGAAAATTGACGAATGAACCTCATTAAAGTTTTGTATTCGGATGTTAATTTTTTTAACAATAAAAAATATATATATTTTTCGTTTTTACACAAACAAAACTACACTTCAAGTAAAAATTTTGCTCTTGAGTTTGGTAATGCCTTTCGTCACGACTTTGTGACGGCTAAGAGGCAGAGAAAAATGAGTATTCACCTATGCTTACTTTCCTAGTCTTAGTCAAGTTAGTACCAAAAATATATGATGATTATTAGGGGCTTGCTGATGTGATAGTGTATTTGGATGTTTGTACTTAATATGCGCGCATATTATAACTCATTCCAAAAGTCAGTCTAAAACCGGGGAAATTCTTCTGTCATTTTTTTTAAAAAGAAAAGAGAGTTACTAACATACCATACCATATCATATAATATAATATCTGTCTGATGAGTCGGTAGTATTGCACGAAGTCACGAAATTTCATGAATGATTTTCTTTGGAAAGAAATAATAATATTACTATATGAAATATTTTTCTCTGTGGAATTTGTTATAACAATGCATACAGAACAGCAATAATGCATCATCATTTGTGAGACTAAATGTAATAGTATTTAATATTTAATGTATCGGCCTCCCCGGCAAATGTCTATGGAACATGCAAGTAAGCAATTGAATCAAGGAAGATGAAGAGTTAGAGGCAGAGTTATCAGTTGAGTAGAATCGAGAAAGAAAAACGAGTAGGATGGACCTCACCTGGATGAGCCAGAATGGTTGTTGCAACGGGAGAAACAGCGTGAAAAATTAAGTTTCCACCGCCGAATACTTTATAACCACTTTTCAAACTGGAAATCTATTCAGCCATCACGCGTACCATCCCCATCATTAACTTCTATTCTTATGGATATATCATATAGTGTAGACTGTATTTTATATATGTATTATGTTTGACTTAAGGGAAGGGGTATCCACGCACAATTACATATACACATATATATGACGACGAGATAAATGATATGGTAGAATAGTAGTATTAAATGTTTAAACAGGCTTTGGCAATTTGAGGAGAGGGAGGTTAGACAAGCAGTTCCAGTCATGTCCTAATATGCATAAAGTTATGTGTCTTCATAAACATAAAATCGTCTAGAGTCTTGACTTTCACAAGAATTTCTATCTCAAACAAAAAAACTTCTCTTCAAAACAACTTGAAAAACATTGTACATAAAAATTTTGTGTGCATATACCTGCAAGAGATAATGGCACCAGCATCTCATCACCGGTATAAGTCAACAGCAAAATAATATACCTATGAAATTGTGTACCTATTAAGTAGTGGTAGTAGAAGTCGTGCTCGTGTTTATTTATGATATTTGTCTGTCTGTCTCTTCATTACTGTCATTAATACTTGAAGTTGAAAAGTTTGCATGAATACAAGCAATAAGCTAAATAGCTTTCAATTGCAATTATTACGACTACAAAATTGCTACGGAATGCGTCAAAATGAATATCAAGTTTGAATGTTCGAAAGGTGTAGTCGTAGTGGATAAGATTTTATTCGTTGAAAATGATGTCCAAAAATTCAATGATTACGATTGACGACTAATCAGTCAATATGGAAATACAGAAAAAAGTGGTCAAAATCAAGTAAAGAAAATCCTTGAATTCAAAACAAATCACGCCATCTGCACCTGGCCCAGGCACCCTTGATTTGTTGCAGCCAGAGTGGAATCTCTAGTGGAAATGGAAACGTTAGTTAGGGAATGTTAAGAAGTATAGCCCAATATCTAGGATAAAACTAGAAAGAAAAGTATTTACATACGAGCAATATGTAGGTTATATATACACAAGTATATTATGCAAGCATATACGTAATAACATTATAAAGAAGAAATCACGTAGAAAAAGAGAATGATGATCTGCTATTCATTTCACATGTCCATGTCCAACATGTATGACTCTATATCATCATCATTAGGAAACATCATGATCATGATCTTCACCAAAAAACATCATGGCTGGATGATGGAAGCAACGGGTAGTCCAGAAGAGCCAGTGGTGAGCCTAGTGACTTGTATGTAATATGAGAGAATTACACACACTCTCCCTCTGAATAGTAGTATGAAGGAAAGAGGACTAGCATTATAACAATAAACACATGCTGCCTCGCTTCTTCATCATTGTGCCACAGGCAACACACAAATTTCTTGAATGTACTACACACTAGCGAAGAAGGTAAAAAAGAAGGAATGGATACATTAAAGAATCTTGGTGAATAACAACATCACAAGGAAATAATCATTATCATCATGCTTTATGGATATATCAAGAAAAGACATGTCCATAATATGCAACTGGCATGTACGGCTCAGTACGCCAAAGTAATATAAGAAAATTGATTGAAGAAGATTTAAAATGGACTTTTTTCTCCCTTTCCTGTTCTTTTCCTTTCTTCTCCATCATCATCCTCCCTTTTCCCATCATCTCGATGTATCCATCTATCCAAAAAAAAGTAGTTTCTTTGTTAGTTTCAAGAGTTTTATGTGTTACTTAATGGAGGAGAGGAAGGAATCATATGTGTAACATATAAAATGTATATATGTATGTATGTAATGTAGGTGAGTGATAATGATAATGGTGAAGATGAGAAGAAGAAGGGAGGGAGGAGAAACGTTGTTGGCTGACTGGAGCTTTTTTATGGCAAGTTTTAGAGCTCTCCAGTTAGCTAGTTGATAATGACTTGAACCAGGGTATATCAATTTTCTTTCAGGTCCCCTCTGGCAATCTTTTTAAATGTGAAAGAGTCAAGATGAAAATGGAGAGAGAGAGAGAGTGCAATGATGTTGGTTGATGATGATATGATGAGTCTTCCTGAAAATGATTATGCCGTAAATGTAGAAGCGTTTAGTTTTGTATTGTAGTGGTTTATTATGGAGAAAAAGTGCAGTAATTAATATTAACAAGCACGTATATATTATGAATGTATTTTTATTTTAATCGTGCGTTGGTATGTTATGGTCATAGTACAGTATGTCTTCTTCAGACAAAAATTGTCAGCTTTTGTGCGTGAATTCATTTACAAAGTCTGCATGAACCTTATTCGTTTGACTAAAGCGTTTATTCAATAATTTACAAATTTAAATTAATTTTAGCCTCTTCTAGGCTGTTCTGAGTTTTTTTTGTACCATGGATTATATATAAAATTACAATGAGGGTAGGAAAAAATTTAAAAGTTTACGTAATTGTTCATATTTAATGAGTAATTCCAGTTTTTTTCAAATTTAACTTTTGTTCTAAAAATACTTATTGGTAGTTGAAATATACACTCTTCCTAGAAAAAAAGTAAAAGCCATCGATCAGCTCAAGCATATATTATACTCAAGCAACCACTACATTTTCATTGCTTACCAGTGCAGCGTTTGCTCATCTTTGAGCTCATTAGGAATCTTCCTCTCATTGGTCTCAGTGTAGCAGCCAGTCTGACTAGACAATCATCAACATATATTCACATACACATGGAAAGGAAGCAGTTGTGATAATCAAGCTTTCCAATATGAGCGACGTAATGATATCCAGTTTCAAGGGAGAGAAGACATTGAAATAAGTTATCTTAGCTGGCAGCGCTTCTCAGCAGCATGCCGACCGACATCATGATCATGACTGGTTTCAATTCTTGACTCAACTCCTGCATTGCTAGTAGTAGTTTACTCTTTGTTTTGTTGATAAAATATGCCTCAAGATGACTATTTAATGCATACATTCTCTTCTTCATTATGCACCACTACCAACAACAACCAACAACCAAAAACTACGACCACATCATGATTACGATTCTCCTCTCCTCGTCACGACATATTCATGGACGTTTTCTCATGTAAATGAATGCGTTCCTTTTTTCTCTTCGTAACGCTGCTGCTGCTGCATCTCTACATTTAAATTCATTGTGTATATATATACTGAAGTAAACAATGAGCGCATTTAATTCACCAACTAAAAAACGAAGAAGATGAGCAGCGTTTTTTTTAAAAAAAAAACGTGTATTCTCATTTTCCAGTCAAAGATTTTTTTTTCATTCTCATTCTTTTTCAACTCTTTGATGATGTTACTTCTTTCTCTTGATGTGTTGCTTGCAGCTTCATTTTCTCATTTGGTATGCATGCGTGGTAAGATACATAGTTATGTTCTCTATACCTATACTAGTTAGTAGTTAGTTTATACGTATAATATGTGTGTTGGCTTCCTCGTGATTAGAATTAAGTTTTTTCTTCATCTTCTTCATCTTCTTTTTTAACTCAACAGAAAGCATGAAATTTCTTCAAGATATTTCTTTTCGTGAACAACTTCATGGGATTGGAGTGAAGTGGAGTCTTGGGATGGTTTACCATATAGACAGCATGAGATTGGGATGCAACTGGCATTTATTGTTGTAATTGTAAATTGTGTTATCATCATCAGTGAAAGGAAAACAATTACAATGTTGTGCATATGTAAACCAAGAGCCACTTCAAGATTCCTAAGCAGTTTGAGAGATAAGATGTTATGCGAACGTGAACAATCTCAAGCCCTTTTTTTACTTGATTTTGTCAGTTGGTGGTCGACATTTTTATCCATCCTTTTGCATGCATGTCTTTTAATTCACTGGAATTGAATAATAGTTGAATGAAAGCAAACTACAAGACTTGGTTTTTTCTGACTTTTTACTGACGAAGCTATTACCAAACGGAATAATAATATCAAGAAAGAGTGGCTATATTATGTATACGTTCGTTTTTTTGCTGTTGTTAAAATATATCCATCTCAGATTGTGAAAGGAAGATTGAAATTTTTGGTTGATAAATAATTCTGTGAGAGTCTCCAGGTGAGTAATATTTTTGGACAGGTAAAGTATCCTCCAAGTGATGGAAGGAGCAGCAGCAAAGCAGAAGCAAAAGTTGAATAGGATTCATGATAGGGTAAGTATATTCAAAAACTGAAGACTCCATGAATATATATCTTGATGAGAAGTGATATACGGGGATAGGAGACAAGGTAAAAGGGCGAGGAAAGAAGATATGTATAGAAAATAGATGGGGAATACAATATTATGAGATGACCATGATGATGATGATGATGATGATGATGATGATGACGATATATTGTAGATTTGTAAAAAGAAGTTAAATAATTCCATGCAAGTGATCATCCTTTTTTTATTATTATTGCCTTACCTGGTTTGGTTTGGGTGCTGGTCTGTTTTGTGTTTGTTACTTTGAGATAGGTATACTTCTTTTGTAATCTTTTTTTGGGGGTTAGGTGCACTTGGGTGGCTGAGAAAGAAGAAAGAGATGGGTACATAAGATAGTTAAGGCGACACAGCGTGAGTGCTCCTTCTATTCATTTTGGACAAGGAGAAAAAAGGTATCCCTTTTCAAGAAAAAAAGGAGAAGTGACTAGAAAAGATTATATTTTTCCGGACCCACACCCAACTCCCTTGGCTGTCTAAATGTTTGTGTTATGTTAACATAAATAAGCAATACTTTACTACGGACATTATTGCTCTCTCTCTCTCGTTTCTAGTTCCTCTGTGGTGCGCTTGATGATGACGATAATAATATGATGGTTGTGAAGCCGCAAGAATAGAGTATTATATATAAAGTTAGAAGAGAAAAAGATTCCTCTCCAAAAGCAATATTTCTATGAACATCCAGGCAAGATGGTAAAAACACATTATTTTTGCTGGAAGGCTTTTTTTGAATATTCCAATGCCAAAGGATTGTACTAGTACACAGGTATTACTAGTATAAAAAATCTATTCGGAAGTAAATTCCCCGTGGACAAGGCTTAAACTTGCTTTCAGCAAAGCAAAGAAATATCCTATACATTTACTGCATAAAATATTTAGGTAAAAATTGCTTATATGAGAATTCAAATTTTGCCATAATATTATCAAAGTAACTTATAAAACTAAATTTAAACGAAAAACAATTATTATTTATTGAGCCGAAGACAAGTTAAAGTCATTGGTGGACAGGATGCATGGAATTAGATGATAACAAGGCATGAAGAAAAGTGATACGCTAGATAATGTGCAATTTACTTATTAAAGTGGATGTGCATATACGAAGAATAATGCATAAGCTGCGTTACATGCAATTCCAGCGCAAAAAACTAACCATATAAAAACGACTAGTGTAGTGTTGATAGAGTGATATCGTAATAATATTCCCTTTATCTCTTGTAGTCAGACAGGCAGGCAGGCTCAGGCAGTTCTGTCTACCATAAGTATATACTTACATATATGGCTGGTCAAGAGCAAAAAATGAGTAAACTTTTAGCAATTTTCTTGGACTTATTTTTTACTTGAAGGCTCCACTCAGATGTATGTATACTTTGAATACTTATTACTTATTACTTTGAATTTTAACTATGAGTGAGTTGAATGCATAGAGGTAATAAAAATAGTAAAGTTTTTGTAACCTTTTTTTTGCAAACGTCGAAACATTGGTTAAATGAAGTTCGTGCTATCCAGTTCTAATTCTAATAGAAGATGAATGCAGAAAAGTTAGCTAGCTCATAAAAAATAGCAGCAGCATACATAATTGATATAAAGAGCAAAGTGAGTGAGCTGAGTTGAATAGTACACAAAAAAGAAAAGGAACCGAGTGAGTTTTTTAGGAGACAGCGATAATGTCGCAATAAAACCATTAAGTTGGCATATGACTTGGAACGGCTTGTCCCGTCATGGTGTAAGAGAACGGGAAGTCAAGGCAAATTGGGGGATTATAATAATAGCCCACAATCCCCATATGAACATTCAATGCCATACTTTTTTCATAAGCCACATCACATCGCATCGGCACCACCTACATAGTAATACTAGAAACTGTGTGTGTGTACGCTAATATTAGTCTTTATTACAAGTTCTTGAATGCGTGTAATGTAGTTACAAGCCTAATTTATGTCTCCTTTCTTCAAATATCATTCTCAACGACAGTAGAAACATATTAGTGTGTACCACACCACAAAATAAGTATAGTCCACATCCAGCAAAATATTGTGTGGAAGTAGGGCAAAATTATCAGCCAAGCTAAAAAATTGCCACACTAACGTCATAAAAGCTTGAAGACATGACCATGCAAAAGGGTAAATGTAGTAATAAGCCATAAAGGAAAAAGTTATTATGTGCTCTCCGCCTCTCGTAGTCGTTTGTAGTAGTTTATAATATCAATTCAGTATCTGACAATTTTCGCTCACTAATTCTAGACTCGACAAACAGTTGATTTGATACTCATATGGTGAGTGAGTTGAGCATATAACATACTATATATACTATAAAGTTTACATTATTAGCTATAGTCACAATTTGAAGCCAAGTTCAGAAGTAAAACTGGACAAATTGCTGTTTTTTCTGCAGTTTCAATTTGTCCAAAGCCATAAAAAAATGTGGAGAATCAAAAATTATATTATATTATAGATATATAGTTATGAAGCCTGAGAAAAAAGGCTGGAAAAATAATTATTCGATATCGGAAATTCAATTACTAAGCTCATGTTCAATCCTATACAATCATTGAAACATAAAATTTTTAGATGGTGATCAGGGTGTATATAACCATAATAAAAAACTGAGTAGGTGGTTCATTTGGATTTGGCTTTCTGTGTCCCAGCATGCAAATACATATATCCATTCAAGTTGGGACACCAATCTCTTTATAGGTTTTTCCACTTTTTCTGTTTCGGATTTGTTTCTCTCTCTTTTTTTACATATAAAAATAGTAATTACGGACACCTCATTTACATATGATTTCACTGTAGATAGCCTAGTAATTAATAGGTTTTTAATGCAAAACCACTACTTTCAACTCTTCTACCTACACGCGGCATTTCGATCATAGGATTTTCTACTGGAGGAGTTTGCAAGTAAAAAGGAGAGAAGAAAAAATGAAAACATTTTTATTACAGCTTAAAGCTCTCTTGAACCTCATATAATTTTCAAGCTTAATACATTGTAAAACTAGAATCTGATAAGAAATTGATAACGGGCATATGTACAACTATGCATAATATGGAAAAAGGGGGAAGGGATATTAAAAAATGTAGAGCTTTAACACACAATGATTTAGAATGCGAGCAATGAACATACTACCAGTACCAGTCCAGTTCAATTGCTCCTTGAGGGGATATACCAAATCTGGAAAAGCTGATCATTTGTACCTACCTTTTCAATTGCGCAAGCAAATGTAAATTTTTTAAAAATTAAGCAGTTCCACAATGTAAATAGGATGTAGACCAAACATAATTTTTATGTGGGTGTTTGCATATTAAACAAACGTTGAAAAGCAGGCATTGGCATGTCTAACTTTGTTTTTCTATTTTCATACTTCATAGTTGGAATGAATCGGAAACGCAACCATCATTATTCAAGCTCAATGAGCAATGAATGCTAATGAGCTGAAATATATAACATTATTACGTTGCTTAAAACATTATCTCAATTGTTATGGCACAAATAAATGATAAAGACTTGGTGAACTGGTTTCTACTTTTTTTATTAACTTAATAGATAAAGCACATTAATATGAAATCCCAAGATGGAGATTTTCACTGTAGATTGTTATCCCCATTATGAAAAAAATTGTGGAGGTGCTATTGCTACTGGTAGCCTGGTTGGTAGGGTTGAAGTTATGAAGCCTGAAATTCTGTGCACATCTGTTTGTGCGTATTCTCGACCAGGAAAAAAGTGAAGAGGAAGCCGAGGAAGAGGAGTAGTAAGAGACACAATGGCCTTAATCATGATGACGATGGCTGCCCTGCTCACATAATAATTACTTCAAGGGACTTACTGTAATTCATCCTGCTTATAATCACAACTTCTACAACAGCTTGATTTAGACCTTTTAGCAGCCATGCCAGTTTTAGTTCGTTGGAAAGAAAAGGTCTCCACTTACTAAACGCAATGATGATATTATACGTTCTAGGTACAGCTTTGCTCAAACAACCAGACCAGTCTATGAATAAATGTGGCAAAAATGCACTCTCTTTTTTAGATTCTATCATTTTTCTGCTGAAAACCAGAGCTGACCATGATACGATATGATGCCATCATTATGACGATGATGATGATGATGGCGATGGAGAACTGAAAACTAGTGAACAACAACAGACGGGCTGACAATGAGTGAAGTTTCTGAAAGGTTCAATCTACAATTAGGGGCCATTATCAGTTGCCCCGTGGCCCTGAACAAAAACTGAAGCATGGTAGTATGGTGAAGAACCCGAGTGTAGATCATACTATTTTTTTTCGCCGGTTCTCTCCTACTCTTTCATTATTCGTTGTTAGTTGAGGAGTGAATGTAAAATGGTTATGTTATCTAGACACATAAGTACAATGTGTGTAGCAAACAGCAACCCATCAACCATCATCGTGTGGTACATGGCATATTATGTAGTCATCAAGGGAAAAATTCCATCTGGCTAATCCACGTCCAAATTACACAAAATGTTTTCCCCGTCCATGTGTAGTTCCCTACTCAAAAGAAAAAGGAATTGAATTGGTTGGCTAGTTCCGTTCCGTTGGTCGATGTGTTATATATTATTCATTTTGTCTCACTCCGTCCCTTTTCTACCAGGCACAACCAAATACCTGGTCTGGTGATATTGCTAATGATGACGACAACGATTGCTTGCTCATTGCTGACACCAGCATACCCCCGCTTTTTCTTACCTTTTTACATCTGCATATCAACAACAACCATGCGCTGCGTTGGTTTTCTCCCCACATTATTTTTATAACAGAAAGACGAAAGAGCCCTAGGATTTTAGAATAATTTCCAGAGAAAATTGTGGAAATGGAATGTAGATGATGACGATGCAACTCATACGGCACCACATGATCCTATAAAATATTGCTTTTGTTCAAGGCAGGGGTTGCTTTCAGCAGTAGACTCATATAAATATGTATGTTGTAATCAACGGGGACTAGTAGGTAGTACGCCATTTTCAAGAATATTGCCTCAAGGGACTCCTTCCATAAAAATCTACTAAAAATATGAACGTTCTTGTATAAAAAAATGTACATGTACACCTGAAGTAATAATCTCATCCTCTCCTGGATGAAAAATATTTTACAAGTTCATCTATGTATGTGCGTAACCTTAACTAACGGATTTTCAATCTTGTTGATTGCCACATTGCCGACTGTGGGAGAACCCACTACATACATATTCATCTATAGAAAATCAACCCAACCAAGTAAGCAAGCTCCATCACCGAGCTTATGAAGCGTTTTCCATTAACAAGATCATTATTTTCATTTCCTCTGAAACTGAATTTTTTTCTACGCACATTATTCAGCCTTCGTCTCAGCGGCTGACCCAAGCTTGAAGTGAACCCTCCCGTTTTCCAATTTTCAATGCCTATTATTATACGTGAAGCATTTTTTTTATGTCGGCGAAAGAAATGAGTTCATCCAAGTAAATTTCTTTTCATGCCCAACATTTATATGCGCATCCACGTACGAACATAATATCGGTATATACACACTTAACTCATCAATACCACAAAGTTTCCTCAACGTTTCTATATAAAATCTCCAAAACTGTTACAGGAGAACTGTAGATGTGGATGTTTTTATTATGTTGATTGACTAACTATTCAATTTTCATCCTGCTGCATTATATATTGCATACCTTCTTTCCATGCATGAGTGTGTGTGTGTTTCATATACA
Organism: Orchesella flavescens; assembly: GCA_964034955.1. Classification (NCBI taxonomy): domain Eukaryota; kingdom Metazoa; phylum Arthropoda; class Collembola; order Entomobryomorpha; family Orchesellidae; genus Orchesella; species Orchesella flavescens. The sequence continues at coordinate 27,939,056 of OZ035954.1, read as the reverse complement.
AAATTTTTTTGTGTTCATTTCTCCATCAAAGACTTTTACGACTCATTCCAGCCATGGTCTATCTATCCATCCACATACATGATGATCGTGATTGGACTATGCTGTATACACACACAACCAACCTATTGATTGTATCGCATCACGTCGCATGAAACTGTACAGCCTTCTTCTCCCAAGAAGTGGAGTTGTTGCTAGAACCAAGAAAGATAGATGATATGATGATGATGATGATGGTGAGCATGTTGTTGATCATCATCATCAATTCCCCGTAAGAGGAGAGCAGAGTAATAATTACTAAACCTAGTGCCCTCCCTGCCTGCGTCTCACAAGAAAACCATTAGTGTAAAAAAATGTATGTATATATGCTCAAGTGCTTAAAGAAAAGCTTTAAATATAGCCATTCAGCTCAAGGATAACTGGAAAAGTTGCTCATATCTTAATAATTGAATCATATATCAAGAGATCAAGTCATGACATTCGAAATTATTTATTGCTTCATACACAGTGCACCAAACCAACCACTAGATAGATTGTAGATGCTTAATACATCCAGCCAAAGCCAAAAACCAAAAGCCAATGGTCCATCTTTTCAATCGTGAAACGAAAAGGAACATGTGGGATGCATGTTTTATCTATGCTCAAACATATTATTCATGTTTATACATTATTGAAGATGTGTAGGTATATTTCAAAAACGAGATTGAAACTTGCCTTTTCACAAGAGTGAAAAATCATTTTATGCGTATATGCTCTGCAAAAGCGTTGAATTAATATAACATGTTCATATTATCAAGTTTAGCATGAGCATACAATGTGTATAGTAGCGTCTTAATAATTTACAGAAAGTAATGTAGTCATTCCTTTTCTCTATGCGGTCAGATTCTAAAGTTTGATAAGATGGATTCGATTTGATTACGGGCTTTCAGTTGAAAAAAAAAATGAATTTATTATTGAAATGATGATGGAGTTGATGAAGAAACATTCTTGTGAATAGTAGTATGAGTTTGTAGTATGGATATAGGAAATAAAAGTTTATCCAAATTATTAGTCATATAGTATGATTATTATGTGATATTATGTGATGTGAGCATACGAAAACTCTTAAGCTGGAAGGAAAATTGCTGAAAGGGATGAGATGAAAGAACTGATTGTTGAATTGGTTGGAGGGTCTAAATGTTCAAGTGCAAAATAGTTATTTCATCCAGGAGAAAACCAATCCTAGAAAAATGTATGAAATCACGCTGTGCATGTTTAATGAATGTCCACCAAAATCCATCCGCATTAATTATACATGGAGAAACGATCCTCCGAGAGAGAGCCAGAGATGAAAAAAGAGTGTCTTTCATTGGCATTTTAAACATTTATATGGAAGTGGTATTTAAAAACTTTATAAGAGCAACTGCCTTGTCATTACTTGACTGCGTCCCGTCCTTCTTGCTTGTATATCAGGGGCAAATGTGTTCAATTTGATTTAATAAGTCTTCATAGGTGGTCTTTCTCCATTTTATATTCTAAACCTGCTTTTTTATGAGTGGTCCATTTTTTTCTCTTAAGAATAATTGAGCTCTTGCACTGTTAGTTTAGTACTAAAAGTGCTTAGGCTTCGGATGCCTAAAATATTATGTTACTCCAGTTTTAGCTGACTTGAAACAATGATAGTTGCAGGATAATTTCGAATTCCTTGAGTGCTCCACTTGAATGAAATTAAGTACAAGACAAGGAACAGATTTCGCATTTGTTGATGTCAAATAGGATGCTATTTGCAGTCAGTAATCAATATGAAATTTAATTTGAAGCGAGTGTGTGTACATGATCAACTTTTTATTCATGTAATTTCTTTTGACTCATCTTTCCTCCTTGATTGCTTTACGATACGGATATATTCTTATCCAATGGTTAGAACTTCAGGATCCAATAAGCGAATAAATTGGTTGACATTATAATTACTGCCGGTTGTAATTCAAGATTGGCAATCATATTATGACTTTAGATAACCAAATGAAGTAGCCATTCCTTATTCAAATACAAATAACATGTGAAATTATATATTTCATCTAACACAGCATATTTAAATGATTTGGGTTGATTTTAGAGTTCCCTGATTGAAATTGAAAATCAGGTTTTGAATTTAAGACAATAGTCCATTTAACATATTCTTAATTCAAACTGCATTATTAATGTAATCAGAAGAGAAGTCAACCTTAATTTTGAAATCTTGATTTTCATTCAACATTTTATTAGTAAGCAATCAGCTCCTTGAGTTCGTTGGTATCAAGAAGAAATCTATTGGCTAGAATTTTAAGCTGTGAACTCTTGTTAGCCCTTTCATGTTTGGCCATTCTCCCAAATATACTAGTCGATATTTTTCATAATGATTATAACTGCTCAGTTTGCAAGAAATTCTTACAAGTTCATATGAATTTCAATGTAAGGTCAGAGATCAAATCCATTCACCCGCCATTGCCATGTTTTAAACCGACTCCTCTGCAAAAACTTCCTTGTTTCCGTTTTTATCATTTATCCTTTATTCAACTAAACCTGTCTCAAATCAGTAAAGACAAATTAAAAGAATTTGTAAATAAAATTATGTATTTTTTTCCTTTTCATCCTCAGATCTTCAAAACTCAAACAAGTGCCAGTAAGCTAAAGCATATATATGAAATATGGCAATAATTTTGCTACTAATTTTTGTTTTACTATCCCTTCATCAAGCAATTACTAAGTCGTTCATCATCAGCATAATAAAAATACCATCAGCACTACCTCTTTATACCAAACTGATGTTGTGCAGAAAGAAAAAAGTACATAGTATTATGATTGTAATTTATAAACTCAGTAACCACAAATTTTTTTGTTGGAAGCATGTTTGATGTTTGCATGAAAAAGATGTAATTTTATGGAGAATATTTTCATATTTATTTAAAAAGCGGCTTGAGAACAAGAAACTATAAAGCCCAATTTACCCTTAAAGAATTATAATACATTGGCAGCTGACAGGAGCACAGCAGTAAGCAGCATTAGTAAGTATAAGTACTAAACTAAGGTTGAATCAACGAACCGTTTACATTATACACATATTTAAGATATGATAGAAAAACCAATAAAACACTGCAATAAAAACTCGATTGTTCACTTTTCTGCCATTCATTTATCATATTCTTAATAGATGGAATATTTTCAGTGTAGCACTAATGCTGGCAAGCCTACACGAACTAGGAATACAAAGATGATAGACGGACACATTTCTTCCAAAATATCTATTTCGTAATACTAACTACAAAGAAAAATATTTCTTGTTTCAATACAAAATATTGCATTTCAGAGAATAATTTATGAGCCTCGCTGCTTTGATCAGCAATAGCCAACAGCATCATTAGCTCTTGTGGATATTCCATTCCTAACTGCCATTCGCCTTCTGTTTCATACTTTTACTTTATAAGTAGGAACATTTATGAAAATTCATGAATTGGATACTTAAAGTACATTCTGTTGTTTAAATTAATTTTTTGAAAGTTTCATTTCACAGACGACTCCACTCACTCAGGGCAATCTCTAACCAAACTCAAACTCCTTTCCATTTCATGACGTAAAGTGTTTTTGGGACGAAAACCAATTGCGCTAAATTTTGTTCTATCTGACAGCAGCACAGTCAACTAAAGTAAAATAAATGGGAGAGAGAAACGAGCAATATATACCGATTAAAGTTTGATACATTACTCGCCTTCATATATAAAGTCGGAAATATGATGATAATGTGATGTGGTTTTCGACTTCGACACTACATTATATGATACTGATTATCGATTCGCGTGTTGAAAATCCATTTTGCTAAACAGATTTTCGTCTCCTTCTTTGCGTCTGGGAGATCAGAAACAATTTCTCTCTTTCTCCCTCTCTGTCAGACCAAACCTGATGATAAATTCCTACCATATTGCTCTCTATACCTCATTATTCAGCTTCACTCGCATGAAATAGCTATTTAAAATAATGATAAACAAGATTTGAAAACTGTGCATTAGTACATGAGCCTCCTTTGGCCTGCGATGGCCTGTTAACCTTGACTTAACAAAGTTGAAGACAGGCATGATCCAGAATAATTATCTAAAGATGTACATAATCCTATACATATTTGAAATAACGCTCAAATCATCCTGCTCTTTCTTCCGACACATCCGATAAGACTTCCTGTTCGATCTCCGCATGGAAAATTATCTTCATTCACATCACATACTCATCCGATCTTGGTTAACGGTTTGGAGGAAATTATCAATAGAATACAATCCATCTTCTTAAAAAAGACGTGTGTTTCGTGTGGCGTGTCTTGTTGCATGATAAAATATTTGTAACTTATTTGCTAAGCGCCACCATCACCCCCAATCAGTTGGATTCATCTGAATATTATTGAAAAGGAGACAAATGAAGCTGCGTGATGATAGCAATAAAACAAAGTGAAGAAATGAGTTGAAAAGAGATTTAGTCATGGAAAATCCTTACAAAAAGTCATAAGTACAAACGAGATGAAAGTGTGTTTTGTATTCCCTTTTTTTACTTACCAACAGGAAAATGAGATTGAACATTATTACATACTAATACAAAGATAAATTGTTTCCTTCAAAGAGCTACATAGGAAGGAAGTAATACATATACATATGAGGCACTTCTATATGTATGGGCCCAACCAATTTTCTGATTCAGTGGGCTGATATAGTCCTTTTTAGTAGTTCTATTGGGAATAGTTGGCTAGTACAAGACTCCAGATAATCTGAGAAAGTGAGACCAGCCCAAAAAAATGGACATAGTCATAGCCAACGGACATATGTATAGTATGATGACCTGCCTACCTCTATTTTTTTTATTTGGTTCGCTCGATGATATTACGATTACAAAGCTCTACTAGTTCAGACAGAAGTAAAGGGATGAAATGGAGATGGAGAGAAAGAGAAAATGGTCACATCACATTACACACATTGCATTGAGAGCTAAAAGCATTTTTTGGTTGATAATCTAAATTTCTTATCTCTTGATGGAGTGGTGGTATGGGGTGTGTGTAATGGAGGAGTAAGGAAAAGCGAATGGCCTCAGTGAAACAAGACCAAATAAACTGCTTTGATGACTTCTGCTGAGAGAACCTGTCTCCTCCGAACCCATTACATAATTCACTCAGGTAGGGTCCTTGTCCAGTATCAAGTTAAAAAAACGTAATGTGAGTAAATAATGCTCTTGCTCTTGTCGCGACGAAATCCAGAATATCAGGCTACATTTTTGTACAGATCTGAGCAAACATTGGGAGAAATATATATTGTGCATGCAAGTACAACGTTGTAATGTAAGAAATCATGATAATTCTCAGACGACACCACTACTACGATACTTTGTGTAATATATTTATTTACATAGTGCCGTGTGGGTGATTTTCAACCATTGACTTTGGATTTGGAGATGTTAACGTTAGATCTCGGAATGTCCAAATAAAACTTGAGAGTTTATGTCTCCCGTCGTAGTATTCCATTTCATAGAAGATTAGGAAAAATGCATAGAGCACTACTAATTTTTTATATGCATTATAATGCCACACACAACACATTTCTGGGTGCATCACAACATCAATACAGCCGCCTAAGACAGAAGAGTAGCCAGACCAGTACAGAACGCGATAATCTTTAAAGTATAACGATAAGGAGGTGATTTAGAGCAGGGTACTATTAGTTTTTGTTTTTGAAATGCTAAACTCAAACAAGTCAACCAGTCCTCTTTAAACGTTGTTGGCCATAAATAAATAAGTATATAAAGCAAGTTTAAAAATGAGATAACAAATCTGTTTCAGAAAAAAACAATGGGACATAAAAATAAATACGCCGACTCCACCATTTTACTGCAGAGCAATATTTTGTAGAACATTTAGTAAACATATTAGCTCAATACATGAAAATACATTAGTCCAATATGCTACATCTTGGCTAAAGACACAAAATATAAAAATGAGTTCGAAGCATTTTTCGAAAGTACTGTAATAAGAAGGATTGCTATTGCTAATTTCTCCTCAAGACCCAGAATACGAAATTCTTATATCGATTTCAATACAATCTTTTGTTAATTGCTGAAATTCCGTTTGCTTTCAAGAATTAGTTTATGACGCTATCTTCCCTATAATTATTCCCACACTTGTCAACGCTGCCAGGTAGGTAACCCATAAGTTACAACCGCAATTGCCACATAATAATAGTACGTAAATAGTAAATATCGTGGGAACTAGTTGTGCAGATTGAATATACGGCTTTGCTCAGTAATAAGTAATTATTGCAGTGCCATAAACTTAACAATATAGTACTTTAAATGAAATCTTGTAAAAAAAATTACCGACCATCAATATCAATGTAAAAGTATATGATCATCTTTTCCACTGTTTTAGAACCAATAAAACTTTTGAGCTTATGATCATCTATACCTCATCAGCTTCTCTGGTTTCACCTGTGGGAATCGGGAGCATTTATTACATTTCTCTTGGGTGGCTTCACCTCCAGAAATGCACGTTCATCATTTCCTATTGTGAGCCTCAACAAAAGTAACAATGAGTGTCCTGATGATGATAAGGATAATGATGATGATCATCATCTCTCTTCCAGCTAGCTACTAAAATTATGGTCGTCACTTTTGTGACAATGCATGGTTAAGCGAATTGGACGAGGATACGACGAGATGCCGACAAGCTTTCCAGGTTCTCACGGAAGTTTTTACTGTGCTATTTTCTCAAGAACATGCATAGAGAAAAGGTAACCTTAATGATGATGGTGTTGTGACGATGACCACAATAAAAATGATGATTCATATAATATATCTTCATGGACAAGACAAGACAAACTGCATTATTTATCTGTTTATTTGTTTATTGTGCACTCATGTGGTAATAAAATCCAGGTGAAATTAAAGGAAAGAAAAGGACCCATTTTTTTCTTCTTGTGAATGACTTTTGAAAGCAAGCAGTGCACCCTTGCACCTTTAAACGGTTCCTTCTTCTTACAGACATAACGTATAGTAAATACGTAAGGTGCATTTTATCTCAAAAGTAGTTTGTTTACTTAAAGACTCATCTATTTTGACGACAACAATGCGTAATAATGGTTTAATGGTGACTTCATGCAGTGTCGCATCGTAAATACCACGCTTGACAAAAAGGGACCCATTTTTCTTTCGAACAGACCCAAATAACCTTCGCTGCTTGATGTTTGCATGCACCTTTGGCATGAAATGCGTCTACCGGGTACGTACCCTTGTAACTTTTACCTTTTCGTGCGTGGGACATTTTTGTCACCTGCTGATACAAATAATACACCTACACACCTCATTCTTCTTTGCAAGTTACACAAGAAGTGAGCAGGTAAAAGCACAGAGAGGAAGAAGATGACGTCTTTGACAATGAAATTCAATTTGTGTAAGGCTAATGGCATGCTTGTGTAATGTATTGGTTGTAAAATCAAAGAGATAATGTGATGCTGATGGTGCTGCGTACGGACTTGACAAAAAGAAGTCCCTAAGGTGTCTACACACAACACAGTATTGCTCAAAGTCATAGGCCAAAGTACGTAAAATGCAAGGCAACCTTATAAACAAATGTCCCTTCCTTTGCTGGCAAATGCAACAGTAACCACAATCTCACTGTGGGATACTTGTGTAAAAGCATTCAGATTTCCCCTAATAATGACTTGTGCTGTGTAAAAGTCATGTTGTGTAACTTATTGCCTATTATTACCGTCATTGCTGATCATTTTTTTGCTTATACGTTATCAGCACATTTTTTCATCTCTTTGTGTATGATCCTGTTTGTCGCTTTCTTGAGGTTTTAGACGTTGTGAGGTCCTTCAGCACAGTTCCAAGAAGATTCACCTTTAAAGATTAGTATTCTTGAGGTTTGTGGACTTTCGCTCTGCTCTGTCATCCTCATCATCGTACCTTGCACCACCTTATGCTTTTGTCTTCGCTTTTTGCTTTGCCCTCATATTCTTGATTTACACTTACGAATGAGTTTACATTATAAATTTTAAAGAATTCGGAAATTTTTTACAACAAAAAACATTTTTATTAAAACTATTGCACGAACACTTTATTAGTGAAAATATATATTAATAGTAATTAAATTATTTAACTAGTTTTCTATATATGAATTAACATGATAATGTATAGGAGTCCTTGTAATACAATATGGATGATTGGTAGTACTTTCCCTCTTATGAGAGCATAGGATGGATATGAAAATGTATCAATTGCTTCTGGAACAGGGAACCAATTTCTAGCAGATTCTAGCTCAGTCCTCTTATCAGCCAGCATAGTCATGACCCCGCCAGCCACTAACATGAGTATAGATGAAATTTCCATAAGAACAATGTAAATTGTCGTCTGTAAGGGTAGCCCGTTTGGTGTGATAATTATTGTAAGAACTGTGACAAATTAGAATTTCAAATGATATTTTAAGAGTAAAAGTTGTTGATCATATGTAAAGGTCAATATTTGTATAAAATTAAAAAAATTACGTACGAGCAGCTAATTTGCCGATGTATGCACCTCCAATGTGAAAGAATATTTCTCCCTTTCTCAAACCTACACTCCGCGCTCTATACCATCCTGAGAAGTAACTCATTCCGAATCCTATAATGCTAGCATACCCAATATATTTGTGAGCATCTGACATGAGACAAAGTTCCGTTTCACTTTGGAAACTGTGAATATTGCATAAATCATGGTTTCCTTTCCTTCCTCCTTTATTACTGGTGCGATGATTGGATACAAGGAAAAGACCAGCTCCAGCCGTAGCAATAAATATATAAGAGAACATCATGTGATACTGGAAAGAAAATATTACGAATTGTTTTGATATTACCTTGATTAATTTTAGTATTATTTGAATGGAAATTAAATGAATTAGATTTATTTTAACCCATATCCAATTCCCAATTCCAATATAGCTGCTTTTCTTATCGATGATTGTATCCTCTTTTAAATATCGACCAATGTAAGCGAGTATGTTGAAGGCTACAACCCACGAAAAGATAAGCAGTTGGCCATGGAATCGAAATATATATTTCTAAAGAAAAACGATTTTTTTTTCTCAAAATATGTTAATAAACTTTTTTTGTTTTCAAGTATTCCAGATAATTATTATTAAGAATGATTTTTCTTATTGACGAGCTGGAAGTTATTTTGTTAATTTTAACAAATAATAAATGTTTACTTTGCCCCATCTCCAAGTTATTTCGTCAATCTGTTCAGTTAACGTGGAATTATCCCAGTTAAATGTGTCCGTTCTGCCATCGTTTTGCTTTCCATAGGTCAGATTGACTACGCTGGCATCACAGTCCGAGGTTTGAAAATCTAAACACGCATCAATATCCGCTTGTATCGTGCATACAATGACTTCGCCCGTGATATTGACTCCAGGAATTAAGTTCCCACCAGTGCCATTTACAATCATGCAAGTTTCATTTAATTGGTCTTCTTCAAGAGACTCATGGGGTTTGAGACTACCGGCAGCCCACACAAGTTCAGTTGAAACTGACCAATTGGACTGTCCTACGTTCCAGCTACATTAAAAACTGATATTTAAAACAAAAAAGTTTGTTAACAAATATACAGTTGAAAATAGTAGTACAGTTTACTAACTCCCATTGCCCCGCGTCGTAGCAAAGTTGAGCATCATTAGGGTTGGGTGTAGGATTGCCATTATCTTTAGTTACAGTTTTAAACGAATCTCGGAAAGCCTTCCAATTGTTTAACGTGTCAGGCGCTTTGGTAAACTTAACTGGGCCAGGTGGACATGTATACCACATTTTTCCTTCCCTTTTTACAACGCAATGATCAAATTCTCCATTAACATGAATCTTGAGCTTTTGGTTGCCCTCTGAATATGGTTTAAAGTCATGCAGTTTCTCTTTGGTGTGACACGTTAAGAAATCCGGTTTCCAACCATAATAAAAGGGGTAATATGCTCCAGCTGGGTTGTCGTCCACTTTTAACTCAAATACAGGAGTCCAAAATGTTTCAAATCGTGGCACACGACCATCAAACGTTCGAACAGCAATGATTCTAAAAGCATTTCAGTAATTATTTTTCTTACATTTTTCTAAATGATTTGACTAGCGTTTTTAATACTTTCCATACTAAATTTCTTACAAGAACTGAGCATATGTATGATCAAAACAGGGATATTGTGTGTATCTAAAATGAAAATGGGCTTGTTTGAACTTCACTTTCTCTCTCACTTTCTCTCCTCCAATTGTCAGAACGTTTGGGTGCTAAAAACATCACAATGTAGTAGTAGTAGGAATGAGTACCAATATTATGTCCATATTTAAGTACACTTGATTTATACTGGCTTTAAATATTAAATATGTTGGCAGTTGGAATTTAACATACATTGAATGACACACCTCCTCGGTGTATGCACGGAATAATATTAGTCACATCTTTCAACATTGATGTCTTTGATGCACAGTCGCCGCAATCGAAATTGGCTAAAAACTCACCAAAGGGTACTCCCCAAGGAGAGCTGGAAGTAGGGAATTTTAAAGATTTTTGTTTGAAATAAATTAACGCTTATTTTGACAGAGTTCAATCAAGTTTTTAAGTCATTTTGATATTGCAGTGGTAATCAATTAATACCTGAGAGCCTGAATGTAGAGCCCTTCTAGATAAACATGGGATTCAATTGAAATGTGAAGCCAGTTCTTGAGAGTGGCTTCATATTTACTGTCTTGGTCTTTAACATGAACCGGGGTAATCTCAATCTAAAAAATTGGAAGAGTAGCTAATTACATGCATAGATTCTAGTAGTTATAAAATGGGATTTTGTCGTGTGTATGTAAATGTATAAAGGTTACATTTTTTAACATTCCTGTAGGGCTAGTCATCGTTCCATTGGGATATATATTTGATACCGGTACGTATTTATTCCTACTATGGTAGGTAAAAATGGGAACAAACAGTTGCAATCCCTTTTCAATAGGACTTGTGTTTGTTTCATCAACACAGAATGGGGCTTGCCGGGGCCGTTTCAAGTCATCTGGGTCTACTGCTTCTAAGATTTTAAACCATCCTCCAAGAAAAATTAGGCAAAATACTAAGGAAGGAGTACTAATACTCTGCCATGGCTTCTGCATGGTTCTGTAGAAAGTATTTTAATTTCACAATAGAGTAAAGAAGCTTCAATTCAACCAATCTTTCAATTCACAACAAGTGAAGAGTTTCGTATGAAAGTGACGATGGTATTCATTCACCACTTTTTTGGAGGAAAATGAATACAAAACATTTTTTCTTCGTAATGTACCCACGGGAAACAACGATAGTAACCTACCACAAACTATATAGCTGATAAGAAAGTTGGATGGGGTTGACGAAGTACCAACCAACCAACAAATTAAGATACGGAATGATATAGCAGAGTAGTATGATGACCAACAGTGTAAATAAGGGCGGGCTGTTTTTAATGCGTATTTCATATTATCATATACACAAAGTCTTGAGTTATTTAGTATTTCCATATTAATCCAATACGTCTCGTCCCAAATACATGTTTTCTTTCAATTCATACTAAAAACGAAAATAACTCATAAGCATCGACTAACTGGACATTGAAGAGAATCTAAATGCCAAAACCGAAAAGTGTGAGCTCTGTGTCTGTGTATATTTTTACCATTTACAAAAGCCATTATTGGCAATTGAAATTTCGAGTAACGTAGCTGTTTTCTTTTCCAAGCATCTTTGACACCATATCCGTGCATTTATCTACGTTTTGACATTTTCCTCAGCAGGGGACCAGAGAGTACACGTAACAAACAGGGAACGAGAGCGACCAGCTAGTTGAAAAGGGATGAACATGGTTTCGTGCCTTAAAAGTCTAGGATAATGGTTTTATGTTTTGGTGGAGTAGAACAGTAGAAGTTTCTGAGTAGTACTTAAAACTCAGGTAGATAACTCCTAGGTTGACGAGCTGCGGTTACAGAAGCATTATCACCAGCACCCTGACCATCCATTTCTTTGAATCCCTTCAACAACAACGTAAAATACGCTTTTTTCTTCAGTTTTGGTTTCCATACATGCTATTGATGGCCCTTGTTTTCACATCTTCTTGTGGGTTTCCTAACACATAAGGTTTATTATATGAATCTCTGTCCTTTTCTTTTTTATTGTATTACAGTGCTATGTTTTGATGTTTTTACAAAAATGCCTGTCACCATTATTCACGGCATAGGAGGAGGAGATTCCGTAAGAAAAGGTACTTTGAAAAGACATTCTTCTTTTCTTTTATTTCTTCACCAACAACAGCATTATTGTTAATGCATTCAGACCAAAAAGTCAAAACACCACTAATGTATATAATTATGCATGCATCTTCTTGTTGTGAAAATATAATATGTGCAGACAATGAGGCATAATACATACATATACGTGCATATGGGTTTTATGTGTATAGTTTACGGTTGTTTCACTTTGACTTTTCTGACTTTACTATTCGTTTAATTTTTATGTTATTGTGGGTTAAAGTTAGCCACCCAGGCACAACAGACTTTATTTTGCATTGAAAGTTACGTAACAAAATGCACTTTAAACAATATTTAAAGTTACCTTATGAAATGGTTTTATGTTCCTCATTTTTTAAGTTTGCCATTTAAAATATCATTATGAGTATAATTTAAAGCCAGAGTGAATCAGCATCCCTAGCTATTACGATTACGAACTTAAATAGCTCAACTGCTCAAGTCAAAGTCATTATCAGCTTTCCTAGTCGAAGAATAGACCACATCCATCCAACATCGTGTCGGTAGCTTTATCTAGCAAATTAAGTTTGAGATTGTCACGGTTGTCAAAAGGCTCTGTTCACAAATATCAATTTCTGCCAAAAACACGACCAGATTTGGTTAAAATGACAGCAAACATAAAATAAACCTTTTCGGCAGTATTATATAGTCGAAATCAAGTCAGTCAGGGTTAAGTTTAAACTGAGGGATAATATGTAATATGTCTACTAAATCCCTAGCAATCTATTTGGTCATCAAACTCAACTTAAGCATGCCCATGAACACACATGTCAAACGAGCCGTAAGTAATGAGGGAGACCAAACCAAACGAAACCACACAGACCAACCAAGTTGAACTAAGGGTTTCACAACAACTTGTATTGGAGATTTGGAGTGATGTGATGTGATGATCTGAAATGTCCGTGTGGCAGCAACATCAAAACAAGGACTTGGCAAGTACTATTATGATATGATGCTGTTGTTGATACACATTTTATCTTTCAACCCAACTTGACTGATTTTTCATGTAGGCGGAGTGACTCTTTGCTTTCATTGTTATTACCAAGTTTGTTGTCATTTCCTGTCAGTTCCCGTCATATTCTTCGTAATGATGTCATGCTCATGCTCTTGCTTTGCTGTGATACTATATATTTTTTTGCCTTGTTCATCGGTCCTCTTTCAACTTTGGTTAACGAGGGAGAGAGAGAGAGAGGTTAAAAAGGAACAAAAGAACCGGATGACTATTTTCTTCAAATTTCTTTGAACTTTTGCTCTGCCCTATTATGCTCCGTTTGAATTAGGCAACTTACTACGTTTGACGTTTGCAATTGCAAACAAGCCACAAAACTGAGATAGCTAGCCAGATATAGTTAATTGCCAAATTAGTTGATTTGTTGTCAAAATTGGGATACTTGTATTATATTGTGTGCATTGTCGATTTTTTTTGCATATTTGATTGCAATCATATATTCAAATAGTTGCCAAAATAATTACATGGTAAATTGTATAAAATGAGTAAATTTCAGTCAAATAAAAGTCAATACCGGCAACTGTAATGATGAAATATGAATGATGAAAGGAATGCGATGTTGTAAAGGATAGATACTCAACCTAACAATCTTTCTCCCTTTGCTCGAAATGTTAGTAATTCCTTTTTATTGAGCCAATTTGGAAAAGAAGGTTTTCGCTGGGGAGGGAAGAAACAAGAAAAATTGTAGGCTGACAGAGAACGATTTTTTGGTTGAAAAGTAAGTAATGAAGGGCTGAATATTAGAACATAACAATCATGATTTTCATGTACGTATGTATACACAGACATCCCAAAAAGTATAAAAAAAATCAGCTTTTTGATTGTCAAAAGTACATCAGCTAATTAAGAGCCTAAAACAATCTAGCCAAGAAATCTGCCTCCGTCTGTATATAAAAATTAGTAGCATAAATATACCAATGTGGAGTATAATATGAAATCATTATTTTCAAATTTATAAGACTATTTCAAACTATAAGAATACACAATCATTCTTTACCTAAGTAATGAACGGAGCATATAGTTTCATACTTATATATGGAATTTTGTTGCAGCTCCATTCTCATATAAGATTGTTGCTATTGCTGCTGCTGCTGCAGTGTGTGTTTTTGTATACCGAAGAATTTCATCTAATTAAGCTAAACTCAACCGGTAGTGGTGGTGGCTGTAGTTAGTCATTCGAAAGAAGTAGTACTCCCCTACTAGCCGACGTTGTTATTACAAAGAAGATTTCCGTCCAATCACTCACTTGGCTTTTGTACGAAAGTAATATTTTAGAGCATTTTCAGACTAATTTGGTAGTTTAGTTATATTTCGTTGATGGCATGTCATATAAGAAAAATCTTTCTTGTTGTATGGATACCTTCTGGCTCTCTTTTTGTGTACATTATCGTCTCTTGATCAGCCAAATGCCGAAAATTCGTGTAAGTAGTTAGGAAAGTTTTAGTTTTGAGATGAATGGCAATGCCATGTTAAAATGAGGCAATGCTCACAAGCTCACCTCTCTCCTCTTTTTTGCCTGATTAGGGAGAAGCTGCTTTTGTTTGCTTGTTCCTTTTTGGCACCCGTCCTCCGGTAATTTTCCTGTAAAAATTGCTCTGTTCTACTAAAACGTAGGAGAAAATCAAGTAAAATTATGAAATGATGATGGTGCGGTGTTCAAAGCGGAAATTCACCTCACCTTAATTTCATTGAGCAATACAAACAGAAGCGTAGCATAGCAAGGTAATAAAGGGAAGGGAAAGAGAGCCCAATCAAGTAATAATGTCCATGATGCAAAATTACACAAAAAAGGCTACTTTATGGAAGGGATCGTTATGTCGTGTCTAGATGAGCATCGAGTATGACTATATGATAGACAGTTACATCCGGTAAGATTCGTTTAAGAAAATGACTTTCTGCACTTGAGCATCACTAGTCGACCATCAAAGGAAACAGTCTTTCTTTGTGTAGGAGCAACAATACAAACAGCTTAAAAGCTTCTACAGACAACAACATGTGTGCTTGTCAAATTAGTCAAAATTTCATGGGCCCTACTGATCATGGTATTGACGACGGAAACTTCCAAAAGTGCTATTACAAACCAAGCCGACCCATTCCAACAGTCTCTATTTTACTTATCAAACGCAGACTAAGAATAAAATTATGATATAGTTATTTCGTTTGCGTCAATAGGATTTGAGTCTTCGGTATGCTCCTATGCAAAATTAAAAACATTCTCAAATCCCAAATAGTTGTAAACTACAGAATTTTGGTTCACAATCAACATTAGGATATGAAACGTGGATGCACTACTCCATAAGGACTATGATCATTAGCAACAAAGACACATTCACATTTCAATGAAGCTTGATGAATTGCAAGTTTGATTACACCTATCCTCATACTATAAGGGCAACGTCCCAGTAACGGATGAGTGTGTGTGTGTGTCATCTACGTTGTACATGTGTTACATTACAAACGAAAAAGAAAACATCATTGTACTTGATGGTGATATTACAAGCAATTTAGACAACTCATTGACTGCTAATTCTATTTAATTTTTTGCTACTATCATATTCTCATCACATCTCCACTCCACACTTCACAATTGTGCATTGCATTCCTTAACGTCCTAATAAAAGCTTGTCGTGTTGTGTTGTGCAGTACCGTATTCATATTCTCATTCCATTAAAATAGCACCAGCACCACACAAAAGAACAGAGTGAATTGAAGTGATGATGGTGATGGGGCAATTATCCGACATGATGATAACTCTCTGTTGCTGATGAAGCTCCTAAGAATTCATTTATTGAGCTAAAGCATGCATACATGTATGTATATATGTATGTCTGGCGGTTACTCTAATATTATGTGTGCCTACTTCTGCTCGCTTCCTTCAATTTCTGTAATTCATTTTTCAAAATTGGAATGCAAGCCCTTATTTCATTTTTCTCTTCAACTATTAAGTACTATAACGAACTAATTATAATACATAGGGTAAGAGTAAGAAAATTAGCCGCTTTTGCTTTGAGATGCAGCAACAACTACCAAATTATGAGTAAATGCGGACATTTGCTTACAATTTATACTTAATGTGTACATAAATGTTAACCTAAGATGAAACAATTACTTAAGAATTTCGTTTTCTCCACAATTACCTCTCTTTCTTCGTTGTTCTTTTGTGACTATTTAAATAATGTATTTACTTATAAATATTATAGTTTACAGTAGATTTTATATGGTATTGTAGTTTCTATATATTATTTTTATGCTGCAGTCAGCGATGCAGTCCCTCTCATTAAGGGCAGGGATGCGACGCCAAGTAATTAGCAATGGGACCAGTCTTTGCATGCATCCATCAATTATCGTGCTTTCGTCCATGTTTGATTTGTGTGAAATGAATACAAGTCATTAGGACTCAAGGAATTCTCCAATGGAATCAAGCAAACTTCTACGCGTACTTGATAATTAATGCTACCCGCTGCACTACAAAAAGGCTAAAAAAGAAACTGCTTGAGGAATATTATTGTGCATTACAAGTCGCAGTCTGTGGTTGCAATATTTCATAAATGGATCAATAATCATAACCAGTAATTATCATTACCAGCACTGTTGATGTTGATGTCTTGAAGGGAGTTCATCTCAATTAAAAATTCAAAAGAGTCCATCAGCATGGCTGCAAGATTATAACTATGCATATCTAATTAGTACATTTTTTTTAAAAATATGACTACGACTGCAACAAATAAATTCTCAGTACACAAGAAGCTTCTTATAGTTTGCTAGCTAATCAGCCAGTCTTGTTTTTGCATTTTTTTTAGTTTGTAGCTTAAAGTTGTTCTCTCCTCTCCAACCTTCCAAATGAGAAAGAAAGGGATGTACAATCTAATTGGCCATGGTAAATATAGTTAGCCACAATGTAGTCATGTTTCAACTATATTTTTATAGACTTCCTTTTTTGCTCTCAGCAAATCAACAAACATGAATAATATGTGAAGAGCAAACAACAATTTAAATAGATGTTAATTATTTGCACATCCCCATCTTTCATTTTATTTATTCAAGCAAACTCCTCTGGCTGACCTAATTGCAATCTGCTAATCGTAAGTAAGTTTGAAATGTAAAAAAAATGTGAATGTATATTATACATCATAGTACATGCCTTCATTAGCTCATTTCATTACCAACGACAAGCTTACATTGGATTGGTCATTCCGAAACAGAGACTGTACAATTCCAGTTTTGAAAAAAATATGTGAAACATAATATTCAACTTTATTTAATCAAGGGGCAGTGCAAAAAGCATATTAAATTGAGTATGCCAAGTGGGAGTCATCAAATACAGAAGCTGATAGGATGGAGATAGCAATCATCATCATTATCATGGTGAAGATTATAATTATCATCATCTTCATTATCAAATATTGATGATTATCATAACATAATCATCATTAGCGAACTACAGAAAGAGTAAAAGTATGGCGTGTTCATGTATGAATGTGTGTGTGTGCGAAAGGGTGTAAAAATGCAGGATCCATGCATGGTTACTTGTTTTTGCAGACGTTAGGCAGGCATCATGCAATGGTGGTAGGAGGTAATCAACGCTTGATTCTTGTAGTTGTATTGTATATGTATAACTATATGAATGCAATAATGTATATTATAATCTGCATCCCTTCTCATTAAGTTATAGAAAAGTCTAAATAGAGAGATGGGATTAGTAGCCCAGCGTCCTAATCATAATCATATGGTGGTAATATGTGAGCTCTACGATGTAATTATAAAAGCAAGAAGGAAATTTTCAGAGTGCCTTGGGCACTTTGTCCAAATTATGAAGTTCATTACATTTCATGCAAACTTGCTTTTTTGATGAGTTTTCTGCTACCATAATACCAACACCACCTAAAAAGTACTAGCATCGCTCAACCACTCTTCCATTTCCATCGCATTGCTAAAAGAGTGCTCAAATTAGTTTACTATGGGAAAAGGGCTCTCAAGCAAAAGCTACTGGTGAAAATTCTTGAGTAAATATGAGGACACAAAAATGGCAAAATACGTATGGTGGCATGCGCATCTGTAAAGGTATGTCATGTCATATTTCGTGATGATCGTTTTACTGATTAAGGGGTTTCTTTGGATTAACCACCTGATGGGATGATGAGAGCAATGATAGAGACAAAATGCGTGTGATATAGTCATGTACTATAAGAAATGGTGCCATGTTAGTTAATCCCACTAATGGTGAACGCTGCACAGGAACCGTGAAAATTCAGCTTCTCACGCGATTCTACAAAAAAAATGGCAAAATGATGTTCGTGCATGATGGATTTTGCAGATTGCCTGTTATGTTGATAATTATATGATATGTATGTTTTTGAACCAATGTGTCAAAAAGAAGGTTAGTTTTCAGGAAACTTGTGTCTGTTTGTTTATTGCATGATGTAGTGAAAACAAATGACAGGAAATATCCTTCACCGTTTTTGTAATTTTTGTCTGCGTAAAGATAAAAGCATGCTGTATGATGATAACTTGAGTTCCTTCAATACCTAACCAGGTATATTTATGTCGTGTAAATATTATGTGAAACAAATTTTTCATCCTCACCAGACTAGAGACGGCGATTAGCAAAATAAGTTCTTTTCCTGGCGACATTTCTTGTACCTTGAAAATTTTAGGTCACATCATTCGCAAATACTCCACCCACTGTATAACATTGAACTAAAAGCAAAAACATTGTACCGAACTGTTTAGAATTCATAACGGTATAAATGTTTCCACCAATAGGTTAATGATATTACCATTAGCTAAACCACTAATATATATAATGTATTATCACATTTTTAGCGATTTCTACCATTAATATCTGTGTGTACATATGTATCAGTATCGGAAACGTGCAAAACGCTACAATAATGCTACATGGATCAATTCCAGTATAAAATATATTACAATCCTAGAATATACGCAACGCAGATTTGTATTTTAAATCGAGACTATATATCCTTCAACCATTTAACCTAATCTGTATGAATACGTACAGACTTATAATATTATGCTTCCTTCATGCCTTTGAATCATTTTCCAGGACAATATCAATAATAGTAAATTCCAATATCAAATTTAAATATAGAATTCAAAGATTTACTGCCAACAATATGTTTTACTTGCTACAAGAAAACGTGATCAGGATTAATTAACTTTCGGTTGAACTCGAAGTTATCACAACATATCTAACAATTGTCATAAATATGAATCTAGTCGATTCAAAGCTTTTCTAGACTTGCATGGAATGTTGCTAACGTAGTGCCAGTGCAATATTTCCAGCTTTAGATAAATGTAAAGGTTAATTATGGGATACGATTTACGAATGAATTAAAGACCCTCTTACAGTCTCTAGCGGCAGTACTGAGAATTTTTATGGTAAATCTGAAAACTCAGTGCTAGTAACAAAGTGAAGCAACAAAGCCCCCATGGCAAGCTATTCTCCCAAAACCCACAACAAAAATTCAACTAAGAACCTATCACCCTCACTAGAGTTAGACACATACATACGTTCACACACCGATAATGTACTTGCACACTGACATAATATATCAATTTTAGTCTCATAGTTCATGCGTTTCTAGCGGATCCGTAAACTAATACACTGCTAGTAAGCAGGCCAGAGACGTAGCCGAAGAAGGCGTTGAGTGATCACCTCCAAACCCCCTCCTCCAATGTCCACCAAACCTCCTCCACCACCTCTCCCTCTTAACCCACCTCTGCGATCCTCTTCCAACGTAGTAAACACATAATACCATTCCGGATTCTGGCTTTATGCACAAGCTCATGATTCCGGATGTATGCACAAGCTCATGCACACGGATGCTATGCAAAAGCCAAATCGATGAGTTTCTGAACGCCTATAACTTTCGAACCGTGTGACCGATTTGGCTGAAAAATATTCCCAGAGGTCCTCTTGAGTAGTAATACCTGTGTACCAAATGTAAGCAAAATTGGCCAATGTATGTGACCAGGAGAGTGCGCACAGACAGACAGACAGACGGACAGACAGACAGTTTGAGTAAAACCATTACTTCGCTGAACGCTCTCGCTTCAGCTACGTAATAAACCTGGTAACACAGGAGTGTAACGAACTAGCAATTTAGGGCTTATAAAAGTAAACTGATGACATTTGACACGTAAGATAACATCCAAGATAATCGCTCATATCATGATTGCTGGTCTTCTTTAATATTGATTCCGTATTGGAAATGCATAGCAAGAGATTCCCTACTTGAAGTGCATACGGTATATACCTGATCTGAAGCTTGAAAACGGAAACGTTATCATGACTTTTAACCCTAAAGAGGACATCGGAGATTCTCCAATGCTAAATCCCATGCTAAATTCTCCAATGCTTAATCCCATGTTAAATTTCCTAATGCTAAATCCCATGTTAAATTCTCCAATGCTAAATCCCATGCTAAATTTCCTAATGCTAAATCCCACGTTAAATTCTCCAATGCTAAATCCCATGTTAAATTCTCCAATGCTAAATCCCATGTTAAATAACCCAATGCTAAATCCGCCTCGTTGGAGACGGAATCAAATTATTCCATCTCGTTGGAGACAGATTTATTACGTAGCTGAATCCCATTGTGCATAGTTAACTTTACTAAGTAAGTTTGTCCGTCTTTCGGATCAACCCTGTCAACATACGTTAACCAATTTCCTCCAAATTTGGCACAAAGGTAGTACACCTCCAGAGCTTGCTTGGTATTGCTTTTCAACCAAGGTGAGTCACAATGCCAAATGCAATACCGCTTACAAAAAAAACCAAATAAACCAATGTTTTCCCTAAAAAAATTGGGGACAAATATAATGCATCATATGTAAATGCGATATCAGCACCATACGTATATGTGAAATAAGCCACATATGAATATTGTACCTTTTATGGCAAAAATGTAACATTTAAATAGAAATCTTCCAACCATTTATAGGATATCGTCACATACATAATTTTTAAAGATTGTGCTTAACAATTTTAATGTTAAAAGTTTTAAATAGTTACAAAACCAAACAAGTATTTGAACAAACTATAAGTATATTTGAGTATCGTCACATGAGATGAGAGAACAATATGGTTTCATAAATATTCTCTCCAATCTCCAGGCACAGAGATTTTCTCCAGTTACTACAGATCATTTCAACTTTTCACAATATGCATATAACTTTGAATGTTCTGGTATACTTTTCAATATCTACTATTTAATGTGGTTTTTTGTTACAGTTGTTGCTGGTGTTTAGTAGTATATGAGCTACCCTCAGACCAACCTGATCATTTATTTTAATATTAAGTTATAAAATATTAAAAATCTTGTGCTTGACATTCATATTTCCTCGTAAGTAGTACTACTGTGGCATGGAACTCCTCTGTATACCTACGGACGTTAGTTAGTTAAATCAAATACATGTCAGATAAACGTTCTTTCTTGATAGCTGCTGAGAAAGATTGCAAATGTCGATTGTCTCTTAAATTTCATACATCAATAAATTGAATTGAATTAATAAGAGCCCTACATTAGCTTCTGTGACTTAGTTGGTTTGGTAGCATTGAATTGCATAGGAGAAGTTGTTCATTTAGTATTTAGTAAGTTGATCGTCAATCGTGCATGCATCCTTCATTCATTAAATGGTGAATAAAATAATTAATTGTTTATAATTTTAATATGATACTTAACCAGTTGTGACAAACAATACCGTAACGGTTGGAATTTTTAAGTTAGAATTATACTCGAAAGAGATTGGAAACTATAACAATGTTACCTTGATAAGGCTCAAAATGCAGAGTTAAATGAACATACAGCATACAATGCATACACGATTTCGTCAATATAATAACATTAACGAAACGTGAAATACATACGAAAAGTCATAAATATAGAGTTGCATGCGTGCTTTCCCATGGTTTTGTTTAATGGGTAAAAGTACAATTACGTAGGCATTAATACTCTTAGCATCTTGTAAAAACTTTATCTTATATAGGATCAAATACGAAATAGACGGACAGCCACGTAGCTGCAGTTTGTGGTATTCACCATACAACCTAGCAAGTAGCCTAAATATATCTTCTAGTACGCATAATTATGTGTTAAATCAATTACCATAAAAAAGTACATCTAATAAATCATCTAATAAAAGGTTGCCGTTTTCATTTGTTTATGTGGTACCTATCTAATAAAAGGTACAGAAATACTATGTGCTGGTATCTCATTTTCATATGGTGTACGGAGGTAGTTTTTAAGTACACGTTTAAATGGATGTCAAAAAATTGGAATGAATTTTGATCTGCAATACGATACGATATAATTATGATTGATTGACTTCTGATTGTTTTTAGCTTACTAATTTACTCTAATCAAGTTCGATAGCCTTATGAAAATAATAATCAGTTAGTCTCATCGGTATTTGATGTTAAACGTAGCAAAAATATGATGCGAAAAACTTTGTCTGAAGTTATATAAATTTATTTCGTTAACAATATATTAATATATACATCATCACATTTTCCTTAATTCATTACAAGAAACCATATAATATAGTGTTCTGACTAAGCAATTAATAAATGAACACAGTCGCTGACTACACTACATTTCATTATGTAGACTAGACTGGAATATGATTTGCTGTTATATAAATGAAGGTCAAGCTATAACTATAGTATAATCAACTAATAACGAATACAGAGCAAAAATAACATCGAACTCAAGTATAATTTGAAAACAAAGTTCCTAATCCTAATCATAGGTAAGTCATCAATCAAGGACCTCCATTAACGACTAAATTAATTCATTCCTTTTGAAAACGATCAAGTACATGAATACCTAATGCAGTACACAACATGCTGATTATAATTTATAATTTATAAAAATCAGATTACTAAATTCATTCACAGGGGGATCAAAACAAATAATTTTATAAATGAGAGAGCATTCAAAGAGATCAACTTGGCCAACAATAAGTCCGCCGTCATACTATCAATAATCTCCATGAAGGTCTACAAGAGGTTTTGGCAAGTTCACTCCATCCTGGCGATTTTTAGCCTTATATGAGATATAAATACAAGCTACTCCTCCGAGCACAGTAGCAATGAGTGCAATTACTACGCACACGTAGAAATCGGTATTGAACCAATTAACTGTTAATCAAACAAACAAAACCAAGAGGTTACTTCCTGTTCTTACTTTAAAGCACTCCTTCAGAACACAAAATTATTGAATAGATTAACCAGCTAATTTGAGAAACTATAAATTACCTTCACGAGCACCACTTTCCTGACCGTCCGTCTTATTGGCTGGAGATGCCCCATCTACCACACTTTCAGTCTTGTTAACACCCTTATCTATTTGCAAAGAGGATAACATACAGCATACAACGTTTTAACTATTTGATTGACATTTGATTTTTTCATAATATACTTTCGATCAGTTTACTCACCACCGGTGGCGGATGAATACATTATGACTAAGCCGAATAACGCTCCAATCACAAAGCTTTGTAAGTTCTTCATCTTGTTGAATCCTATGGCGTCAAACCGGATGTCTTGGGCAGGTTGAGAAAGAGATCGATTTTTGTAATCGCTGATCATAAAGCCGCTGTCGTCGTTTGAAGCGTTTAGATTTAAAGGGGCTGACTAGATTGACTAGATTTCCGTTTTCCGTGTTCACCTTTCACTGCGCATCTTTTTTCCTTGGTTGCTTATTTGGAATCTGGAACGAAAATCAAATCAAGAATTCACAATTAAATACACACACATTGCACGTTGATCGTCGTTATTAGTTTGGTTGATTACTAAAATCACCGCATTTCGAATGTCGAAACGTCAAAATTACAAATTCTAAATTAAAAATAAAAAGTAAAACACGAACTTTGAGTGATAAGTAATTTGCAAAGAAAAATGTACAACAAATGCACTAGATTTAGGATTTAGCTTCAAAAAAATTCACGAGTCGATCAACGATTGAAAATCAACAGCCAATATCAATCTTACAATTTATTTACAGTCTAACAAGTAAGGTAGTTAAGGTGCACGGACGTTCAGAATCAAGAATGAGGAGGGAATTGTATCAGAAAGCAAGGCTAAAATAAAAAACGGCTAAATCAGTTCCGTCCGAAGACGTGTAAAACATACACGAAGACTAGATTCTAACAAATGCTTCACAGCGACATAAAATTTAAATAGGACATCCGCTCCGATTTAAATAAATTTGCATTGGAATAAAGGTAAGGCTCTTCTACACTCACAATTAATGTTTACAATTCGTTTGTCTGGTCTGGTCCGTTTCTTCCATTTCCAGTCATCCATGTTATCATCATTCCTTTGCAACAATCATGCATTTACGACGTACACGAGATGAGTGTGTACTTTTCATTTGCATATCTTTGTCCTAATAATCTCATCTCGGCTGCTAATGTTGCTAACTGTCCCGCATTTGAATCTAAAAAAGGGAAATTAACATTTAATTTCATTGCAATAAGAAACTTGCTGGTTTGGATATTCCAGCGATCCAGGATCCAGCCCCCCGTCGTCTTTTCTCATTTTTGGTGTAAGGGCATGATATGCATAATGTGCTACTTATCAAGCAAGAAAGGTCCAAAAACAAATTCCATTCTGTCTGTATTGTATGAGTAAGTAAAAAAAGTAAAGTGGGTGGGCTAACAAAATATGGATGGTATGGTATTTTAATATTTTTACCTTTTAGAAATTTTGATGCCAGTGATATAGCTCTGTAGCTGGGAAAAAGGCACTGGATTGAGGTTTTGGCCCAGACTATTTTCATTTACGGATGTCGTAAAAAACAACGTTGGATGAAAATACCTTGATTCACAAAACCAGGTACGTATAATTGTTTCTTGTATTTATTCACATCAAGCACCAAATGACAATGAGCACAAAAACTTCAGTATCAATTAGTTTGTCACTTTCTCTCTTAGTTTACACCTTTATCGACAGTCGATAATGTTAAGACTTTTTGTATGCACAGTAGTAATCGCCAATTTAAAATGGCATGCACATGGGTTAGTTTAATTCAAAGACGCCCTTTTCTCCAGTCATGAACTTGGCAGTGGATTAGATTAGATGGAAATAGAAATTGAGGAGATTAGATGGAAATCCCAGGATTTAGGAACTTTGTCCATCGAATTTTCATTTTATTTAGTTCCTAGTTCCTGGTGATGTATGTTCATATGGTTAATTGTACTCTGTTTAATACAGGTTGTACTACCCGCAACGTTTTCACCAAAAGAGTCAGATGTTAGGTTTAGGTAGGTTAGGAGACGACGAAAGGGAAAGTTCACTCGGGAGAGGTTTATCGCGAAATCGATATTGTTTCACTTCGCATGCCTCCAGGTTGAGTCTTCTTACGTCGTGTAATCCGAAGCTGCAATATGCATACTTACTTAATACATGGTATGCTTTGCTTACACTCACAATTACCACTCAGGTGGAAATGTGGTGACACTATGAAAGTGATGATAAATTGCTTACTAGTTCATTAAATTCATCCATAATCTATGGGTAACAAGATGCTAGACTGTTTATAAATGACAAATGACAATGGCAAAATAAATCAATAATGTCAGCAGACAGCAGTCATGAATATTTATATTGCATCTCTATATTTATCCTAGCCCATTACATTTATTTCCACAATTCAGCCAATTTTTTTTCCAAACAATATATGTATATAATTGATAATAGTAACTTAAATGGAGTATGCTTAGCAGTATGAGTACAAATGATCACTTTTTTGCTTACATAAGAGCTGTGTTCACTAACAGTACCATAAGCACACATTGTTTTGTTTAGCGCTTTTCACTTTTGTTATAACCAGCAGCATATTATTTTGTTTCGTACTATAGCTAAGCTTAATTGGATTGGAATAGCTTGTATCTTCTGACATTAGTTGTGCTTAAAAGGGAATAATTCACTAATCATTTCAAGATTCAGTCACAATTACAGACAAACCGACACCTGTATATAAAAATTAAATACAAAATGGAATAAGTATTATTCGTACTCAATCAGCATGCAGACAGGTAGGAAGCCTTTAGTTTAGTTTATTTGTGTCTAAAATTGAAATATCAAGCATACCGTGTTGCATTTATTATTGTTCCTGCTCAGTATTTTATGTTTATAATATTATTTAATTAACCTAATCATCTATGATTATGTATGTACAGTTGTAACTTAATTACATTCGTTTATCATCTTAGTTTGGAAACATAATGTTACAAACGAAAACCAAGCCTTTACGTAAATCTAGTATCTGGTAGTACCTTAATTTTAATTACCCCATGGACTCAACATACATCTTCAATACTTTACTAACTATGTCAATTGTGTAAAGAAAGATTTCTATCATATAATTGATCATTACTGAAACTCTAAATGCTTCTACTATGCCCAAGGCGTAAATTAGGTAACATTCTACTAACTTCAAAGACTAACTCAACTAATTGTAACGTTTAATTCATTAGCATTAATTAATCTGCATTTTATGTACAATGAACTCACTATATAGTCTGGTTGCATTTTTCATCTGCAACTTTGAAGTAGATACTAGTTAGAATTAAAGCTAACTTATTCATTAATAACGCGTCAATTAAGTCACAACCGCAAGATACGTACATCAAATCAAGTTTGCTTACTAAATTTATTAGCTAAAATGACAACCGGATAATCCATACATACCTTGTAATGCAATGCATAATACTTGAAGATTGAATCAATTGAATTCACTCGCTCAGTTGTAATGATAAGGGATTTGTATGGAGTATATTTTAAGTAGTTTAGGGGGGGGGGTCCTGGGCTTCATTAAGGTAAAATCTGGGCTTCAAGTAGAAAAGGGGAAGGGTTGAAGGAAAACATACAATTACGAGATAATATAAACACCTGATATACCTGGCCTTGACTTGACATGAGCAAATCAACACACACGACGTAACTTTAATTGACGTAGATATATTATTCAACTGACAAAGTGACAACTGACGTACTAATACAATAACTATATCCGGTTACTGACACAATGGATAACTGCTAACGAACAATTGACAATCCAAAAAAAAAGATCACTATCGACTTTGACAATCAAGCATCACCAAAAAGTGAAAAAGATAAAGATGATGATGAGAAACGTGGGGATATAGGTTGAGTGAGGAAATAGAGAAGAGAGGGAGCGGGAAGGGGTAATAGGAGAATGTGGGTTACACATTGCAGCCCTCTCCTTTGGGGAGACGAAGCGAAGGGGACAGAAGCTGAGTCAAAAAAAGAGAAGGGAAGGAACTGGGGGGAGAAAAGTTTAATTTCCATACAGGGTGGGGCAGTTAGCAACAAGATGGTCGGGGGAATGGCAGTAAAAACATATTCTTCTGCCCTGTATGGAAAAGAGGGCGGATTTGGGTACAAGAGTGGGGCAACTACGGGTGATATGGGAAGTAGCAAAGCAGATACGGCAAGGGGTAGGAATTATTTGAGGTAAAGAAGGGATTTGTATGGAGTTGAGGGAAATGACGGGACCAGAGGAAGTTGGGTTGAAGACCCGCTCTCGAGCCTCTGCCCATTTTTGTTCCTCCGCGGGAGTGAATGGGAGGGACATTAGGTCATGAAAATTAAGAAGGGTAGGGGCAGGAGTGGAAGATTGAAGGTTTGCGGAATGTGGGGGTGGAAGAAGAGGGGGGATAGCAGTGGTAGAAGAGGCCGAAACAGTAGGGGGTATTGACATAAGAGGGACGATTGGCATTAGTGGGGGAAATTGTATGAGTGGTGGGACTGGTGTTTGAGTTGGAATTGGAGTTTGAAGGCGGGGAGGAGAGGGGGGGTTACGAAGAACACGGGCATATGTAGAAGGAGTGGGGGTTGGATGAAAGTATTTGTCAATGGGATCAATATAAACCCGACGGACAGGTTCTTCTGGAATGGGGAGAACTCTCGGGCGGGGTGGTGGAGGAATAGTAATTGGTGGGGATGGGTCAGTAGACGAATTACGGGGTACTTTGGAAGGAGAAGACGAATGAGGGGGACTTTTTCGCTTTCGTTTTGCTGGTAGTACTGGGCGTTGAATTTTCTTGGGGGCAGTAAACTGGAAACTGGGCGCCGGGGTGGTGGTCCAATCCATGGCAAGTGGGGGAGATGCAGGAGGTGATGGGAAGGAGAGCTGGAACTTTAGAGCTTTGGTAACATCAATGGCTCTTGGAGTGGCCGCCTCAACTGTGACGGGAGCGGTCTCTTCAGCCATCGGAACTGCGACGGGAGAGGCGGGAGGTGTGTCACCCAGAAGCAGATTCTCCATCTCAGCCGAAACTTCTTCTCCTGTCGACTCCATCTGAAAGGAAACATTAGAGCTTAGGGAATTAGAAACTGGACTTGCAGGAGTGGGGATTTGTGGGACATAATTTCTTAGTAAACGGCCATTAGCAGCGAAAGATTTGTTTTGTTGTCGGCGATGGGGACGAAGATCTTGTATTTCGTATGTAATGGGACCTAGTTTGCGAATTATTTTATAAGGGCCCCGCCATTTGGGCTCAAATTTTTGGACTTTGCCAGGGGTAGACTCCAGTCTAGCATGTAAGACCAGATCACCAGGAGAAAATGTTTCATGGGGGTGTGTATCATTAAATTTCTGGGATTGGAGAGTTTGGAACATAACAGTGTTATCATGGGCATCTGAATTTGCTAGGTCAGCAAGTTTAGAGCGGGTTATGGGACAATCGGGAATCTGTTTGAAAAGTGTAGTAGGGAAGGTGTTGTCGCAAGATAGGCGAGCTTCGCGACCGTGAACTAGAAAAAATGGGCTATGTTTGGTAACCGAATGGAGGGACGTATTGTGGGCAAAGACGGCTGGGTGTAACTGGGTTTCCCAATCGCCGGGGTGGTCGTGGAGGAGTTTTGCGATAGTGCGCTTGATGGTGTCATTGTTTTTCTCGCACAAACCATTTACATTAGGGGAGTAGGGGGATGTGAACATAAGTTGGATGTTAAGGGATTGACAAAAACTTTTAAATTCACTGGACTCAAATTGGGATCCCTGGTCTGCTAAAATCTTGGACGGGGTACCATGCCTGTAGACTATGTGGGTAAGGATTGCGTTAATCGAATTCGCTGCGGTCGCACGAGACATAGGGATGGCTTCTACATAACGGGTTAAATGGTCGGATATGGTAAGCACATAGCATTTAGAATTTTTACTACGGGGGAAGGGTCCAATAAAGTCGATCGCTATGCGTTCGAAGGGGTGTTCAGGAGGGGGTATTGGACAAAGAGGGCCAGAGGGAGGTGTATTCTTTCTATAAAACAATTGGCAGGTCGGGCAGGAGTGTAAAAATTGTTTAAGGGTTTGGGACATTGAGGGCCAATAGAATCGGGATTGTAAGCGGTTCCAAGATTTGTAGTATCCCAGATGGCCGGCTTGGGGATCAGAATGTATGGACTCGAGGGCTTTAGTCCGGAGGGACATGGGGATATAAACTGTCAAAAGGGGGAGTGATAATTCTGGATTTACTTTATATAAAATTTCTTCGTAAAGGGCAAATTTTTTGGAAAGGTCATCGGAAGCCGGGGTTGAAGTCTCGAGAAGTTGTTTGATAATATGGGCAGTTTGGGGGTCTTTCCGTTGTTCTGAGATGATTTGTGGGAATTCGGATTGAATGGTATGGGCTATCAGGGCGTAGAGTTGGTTATCAGTTAGAGTGGGATTTTCATCGGGGACTGGATTTCTCGAGAGGGCGTCAGCGTGTCTATGGGATTTACCACTAGTATAAATAATGTTGAAGTCATAGGGTTGGAGGGATAGGGACCAACGTGCTAAGCGGCCATTGGGGTTTTTCAAATTGAGGAGATGACATAAGGAGCAATGGTCTGTGACAACGGTAAAGGGTCTTCCATATAGATAGGGGCGGAATTTTTCTATGGAGTAAACGACTGCTAAACATTCCAACTCAGTGACGGTATAATTTTGTTCCGCGTTGTTGATAACACGCGAAGCATAGGCAACTGGACGACGGGAGTTATCGTTGGGATCTACTTGCATTAACACCGCTCCCAGCCCAATCGTGCTTGCGTCTGTGTGGATTTCAGTTGGTTGGGTAGGGTCAAAGTGGGCTAAAAGGGGTGGGGAGGTCAGTAAATGTTTAATTGCTTGAAACGAAGATTCTTGCGGGGTGTCCCATGAAAAGGGGGTATCTTTTCTTGTGAGCTGGTTAAGGGGTTCGGCGATTCTTGCAAAGTTCGGAATAAAGCGTCGATAAAAGGAGCAAAGGGAAATGAAAGATCTAACATCTTTCACTTTACGTGGGGTTGGGAAGTCTTGGACTGCACGTACTTTTTCTGGGTTAACTTCAATACCTTCAGAACTAATAATGTGGCCTAAGAATTTTAATTTTGGTTCTGCGAAGTGGCACTTGCTGGGTTTCAGAGTGAGCTGGGCATCAATGAGGGCTTGGAGGACGGAAGAAAGGGTGTTGTTGTGTTCTTGGAAAGTCCTTCCAAACACCAAGATGTCGTCAAGATAAACCAGGACCATGGACCACTTAAGATGGGAAAGGACGTTATCCATTAATCGTTGGAATGTAGCAGGGGCGTTACACAGGCCAAAGGGGAGTCTGTTGAATTCAAAACAACCGTCCGGGGTAACGAAAGCGGTTTTTTCTTGGGAGGTTTTGGCCATGGGGACTTGGTAGTAACCGGACATAAGGTCTAGGGTGGTAGCATATTTTATTCCAGCAAGCTGGTCTAACGCGTCGTCCATGCGGGGAAGTGGGTAGACGTCGGTCTTTGTTATTTTGTTGAGCTTTCTGTAGTCTACGCAAAACCGCCAGCTACCGTCTGGTTTCTTAACAAGGACGACAGGGGAAGAGTATGGGGATGAGGAGGGTTTGATTATATCCATATCAAGGAGTTTCTGGACTTCTTGTTTGAGCTCATTTCTTTCAAAGTGGGAGGTTCGGTATGGGTGGTGACGAATAGGAGGATTATTGCCTGTTTCGATATGGTGTTCAGCCATTGGGGTCTTTCCGATTTCGTTTGGGGAGAACGCAAAAGCTTTTCTATACTTAGAGAGGAGGCGTAAGAGGTCACGTTTTTGGGAGCTAGTCAAATGGGGGTGTAACTCAATATTGGCAATATCGGGGTCGATGGGATCACTGTTGTCCAGTGTCGTAGATATGTTATTAATGTTGCAAGGAGGTGATGGGAGTGGCTGGGGTTCCAAAGGTACAAGGATTTCTGAATCCACCGGGACTGCATAACCTAAAGTAGTGTTAGCTAGGATTTTGACTGGTTCGAAGGTGGGATTAACAAGGTAAGTATGGGTAATACCTGCATCTGTGGAGGAAATACTATTTGGAAAGGCGAGGTGATTAATGGAGCAGAAGTGCGGATTTGGGTGAATGGAAAATGTTTGATTCTCCGAAGAGTTAACTTTAAGGGTAACGCGTTTGGTGCAATTTGGGGGTATTACAATGGAGTGGGCTGCTTTGGCAGTAAAACATTTTGGGAGAGTGTCTTGGGCTGGGCTGCACTGTCTAATGCTAAGACATTTTTCTCGAGGGTCAATGACAAATGGGGATTGGGTAAGGAAGTCTAGACCTAATAACATCGGGTTTGTAGACTCGGGTAGGACATAAAATGACCATAAAAATTGATTGGGAAACCGTGAGAGGCGAAAGGATAACTCGACGACTTTGTTGATAGAGATTTTGTTTCCTCCCTTGGTGGCAACGGAGACTTGAATGGGAGGTATTGACTTGGTGGAGATTATGCTGTGGGGACCAAGGGATGAGAGTGTTGCTGGGGATATGGTGGATATATTGGCTCCACTGTCGACAAGAGCGTCTACGGGAACCTCAGCAAAGATTAACGTTTCTTTGATGAGGGAAGCTGTAAAGTTGAGGGTAATGGGTTTAGGAAGTGTAGGCGGGTCTACACCTGTGGTGTGCCTTTCGGCGTTGGGTGGAACATCTGGGCTGCTTAATGACGAATTATCTGGGCTGCTTAATGACGAATTATCTGGAAGAGGGGGTTGATGAACCTGTTGATCCCGCTTCAACAGGTCTACCAGTTTCCCGACGAGGGAGCTTGTGCATTTCTAGCAAATGGGGTGGGTGAACGCGGGTTTTGGGAGTTGTTACTTGGGCGAAATGGTGGACGAGAGTGGATTTCGAGACCACGCTTGCGATCGGCGCATGTCTGGATCTCATGGCCGCGTCTGCCACAAAATTGACATTGAGGGATGGGCTTACCTTCAGCCTGAAGCTTTTGAAAGCATTCATTGGTTTGGTGACCTGGGCGACTACAGTAGTTACATATATTTTGAGTGGGGTTGTGGGCTAAAGGTGGTGGGAATTGAGTAAAGGAAGGTCTAAAACTGGGGCGAGGGATAGCTGGGAGAGAAAAATTTTGCTGCGAATTTCCAACGGGGGGTGGGAGAGATGAAGAAACTTCTAGATAAGCGCGCAGTCTGGAAAGAAACTGGGTGGGGGTAGTATTAATTGGGTCCAATCCTAGGGTCATTTGGGCTGCGAGTGTGGGAGGGAGACCTGAGATTAGGGACTTTAGTTTTTTCTCATTATCCATTTTGGGATCAATTTGGGCTAGGGCTTCTAACTTCTGCATTACGTATTGTTGGGGGTCGGAGGGTGGGTTAAATTTAATTTGTTTACATTTTAATTTGGCCTGGGATTTAAGGGTGGCAGATCCAAAGTCTGCAATGAGGGCAATTTTGATGGAGGTCCATCTATCGAGATCGGTCTCGGAGTGAAGGAGGGGGGAGAAGAATTCAGCTTCGCGACTGGAAAACCAACTTTTAACTGGGCCATCGAGGACTCTGTCTATATTTAGACGGGCCCATGATACACCAAGGGAGTGGGAAAGACAGTCATTTTCAAATTTGAAGAGCCACTGTTCGGCGTTAGATGAGCCGTCGAACCTGCGGAATCCTTGAATGATTTGGCTGATGGGGAAGGTGTGTGGAAAGGGGCTGTATTGTGGTGGAGTGGCAAATGAGTGTGGGGTGGGAGGATGTGGCAATTGGGAGTTGAATGGTGGCTGTGTGGGTGGGTTTGGTGCATTATGAATGAGTGTGGTATGTGTTGGTGTGGTTTGTAATGATGGGGGGATCATTGTGTGTGGAAGGTTGTGTGTGTGTGATGAGAGGTTACGACTAGTAGGTGCTAGTGAGAAACCAAGATTATGTGTGGGTTGGATAAGGTCATGGGTACTTGGGTATGCAAAGGTTTGTGTTGATTGGGTAACTGGGGCTTGAGGGGGTTTTCTAGGTCGAGTAGGGGCAATAGGGCGGGGTGGTGGTTGGTTATTGGTATGTAGGGACAGATCGGAAAAGGTTAGTGCGTCGAGGGGGTCTACTTTTCGTTTTTTGGAACCTTTGGGGGGCATGATCGAAGTACGACAAAATGTCGATTTGCTACCTGGGATTTTAATTTTTTTTTTTTTTTTTTTTTTTTTTTTTTTTTTTTTTTTTTTTTTTTTAATAGGTATATGTATATTATTATTATTTATTTAAAAAAAAAAACTAATGATTGGGGTTCGGAAGATGGAAGATTTGGGGAGAAACTCGCTGTGCTAAACGGGAGGTACACGGGCGGCAACTGTCACCGTAGAAAGGGAAACCGGCGCCTTGTAATGATAAGGGATTTGTATGGAGTATATTTTAAGTAGTTTAGGGGGGGGGTCCTGGGCTTCATTAAGGTAAAATCTGGGCTTCAAGTAGAAAAGGGGAAGGGTTGAAGGAAAACATACAATTACGAGATAATATAAACACCTGATATACCTGGCCTTGACTTGACATGAGCAAATCAACACACACGACGTAACTTTAATTGACGTAGATATATTATTCAACTGACAAAGTGACAACTGACGTACTAATACAATAACTATATCCGGTTACTGACACAATGGATAACTGCTAACGAACAATTGACAATCCAAAAAAGAGATCACTATCGACTTTGACAATCAAGCATCACCAAAAAGTGAAAAAGATAAAGATGATGATGAGAAACGTGGGGATATAGGTTGAGTGAGGAAATAGAGAAGAGAGGGAGCGGGAAGGGGTAATAGGAGAATGTGGGTTACACATTGCACAGTATCTGTACTTAGCTTTCACAGTAGTACCACAGCAGCACAGCTCAAGCTCAATCCATCACGTCGTGACCACCTCAAAAATTTACATTTTATATTTCTTTCACATGTAGCAGTTTTAAGCATATTTTATATTCAGTATTTTTATATTTACAAGTGCTACACCTTGCTTTTTTTACTTTAGTTAAAAATTGCTTCCTTTCACAACCAACAAATAGCTAAGCATTTATCCAAATTGTTAAATATGCATACGTTAAACAAGAATATTTGGTGCCGGCAAAAGCATCTTAGCACCCGAATTCCTTAAATGTGGCATCAATAGCACATCTTGGAAATAAGGAGTGTTTGGTAATCAACCATTCGCTTTTGCTTTATCTTCATTACTTTTCCCTTTTGTACTTACAGCGAAAAACTATTTTACGCATCATCTTCATATTCATGAGTTGTAATACTGATTGATGCACCTTTCAAAAAGGGGTTGTCAGGTTGATCATTCATCGAAAAATATGGAATGATAGCAGCGTAGTGCAATACAATCAGCACTACTGTGATTGATCTTTTGTTATATCCTATCTAGGGCTCATTCTATCATATTTTGATATCTTTCTTGATTTAATACATATGTATTGAATGTAACATTTGAATACGTCAGTTTTGGCACCATGTCGAAAGTTCATTGGAAGTTATGTTAGGTAGGCATGAATACTTTCAAACTGGTTTTTTTATAAAACGTTCCCTCAGAAGTTTGAGTGCATGACAAATGACAATCGATAATCCCAAACGGCTAATTACGATTATGTACAAACTTTAGTATATCAAGATACATATTAGAACGTATCCAACAAAACATAACTATATAACGATTACTCTTTTGGCAATTGAGCTGACTTATGACATGTTTACAGAATTTTAAGTCCTCTTAAGCATGGAAGATCTCTGCCAACAACTGAAAATGATCAACTAAGAATCGTTACACTTACAATACAAAAGTATTGATGAAGACATGAAACTGATATAAAAAAGAAATTTTTATATATTGTTATAACCACTCTTTCATTTTATCAAAATATTTGTGATTCGAGTATTCTTACTAACAAGTTTTTTCATAAAGAGCAACGAAGCGAAAGTTCTTTCAGCAGCATTTGTATTGTTAGTATATAATGTATTATTCTTCTGCTGTCTTGTTTGTTTATGATGAAACGTCCATAACTATAGTTGGTGATGATCTGATAAACAAGCTTTTCAATTAAAGACCGTAGACTCAATGGATGATCTGGGAGACAGAGAAGAGCTGGAGAAAGTAGGTTGTAGGTGCACAATGAGTGAATGTGGGAGTTAATAGAGGGCTTTCTTTCAGTATTCGTTTCAGTCGTTAGATTGCTCCGGCTGAGCTGCTTCGCTTAGCCTGGAAGATGGTGAAAGGACATAAAGTCTTATTATATTTATTGTGAAGCATAATTGAGTTCATACATCATATTTCCAATGGTTGTAATTATAAAAATACATACATAAAAATGAAAGGCACATGCTTTAGAAAAATTAGGCGAGTATTGAGAAATCTGTGAACAATTCTACCCAATTCATGAATCCAGATTTTTAACAAGCATATTCCATCTTAACATTGTATTATGTGCACACTAGAAGGAAATATATATCGTTGAAACTTGAAGAGGTACAAACCATGTGTACTTAATTTGGAATGGAATGGAATTTTTTGTAAAAACTTTTGTGATTTGAAATCTTACAAACGTTTATTGATACCCTTATTTGCTTTCGTTCTATCTTAGGACTTTTAAGAAGTCATTGCTTTAAATCATGCAAGATTATAAGTAAAGCATCACTACAAATGTGTTACAGGCTTCATGCATCGATGAAATAATAATTGTACAAAGCAAAATTATAATTTTTGAAAATAATTATTTGTAAAAAAATTCTTTTGGTGCACTGCTGAAAGTTATTTTGCACATTTTGTCATGCTTAGACAAACTCAAATCTGTTATAATATTGCAAGTTTTATATAAGCAAGCATATATACATATAGGCCCCGAAAATCTCTGTGATTAATGTACCAAATGTTCAAGAAAAATACATGGCACGATATTGTACGGAATGCATAATTATGCAGAATAGCAGAATACATCTTACCTTACGTACATCAAAGGAAAGCGTTGCTACTTTTACAAAAAAAAAAATACAATACTCTACTTTACAAAAAGAGTAAGAGATGCAAAAAGAGAAAGATTTACAGTTTTGCACATGCTTGTAGTATTTAAACGAACTCTGAATTTATTACGTAGCTGAAGCGAGAGCATTCAACGAAGTAATGGTTTTACTTAAACTGTCGGTCCGTCTGTCCTTGCGCACTCTCCTGGTCACATACATTTACCGATTTGGACGAAATTTGGTACACAGGTAGTACTACTCAAGAGGACCTCTGGGAATACTTTTCAGCCAAATCGGTCAAACGGTTCGAAAGTTATAGGCTCGAAAGTTCAGAAACTCATCGATTTGGCTGAAACGTATACGTATACGTAAGAATAGCATAGCATCCATGTACATAAGCTTGCGCATACATCCGGAATCATGTGCTTGTATCCAGAATCCAGAATCCGGAATGGTATTATACAAGTAATGCTTTTACTGCGTTGGTGTAGGAGCGCGGTGGTGGGTTTAGAGAGAGAGAGAGAGGTGGTGGAGGGGAATTGGTGGACATGGGAGGACGGGGTTTTGAAGTGATCACTCAACGCCTTCTTCAGCTACGTCTCTGGCCTGCTTACTAGCAGTTTATTTTCAATAGCTCTAAGCTAAACGTTAGATTTTTCATGTTGCACTTAAAGTGCTACACATCTATTGAATGACATGCAACATATTTTCCATCCATGCTTTACCAAAATATTGCATGTATTGAACTCGAGTTTCTGCTTCAGGGTTTCTTATCTAAACTAGACTCTCTTTTGTCGTTTGGGTGCAGGATCGAACCTGTCCATTGTTCAAACTGATGCCTGTCTGCCTGTAAGTTGCGTCGAGTTGAGCTTTCACCGCTTTTATTTTTACTTAGGATTCATCGACATTTTCTGTCCGTGTATATATACTTTTATTCTTTTTTATACTTTCACCCTGGCATGTTATAGATTCCCGAGGCAAATAGCAAATGTCAAACGCAGGCAATATATTTTTGTTTGACAGCCGTGATCAAGATCATCATCGTTATATAGTTCTTAATTAACTTTTATAGCGAACCAATAGAAAATGAACCAAGTATTTTATAAAATTCGAGTACTTTTCACTTTCTGTTGGTAGAAAGAAAGTTTTAGGATAAAATTCTTGGTATTTTTTCTACCATATGGGTCGTTAAAATCTGCGATGAAAGCTATCCTGTGTAATGAAATTCTGTTTGCACTTGGTACATCTGTAACCGTGTATTTGTGAAATGATATGCAAATACTTGGAATGAAATGTGGCTTGTCGAATGTCTCAGTTTCAGCAACTCAAGCAAAATGCAAATATCTGTCAAAGCCACTTCATATTATATGCAAGGTATGTACATGAAGTTCGTAATAATTACAGTTCGGAAAATGAGAAAGTTTCCAAGAAAGTGTTGCATAAAATGTAAAGAGAAAGCATTGAAAAGGAAACAAGGAATATACTTTCGAGTGCAAAATTTTTTATGATTTCAAATGAAATTTGACACGGAGTGAGTA
The DNA here is from genome assembly GCA_964034955.1 of Orchesella flavescens. Lineage (NCBI taxonomy): Eukaryota > Metazoa > Arthropoda > Collembola > Entomobryomorpha > Orchesellidae > Orchesella > Orchesella flavescens. The sequence continues at coordinate 27,900,917 of OZ035954.1, read as the reverse complement.
AAAATCGACCAAACAAGGCAGCAAAATGAAAAATTGAAAAATGAAATATAATGTATCGTTTCGAAATGTGTGAGGGTTTTGGAGTGGAGAACATGCCTTTCTTGGGCTCGGTTGATTAGTTTGGCTAACAGGTGACGGATTATTAGTTGGTGGATTGCTGCTACCACCAGGTTGAGGATTCAGACTTAAGTTCATTTGGCTCGACTGTGACCTAGACTCTGGGTCAGAGGGTCGGTGGTGTAAACTTTGATGGTGGTGGTTGGTAGCAGGATTCTTCAGACTGTAACTCCGGTGGCTTCGGTTCGATCCAGTGCTTTTAATGCTGGAATTGCTCGCTCTACGGGACCCATCACCTTTTGTAACGAAAAGTTATGAACCTTGATTTAGTAAAAGCTTCAGAGGAAAAAGGGCATTAAAATACATGGAATCATTTTGTCATTTTGTATGATCACCTGGTCCTTTAGGTGGGGCCAGTAATGAACCAGACTGTCTTCGTGACGAGCTTCCAAAAGAACTTCTTTGGCTCGAATTCCGAGAAGTTCCCCTTGCATCACCTATTGTATTAACACGTTCGACTGGGATTTAGGCAACAAATTTTTAGAAAAAAATGCGAATGAATGGGTCCTCAATTTCGTTTTTAAAGTGTCACAATGTTGAACCTAATTATTACTTGTTTTAGTTCATAATCAGTCAAGTTCACAGTCAACGTGATATATACATATTAAATAGTACTCATCTGGAAGACATGGCAAATTACTTAATTACTTCTGGTATTCTGTTAAAGTCTGTTGTAAAATGTGGAGTTTTACGGACGTCAAAAAAGCTTAACTTATGCATACCATAAAACCAACCATATATCTAGGAATTTTCTCATATCAATATGACCACTATAGTTCTGGTCAAATATTGTATTGTGCTAATGTTAATTGAATTATTCAAATATTTGGAATATTTGGATGCTATTATACAGAGATATCAAGCTCATCTCATGATTTTGCATGCAAGTGATGTGATTTGTACAAGTTATAGTATTGAGCACGTATTTGATACTCATGCTTTTGAGCAAGGCAAGTGGGCTTTCAACAGAATATCGAGTTCAATACGATGCAGTATAGCAGTAGTGTGTGTGGTATGGTAAAAATACGAAGAGGATTGTTCGAGTAATGTTTAACGCGGTGCAGTAAATGCATGCGATATATAATAAAAGACAGGGTAGGTAAAAGGGCAAGGAAGGATAGGATAGGTCACGTTACATCCTCTTGAATTTGTACCCACTCTGCATTCTCAACTTTTGACAATTAGATTTGGAAGTGGTTATCATCCTCCCCTCACGCCAGTCATATCATGCATGATTGAAAAGAACTACGTGAACAAATAAAATTTTCAAATACCAACATGCATTTAAGGAGCTAGATGCACTATGCAGAAAACACGATTACGACGTAAGGTTGACTAAGCAAGGATGTAGAAAACGAATGAAAGGCTCCTTGGGGAAAGCACAATTGGCTACAACATGCAGTATGCATTATTTACTCTAACTCTAAACTATATATTCTGAGTCGGTCTTTAAGTCCCTCTCAGTCATTTTACAGTTCGTCTTGTCATGGGTTAGCTCCAGTAAATTCACGTAAGACGATATATTGCATTTATAGATAGTAGAAAAAATAAACATTTACTATTACTGATTACATCTGTATTCAACAGTGCAGCTGTGTAATTGTGGAAAATGCGAGATAGAGGCAGATATTGAGTTGATTGAGTCAAAATCACACACACAACCTCGTGAAATTCATGTGAGGAATGAATGAAGAAAGAATATTTGGTTAAAGAGTAAATAAGAAAGCAATTCTGTATCCATCTTTGATATGGTCCAGTAGTTTTGTGTTCGTAAAACAAAATACTTTTAACATATTTCCATCTATAAGATTACGATGAACATTGGTATTTTTTCGTGGAAATGAACAAGGATGTAGTGAGGGGTAAACACAGACTTTTCTACCTTGATCGATGGAAAGTGTAACTGGAGGTGGAGGCAGGTGAGCGTTACCATAATGCCTCGCTCTCGGTCCAAACCTTGCCCTGGCAAAAATTTGTAATACCAAGCAGATCAACAGGCACAGTAAAGTCATTCCTGCTCCAATGAGTATCAGTGTGGTCAGATCGTTGTTGAGCAGCTGCGCTTCTGTTAAGTGCAAAATCCGATAAAAGTGCATTAACTGCTCGTAAAGTTTCATATGTAGTAAAACTACAACACGACACTTGAGGGAATTATGTAAGTTTCATTTTTATATCACATCAATATTAGAAGTATACCTGGTACGCATCGAGTCATCCCAATGTTTTTATCATGTACCTCATGGTAGGTTTTCTTGCACTCACAGATGGCTTTGAGTTTGTTAGTACCCTGAACACAATCTGAGTTGGCATCTCCTTTAAGGCACGCCTCATCTGCAAGACACTCCTCGCCCAGTTTGACCGCTGTAATGGAAAGTAAAGTAAAGAGCATGAAATATATGCATGTATGCATACATACATACATACATACATACATACATACATGGGCTTAACCATAATTCAATCAACAGCCATGGCATTTAAACGCTCAGGCTTAAATTAAATTGACAACACTGTAGCAGCATAGCAGCATTAACAATTCCTTAAACACTGAATTACTCTTCCAATCTCAGATTTTCCCTGAAAATTTAGCAACACATCAAGTACAAAGTTTCTTGTCTTTTCAGGAGTATCCGTAAAAGTAGCATCCTACAATCAGGGAGGAAGCTGTCTAAAAAAATCATTAGTATCTCTACCTCTAAGCTATTAGAAGGAGCTTTCCTTTCAAAAACTTTAGTCGTATATAAATACTTTGCCAATGAATTTAGATCGATTTTAAGCTTGGGCATACAATCCAAAAGATTGTTTCTTTTCGCCTTGTTCAACCCACAAGGGTGAGTGAGTGAAAGTTTAGAAAGCACACCACGTCCAGCTGCCAGTTGTACAAGCAGCCGCAGGGGAATTGAAATAAAGTTTTTGGGAGCGTGACTTTGTAAAACAACGACGTTCACCAACACTCAATATCATTTTTTCTCATTTTCTCAGGATGATGGCCATTTCACGTTGGTAAAAACGAGTGATTATTTGGTTTGGTCAGTTTTGTGGTATCGCTACCCTGTAAACATGCATGTACATGAGATTTTTTTTGAACATCGTACATTCTAGATTGTTGGTGGAATGGACGTGGTACGTTGCCTACAGACCAAGTTGTGATATGACTTTATTATTCATGTCTTCATTTGCAGACAACTAATTTTGTAATTCGTCCTGTTCTTTCAATGCCTTCAAAAGTTATTCCAGCACCAAATATAAGAACACTTGCCAAGTGTTTTTACAACGAGTAACTTCGTAGCTTACCGTTTCCAATAAGTATTTTGTGTAATTTCAAAAGTTGGACACTACAGAGGTTTGTGTTATTTAGAGATCTGATTCTAATAAAATTCCTTCTGTATGTTTGCCATCCAGGAGAAATATAGTGTTTACATATGGTTCGTTGTGTTTTGTGCATGTATAAACAGCACGCTGAGTTTTACATCTCCATTAGGTAAGACTTTGAAGGAGAACCCTATGTTTGTGAACGTACCTGGCTCTAAATAATGGATTACCGCAGCGATTGACCTCGTATTACTGTCGATGCATAATAAATCTGTAAAAACTACTAGTAGTAGTAGTAGTAACACGTGTGGAATCAATGCTCAGCCTTGGTATTTTCCCTTTTCCGACTGGATAAAGTTTTATATCACTTCATTTATCCGTACGCGTTTCAAATGATAGTCTGGTTTGTGTGGTTACAACCACCTGGCTCTGGCAGAAAGAGTCAAGATTTGATTGCTAGAGCAAGAGCAAAGTGATTTTTTTCAGGGCTCTAAAACCGTCAAGCTTTCGGATCCAAAATGTAGTCAAGAGATGCATGTAGTGTCCTGTTAAGGATCAAACATTGGCCTAAGGGTAGCCTTTACTAGCATATCTATGAAGTGATTTTTAAGCTTGTTCAATTTTTCTGCTTTTCATCTAGACATCATGCAGGTATGCTGTTGACTGTTCACAGGTCAGAAAAAGACAGTCAAGTCTTCTATAAAGCAACTGGGTAACCTCAGAACGGAAATGAATTCAGATTTAACCAACTCAATCGTAAATTCCGTGATTTTTGTCTTGCTATACTCGATAGTGAATTATAAAATAACTCAATAGTGAATTTCACCTTCTCTAAATACTGCATGGTTTCGCTTCAACAATATATAACAATGATTGATGTAGCCTGGTGTTACACCGACGTTTCAATAACAGTGGGTTGTAGTTTCCACTCATTACTGAGCAAAGAATCTCTGTAAACCCCTCAAAAGTTAGCCTAACAGCTTTATATATTGATTCCACATCCATCCACCAATGTCCAATTACTTTTGGGAGCGAAAAAAAAAGAAAAAGTTTATTTTGTCAGGGAATCGGACTCTAACCTAACATTCCCAATATGAAAACCAATAATACGAGCAAGTATTTCTACTTTCCATCATCAATAATCCTTCACCCACATCCACTTATTTTTGGGGATTATTAAATCTCATTTCCTTCTACTTCCTACGCACTAAAAAGTGATGAAATGAACCATATGGTGATGGATTGAAGACCCTAAATCTTTCTCTATTACCCCTTCCCGTCTCGACTGATTGCATTTTTTACAACTTTCTTCCATTTGTATTAGTACAAGTAAAAGCTACTGCAACAGTGGAATCGAGATCAACTTTTTCTACATGGATATATGGATCTATGCGAGAGAAAGCTTTTTATGTGAGTGTATATATGAATGACAGTATACGAGAATGTGCATTAAGAAGAAAGAACAATATTCGGATTTTGTCCTCTACCATAAGCATCAAGATGCGTGAAATATATAGCCTATCTTAGAGACCTGAAGTCCTCAAGACCATATATTTATGTACATTTCTTTTCTTCGTATTACTTAAAATGTATCAAAACTCTATTTATTTATGCTCTGTCAGTCTGCCGCTCTCAAAAACGTAAACCACGACCATTTCTGTCAGAAAGAAAATCAATAAAGTTAAGCTCTACTATCTGATTACATCATCATATATCACTACGCCAAAAAAATACATAAAATTCGCATGGTAAAAGATTCATTTTCAATGAAATAGTATATCTGTCTAAATGCAACCAGCAACTATTTTATTTAAATAAGTTCACGCTTAAGGTCTTCCAAACGAGATGGCCAAGTTTGTTTGTTGAATTGACTAAAGATGTTAGACGCAACTATACGAACGTTGCAATAAGTTGGTCAAGCCCAAATGGATGTGTGAGCCGGATGAAATTTCATCTTCTCACTTGTCCCTGAATCAAACATAAAAGTGACTGTTGGTGACATTTCATCGGTGGTGTGGGATTAATTACTTTAAAACTGCGGCTCTGGATAAAGAATTAAAAGCGAAAGGATAGAAATAAGTCAATTTCATGGTTTCCTATCAGTCCTCATCCGGGGAATTCCTATAGTATTTTGTGTAACACTCAAAAGAAAAGTACGTTAACACATAAATTCGAAAAGTTACATAATAAGCGCACATATTATGTTTTTATATATTCACTATATATTTTTATACTGAAAAGTGTTTTATAATAGCTTAATAGATATAATAGAATAGAAATGTACAATATGTTTTATTGGCCCACCATGAAACATACAGTGATGAACTAGGTAGATTTTTATCAGTTAGGATTTTCATCGTATCAACATCAACCTTTTTAAGAAACGCATTAGGAGTAAAAGGTGGAAAATACATTTTAAGAAAGTTTTGACAAAAATAACTCGCTGCGTTGTAACCTTTAGAGAACATATCATGAACACTATTGAATGAAAAATTTATGCACAGAATATTCCGAATGCGTATTTTTTGCAAAGAAAGCAATCATGCGTTTTTTTCCTGAATAAAGGAAACTTAAAAGCTCCTCAAAAAATGGATGTAAATAAGTAGATAAGAATGAATTTCTTCCCATGGGAAAATAAAAAACCAGACAAAAAGAGTCATAAATTGTTAATGCAATAGATGTATGTACATCCTACCCTAGTAAAAGTAAAGAATAGCATTAATCTCCTGTATCCAAACCAAAAGTTACATTTGTAACAAGTATCACACTATCATATTGAATATATATATATATTTTAGTACGCAGTATAAATAGAAAGCTGAAAGCGGATGAAATACTGGAACTACTCCAAACGTAGCTTGTCTTAAATGCATATACCACAAATAGAATTTTGTGTTCTTACTTTTGCTACGTTGACTAGCACTCATGGGCAGTGGAAGACAAACAAGTGAAAGTATTATTTGTTTTTATGTTTTGTGCTGCATAAAATATATATATGATCATCATCATTTTATAGTGTTGGCTTTTGGCTACACACGTATTTACAAACCTATTTTATGCAACCTCCTACTGTCAACTGATAAACGCTTCTGCACCACCTAACTTGTTAGTATAAACATACATCTTCAGGATTAGGCATACAAAGAAAAACAATGCCATTCTATACCTACCAGTCTTTGAGTGCATCTCATGTTTATTCAATCGATTATCAATGCAAACTTACAAGTTGAGGGAAAACTGGCTACGGCTCAGTTTGACTACTTTTACTTCCTCCGTCCACAACTATCTAGACATTTTAATACTGAAAATACTCAAAGGAAGGAAATGGAAGTCAAGCGGTTGACAAACAATCTTTCATCAACTCAGACTATTGCTCCTGTTTCGATTCGATCGAAGAAAAGACAAAATGTACTATACTATCGATACACACTATGAAGCATAATGCTGTTGAGTTTAAATAATATATGCAAGTATGGTGATGGTGTGAGTGGAATTATTAGCTTGGAAAGGACTCTAAGCTATTTGAGTTTTTGGAACAAATTATGAAAGTTGCAATATCAGTGAAATGAATGTGAATGAAGATATTTCCTATAAACCATGTAGACATTATCACTTGGCTCTTATTGTATAGTATCTTTCTAGACGTCCACCATATTGAAATGTACGTTCATTACTATTAAATACCAAATCTACACAGCCACTACATTTCCGCACAGAAATCGCGGGATGTACTTTTTTATAAACCCTTCATAGACTGCTAAAGTTAATGGGAGTTCTAGAATTCCTTCTTATTTTATCGTTTCGGAGTATCCAGCTATTCAATTTTGAGTGTGGCAATGTTTCTTTAAAGCAGTTGGAGAAAGCAATAAAGAAGATAGAAATCTATAATTTTCCCTCGTAGTATATATTGAGTTCTAAATGTCAAAATCACTAAATCAGTCTGGCAGTGGAGCATTTTCGTAAAACTCTTTGTCAGACACTTGTTTTATAGAATCCTGTTCCATTTCACCGATTTTATTGTGATACATTTTACGGTTTCCTTTTATGTTGTTTCTGATATTACCTAAATCCCAAAATAAACAATTTATGCTTGAAGGAACTGCATGAAGACATGAATTGAGTGATTTCTCGTTTCAAAGTATTTCGTCTAAAGAATAACGTACATTTTTTATTTAAAAATATTATCGTATTCACCATTGCCACTCATCTAGGAACTAAATGTATCGTTAAAAGGAAGTAAAATTTAATTCAATATATACTTGGAAAACTGTCAATTAATATTAGTTTCAAGATTAATGAATTATATAGAAACTACTATGACAAAAAAACGAGCAGTTTGGGAAATCTGTTGCTAAAAATGCTGTAGCCATATTATCCACATCGTATCAAACTGACATCCAGATCACCGTAAAAGTATGAGTAAGAGAAAGCGTAATGCTTGGAAAAACTTACAGCTCAGGAAATCACTCAAGTAAAAAACTGTCTTGGTTCGTGATACGTAAGCTCATGGGTTTTTCATAATGTATGAAATGGGAAACAAACTGACATTTGGAAAAAGAATGGACCAATATGTCAACTTTATTTTCTGTATATCCTTTCAGATTAAAGCTTTTCTTTCTTTCCTTCCGTCTCGTTTTTTCTGCGTGATTGTGAAAGCGGAAGATGACCACCACCGCTGACATAAAACTGTTCAATACACCAGCTCAGAGACTGCTGATGAAGCAATCCAAAAAATGGGAAATGCGTAAAGACTGAATCCATGGAAAACCAATCCCAAATTGTCTGAACTGTTCTGTCAACTGACGATGAGGATTAATATACTTTCGGTAGGATTCTATCCTATGGTTTACACAGAGAATGGTCAACTACTCGATAAAAATTTTTAACTTCCAAACGAATGCCTACATTATATGTGGTTGGTGGTTGGCGGTTTGTCTTTCGGAGACAGTAATTTATTAGAGTTAAATGGTAACTACACAAAAGCGGTAAGATTGCTGAGACTTATGAGAGTGAAAGTAGCAAAATAGTTATCGTAGTAAATCCTTCAAGTTTCACACGTATTCTTTAATCGTAAGTGGGTATATTTCAATCAAAGGGCTTCATTATTTAGTATCCAATCAATTTGAGCAGTTAAAAAGAAAGTTTGTTCCAAATACAAGAGCAGTTTTCACACTAACTGACTGAACAAGAATATTATTACTTTGAACCATGTTCTACGATGTACGAGTTTGGTTTGGTTTGGGTTGTGACGAAGAAACTCGAAAAACAGCATATGGTCAAATATTCTTTTAATCTACCTGTTAAAGCACTCCCACGAGTGTCGTTTCTCCTGTCACGACAAAATTACGCTGACTCCATCACTCCATTCACACAACTTATAGTAAGACATTTTGCAACACAAAAGGGATTTGAAATGGCCATCCATGGTACAACCTTGTGTCTTCTTGTTTACCAGTTTGATTGAAGTTTATAGTAAGCAGTGGTTGTTAAGTTTTTAACTACCAAATGAAATCGTTTCGTTGGCTGAAGGTATAGTCTTGGGTCCCTTTATATTACTCGGTATTGTTATAGTACTCCTGAGATAGTTATACCTCAGTATTTTAGTAAGCAATACTGCGCACTGATACCAATTTGTAGTGCAGGTGAGCATATTTTTCTTTATAGCTACTATTTATTGAAGCACAGATTTTAACCAGAAGATGTTCTTCGTACGAATCGAATTACTGAAATTGGTGCTAAAAACCATGAGAGATCTGATTACTAGTATGTATATTTCTATGATAAAAACAAACTAAAAATCATTTGGAAAATATAGATTGCTCTTTATGAATGTTATTGGCTCATGAATAATAAAAATACGATGAGAAGCAGAATTAAATAAGCGCATTTTGGAGCATTTTAAAAGCTTCTATTAGACGGGTGACATTTAAGGTTTCATCTAGAAAGAGAAAAATCCCACCTTCATCTTTGTGCGCTTTCCTAAATTAAAACCGTAATGGCTCACAGAGGGTTCATTATTCGTTTTTCGGTTGGGGGAGCGTATACAGTTAGTAGTGCGAATTTCTTACAACAATACATATAAAACAGCCTGGAAATAAGGCATCTAAGATACAATCCAACATAATGTCACCAGCATGGCAGTGATGTCAACAGTAATTCTATAATTTATTTGCCTATTTCATCACATCACATTACGCAAGCAGTAATGGCCGCACATTTCACTATATCACTACAATTCTTGAAAGGTCTCAATCGTATGAGGATAAAAATCAGTTGGTTTTTTGAGCCACAGAAAATCCCAGAAAATGGAAATGTATCTGCATTCTACCATCATCACCATCTGTGTAGGGAATCTGTGCCGTAGTCTTCGTTACATTTCTCCATTTCGTCATCATTTAATTTACTTACATTTGGTAGTGGTAAAAGAACATAATACATTATATGAAATCCCTAACGTATATCATGTGGTACGATTTAGAACCTCCATGTTTTTTGTCCACAGAAGCGGAAATTAAAAGTTAACAAAGTCTTTGTATGCAATTTTCATTGATTCGGTAACGCTCGAAAATCCCTCATACTTATGCATTCGTGATGAGAAATTCAATCGTCTCACATCATCGTGGCCTTGCCTCACTATCAACATCAACATGTTAGAGACGTCTATTGAAAAGAATTCCTATTAATTTCTGCATCTATACTCACTCTAGTCTAAACGTAAAGCAAGAGACAACACACAAAATAAAAATTCAGCGTATCAGTTTTTGCTTACATTTGCACGCGGAAGCATGACTAGACTGAGAATGAAACTTGAGCGAGGGGAAATTGACAACGAAAAATTGCATCACTCTGAGGGAAAGTTTCATTCGATCGATTTGAGAATTCATTCGCTGTTCTCAGTTCTCACTGGCGTAACGGTTGCTGCATACATATGTACACCATGTTCATATAGCCTTTTATCAGTGAAGCTGATGCTGCGGTATTGTGTTCGTATGACTGCTAGGTCCACCTACAGCAATTATTAGTTTTTGTCCAGCAGCAATTGTTCATTGACGGACTCTTTCGAAAATTTAATTGATCCCAAAGTTTAATAAATGTCTGTCACGCTTACCTTATAAATATTGATATGCCCATGTACGTAATTTATGCATTCATTGAAATGGCTTTATGACTTTAAAAAAGTCTCATTTGGGGTCTACTTACGCTTAAGGCAAAGTGTCTGATGGGAGCCAACCACAACGATTGGATAATCTTGATCACATTGACACTCCTTCAGTGTTGCATTGCAAATCAAATTAATTCCTTTGCATTTCTTGTCACATTTCGCTCCAACTTTCTCTCCGATCACGTCACCTGAAAAAAACAACAACCCATGATTAAAGATTGTATCTACAAAGTTAAATATACTTTTGGATGTGGAATACAGAATAATGACTTAATAAAACTCATTCATGCAATGCTCAGTAGTCGCATTATTACTATTCATAAGAGGCATTTGTGTAACGATCTGTAATTTCATGGAGTAGAATTGAATTCATGAATGATAACAGCTTTCTCTATTCCAATAAGCTTCATATTAAACAGCAAGGGATTATAGCATTGAAATCTGAAGCTTGAAATATAAAGATATTGCATACAGCACAGCCACACGATATGCCTATTTCATTAGTTCTAATAGGACTATGCCCATAGTACTAATACTTAGTATGTCCTTTTGTGTTGAAGATTACTAAGAATAAGTAATATTGAACAACGCCAATTTCGTTGCTCTCTGGAAAAGACTTTTCAAAACAGCCAGTGCTAGTAAATTGAAATGTTGTTACCAGCCCAAAATATTTTATTATTATACGTATGAATCATTCTTGGCTACATATATTTTCGGGCAAAACGCAATAAGGACGAGACATTCGATTCCTACAAAACTTACCACTAGCACTATCGATTTCGTTGTTTCAAGATTTAATTAGTTTTATAAGGAACAAAGCTAATTGGCTACAGGTGGCTACATTAATTACTAAATTCTGAAGTAGTGGTTTAATTACAGTGAAGTAATGGTTTTTCGCTGTAATTTTAGCCTTCAAGTAGGTGAATAAGTTTACATGAGTGCGATTTTGGATGTTAATGAATAAGTTCATTATTGCTGCAAATGTAAACTAGATGAAAGAGTCGAGAAGGATCAACATAATATTGTTCTTCATGCCTTGTGCTTGTTTTTGTAGAATTCAGTCAGGCTTTATGGTTTGAAGTGCACCCTGGAGTTGTATATGCGATGGTGATTTTCCACTACTGCAAGTAAGAAATTCACAATTCTCTCAAACAGAGATGAGATTAGTAAAATATAATGGAATTGATTATAAGGAGTATAAGAGATAGTAATAAAGAGTTCAGTGGGTGTATCAATCGATGATGTGAAATCACGTCAAAGCTCCATGCACCACCTTTCTTATGTGATAGCAGAAAAAACTATTTCAACTTTTCAACTCTTAGAAAAACGTGAAATATTAGGCTGACTCAACCAATGCATTTAGAATTTTCCCTTATCACAAGAAATCATTCATTAAACAACTACTGGGGATTGGATGAAGTCATGATTGGAAAGGTAATTTTGTAGAATCTTAAAGATACACCAAACTTATCGTCGTCAGTGTGTCGTCGTCTGTCTCTGTCTTTCTACAAACACGATAACTTTTGAATGGCTTGTCCGAATTCTTTTTCACTACCCGAGATCTTATGTTAAAGCGGAGACCGAGTTCCGAGATGGGTCAAACACTGAGTTTCTAACCAAAGTAGATCCAAATTTATGACTTTAAGAAATGCAGAATGAATACGGATAGCGCAGTTCACATAATATTTATCAACCCAGGCTTCTAACGGTTTATTGCTATATCTCGAATGTGCTGGTTAATACTTTGAAATATGTTTAGACGATACCTAATAAACAAAAGGCTGAAGTTTTTAATATAGGTAAACGTTTCAAACAGCAAGTACAAGTCACCTTTATTTTACTCAAGTACACCTTTATTTATTCGATTTTCCTTCCAATCAGAATAAAACCTCATATTTGTGCATACTCGTCTCAAATTATAAATGAAGTGGGCTTCACTAAATTGGCGTGGGTGAGCATTCAAACTCCTAATTAAGTTCTCTGAAGCTCCTCACGAAATTACATGAAAACAATAATTTATTATTATAGGTTCATATCCTCCCCGAGCATATTTCTAAAAACAATTTGTTACTAGCTTCAGCTAGTGCTGGAATCGATTTAGGTGGATTTGTAAAGTCCATCTGAGTTTAACATGTTGAGAGGTATGGAAATAACAAAAGATTCTTTCTCGAAAGCCATCTGTCAGTTAGTTTTATGACTTCTATCTACATGTTGAGTAAACATTAGATTATTATTAGGTTCGTTATTAAGTGCCAATTTATGGAACTCACATAAAAGTTGGAAACTTTCACGTATTGCCAGTAATTTATTTTGCAAGTAAACCTATTTAAAACACCAAAGGTGTTCATTCATTTTTATAGCTCTGTGCACTGCCAATCAACTCTTAGTTCATCGCTTGCCGTCTTATTTTCTTTCAACCTGATTTTAGGCTTAAGCTAGTATTTATATCCCATTTTGCATGGGTTTATTTTTTGTCACATACATTTCCTCGATAGAAAAAAGTTTCATTATTGTGTGAGACGCTCGCCAGCCGTGCTGTTGCATTACACCCCCATTGGTTCTGAACGAAAACAATTTTTGGTTATTTTTTGGATGATACTAGAAACTTTTCCATATATATATCCTTCTTCTTTTCCAACTGTTCAATGTTACAGCTTCAGGGAACGAGCTCAAAAATATTTTTCAAAAAGCAAAGTTGGAGTTACATTATTTGTTGACGAAAACAACTTGATCCATCCGAACCGCGTATGAAAAAGCGTTGAGAACAACAAGAAAAAGTGATATTTTTCCTTTTCACTTTTCCAATTTAACTATTCAAAACTATTTAATGGTGACGACGACGAGCATTCAAATGGGAAAGTTGTTTTGTACTGTTCAATGACAAAATCTTGTTTTTTAATCTTAAACTTTTATTTCTACGAGGATAGTTCAATTTTCGTTTTGATCCTAGCTTAGCAAATCATTATTTATTTGTTGCCACATATAGTTTATGTAATGAGTCCTAGTCTTAAATGCAGAATAAAGAAAAGTGGTGTATAAATGATAGATGGAATTTGAATCAGTGTTCGAAGATGAAATTCCAAAAATTAATGCTCACAAGACTTTTACTGGTATTTCGTTCACATTTTTGTTACACATGGTGTGGTGGTGCCTTCTAAGGTGTACTCGTACTAGTCGTACTTCCTTTGGATTTTCTTAACTCACTTAATTTTGGCATACCTACTCCACCACTATGATAAGCGATAAGGACCGTCGTTGATGCGATGGTGTAAGACTTAGACTACTAAGTAAACGCCATCCCCTAATGATATGAACAAAAATACTTTTTCTGGGTTGCTGCTTAAAATTAATCAAGCGATTCTAAGAGACTTTGTTTGTACGGTAGAGGAAAAACCTTTGTGAAACTACACAATTTAGAATCGTATGTACATAGTTTGATACATTCATTCTCTGAATACCTTCAACACATATATATGTACAATCCATGCATTAATACTTTCATGTATCACATTATTTGCAATATTCTCGCTTTTTTCTTGATAAAAAACTGGAAAAGAAGACGAAGCAATTAACTTGAATAATCCCTTCTGATTCTCCTTCCAAACTGTTACAGACATAATGTTCAGGTTACAGGGATACATATAGTGTACGGAATACGTTTCAACATATTTTTATAGGAAAACGTGGTAAAAGTACCTCTGGGATTTTCTTTTCTCAGTTGAAAATCAGAAAATCCTATTCCTATTTTACAGAATCTAAGTAACTTGTATGCTTAATGCTGGTAGCTTTACAACAGGATCAGGATCTCACCTACATCGCATCTCATCTGCGTATCGCATACAATTTTGGATAGTATATATTTTGAATATATTGCACGCGTGTATTTTCAATATTATTTTTACAACGCTTTTGGGAGCAGTACAACCAAATCGATTTCACTACCCAAAATAGGAGCACCCAACGAAATTAAGCGTGTTCAAGTATTAACAAAATTGATCATATTCATACTGACATTTCAGATGCGTTTAACTTGCATATATATTTCTGGTCAATGAAAAGTGTGATGGCTTGGCTAGCTACATCAGCTCAATTTTCAATATCACTATTATCAGTGAAATGAGATATGGAAGTATGTATACCTTACTGTAAGCATTATCAAGTAATCTCTAAATAAAGACTACAAGAATGAAATTACGGATGTGGAAAGATATAATCCGTGACGCCATATGGTTGTGGTCTTTATTTATTTGAGCATGACCTTCAGTAATAGTTCAAAATCTAGCTCAACTCATCACAACATGAACTGCATCGTAGAAAGTGGTGAAAGTGAAAGTATGAATTTTTCTTCCCTTCAATCTTTCCCATGTTGGAATACTAAAACAATTCGAGTACCAGATGGTTTGATCCGATTAATTTCCAATTATATAATATGTGTGGAAAAGAAACATGGATGACGTTACGTTACGTTAAGCACTGTAAATGAGTTTGTGTCGTGAGTAAGAGGAAAGAAAATGGCAAGAGAATAACGAATTGTATTATCTAGTACCGAAATGTAATGTCGACTTTTTTAAGTTGCCGTTGTATCTACATCTCTTCATCGTGCCAACACGATCCAACTATAAATTAGAATGTCCCACGCCCTCTATTCAACCGTGAGCTATTTTAAGATATGCAATGCATATGCATTTCATGGAACTACACTGCATATGATATCAATATGTGTAAGTATGTAGTAGAAACGAATTTCAGATCGTAATTATATGCGTGTTGTAACCCAGTTGCAAATGTTTCAGGGTGGTTGATAAGAATAATACAAACACGAATAGGATACTTTAAGGATCAAGTAAGATTATATTCTTGAGCTCACGAATACGGACGAATTTCTATGATTTTACATATAACTCCGGTGGCGTGTATTTGCTTGACACGATGGCTGAGCTTTTGGAAGAGCTGAGCATGTCCTACATATAAACTGGTATTTTTTATAATGCAAGCATTGAACAATAGTGATAGTGACCTAATCGCCTTCTCTTCAAATGTCCGCCTGATATATTTCAAATTTACGCAAACGTTTGCGAAACAAGGGAAAAGGGAAAGAGAATCAACAAAAATTCGACAAAATATCAATTTAGGAACAACAGTGAACAGATAACCACAGTGGTATATACAGATATATCATAATGATATGTGATATTGTTTTTCCTGTTATTGTTATATTAAAGACTTATAATCCTCATTTAAGTCTTCTACCGAAACCGTCTAGGAATCCAGCAATGTACCAAAATTCAGAGGAAACCTGAATTCCGAGCGAGCTTAGTTGCTCGCATTCGACCTAGGAATTCTCATATAATTCAATCTTACGAGTACGAGCGAATGGAGAAAGTTGTTGATAAAATTCTCTTGTAGTTATAGATCTGGAATTACACTCACAACAATTTCCACAATAAAATTCAATAAAACCTTAATTACACAAAAATGTTGACATATTTGCGGATTTTTATACAATTTTGGAATGAAGTTCAAACAGTACGATACCATGTCTTCCAATAGTCTACGAGTCTACCGTCACCGTTGGAAGTTGAAGTTATCTGATTTTCCATCTTTCAATAATGAACGATATATTATTACGTGGAAAGGTAATTTCGACGAAGCAAATAATAGGACAGGTTGGTCGAACCATGGCATATTCTGTTGGAAGCGGTGATTGGCTGCATATGTTGCATGTATCTAAAGATCATTTTCTACAACAACAAGCGTTCACATCACGATAGTTATTACCGATTTTAATTACTATTATGGTAGAGTTTCGGTTCTCAGTTGGCTTGGTTAGAATGAGAAGAGAGAGAGAAAGGTGCTTTGTAAAGCATCAGTGGCACAGAAACCGATAATAAGGAAATCAACTGGAAACACGACTTCCTTCACTTTGTCAGGTTATTACAACACGACAGCTCTTTCACGAAAGGTAACAAGTCAAGCTCATGTAGCCACGTTTCGCGGGTAGGTGGGTGGTGTAAATCCTTTTAGTTATGGAAGGAATAATGAAAGAAGAGATGAATGTGTATATATACA
The DNA here is from genome assembly GCA_964034955.1 of Orchesella flavescens. Classification (NCBI taxonomy): domain Eukaryota; kingdom Metazoa; phylum Arthropoda; class Collembola; order Entomobryomorpha; family Orchesellidae; genus Orchesella; species Orchesella flavescens. Next base: position 27,884,257 of record OZ035954.1, on the reverse strand, counting down.
CCTTCAGATCGGAAAGCTTGCTCAGATTTTCCTAGAAAATGAAATGGATGAAACATCATGGTATATGAGCTTCAAATGGGAAGTCACGAGCAAAATATAATAAAATTACTATATACAAAAACTCCACTAGGCAATGGGCATGAAATGAAAGCTATGAATAAATGTATACTTCAGAAGCTCTTGGTCGTTTGGACGCTTCTCTATTTCGTTCAAAGAAAAAAGGTGGATAAGGTTGAAAGGTAAAGGAAATTGGTTGGATTTTTACTATTTCCTCCCCAACTTTTCCTTTCTCATAGCTGACATATAATATGTTCAGCATTTTCCTAAACCAAATATTTTCATGTAGCATATATAGAAATCGTAGAAATTCGTCTAAAAACTGTAGAAATGAAAAAGGCTTTGCTCTTCAAAAAAATGTATACTTATGAATCATATGAAATCTGTACTGGTGATGGAGTTTGGGATTCAACAAAAAATAATGTTTCTATCAATAGTAGTGCTCTAAATCTCACTCTTTCGTTGAGGCAGGAAGTACGGAAAAAGAAAATCTTTGATACTTTCAGCAGCGGATGGGTTTGGTGTAGTAGAAAAGTAACGGAGAAAAGGGCTCTTGTGAAACTGGGAGGAAAGTAAAAGGCACAGCGAAATGGATCTTATGAAGAGTCGATTTAGGTGCGAGTGATATAAGTAAAGCACAGGCATCAGAGCTCTCGTCTCCAAAATAACAACTCCGTTCTTTTATATGGTACTCATAGTACTTGTATGATGATGATATTACTACAAAGATACTAGATCAGGTAAGCTATAAGAGAGATCACCCGATACGATCGAACTTCAGCTCTTACTGTTTACATGTCTATCCATAGACACTAGTAAAGAGTATCAAGAACACAAAAAATCCATGCTGTCTGCTTCCTGCCTGCCACTGGATGAGAACTTATATATTGATATTAATATTACGTAATAAATGCATGCATGCATGTATGGAGAAAATATTCGTGAATATTTTGGAGATTCCTTTGATATTGGTGCATGGGATAGGATATATCTTCTTATGCAAACACTCCTTTTCACCTTTGGTGAATTTCAATGTAGCTCAAAATGTATTATATGCTATGCTCATAAACCATATTGCATTCTGTTCAGGTTCAGTTCAGCACATAACGTCATCCTACATAAATACTTTAAGCCATATTTCGTCTCTCATATCTTCCGATAATCCTTTTCTGTAGACATATATTATTTGAAACTTCGAATGCAGTACACTCTGAAAATATTTTTGGGACAAACTGAAGGAAAATGTATTTATGATGTACTTTTACTTTACTTTTCTTCAGTGTAGTTCTTCAGTGGTATAAACGAGTCATAATAAATAAGGTGATTTTTTTACGAGGGTGGAGATGGAGGGTAATAAGGTGATGGGATACGAGCAAAAGTTTTTTGTTCCAAGAAGTTAGCAAGTGCTGAAGAAAACCATCTTGTATTACTCCACACTTACAACGACATGTATTTGCCTTCAGGGAAGGATGAAAACAAAGATAAAATATTTGCGAAACCAAAATAAAAGGCATTTTTATCAGTCATGTTGGAAACTTTTTTTCTCCCTTCAATGATGCTGATACTATACGTCGATACGGTGTTACTTGTGCAATTTCCCCCATAAATTGCATTACACCATAAACCTCCCGTGTTTTTCTTGGTTTTGGTTGCTGTTTCACGAGATGATCATCACTAGACAGTAAAAATCGATAAGATATAAGGTGAGATGCAATAAATCTTTAGATGTACCTATTTATCAGCAGAATAGATATCAAAGGTAAATATGAATTTCAACGATTTCTCAGGAAATGCTTTGACCGCTGTACGTATGTAAGTGATTAAGAACAGGTGCATCGCAGATAAGTTCAACTCGCACGCTTTATAAGGCTCGCAGTTTTAGTGGGAACGAAAATTTTTACACATTACAGAAGCATACTTACATGCAGAGTTTGTTTGAGTTTGTGCCGATGGTTAGTTCATGCTTCACTGTTTGACCAAGGCGTTTGCCGAAATGTGTATGTGTTGAAACATGTGTATGACATGTTCAACGTTACGTAGTACATGCTCTTTTACAGTTTGAGTCGACAGTCTATTTTAATATTAAAATTCTGATACCTTACGCTTTACTTTCTAGCAATGACAAAAGCAAAGAACTTAAAGATTCTAACACAGAGTAAATATATTCGATCGATATATACAATAGATTAAACCTGACAAAATCAAGATATACTAGTGTACCACTAGGAAGATGTGAAATGTATAACAACTTCCAAGCTCTTAGAACTTAATTATAAAATGCACCAAATTATCCCTGACGATAAGTACGTCGAAATGGGTACGAAATTATCACCGAAAGCTTATCAATGGTCTGTAAATGCCTTTCAATAAGATGATGTAATAGATAAAAATATTTTTGATTTTTGACCCGGTTCCAGAACCGCTTAATCTTTCTCAGAACTTGACCTACAATATGAATTTGGGGAACTAGAATTCGAAAAAAAGATAAACCGTTCGAAAATTATTTTCCCCATACACAGACAGACATACAGCGTTTGCAGGTTTGCTCTGCACCTTTTGTAATTAAGTCTTGAATACTGACTTTGCACATTTCTGGATGTATATGATTGTAGTAGGAGGTGAATGTGTGATGGTTGAAATCCATTCCATTCCAATCAACCATAACCCACATTCTTTCCACGTATATCTATCTGCACAGCTTCCTTTTACAGACAAGCTGCAGGCATTTTATATAGAAAAAAAAATTTGAACAAGGCTTTAAAAATATCATAGAACTTCAATTTTGGCCGCCTTTGCATTACCCTTTATCGCATTTTTGATTGTTGACATCTTCATGGGAAAATTTCTATGGAAGACATACAGGAAAGCAAACTTTCTCTCTCCGAAAGAGGAGCAGGATTTTATTTGTATGCTAATTTAACGCGAGTAGAATTCAACTTTCTCATCTTTTTCTCCTTTCATCAATCTCCATCAATCCACTTTTTGACGACCTTACAAGATTACAAATTCCAAAGTGGAATAGGTATATGTATATGTAGCTCAAATCGGTATCCATGTGTTGGAAATTGGGAGAAAAGTTACTACACTGGAGAAAGAAAAGCGAATAAGTTCTTGTTAGAAATTCTCCTTGAAATCAGGTGAACCTCCATACAAGTTCCAATTTTTTATTCGTCATTGGTATTCCAGCCAAAGTAACGTCAAGTAAACAATAAAAGGATAACCTACAGATTTTATTAAATTTCTTCGAACCTTTCCTTTCATCCTCGCTTTGCTTTCAATATTTGTCTGACAAATTACAAAACAGAGAGCAGACTCAATTGTGCGCTTGAAACAAGCCGTTCAGCAGTGTACTACATAACTACATAAGGTCAGCCCAAAGCCCTGAGCACATTGTAGAAGTAAACAGTCTTTGCATCTTACAAATCTTTCTAAATGTCAAATACATCTCTCTATTCACGCTTGCTACCTATAGCTATGACATTTACTTCAAACGCCTACTTCAAATGTTTTAAAGTATCAAAACAGAACAGATCTCTATGCTTTCTTACACGGGGATACAGTTTTTGTCAATATTTTTTTTAGCTAACTCAGAAACGTATCGCCTGAAAAACAATCTACATTGCTTTTCATGTTCCATTTATATGCCTCCCCCACTGATTTTTTGTTCTTTTGCTCAATCAATCGATGCCAGCTGCTTTCTCCGACGATATTTGCTTTTACCAAAAGATTTGCCATTTTAGAGATTTTCTACTGGTAAATTTTCAAATGACAGATGCGAAATGAAAATCCGCATAATTATCAAGGCATGTAATTAATCTGTCATATCCTCGGCACTAAATCTACAAACCACACGTAGCGTAATGTATTATGTTATGAGTACTTATCCATGAACTTATGCAAAACCACGGTTTTCTCCGCTGCTTCTTGTGCAGAGCAACTCACGTCTGGCTAGTTCTTAACAAAACGCGGAAAGCTGCAGGTTGTTGTTGTTATTTGCCGTATTTCATGGAATTGTTACAATACATTTTATGTAATATACGATCATTTTTCATGTAACTTCCTACTTTTTACTTGAGATAACACTAGCAGCATGATATTCTCAATAAAATCACGTTTGTTATGATTACCACTTCTGTAGGGGTCTATTTGATATTGTTACACGGATCCAAGTTGTATACTAAAAATATTGTACATATATCGGCTTGCTTGATATGAGTTGCTTTGATTGATTTTCCTTTTATATCTATATAGTTGACTCAGATAAATGCTATTCTACGTAATACGAAATAATAATATATTATTATCTGAGCAAGTCAATAAAGCCTGCAGTGTATGATAGCAGTTATAGTAATAGAGATCCCTTATTGCTTTCAGCCAATTGAAATTTCTTTCCTTCTCAAACCAACAGCCACATATTTAGTCACTGAAGCATGTAACATTTGTCTTGATCTTTATTCACAAGAGCAAGTTACACTCCACCAACTGAAAGATGACGTTAAAAAGTTAGTTTCCCACTTTTCCTCATGTTTGTCTTTTAGGGAAAGTCTTCTTTCTCCATTTTACAATATTCTTGGTTGGACATTATTATAAAACGAGGACGATTTTATACTTCAATTTATGCTTTCATTGCTTCCCCTTGCACTTTTTAGGCTATGTTAAGTTTGTATGAATGTATGAGTTCTTGTTTCGAAGCATTGTGGGATTAAGGACAGTATGTATCTATATACGTATCTCTGGAATTCACATACACATTCCTTTGTAGAAGAAGATAAGAGTCAAAAAGTAAGAAGTCAACATTAATCAGCTAGCTTTCAGCTGGTGTCCTGCTTTCTCTCCATAAATGTCACTTCATATGAAATGAGAAACGAAAGTTATCTTGACGTATGTTTTCCCACTGGAAATAAGTATAATATAAATACGCATTGAAGTTGAAGTCCCGAATTATTCAAAGTTCGTGGTTATATACATACAGATAAAATGGCAAAAAACAAGCGTAATTGTAAGGAGTTTTATAATTAAATCATGTATTGAATCATATATTTTTTTCAAAAGTAGCCAATTTTTTAAAGTTTGGAATGTCAATAATTTATCAAAAAGCCGATACGATCCAATTTCATTTCAAATCCGAGAGCAGCTCTTCACTTTTCAGAAGCAACATATATTTGTATATAGCAATTCATCTCTCAATAGAAAATTGCTTCATGTCATGTATTCATATATGTAGACATGAAGTATAGGCTCAATCTGTGTTCAAATTCCAATTCGTTCATTCAAAGACTCGCATAATATGAATCTTCAAACATCGTGGACTAAAGTACTATCAAACTAACAAAGTATGAAATGCATTTATAAGATTCCGTTGAGTTGGATGAACAACATTGAGTAATATATCTACTGAGAAAAGTTTTCCATGTCCCACATCTCTGAAATGAAGTTTTTTATGATTACTTTCCAGTCTTGAAACTGTAAAATATTTGTTGGATGTTATTATAAAGTTTTTTTTTGGTATTTCTTAACAGAAAAATGGTCTGCTCCGCCGCTATTCTTGATTCCAGCCTACACATGATAGTTATTGCTGAAGTGTGATGTATTATATCTACGCAAAGACAAGTTATGTGTGTGCTTACGACCTCTGTAATTGTTTTTTGTGGTTAGGTCAATGGTTGATGTTGACTGAAAGTTAATGAGATTATATAACTCCCTAGCGTGCACATATTATTGTATATCAAAAACAACATCGGGTAGGCATCAATAATTGGTTTCTACAAAGAGAAGCACCATGTTTTTATTTACTGCGTGTCATGTAGATGTGTAATATCCAACAAACTTTGGAACAGATTTTATACGTTTCTTTCCTCACAGGAAAAGTTAGAAGAAAGTTAGAATAGGGATGAACACGAGCAAACAAAAAAACGATGAGATATCGGAAGAGGAAGAATAGATAAAACAAAAGTAAGCGAGATGTGTACTTCAGTCTTGAAAAAGTATCTACAAACCTCTAAAGTTTTGCCATGAGTAAAACTTTGTTGAAATGCATTAAAAAGGAAAAAACTCGTACTTTTCAATAACAATAACTAAGGTGGAAATAAGAACGTATGAAAACCAAAACCAGCAACAAATTTAAAACGTCTGGTAAATGAATTCGCGTTTGATATATGGATGTATCTCTCTTTAAATTATGAAAAATTTAAATGTTTAATGAACAGCACATGCAACAGGGAAAATGGAAAGTATTCCAAGTAAAGAGAAAGAAAAAAGTTGTCCGAAGATATAAAAAAGTACTCAGATGAACCAAACCACATTCCACGTCAGTAATGTCAATATAGCATGTCACATTATAATATATGCATATGTATGTATATAAAAATGAAGGAGCTGGTGATAAGAAAAACAGTGAAAGCTGCCACCGCTGGTTTTTCGTCGTGAGCTGTTTTACTTTACGGGCAACACATCGCAGCTGCTGGGTTGCAATGTGTACTAAACGACATGACGCATGAAAATCCCTGAGTATGTCCTTAATAAAAGTCTTTCACTATCTCTGGAAATTCGTTTCATCCTTATCACAAATACACATATTTATATGACGTTGGTGTGCAAAGCAAAAATAGAGGCGAATTTTCGTTGATATGGTGCTGCATATGTGCATAAATCTGTTGTCTTATATCCGCTTCCTTTGGATAATATATTACAAAATAGTTTTGATGTGTTGTGAACATTTTACGTATGAATGTTATGTAGGTAATGAAAATAAAGTTTTGGATGGAATTCTCAGGAGAAAAAAACACCCATAAGTTTGGAAATTCAAGTTTCTTATTGCGTGCCATTTTCTAGTGGGAGAGCGAGCTTCAATTTTGAACTTGTAATGAAGAAAGTTTTCAACAAATACGCCACCCCATGTGCTCTATATATTCGATAACAAAAGAAAAATGAACAAGGTTAATATTATGTAGATATATACAAAAAAAATAGCAGGATCCGCTCGAAGTAAACTAGCACAATCAAACAATTTATGGAAAACGCAAGATATGATTGCTAAGTTGAAATGACTCATTATACTGCTGATTTGGAGGCTGCATTATTTCAGACGGCTCTATGTAAAGTTAGAGATTGCTCGGACTGGTTATTAGACACGTGAAAAGCAGATGTACAGCCATACTGTACTTTTACTTATATAAGTACTACGTGCAATATATAAAGCAAAACTAATTAAGAGTTTGTTTTCAAACATATCGCTTGTAAACAGGTAACAAAAGAAGAACGTGTAATAACTGCGTACAATAGGTTTCATTTAAAATACTTCAGTTGTATTGAAATGAGAATATTTACACAGGGAAAACACATTTTTCATTACATCTTGTAAGTGTTAAATGTTTAAAGGTTTCACTTGAATTGACTTTTCAAACTAGCTACCATAGACAAAGGAGACAGGTGTTCACTTTACAGAACGCAATTTTCCAAAACTTCATAAACATCCACAAGCTAGATCCCACACCTCTGATTGCCCAAGCCTCAAAGGGGTTTTTAAAAGAATAAACATTGTTCATTTTGTGTACTAATTTACTTTCCAGGTACTATACTCTGTATATATATAGTATTACTTCTTTCCTTTGAAACTGGATACGTTTCAATTTTTCAAAACTTCAAAAGATTTTCTTTATTAAAACCAAAATTTTCATTCACTTTAATGATTACAATTTCTATGTTGTATGTGAAACGGGATTACAGAACAAGAAGAGAAAGGTTTTCATCTACGAAAGGACTTTTTCTTTTTATGTGGTTAGTTGGTTTCATTAGGATGAATAGGCATGCTATCTGTACTTACATCAGTGGTTTGGATTAATAAGCATAATATATGTATGTATTTACTGTTGACATAGGCCTATTATTGAAAAGAGCAATTCCTAATATTGCTCTGCATTTAGGTATACAGAGAGTCATAAATCACGTAGCATAATTTATCTCGCATTTGATTTCAATGTTAAAGATGAAAACGCATTCAACCAATGTCGAATGTGAAAGTAGGCTCATTCACGCCAAATCTTCCTCTGTACATTCAGCTCAGTTATCATTTTCCATTTCACATCATTCAGCAACTCGTTTGGAAGTAATTTGCATAGAAAAACAAAATTGATCCTTTCCAGTGTTGCTCTGCTTTCCATATTAATTATGGTCAGCATAGAATATGGTTCAATATTACACAAAAAATTGTTTCCAAAAATTTCATAATCTCAAAAAACTTGTTTACTTTAATTACCACAAACATACAGGATATAACTTTGAGACAACATTCGATCTACCACAATTCTCGAGACTAAATCTTTAGTTAGGTATATACTAACCTTAAATTATTTTAAACTCGCTTCAAATCTAGTTTAGAATCATAATTTTAGATAAACATTATAAGGTTTGCATTGCTACATCTATGTAAACCATGAGTAGTGAAGGATAGACTCCTTTATTATCTTCAGAGTTATTATTTAGCTTTTTTGCACCTCGATCCTGTACGTTGTATTTTGTAATATGCTGGTGAAAATGTGGAAAACTTTGGCAGCTACAGTGTGGTTTTCACCTTACTTGACTTGTTTTTGTTTTAAACAGTCACCTTTTCGATGTGTCTACTGACTTTGCTTTCCCCATTGCATCTTCTATTTGGTAATGGATGGAGTGCATGGGAGCAGTTTCTCTCTTGTGTGTACATTCTTCTTCTACTATTCTGGTTATGTCATGCAACACGGATTGCGATAATGGGATTACATTAGCAAAATACACGGTTCCACAACTCTCTCTCTCTCTCACCCAATTTAAACTAAAAGCATGCAAAAACATCATACATGCATGAACGTATTCTCTAAGGGCAAAGGAAGCAGCTATCCAGCTTTATTTATATTTATGACGTGTGTGAAACTGTGTGGGAATTTAGCCGGAAATTCACAGGTGCTTTCATCCATAACCATATCCCGGAACATAGGAAACAACTGCAAGACGAGAGTGCAGTGTGGCGATTTACACTCCTCTCTTGTTTTAGCTTTCTCTTTCGACTCACACTTCATTACCATCTCTTTAAGCACGTTTATTCATATTCATAAGAGTTTGATAAATGACACATGATGCGGAGAGGGAGATGATGTTCACAGAAAATTACATGGCAGCTTCAATATTTCTTTAGGAAAATTTTGCGCTCGTTGTTCACCGTTCATCATCTCTCGTGGAATAAAGGATGGAAGGATTAAGGCAGGGTTTTATAGTTGCTCCCTCATTTTCATTCCACCAGACCGCCCACTGCTTTCATTATAAAGATAGAGAGCACGAGGTATGGATGCAACTGATAATATTGGGGATTAGACAAAAGATGGCTGAAACCTGTAAGCCTCTTTTTATAGATATGAGACGATCAGAGATTAACTGCCAACGAGTCTAACAGTTTTGTAATAACCTCTGACATATACCATTGTAAATGATGATTACACCCATTTTCACCTTTAGACAAGTTATCTCTCCTTCTTTTCAGTCTTTTCAAGAGAGATATATACTTACACATGAGAAATTCTTTGGTCTTCCCCCCTCGCGTTCCTTTTCTAGATGGCTAATCTAGTGAAATGTGTGTGGCGTGTGAAACAAAAAGTTCAATTATTCATTCATGATATTTTGGTAAAAGTTTAGTTGTAGCCATTCTAAAAGTTTATTCCCTTCCTGTCTTTGTGTTGCACACGAACATCAAGATATGTACTCACTGTTGAGTTAAAATATCCAAGGTGTTCTGTCAGAGCCGTTTCTTATTGTGTGAGTTTAAAAGACGGGAAGAAAATAAAGAAAGTGTGATGTTGGATATGGCATGTTTAAACTATGTAGTTTTGGTCTTGACTGCATGCACTGTTGATTACGTATAACGGCACGAGTACACAGTATTGAACATTGTGGAAAAACTTTCACAAAAACTTTTTGTGTGTTGGCCATAAATTAAACTTATGGCTTTCTATGTCAATGATAAAGCTATACATTGCACTTATTGAAAGAGAAGTCAAGCGGTGTAAGTTTGCTTGTTAAGTAAAATGCAAAATGTAATACAATTATGACTTTTAAATATTTTACCACTCCGACTTTCTCCTTGATATGCAATTGGTTGCCCACCCACCCACTCATCAAATCTGCAGACCGCATATAGCATAGTTGAGTGCTCGACGATAAAGTGGGTCTAGATTCTGAAAAGGCACTGTATATTGGAGATGAAAAGGTACCCATTTATAAAATGCTCCTATATGAATGAAAAATACTTAAGTAGATGTCAACTTTAATTATTTAAGGGTCACGACTTTGATTTAATTTTCCTGAATGAATGAACCGAATGCAATTTTTCCTGAAAACATTTTCATGCTATTGTGACGTTATTCATATGCATCCAATTTCGCTTTGCAGAAGAAAGCATTTACCTATTCTATATTAAATGTAAAAGGGCTACATAATTCTACGTTTTCATGACCGAATTCAATTTCATTTTGGGGAAATTAGACTCATTTAGCAAACCACCGTCAAAAAACGTAATCACGTTGTGTCATCATTTAGCTTTGATTACCTTGAATACAAACCGTTGACAAGAGTGATGAGCGAAACAAGAGCAATAATGGAAGCTGGAGGGACGGACTAATGATTTTCGTGTAGCTTTTCAGTCATGTAGCAGTAGTTCATTTCCTTTTTCAATTACTGTATTCACTAGCGTTAACAATGCCCCATGTGAATTCAATGTTAAAGTTGAAAGGGTCTCTCTCTCTCTCTACATAGACTACCTATGCAAAAAGTATATTAGAAGCGTTCGTTAAAAAATCTCATTGAATGAATCTGCAACAAAAGAAATATTTGCAACACTAATGAACAACACGGAAAGGGAAATAACAGGCGAAGCTCGACGAGGGGTGGGGTGTTGGTGTTACGAGATGATGCTTTAAAAAAAACTTTTCGTATCAAGAATGCAAAGGTTCAGGAATGATTTGAGTAAGTTCGTCCGAAGGCAATATTTTCATATATAGCTTAGAAATAAGAGGTTCACGTTCGACTTTCAGAACTCAAACTATTCTACTATTCATCCAAGATTTTTCTACACTCATTCACACAACCAGACTGTACTGTGTCAGTTCTACAGTTTTCATCTTCAGAATAGAATACTTCAGACATACGAATACTAGCGTGTCTAACGGTTAGATATGGATGATGTGACTTTGTTTGATGAGAGCTTTTAAGCCCCAGCTTCCGGACTTAAATTCATCCTAGACGAATATATTTTATTTGTTTGTAAGTGCAGAAAGTATCTGATGATATGCTAAAAATTTCATGAGTTATGCTCACGCACGAACACTCGGTGCACGGTGCATGCTGAACGGGAAAGAACAAAGTAAAACGAGTAAAAGTAGACGGAAGCCAGAAAACAGCAGTATTTACCGTCAGAGTATCGATTCATATGTTTTGCTTTTTTTTACTGCAGAATCTCTTTCAAAATCCAAAAATGAATCAAAATTATGTGGAAAGTATTTCTTCCTTGATGATTACAGTTGAAATGTCAAATAAAACCCAATATACTACTACCGAACATTGGTTTAAAAAAACTGAGTTAAATGATAGAAGCGTTACTGTCGACCCGTTGTCTCTTTCCATTAGACACTTGACGGTTGGAGTAAAATGTTGCATTTTCAAGATGTTAAAATGCACCCACCCACGTATTAAAAGAAAAGTGAACAGACTATAGCGGTATATACAATTGAAGAGCTTCATGGAAATAAAAAGGATTTAAAAGTAAATTCATATATGATGCTTCAAAGGGAGAGTTGTTACTTACTTACACCAGTGTTCGGCATGTCAATAAATGGCATGACTGCAATGGCTGACATAAGTGTCATTTGACTGACATAATACCGAATTCTTGACGGCAATAAAGGCAGTATTTGACAATATTTACTTTATCATTGGAATACACCAAAGTACAGGTGATAAATGTTCCCAACTCCATCAATCTTGTTAATAAAAATGAATAAAAAAGATGAATTGTTTCTGTTAGGGTTCTGTTTACCGTTTTATTGTGATTACTCAAGTCTATTTACACTATTTTGTATGGTGTGTATCGAGTATGCAGGCATACATACTACAAAAAACATGGGAAATATTGTCAAATATTACCAGCCATTGCTGCCAATATTGTCAATTATAACCAGTCAGTGGCATAATAGTAATATTGCCGGCAAAGTCCGAACACTGACTTTCACGATACAACAATATAGTCACTATTCAATCGGCTAACCATATGTATAAGGCTGACAAACTCATTTTCGTTTGCAATAGGGTAAATCGTATAATGTGAACAAAACGAGTAAATGATGTGTAATTCAATAAAAACAATAATATTTTAGGAGAAGTACATTCCTTTCCTAATCTACTTTAACTCTCCTCTAATATCTTTAACTACACACGTGTATTTTGGTTGTGCACGGGCACAGTGCATCGTTATTTCGTAGGATGAACATAATAACTTCAATATCTCCGTGCTGGAAGTGAAAGTTCCACGTAGATTGTTTAGGTAGTAACTCGTTGGACCAACTAGTGATAATTTTTCTATAGAGTCCTACCGATAAAAGCGTACTCAAGCTACCTAATGGCGTTATTGCTTTCTACCTACTTCTCGCCATTGGTCAACTGGCGCTTTATTTTTAAGTAATACCAGGAAAGAGTGGAGAAGCGAAAATGATGTAATTTGATGTGAGAGAAGACCGATTATTATTGCTCCTGTACATGACCTCATAAATCTTTTCTGAGCAAGTACTATTACCGTATATCGACGTAAATAAACAGTTTTGACATAGTCATACAATATTTTTTTGGTGTGTGTACGTACATCAAACCAACATCAACGTACATTACATACTCTCCTTCTCGTCTTCATCTTGGAATTGTTGTTGGAACATGAACATTACTCCACCGTCGCTGACTGAATGCTTGATTCATTTCCTTCCTTTGAATTTCTGAATTACTCTTCACCGCACGGTCTTTCCGCTGTGAGAGAGGAGCTCAATGGGAGCACCGCTAAACAAGAGTTTATGGCTCACAATAGTGATCATGAAAGTAATGACGATGGCAATTCGTTGGGAAAGGCTCCATCCATTGCTCCCAGAGAAGAAACTAAAGAATAACGATCTCTCCTCTGGTCATTATTGTTTCCTTGTCGCTTTTCCCCATACAGTTCAAAGAATGGGTGAAGCTGAGATGATGTTGCCCAAGACAGGCAACCCTCTCACCTCGTTATTCTTTCATTGAGGTGCTCACTCATATCTTAATCAACAAAGTTGAAAAATCACATGCATGTCACGCTCGTCAACCCTTTTCTCTTCGAAAAAGTGAAAATGTGCTTCCACCACCAGTTGGCTACTCTGTACCTTTTACTTTCTTTTTTCCATTGCATTATTGGTACTACCAGACCAGGTGGTTCAGTTTTACTAAAATACTTGAGATACAGGCCATATATGAGTCTATAGGTAAAAATAGCATTTTCCATGTCAAATGTAAGATTGAAAACAATTGGATGCAATGAAAAGGTTCTTGTTCTTCTTTTTAGACAGTCGCGAAATGAATTTGGCTTTTCTACGAGGATTTTCTTACTCTCTCCTCATATGTTTCATACATGACAGGCAGGGTTCACTTTACACCTTTTGCTTTCAGAGCACGACATGCTCCCGTGCTCAACAATAATAGGAAATTTTATATCTCAAAGAATCAAATTGGAATGGAAACGGGATTTCCTTGTTAAAAGCTTCATTTTCAGGAGAAAACATGTTGCTTTTCGCCATTCGCTGTCTAACGTCATTTCTCCTCAGACTGTTTCAGAGAGTAACAGTGCCATTATCCCATCAACAGTAGTTCCATCATCAACCATCACATCCAACAAGACATTCTCATTCTGACAAAATGTATTACGTCAAGATGAACACATAAAAGCTAGTAGCTACCTACACCTACCTACACATATGCTTAGGCATGTAGCATTGATTTGGTTGCCAGCTGTGACACCCGTTTTTTTTTATTGAAATGCAAAAATTTAGATGGATACATAAACAGATACAAGATTTCTTACTAAAGCGCAGTCAGTCTGCCAACTACATGCATTGAATAACTGTCAAGTAAAATGTACAATGACAATTTAAGGGAGCGAAACCAGCTCAAGTTTTTAAACATGAGGAGGAAAGGAATTTCACAAAATTTCTTTTACATAAAGTAGAAGAGAAAGTGTTGAGTGAAATGTTAGATGATGATGATGATGACAGTAAATGGCGTTCTGTAAACAACAAGGAGGAGTGAGAAAAAGGAAGTTTCCCATTCTATATAAAAGATATTTTATGTGTTCAGCAAAGTGATGATGCCGTCCGCATCCTCATGACAAAAGCTGATATTCCTATTATTTACTATGCTTTACCATAGTCTATTCTATATATAGTTCAGTGTACAACAACATTCCAAATATCCCAGAAACTACACTAAAACATTGTCATTCTATAGTTCCAGCTTCACAACATTGTATTATTATTCTATCGTATTTGACAATCTACCATCCTAGTATTTTGTCTATCCTTTTTTGTTGCTGGTTAGCTCGCTCGTCCATTAGGTTAATTAGTTCAATCTAGCATAGCATAGCATGTGAATTCACTGGTGTGTGTAATACAAGCTGCCATTTCATAATAATTCTATATTATACAGTTTCATCAGACGGAAAAAAGAGACGGGAAAATGAAAAGTTGAAGGGGTACATCCAAAAAGCAAACAGAGAAGCACTAAAAACTTTCATTGTTATGAGTTTAATTGTCACCTCAGTTCCTTCATATTTTATACATTGTGTAGTTTTTGCTTGTCAACAAGTTGTGCCCCATTCTGGTGATAACTCTTCACTTATAATGAGTTAAAACTGAGCTAACAAGCGTCAAACAACACGATAAATTGCTACTTACATAACATGTTATGTACTTAAGGTACGCTTGGTTTATTCTTCTTATATCGTTCACAAATAGTCATGTTAGATTGGATACTTTTAGACATGTCTACCAAAATGTAAAGGCTTATTGTTATGGTACGAGACGATGTTGCAATGTTGTAAAGCCAGTGCGCTGGAAATAACCAAAACACCAACCCGAAGCAATAATTAACAAAATGATTGACTGTTCCAATTTTTCAGCGTCCATTCCACCAGAAATTAAAGTTGCTATGAAGCTTGCTGAATAATTTTGCAACAGTGTACTAATTAATGAGAATATTCAGCCGGTGACAAGGAAAAGTTAAGATAAATTTCAGCTTCAAGGAATAAAGGAAGCCAGCCAATCCTATTTCATTTTCTCTACGAAATATATTTAGTTGGTTTCTTATTAATGCTCAAAATGTACGAGAGTAGTATATATGTACTTCTTTCTTGGAAGGGGAAGGAATCGTCTTACCATCTGTTAAGAATGCTTATGGTTACTTCTTGTCAAGCTATATAAAAAGATACCGTGATTAAACTAAAAACAAGATAATAACGACGATACGCGGTAGTAATGGGGGTACATGCATAAATAGGCTAATATATTAAAAAGCAGAAAAGCTGATGATATCTACTTTCACCTTATTTAATCACCTTGTTTTGTATGAAGTGAATCTCAACTTTTGGGTCACTATTATAAAAGAAAGAACACGCATATTATGTTCTCTCTAGGACACATTTCAAGTGTGCTCTTGTCATGTTGTTGTCAAAGATCTGGAGAAAGGACAATGACATATGTATTATATATGTTGAAATACATATTTATCATATAGTAGTAGTTTCAACTTCGTATACATATGGGTTTGGTAAGGGGGTAAATACTGGGAGAAAATTTTAGGCAATCGAAAATCGTTAACGAGCATCTTCCTCCTTTCATGGCTCCTTGAAATACAAAAGGATTGTTGGAAAGGTACATTGACAAAATGCCTTGATGTGTTACGATATATGATGTTCATCGTGTAGTCAGTTATTGAAGTTATCATCGACGGATAGTATCTATATATTCTTTGTATCTGCTCTGACTAATAATATTCAGTTTAAAAATGTAGATAGTTTAGTTACTGCCTTTACGAGCTAAGAATACCAGTGTGACTCAACATAACATCGCATTTGTTCAAGTATGCCAAAAAAATTTTAATCATTAAAAAATGTTGCTGTTTTATTAGAAGTTATCCATATGATGATGCATGCTTTGAAAAGCATTGAATAAGATACAAAAAAATAGTCTAATTATATGTACCATATTTGCGAATTGCAGGGCTTGATGATTCCATTTTTTTGTGAGCAAACTTTTACAGACAAACTTCTCCCTCATCCTTATTCGTCTGGTAGTTTTGCTGCCAATGTTGTGTGCATGTCTTAAAATAAACTTCCAGTAACCCCGTCCTAATGTCAAAGGGAGCAAAAGCCTGCAACTGACTGGCGAACAGATGAACTTTTCTCGGTTCTAGGTAGAAACTGCTACGAAAAAAACGTCTACCGCACAAACTTCTACGAATAAACTTCTACCAAAATTAACGTCTACCAACAAAAACTGCTACCCACAAAAACTTCTACTGTACAAAATTTGATTTGCTTTTATTTTTCATTATATCAGTGTCAAAGGTTATATAATTTTGTTTTTTTCTACTTAAATCTTAAGTCTTGCGTTAAAACTACAACAATATTGAATATATCACAATTTAACAACCATTTACTCGTCTAGTTTGCTGGGGTTGGTTCTTCGTTTTCCTCGTTATCATTGTCCGTATTAGGTTCAGAATTCGCTAACAAGACACGTTTGCTTTTATACTTGGTGATAACATGACTGTGCGTATTAATTGCTATACCTTCAAGAAAATCTGACAATTCTTTATTTCCTGATATATATACATATTAACTAATGATTTTATATTTTCATTTATATCTTTCTATATTTTAACTTTGAAGGTTGAAGGAGTTGGAGGTTGTCTTTTTTTTTAATTCTAATTTTTGATAAGTACAATCGTCAGCCATAATTCTCAAAAACCTAAAAAAAAAGAAGGATGAGAACAACCGGCCACATAATTGATTTTATTGTTCCAACCTTTTACCACGTTATTAGATCTCGGCAAGCTTTCCAACACTCGATTATAAACCAAAAAATATTATGTGCCTACTTAAATTTCTTTATGGAATCTTAAAAAAAAAACACGAGTAGAAGTTTTTGTCCGTAGCAGTTATTGTAGTAGCAGTTTGTTTGTAGCAGTTTCTGCCGGATGCCCTTTTCTCTCCATTAACAACTACCCATTTTATCCCTAACGAAATTCGACTAATTCTCAGCATAGAAAGCGAAGCTACTACAAGCTTTCTCTTTTTCTGATTTACCAACTAAATTCCAAGTTACAAATCGAAGACATTTTATCACAATGGGATATACTTATATATAACAAGTTTCTTTAGTGGTCAATTATCCCTATTACAACTTCTACCAGACTGATATTTCTTCGACTACAAATGGGAATCCATCACAAGCCATCAGCACCGCGTAAACATTACATAACACAACCCAGTGTGAGTGTATCAGCTTCAACGTGACGGAAACTTAACTCATCCACAACAGTTTTGGAGCTCTTTCTCCTGGAATTCGATTTTATGCTAGACTCGGAGGTGCTCATCTCACGACTGGTGGTAGCCAGCATAAATATATGGAATTGTGAGTGTCATATCATCACTTAGAAAGTGTGTGATGTGGTGAGTAATGTACACTTGTAAAACTTGGCGGTGCATCATCACCATCTCGTTCTTCATTGCCTTCATTTTTTACATCTCGCTCTCTCTCTTTCTTATAGACACTGTCTCCGACTTGACTGTGGTGTGGTCGTGTGGTCTCTCTCGCTGACAAAACAGGAAGACGGGAGGGGAGGCGTGCAGAGCTCTCTTGGGACTCAAAATCAATTCCGTCTCTAATCAAATTTTCTGATTCCACTCCTTCCACTTCCACCATCTCGTATTTCATTTTCTTAAACATTCTTCCTATCAAGGCTTTCCTCCAACATCCTCCTTCATTTAGTTGCATTTAGTTAAATTTGGAAAAAGTAGGAAAACTGTTTCGTTTTACAAATTTTGTTAAACTGCTGGAGGTTGAGTGTATCAAAATTTTACTCATCTCATTTACCAACGAATGGTAGTACCAACAAAAATTACATTGTGTATAAATCTAATGTACACAAAAAATCCGGAAGCACAGCTATATAAACATAATGTAGGCATAAATTGCATACTGCCGTTGCCTCTTGCAGGAGTCCTTAATGTTCGCTAACTACCAATCCCCGGCTGTTTACTTTCTAAGTGAAATTTAAATCAAAATGGGATTTCCTTCTTTCCTCGTTCACTTCATAAGACTGGTATACACTACTTCGACCAGACATGGAGACGCGAGAGAGAAAGACAGGATTATAATAAAGATGCCACATTATATATTCCACGAGTAAGGAAGAGCGACAAGACGCCACAGAATAGGATTAGAAGGGAGAACCAAATTTACTACATTATAGTAAACATAATGTAGTGTAGTAGACTTTGCATGAGTCGCCGTCACCATTTGATACCTACATTATTAAAGTCAAGTACAAGTTAACTGATCCCTTTTCTAAGCCACAGTAAGCACCCCTCAACTACTTTGACATGACCTATTTTTCCCCTTTCACAGTTCAATTTCCATGTCTCCAAAACTTGGAGATATGACAATGGAGAAAGAGGTCGAAAATACTAAGAGTTGTGCAAGTGGAAAATTTGAGCAAAGGAGTAGTTGACGGTTCATATCAGTTTGCATTGTAGCATTGTATAAATTATACCTGTTGTTACATTAAGAGCAGCGAAACGGACTTCTAACGAGAGCGCTTACTTCCTTAATAAGAAAAATAATAGTAATCCCTTTGTTACTTGAGGCGATACTCTATCAAACAAAGGCTCTTATCTTTAAAAAAATGAAATGTTTTTTATGTTTAGCATCCTTTATTTCTACTTCCATTAAGAGATTTTCTTTTTCCTCAAATGCCTGCATGAATTATGCTAATGTTGAGAACGTAAATACAAAAGCACCCAAAGTGACAAAAAGTTTTGTCTCCCAAATAAGTAGGAGTCCTTCAAAGTTCCATATTATCTACCTCCACAAACAATAAAAATTCTGCGTTCTCATCCAAAATAAAAATTACAAAAGGTTTATTCTGGGAACGAGCCCCTACGCCGTAAAATAAACTGGAACAGAACGACGTTTGTTGTGCTTTGCTCGTTATGTTGATGTAAACTTTGTCTCTTTTGCGTCGTCCATTGTGACATGATATGATGATGATGATGATGATGGTGGTAGGATGAAGCTGGTTTTTAAAGTTGAGCTTATGCAAATGAGAAAAAGTATGGAGGGGTTGTTGAAATTCAGTTATAATTTTGGTGGGCTCTTCTCTTTACATTGTACTATTCATACCATACCACCAACTCATTTCAAAACTTGCAGCTATATAATATGCATACACATCTATGTATGTATGCTTAGGAGGATCAAGTTTTAATTGCTTGCATGGAACAGCGATCATTGTAACTGAGCTGGCTAGCAAAATCTCTCTAGATTTTTTTAACGAATGTGAGCTCTACGCTAACGTGAATAAACGTTTGCTGACGAGTAAACGAGTCCCTTTGTGTCATTATAACTAGACTTTCTCCTTTCCTTTTCATGCTCCAAGTTAGTTTCTGAGTTTGAAGTTGAATGAAACTCATCGTGTCAAAAAGGTGGAAGCAATGGTTGACAACAGCGGTAAAATTACGGATTTAATAGATGGGTTCGCTAAAAGAGAGCATTCTCTAGTTCGGAATGTAATGGCGTAAGACAAGGAGTTTCAAATTATTTACTTGGCTAGTTGTAAAGCATAAATACTTATAATATGATGATTAACTTTTTTTTTATTCGAGACACCTTTGAAAAATTTGATATAAAAAGTTTTAATCGTCAGGCATTATATGATTCTCTTGATCATTTAATTCAACATAGAAAAATTATATGCGGAACAGGTTACTCAGCATCCTGGGTCCAAAGAATAAGCGATAAATATCCATCTTTAGTAACAAATGCTGAGCAGAATGACTTTATGAATAGTATAATAATAATATAAAATGCATGCTCGTCAACATTCACAGCCCATTCAAAAAATAATGATGGTCTACAACTACTAAAAAGTGTACTAAAGATCTCAAGTCTTACGTCTCGTGTCACCACCCCAAGAATGAAGAAGTAAAATCCACAGAATGGCAGCCGCGTAGCCCGACATGATGGTGGTGTTTAGGATGACAATGATTATCTTGGTGAAAGTAGAAAGCGGATGCAGGTTACGTTTTTTATTTTTTTTTGGATGGAGTCAACTCAATGCAATTCTCTCGTTACGTAAGAACGTTGCTATTGTATACTTTCTTTTGTGTGAATTTCTCTCCTTTTATTTTTCCACTCCACACAACTGTCTTACAGTCTCCTTTTATTTCGTTTCATCCACCTAGCTCCTTTCTCTTTTTCACGTTCTTGTTCTTGGTCTTGTTGGAATTCCTCACTGAAAGTTGAAGCACAGTCTTTTCTACTTTTCTCTTGTGTCTATTCTTCTTTTTGAAATTGAAAAGAGCAGAGAGGAGACTTTAACAATAATTGCAGAGATATATAATATTTTACTTGTAGGTATATAGTCGTAGTATGTAAACAGCATACATTTTTCATGAACCACGCGCTGACTACTACTACTACCACCACCACCAACTACCACTGTCATGACTGGGTAGCCTTGACCATCGTAAAATCAACAATCGTAGTCTCGAGCTCATTTAGCATAATGATATGTAGGTCTTTTTGGAGAACATGAGCATCTGCGCTCAGGCGCTTGTTATATAAGCATTTTGGAGGAGAGTTACACCAGCACCAAGCATTATTTATGGTTCAGGTACCAAGTCCTCCTTTATTATTAGATGTATTGTGAATTGATACTTGTAGAATCCAGAGGCAGCAGGTTTAGGGATTATCCATAAGGGGCAGTGGAAATGCACTTTAAGCTGTGTGTATGAATACATCAGACAGGGGATTATAAAAAGTAGTCCATAGTAAATAGAGAATCCACACGTTAAAGTGTGATGCATATGAGGTACAAGCTCAGAGATTTTTCCTATTGTCTCCCGAGTCTATAAAAGGGCATCGACTGCATCTTTTCCCTTTTAGTATGCAGCAAACATTTAACCTCATCGGTTCACCATGAAGTAGTGCTGCAGCCACAAGTGTTTCTGATGAAACACAAATCCCACTTTCCACTCTCATAGGAAAATTGTAAGTTCAAATGGGAATGTTTTCCCTATACATAATTCTATTTCTGAGTCTCTGTTTCTGAAGTGGCATTAACGGTGTGGAATTGCGTGTGGTTTGGTTATAGGATTTTCCTCATTGGGTCCTCCATATTTTGGATTGAGGACTTTTTTCCCTTTTCCTTTTTGGCACAATAGTGGTAAGGAAAAGTACAGAATCCTTTCATAATTTATTAGGTTGTGAATGGTGGTTAGTTTCACGATTCTCATCGTTCGTTCAATGTTGATTTTTATCAACAGCCCCCTTGGCTTGGATTAATTGCTCCGGTCATTTTGTCCTCATCCTTGGTCTGGATTATTATTCCCGGGTTGATTCCTATTCCCCGTTGTCTGGACCATTCTCGTGGATCTCATTTCCTCTTCCATTGGCCTGGACTATTGGTTCTGGTCTCATTCCTTTCTATTCCCTGGATGATTCTTCCCAGGTTGATTCCTCCCATTTCCGGTTCCCTTTCCTTGTGCTGATCTTCGGTTCATCCGCTGCGGCCATTTCGTCATAACTGGATCAGAATCTTCTTCTTGAGGTTTCGTAATTAAATATTAATTAAGCCATAGATGTATTGCTCTTGCTTTTCCATATTTGGGTGTGACAAAAGCATTAAAGGCTCTGGCTTACCTTATAACATAAGATAGCTAACCCTTCGCGCGCGTGATCAGGAGTTGAGTAATTTAACCACTAACAGTGGAACTCTTCTCTTGGTGGCATAATAGATTTCCTGTCACACTCAAAAATTCATACGCGGTTAGGGATTCCTAAAATGAGTTGCGGGTCTTTGGATCTCACTCATCCTTGCTGATGTCCCTAATCTGATAGAGCATTGAGTAATTATCCAAAATTAATATTTAGTTACCTATTTAGAAGTAGTAGTTAGTATTAAGGTTTAACATATATTCACTAAGTTTTAAGTAGTAAGTTAGAATTGAGATTATATTTAAGTACCGTCTCACGATGTTCCATTTACTTTAAGAAGGGAGTTTATATTATATTTATGTGGAGACCGGATCTTGCTCTGGTTCCAAATCTATTTCTGTTCAGTTTGATTATTTATTAACTTGATTAAAAGTCAATCGTCTCCCTATAATCTTTTCTGTGTTTAATGATTATTTCTGGTAACACATAGCGCCAGCTACGCAATATTCAATTCCATTTATCCGATTTATCTCACTTCATGAGTTGGGTCAATATGTCCATATTTTGAACTTCAAAGTCATTTATTGAGAAAGTTTGTGCATTTTTCCCTTAGCCATTGCGCACACACATACACCAGTATTCCCTGGATATAATGCAATGAATTTCCAGAGGAAAACAGATTACGATTTTCATAGAATTTAACTTTTATACCAACGGATAGTAGCCAGTTGGTCAAAATTCTGTAGCGGGCTTTCCCTCCCGTTACACGTGGCGAGTGTAATTTTAGCCTTATTAGTCCTGAATTTTTCAAAAATAGACAGTTTTAGGATTAATCGTCAGTAAGGCTTCGAACCTAGAATCTTCTGTCAGATCATTTTTTATTTAATTCCTGATTTTAATTCTCTTCTAATTCTTTTATTTTCGTTCTTTTAACACATGTTAACTATTTCAATTTTGGCCTGACTATTGAAAGAACAAGCGCTGTTACCAGAAGTAAAATAAGGGGTACGTGAGTACGAACGATTAGTAGATTACTTTGGTTTAAAGAAGTATATAGAATTAAGGAGTAACTAATAGTATCATTATAAGTCGAGTAATGTAAGCACAAGCACATCATTAGTGGCTTACTACAAATAATATTACATCAATTAGAATAACTCTGTGTCCAGTTTTAACTGCTTTAGTTTACGAAGTGGCTCACGGATAAAATCGCTATCATAGTCGTAGTTCGAATCATTCATAGTAAAAGGCATGAAATAGAGATATAGTTCCAATATTGTTCGAGTAGTAGAGTTTCAGTCCTTTAATTAGTTTCATCGCTCAGGAGTCATGTACATGACATTTTGTATTGTAGTTACCTTACCAGATAGAAAGTAGTTGAAAACCCTTCTTACATCCATATTATTATCATGAGGCTGCAAATGGTGGAAGATGCTCTCGCGAACAGGTTCGCAAATGCCAGTAGCGACCAAGACTATGGGAAGGAGTTTGGGGCTACTTTACCTTTTTGGGCATATTTGAGAGGCATTGAACCTCCTACTTTTGGAGGAAAGTACGACTGTCTTTGTCCATTCGAATTTCTTGATCAGTTATACGAGTTTAGGAATTTTGTAGATTGTTCTGAGGAGTGCATGCTTTCTGAAGTAATTCCATATGCCCTTAAAGGCGATGCGTACAGATGGTATGAGTCCCACCCGGCTGAGGTTCCTTTCCCATCCCTTCTTGACTTTGCAAGTAGCTTCAGTTATCAGTTGGGGTGTTACAACGACTACGAGGTTCTGTATAGAGACCTCTGTTACCGTAACCAAGGGAAAGATGAAACCCTCAGCCAGTACCTACACATATTAATAGAGTACTTTACGCATTTAGGGCAACCCATCACTGCTTCAGGTCTCTTACAAAAGTTGAACCAGGGAATAAACCCAGAGTACGCTCTGGATCTCCTCAATTTTGCTACGAGGTTTACGGTCCAACACTTATTATCTCTCGCAGTAGTAATCGATGAGATAGTGGATCACCGAAGAGCAAAAAGGCGAGACAGGTTCTCTCGTAGAGACCAGTCTTCCACTCTTCATTCCATCGAAGCAGAACTTGTGGCTATGGAGGATTACTCCTCATCTTTCCATTCATTATTTGAGGTTTCGATACCTAGTAGTAGAGCCATAGTAAGCAAGAAAAATTTTAGTACCTCAGACTTGTCGGGTATTGTAGATTACTCCTCATCTTTCCATTCCTTATTTGAAGTTTCGGTACCTAGTAGTAGAGCCATAGAAACACACAGTACCTCAGACTTGTCGGGTACTGAAGATTACTCTTCGTCTTTCCATTCCTTATTCGGGGTCTCTGTATCAAGCAGTTGGGTAGTAGGCAATGACACACGTAGTACTGTTTCTCCAAATAAGAGGGTAAATTTATTTTGTCTCGGAGAGCAGATACGTGTAGAGGAAAACTATTTAACTAAGACAGGGGTCAGATTCCATACATCTGTCTCTCGTTCAAAATTCTCTAGGGACCCCACGATCATCTTCATTTTGTGGAAATTGCGTTCTTTTGTTGAGCCAACTGCATTCGCTGTCTTCATCACGATCATCATCATCTTGGTGAATTTGAGTTCATCAATTGGGGGTTTCTCACGTATTGGCTTAACGATTCCCTTTGACAACGGTTAGGCACAAGGGCAGTAAACCGAACATACATAGCAATAGCATAAAAAAAAATATTTTTAACTTCTTTTCCAACCCATAAATAATAAATAGGGCTAGCAGGAATGCCCCTACCGAATTTCAGAAACTTGAGTTGATTTTATGATCTTTTTATGATCACTGAGAAAGAATTTATTTTACTTCAGATTATAATAGATAGGGCTAAAAGACATGCCCCTACCAAATTTCAGTGACTTGGCATGATTTTATGATTGATTTTCGGAGACCTTATATTTTGTAAATTTTATTTGCATCATGATTCCTGTAACTGTAAGCTTCCTCTCCCGGTCACCTATATTAGGGCAAAGGCTAACCAGTCATTAATATCAAACTTTTCGTTTTTGTGATCTCAAGGGACGAGATCAAACAGAAGTTGGGGGACGTGTCATGACTGGGTAGCCTTGACCATCGTAAAATCAACAATCGTAGTCTCGAGCTCATTTAGCATAATGATATGTAGGTCTTTTTGGAGAACATGAGCATCTGCGCTCAGGCGCTTGTTATATAAGCATTTTGGAGGAGAGTTACACCAGCACCAAGCATTATTTATGGTTCAGGTACCAAGTCCTCCTTTATTATTAGATGTATTGTGAATTGATACTTGTAGAATCCAGAGGCAGCAGGTTTAGGGATTATCCATAAGGGGCAGTGGAAATGCACTTTAAGCTGTGTGTATGAATACATCAGACAGGGGATTATAAAAAGTAGTCCATAGTAAATAGAGAATCCACACGTTAAAGTGTGATGCATATGAGGTACAAGCTCAGAGATTTTTCCTATTGTCTCCCGAGTCTATAAAAGGGCATCGACTGCATCTTTTCCCTTTTAGTATGCAGCAAACATTTAACCTCATCGGTTCACCATGAAGTAGTGCTGCAGCCACAAGTGTTTCTGATGAAACACAAATCCCACTTTCCACTCTCATAGGAAAATTGTAAGTTCAAATGGGAATGTTTTCCCTATACATAATTCTATTTCTGAGTCTCTGTTTCTGAAGTGGCATTAACGGTGTGGAATTGCGTGTGGTTTGGTTATAGGATTTTCCTCATTGGGTCCTCCATATTTTGGATTGAGGACTTTTTTCCCTTTTCCTTTTTGGCACAATAGTGGTAAGGAAAAGTACAGAATCCTTTCATAATTTATTAGGTTGTGAATGGTGGTTAGTTTCACGATTCTCATCGTTCGTTCAATGTTGATTTTTATCAACAGCCCCCTTGGCTTGGATTAATTGCTCCGGTCATTTTGTCCTCATCCTTGGTCTGGATTATTATTCCCGGGTTGATTCCTATTCCCCGTTGTCTGGACCATTCTCGTGGATCTCATTTCCTCTTCCATTGGCCTGGACTATTGGTTCTGGTCTCATTCCTTTCTATTCCCTGGATGATTCTTCCCAGGTTGATTCCTCCCATTTCCGGTTCCCTTTCCTTGTGCTGATCTTCGGTTCATCCGCTGCGGCCATTTCGTCATAACTGGATCAGAATCTTCTTCTTGAGGTTTCGTAATTAAATATTAATTAAGCCATAGATGTATTGCTCTTGCTTTTCCATATTTGGGTGTGACAAAAGCATTAAAGGCTCTGGCTTACCTTATAACATAAGATAGCTAACCCTTCGCGCGCGTGATCAGGAGTTGAGTAATTTAACCACTAACAGTGGAACTCTTCTCTTGGTGGCATAATAGATTTCCTGTCACACTCAAAAATTCATACGCGGTTAGGGATTCCTAAAATGAGTTGCGGGTCTTTGGATCTCACTCATCCTTGCTGATGTCCCTAATCTGATAGAGCATTGAGTAATTATCCAAAATTAATATTTAGTTACCTATTTAGAAGTAGTAGTTAGTATTAAGGTTTAACATATACTCACTAAGTTTTAAGTAGTAAGTTAGAATTGAGATTATATTTAAGTACCGTCTCACGATGTTCCATTTACTTTAAGAAGGGAGTTTATATTATATTTATGTGGAGACCGGATCTTGCTCTGGTTCCAAATCTATTTCTGTTCAGTTTGATTATTTATTAACTTGATTAAAAGTCAATCGTCTCCCTATAATCTTTTCTGTGTTTAATGATTATTTCTGGTAACACATAGCGCCAGCTACGCAATATTCAATTCCATTTATCCGATTTATCTCACTTCATGAGTTGGGTCAATATGTCCATATTTTGAACTTCAAAGTCATTTATTGAGAAAGTTTGTGCATTTTTCCCTTAGCCATTGCGCACACACATACACCAGTATTCCCTGGATATAATGCAATGAATTTCCAGAGGAAAACAGATTACGATTTTCATAGAATTTAACTTTTATACCAACGGATAGTAGCCAGTTGGTCAAAATTCTGTAGCGGGCTTTCCCTCCCGTTACACGTGGCGA
This sequence comes from Orchesella flavescens, assembly GCA_964034955.1. NCBI lineage: Eukaryota > Metazoa > Arthropoda > Collembola > Entomobryomorpha > Orchesellidae > Orchesella > Orchesella flavescens. The sequence goes on along the minus strand of OZ035954.1, from coordinate 27,857,104 downwards.
GTGTAATTTTAGCCTTATTAGTCCTGAATTTTTCAAAAATAGACAGTTTTAGGATTAATCGTCAGTAAGGCTTCGAACCTAGAATCTTCTGTCAGATCATTTTTTATTTAATTCCTGATTTTAATTCTCTTCTAATTCTTTTATTTTCGTTCTTTTAACACATGTTAACTATTTCAATTTTGGCCTGACTATTGAAAGAACAAGCGCTGTTACCAGAAGTAAAATAAGGGGTACGTGAGTACGAACGATTAGTAGATTACTTTGGTTTAAAGAAGTATATAGAATTAAGGAGTAACTAATAGTATCATTATAAGTCGAGTAATGTAAGCACAAGCACATCATTAGTGGCTTACTACAAATAATATTACATCAATTAGAATAACTCTGTGTCCAGTTTTAACTGCTTTAGTTTACGAAGTGGCTCACGGATAAAATCGCTATCATAGTCGTAGTTCGAATCATTCATAGTAAAAGGCATGAAATAGAGATATAGTTCCAATATTGTTCGAGTAGTAGAGTTTCAGTCCTTTAATTAGTTTCATCGCTCAGGAGTCATGTACATGACATTTTGTATTGTAGTTACCTTACCAGATAGAAAGTAGTTGAAAACCCTTCTTACATCCATATTATTATCATGAGGCTGCAAATGGTGGAAGATGCTCTCGCGAACAGGTTCGCAAATGCCAGTAGCGACCAAGACTATGGGAAGGAGTTTGGGGCTACTTTACCTTTTTGGGCATATTTGAGAGGCATTGAACCTCCTACTTTTGGAGGAAAGTACGACTGTCTTTGTCCATTCGAATTTCTTGATCAGTTATACGAGTTTAGGAATTTTGTAGATTGTTCTGAGGAGTGCATGCTTTCTGAAGTAATTCCATATGCCCTTAAAGGCGATGCGTACAGATGGTATGAGTCCCACCCGGCTGAGGTTCCTTTCCCATCCCTTCTTGACTTTGCAAGTAGCTTCAGTTATCAGTTGGGGTGTTACAACGACTACGAGGTTCTGTATAGAGACCTCTGTTACCGTAACCAAGGGAAAGATGAAACCCTCAGCCAGTACCTACACATATTAATAGAGTACTTTACGCATTTAGGGCAACCCATCACTGCTTCAGGTCTCTTACAAAAGTTGAACCAGGGAATAAACCCAGAGTACGCTCTGGATCTCCTCAATTTTGCTACGAGGTTTACGGTCCAACACTTATTATCTCTCGCAGTAGTAATCGATGAGATAGTGGATCACCGAAGAGCAAAAAGGCGAGACAGGTTCTCTCGTAGAGACCAGTCTTCCACTCTTCATTCCATCGAAGCAGAACTTGTGGCTATGGAGGATTACTCCTCATCTTTCCATTCATTATTTGAGGTTTCGATACCTAGTAGTAGAGCCATAGTAAGCAAGAAAAATTTTAGTACCTCAGACTTGTCGGGTATTGTAGATTACTCCTCATCTTTCCATTCCTTATTTGAAGTTTCGGTACCTAGTAGTAGAGCCATAGAAACACACAGTACCTCAGACTTGTCGGGTACTGAAGATTACTCTTCGTCTTTCCATTCCTTATTCGGGGTCTCTGTATCAAGCAGTTGGGTAGTAGGCAATGACACACGTAGTACTGTTTCTCCAAATAAGAGGGTAAATTTATTTTGTCTCGGAGAGCAGATACGTGTAGAGGAAAACTATTTAACTAAGACAGGGGTCAGATTCCATACATCTGTCTCTCGTTCAAAATTCTCTAGGGACCCCACGATCATCTTCATTTTGTGGAAATTGCGTTCTTTTGTTGAGCCAACTGCATTCGCTGTCTTCATCACGATCATCATCATCTTGGTGAATTTGAGTTCATCAATTGGGGGTTTCTCACGTATTGGCTTAACGATTCCCTTTGACAACGGTTAGGCACAAGGGCAGTAAACCGAACATACATAGCAATAGCATAAAAAAAATTATTTTTAACTTCTTTTCCAACCCATAAATAATAAATAGGGCTAGCAGGAATGCCCCTACCGAATTTCAGAAACTTGAGTTGATTTTATGATCTTTTTATGATCACTGAGAAAGAATTTATTTTACTTCAGATTATAATAGATAGGGCTAAAAGACATGCCCCTACCAAATTTCAGTGACTTGGCATGATTTTATGATTGATTTTCGGAGACCTTATATTTTGTAAATTTTATTTGCATCATGATTCCTGTAACTGTAAGCTTCCTCTCCCGGTCACCTATATTAGGGCAAAGGCTAACCAGTCATTAATATCAAACTTTTCGTTTTTGTGATCTCAAGGGACGAGATCAAACAGAAGTTGGGGGACGTGTCATGACTGGGTAGCCTTGACCATCGTAAAATCAACAATCGTAGTCTCGAGCTCATTTAGCATAATGATATGTAGGTCTTTTTGGAGAACATGAGCATCTGCGCTCAGGCGCTTGTTATATAAGCATTTTGGAGGAGAGTTACACCAGCACCAAGCATTATTTATGGTTCAGGTACCAAGTCCTCCTTTATTATTAGATGTATTGTGAATTGATACTTGTAGAATCCAGAGGCAGCAGGTTTAGGGATTATCCATAAGGGGCAGTGGAAATGCACTTTAAGCTGTGTGTATGAATACATCAGACAGGGGATTATAAAAAGTAGTCCATAGTAAATAGAGAATCCACACGTTAAAGTGTGATGCATATGAGGTACAAGCTCAGAGATTTTTCCTATTGTCTCCCGAGTCTATAAAAGGGCATCGACTGCATCTTTTCCCTTTTAGTATGCAGCAAACATTTAACCTCATCGGTTCACCATGAAGTAGTGCTGCAGCCACAAGTGTTTCTGATGAAACACAAATCCCACTTTCCACTCTCATAGGAAAATTGTAAGTTCAAATGGGAATGTTTTCCCTATACATAATTCTATTTCTGAGTCTCTGTTTCTGAAGTGGCATTAACGGTGTGGAATTGCGTGTGGTTTGGTTATAGGATTTTCCTCATTGGGTCCTCCATATTTTGGATTGAGGACTTTTTTCCCTTTTCCTTTTTGGCACAATAGTGGTAAGGAAAAGTACAGAATCCTTTCATAATTTATTAGGTTGTGAATGGTGGTTAGTTTCACGATTCTCATCGTTCGTTCAATGTTGATTTTTATCAACAGCCCCCTTGGCTTGGATTAATTGCTCCGGTCATTTTGTCCTCATCCTTGGTCTGGATTATTATTCCCGGGTTGATTCCTATTCCCCGTTGTCTGGACCATTCTCGTGGATCTCATTTCCTCTTCCATTGGCCTGGACTATTGGTTCTGGTCTCATTCCTTTCTATTCCCTGGATGATTCTTCCCAGGTTGATTCCTCCCATTTCCGGTTCCCTTTCCTTGTGCTGATCTTCGGTTCATCCGCTGCGGCCATTTCGTCATAACTGGATCAGAATCTTCTTCTTGAGGTTTCGTAATTAAATATTAATTAAGCCATAGATGTATTGCTCTTGCTTTTCCATATTTGGGTGTGACAAAAGCATTAAAGGCTCTGGCTTACCTTATAACATAAGATAGCTAACCCTTCGCGCGCGTGATCAGGAGTTGAGTAATTTAACCACTAACAGTGGAACTCTTCTCTTGGTGGCATAATAGATTTCCTGTCACACTCAAAAATTCATACGCGGTTAGGGATTCCTAAAATGAGTTGCGGGTCTTTGGATCTCACTCATCCTTGCTGATGTCCCTAATCTGATAGAGCATTGAGTAATTATCCAAAATTAATATTTAGTTACCTATTTAGAAGTAGTAGTTAGTATTAAGGTTTAACATATATTCACTAAGTTTTAAGTAGTAAGTTAGAATTGAGATTATATTTAAGTACCGTCTCACGATGTTCCATTTACTTTAAGAAGGGAGTTTATATTATATTTATGTGGAGACCGGATCTTGCTCTGGTTCCAAATCTATTTCTGTTCAGTTTGATTATTTATTAACTTGATTAAAAGTCAATCGTCTCCCTATAATCTTTTCTGTGTTTAATGATTATTTCTGGTAACACATAGCGCCAGCTACGCAATATTCAATTCCATTTATCCGATTTATCTCACTTCATGAGTTGGGTCAATATGTCCATATTTTGAACTTCAAAGTCATTTATTGAGAAAGTTTGTGCATTTTTCCCTTAGCCATTGCGCACACACATACACCAGTATTCCCTGGATATAATGCAATGAATTTCCAGAGGAAAACAGATTACGATTTTCATAGAATTTAACTTTTATACCAACGGATAGTAGCCAGTTGGTCAAAATTCTGTAGCGGGCTTTCCCTCCCGTTACACCACATACGAAATACATTTAGCTTTTCTTCTTCTGATGATGATGCTGCTGCTGCTACTCTTTCTGAAGTAAAATTCACTTGCACACTTTTATGTACAGCTAGTGATTCATTCGCACGAGAAATAATACAAAATGCTAACGTAGCGTGAAATGGAAACGAGGGTATGTGGGAGTAGTGCATCTATTATAGATGATAGGTTTATATACTCACGAATGTACAGTCGTTCATCACTTATATATATAAAAATTTGTTCCTCTTTGCATGGATGAGAAGATGCTGTAAAAAGTGAAAGCAAAAAGTTGCTAAGCATGTTCTTGTTGGAAGATGTAATACATGGGACCACGTCTTCTCCTCACTATTTCTTCAAATAGAAAGTTCTCCTCAAATGATGGGATTGTTAATTTCCTTCTAGATGCATTTAGATTTTTGACTCATTCTTATTCTTTCGTTTACTTATCTCTGTGCACGATCTTCATGCCTCAAAAATCACATCTAGTTTAGCAGTCTGCTCCTATTAATAACTTGTGGGTTAGATAAACAAATTGCTAGTTTTTCTCTCTTGGAGATTATTATCAATTCTGAGTTGGAGAACGAAGAAATGTTTCGGGAAACTTTTGGAATTAGTTTCTCCACGTGCTTATATTACCTTCTTCTACGAGGGTCAATATATATAGTCCAACCAACTTACTATATTAAGCTATGTGTTTATAGATTGAATGTACGTGTAATATAAATAGTCCGTGCTGATGCTGATTTCACAAGTCAGTGACTCATTGATTCAAAGATTCTGATTTGGAACACCATATGTTCTCCATGCAAAAGTAATTAATTCCCATCATTCACATTTCCAACGTCTTCTTGTTAATTAATGAAAGTGGAAGCATTTACGTTCACAGTTACACACGTTACCCATGTTCATTCATAGGGAAAGAAGTTCATTAAGCACAAGTACCATAATATATAGTCTATATCTTCCCGCTGAACAAGACGATGACTATATGACTATACTATACTAAAGTGAAGAATTTTACAAGGAGATTAAGAATCACGTTGATGGTGGATAAGTAGATGATGCGAAAATTTCCACGGATGAGTAAATCGAATTGCGTACAGTTGCACAGAGTTTAACTCTTTCCCTTTTGTTGGAGAAAGAGGAATGTTTACAAAAGCAAATATTTGAGAAACTATATATACTATAAGACAACTTTCTCCTGTTTACAATATCAGGTTATATTATGTATTCAGGTTAAACTTGTATGTAGATAAATACATGCTTATGCATCATACATACATAAATACGCTGTTACACTTTGTAGTGTCTCCAGTAAAAGGTTGAACATGCATAATTAATGCAATACACTTAAGCCTCCTCAGTAGATTGATTGATGTTGATGTAGATGAATGAAGATTCCTGGAGTACACGGTGAGGCGGGAAGTACATTAAGCAGCTAGAATTTTCAATTTCACTTCTACAGAGAACTACTCTTCTCTTAAGATTGAAGAGAGAGAAATCCAAGCTGTAACATGAAAAAAAAACAATGGATGAAAACTTGCGTAATCTTTGATTGAGTAAAATTGAAATTAGGAATTTAAGTAGATTAGTATTTGCTCAATTGAAAGCTAATTTGGATGTTCATTTGGGTCCAGGGGGATTCCATTTTATTTTATGAAGGAAACTTATTTTGTGATTCCTATTTCTGCTCCACGTTTGGCAAAGGTCATCAAAAATTTTTGTCGATTTTTGTCGATTGTAAAAATGGCGATTGAATGTGCAAAATAATGACTTATAGTTAGTTATAGACAGAGACTTTAGCTATGTAGCATCTGCCCTCAGGGAATTGTTCAAACCCAAGACCCCATGCATGAACTCGTATTTCATCATGGAATTCAACTATGTGATCTACTACCACTCTTGGTGCATTGAGTTGGAATTTGGAATCTTCAGGTCGGAAAGTGTAAGCGTGCTTCAAGTTTCCTATGAAGGAATCTAAGGCTGGCACACTTAAATTTTCTTTCTCTAAAGTTTACGTGAATGCATTTGAGAATACCCTATACTTTTTACTCAATTTTCTTCAAACTTATTCCACGTGCTTGAAGATGTCTACTAACTTAGCGTCAGTCAAGATAATATGTAATTTGTGGTGGTTCCGGGAATGCAGAGGGGTTCAAAAATTTGCATAGGTGGGTGGGTAAGCAGATCAATTTTAACAAAATCTGGCTTACATGTATATAAAAATATCCTGAATAATATAGATGTGAAACGAAGGGTAGTTTGAATATTCTCTGGATTTACTGCATAATTTGCTAAAATATCCAGTATCTAATGGGATGCGTAATGCCAATGCCATTGCTGGACAAGTGCCCGAAATGTATTCTGGTGAAGAAGTTTACGATTTTTAGATGATACAATACACAACTTTTGAAGCAGAAGCCTGGAATATTTAGTTTGCTCTCCTATAAGTTTGAAGTTTCTATAATTTTGTCATAAAGAAGTGCATTTCAGAGAAAAGCATTAGTGATAGAGGAGGAGCATAATTATTGATTTAAAACTTGAATACATAATAATATATGGCGGAAGTTTTTATTGTATATATAAAAAATTCTTGCCATTCGTAGATAGGCTCAAGTCTCAAGTACAAACGGAAATGTGCATATTGCATATTTATATTATATGAATGAGTACATAAAAGTTAAAAAAGACGGAAACATACAGATATTCATTTTCTTTACCTGAAAGAAGAGTCTTTGACAATAACTCGACCGAAATTCTATTCGCGTTTCCATTGAAAATTATTATGGTTGAGCAGGAAAATATCGAGCACAAGAGTAGTTTCAAGATTTTATGCTTTCGCTTTTTTACATCCGCGTAGGAGTAAATGATAACAGGTGCGGCGTAGATAGATAATAAATGGTTTTCACATATTACTCACTTTTTTTTACTAGTTTACAAGAAAGCGCGGCCATACCATAACAGTGACGGCGACGATACCTCAGACAGAAGGAACCCAAAACTTCGGTGACAGCAAAGGATTGTGGGACTCTTCTATTCTTGACACATGCAAAATGAATTTATAGTCTGTCGTTGATAACGAATGGGATGCAAACTTGAGTACTGTGGAAACAAAGAACACGCTCGAGTACAAAATGAGAATGGATGGGATGACGAGAGGGGATGATAACACACATCAACAAATCCCTCAACTTGTTCTATTCACCGGAATTGTATTAGCGGAGGAATCTTGTTCGCTGTTATCATAAAACTCAAGGTGTAGTGGAATTAAATGGGTGAGAAAAAAATACAATTTCTCTGCTGAGCATTCTATGAATATAAAATGTCTTTGATATTTAATGACGTTGTTAGTGGTTGTGGCACTTTTTCGTTCTACCCTTGACCATCCAGTTTTTAGCTAGTTTTTACTATCTTAAAACGTTTTTTCCTGGTTCACAACCTTTTGCTGAACAGTTTGTGAGAACTCAGATTCATATATACTGCGGCATGGTAATAAAAATCTGTTGCAGTATTTACAAATGTGCATATTTTTCTGTGTTATTCTGGCCACTTTCACTCTTAACGTCTATTAACTTTAAATAATAAATTGTGTTCTGACTCAGGTAGAAAGTATTAAGAGATGGAAAGTGGAAAACTCAACTTTTCTAACCTAGCATTCCATCGCCTCAATGTAAACTGATCTTTTTTGGACGGGGAAAGAAGAAAAATATGATGAGGACCATCCGCGTCTTCCCTGTAGTATTTCCGTGTTTTCGCTTGGAATCTCGCTTCGCTTCTGGATGGAAGTGAAGAGCAATTGGTTGTCCAAGGGAGCACGAGGACGAGAAGAGCAGGTAGAAGTAGACACACGTAAGAACGTAGCGTACATATATGGTAATATGGTAACAGGAGTAAAACGGAGCTAGGAGACAAAGTGGATGGATATCTACAGCAAGAGATTCGAGTATTCTAGATGTCTGGAAGGTTATACACTACTACTTTATGCTCAGCTATCGCTTACGCTTACAGTCGCACACTCCACTCTCAATCTCGATACTTTAGTTTGGACAAGGAAGCTTAAGGGAAGTTTGGCCAGTTGAGTTTGTGTCTGATGCGCGTAGTTGCTCCTTGCTTAAACACATTTACTTTCTTGTTTATTTCACTACTTCATTTCGCTATCTCTCCCCCGTTTGATATTCCACAGTTGCTTTGCAAAAAGCAGTGGTGGTGGTGTTATGTGTGTTGTGGGGATGGATGATGATAAGGCTTGAGCAATGTACAATGCAAGCTGACTGTTCTTGAAGACTGCTGCTCCTGGTTTGACTACTTTCTTAGGTTGCCACTACCATTACTTTCATCCACATGGCTTGCTTTCCCTCTGCTTTAGAACGTTTCTTCCTCTTTTCTAGTGATTTTGGGTTGCTATCAGAGAGAGAGAGAGAGAGAGTGAGAGAGAGTATATATAAGCCGAGCAAGCACAACAATTTTTTTTATTTGCCTATTTTCCATAAGATGAGAAGGCTTGAAGGGGAAAAGCTTTTTCTATTATCTTTCGCGATACGATCGATCTGGTTTTGGTTCCATGTGCGAAACACAATGTGGAAGGAAGGAAAAAGCGTGCTCTCTCCATGTAGACTTATGAGCAAAAGTTTACGTGGGCTTCATCATAGTATTTGTATTAGGGAACAAACAACTTTGTCCCTTTACCTCTTTTCAAAAAGTAGAGAGAAAATGTCCTGCCTAGAAGCTACAAACGGTTATCGAGGAAAACTGCAAAAGTGTCCCACTGTTATGAGACCTATGAGACCTAGCAATGAAATTGTGTGGGTATTATGTCTTTTTATTCGCAAGTCAACCAATACTATAACTTTTGATCTTGCCATAATGGAAAGTAATGTAGTGAGTGAAGTCTGAAAAATATTGACTTTCAAAGCAATTGAAAATGAAGTTTTCACGTGATTTTTGTGCTAGTTGAGAAGCCTTTGGCTGATATTTCCACCTAATGTAACATTGAACATGATTCCATTCCAGGGAGTGCAAAAAACGTGTGTTTTTTTAAGTTTTCCCATGTAGCTTCATTGGACATCTTTGTTGATCTAAAAAACAGTCGAATGGCTAACTTTTTTCTTGTTTTTTTAAAGCTAGCTTACTTAAACAAAGTGAAAGAGACACTGACTTTTTTTTTTACCAATGACATACATCCATAGGACAGCAAAATGTACATAACTGGGGCTACTTGAAGTTTGATGACTTTGATCCTTGCCATTTAGTCTTGGAATTTTGCACCTACGCATTTTGGCAATACTCAATCTGTCTATACAGCTAGCTAACGATATTGAAAGTCGCTGTCAATGAGTTGGATTTTGTTGCATGGTATGTGTTTTGCGTTAATTCAAAGATTCAAAGCAGCCTTTATATCTTTCAAAGTAGCCCTCGATTCGGATGTATTTACAGCATTGAAAAACTAGATGTAGTATGTATATATGTATTACGAACACCGAATGGACGCATAGTGAAGTCTATACCATATACAACACCTTTTTACGTAATATTCTTGCTTTACGGAAACTAAAGGAAACAAAGAGATACATACAGAAAGAAGCAGCAGCAGCATTACCCAACTGACACACTAAGCAACTATACAGATGAAAATTAAGCAAAAAATTGACGCCCAACGTGGGGCTCGAACCCACGACCCCGAGATTAAGAGTCTCGTGCTCTACCGACTGAGCTAGCCGGGCCACTTATTTCAACCCACGAAAATACTTTGACCTAACATGCCAAATCTTTAGAAGGGGTTGAAAGGATCTCTTTTTCCAAGTTATCTTCCATTGCATCACCAAAGACGCAAACTTATCTTTCCAATGAGACAAGGTGCAAGAAACAAGAAAGAGTAAATGTATTACGTATGAATTAACCGACTTTTTGTATCCAACATGTTTTTTTTGTAAAGATCAAGAATGAGGAGCTCAGTGCATGTTTCATGTTGAATTCATGCTGTTCTAGTAAAAAAACAATTACAAAAGAGAAGTATTAGTATAAATGTGAATTGCATACATACACGGCTGCAGAATCTTCCATGTGTTCTGCGAGCGAAAATGTCATGTTCTGCAATGTCAAAAAAAATTTCTGCGAGTCGGCTTTGCCGACTCGCAGGAATTTTTTTTGTGGAAGCCAAATTTCTAAAAAAAAAATTCAGTTCTGCAGAACATTTTGGTAAATTCTGCAGAATACTGAGCAATGTTCTGCAGAACACTATGGTTCCGAGCAATGTTCTGCGAGCAATGCTCTCGCGCTCTGGAAGATTCTGCAGGCGTGCATACATACATACATAAACTTACCAAGGAACTGCTTCATGAACGCAATGCACTGTAACTGTAAGTGTTTGCATGTATTAAAAAAAATTGGGAGCTCATTTAATGCGTTCTATGGACATATAAATATATTACATTTTAGGTTTATACGTAATACGCAATGTAGCCAATATATTAGGCAGCATAAGCGATGCGCTTATTATCCGTGCGTGCCTTGTATTCACCAAGGAATACGATCTTCACTCTTTTTGACCCATGCCAAATGCGCAATAAATAGGGAGTTAAAGATCACACATTATTCATTATTGATCATCCAATTTGCTCACGAGCGTGCTCTTGCTTTCATACAATTCTTTGCATCTTCCTCACTCCCCTGAGCGTTGAATGTATCTGTTTGACTCCTGAAAAGGTTGAAAAAGCTCTGGATTCAAGTATTATGGAGGGTATGCAAATTTTAAAAATGAATGATGAATGAAATTATCACGTTTAACAGAAACGCATAGTGCAACAAATTGATTAGTAAACATTTGTGATTTATTTTTTAAAAGAGATTTCGCAAATTTGTATAAATTGTTTTCCTTGATTTCTTTCCATTGAAATGTGGACGATTTCATTTTTTAAAACTTTTTTTTGCCGTATGAATTGTCGAACATTTTTTTTAAATCTTGAAAATAAAAAGACGCTCAAAGTAATATCTTCCTACCGTTGTATACTACTACCATGTCTAATAACTATGTATATTTTCTATCAATAAAATGGTGAAGTGACGTGATTACATGAACTATGAATATTCATAAGTTACATACACATAATATATATGTTTATAGCATATTGTACGTATAACAGTTAGGTAAATCGTACACATAATTTGCAAATTGATTACATTTCTCATATACATACATATTTACACAAAAACCTACACACATTTTGAATACATTTACATACAATATTTGCAAGCTTTTACTCCATGCATTTGGGACAGGACACAAAAATACAGTGAGGAAGAAGATTAACAGCAACAACAAACATCATCATCATCTTCATGCAAACTCACGAACGATAATGTTTCCATAATCTACAAATGGATTTTCACTACAGTTACATTTACATCAAATCAGATCTTCAAAATAATTTCCGTAGTTAGATTCAGTTTTCCATTCATTTCATTTTTTACGAACAAACATTGATTTTTGCATGAGTCATGCATACGAACAAGTACATCATCATTCTTTGGACATCAAAACTTGGTACACGTGTAATACATTTGCAATTTGCATGTTACATATATATAAGCTACGTCATACGTACATTGTAAAAGCACATTTAATTTTCTAACCCACCCAACAACATAGACTTAGCCATTACTATTTTACAACAATGTCAGTCACAATGATTATATGATTAAAATAGGATCATCAAAACATGGCGTTTTAAAATCGTAAATGAAGCTTTTATTCTGTGGCTTGCCACAAGAAGACCACGTCTGCAAACTTATTATGATAAAACAGCACTAATCATTATTAATTACATTATATATATTTATCATGTATGTACTACCTATATATAATTGACTGGTGATTCCTTACTATTCTAGTTAAAACTATGTGATGATGTTATTGTGATGTGATGTATAGATATAATACTAAAAATATTTCACCGGGTTGGAATTTCCATTAAAACATATAGGCACAACCATAAACAAATTATTATCAGTTTAAAAAAAATGCAGCTAAAAATAACATGACAATCATAAAAGATAAGTTACTAGTTCCATTAAAACGTAAAATTAGGTCATACCATTCAGCAAAAGTCCGCAATTTCAAAGAACACACGATAATATATGACACTGAATTAAACCCATAATAATAATAATAGCTGATAATAATATTTATGCATTCTATAAACTTAATCTAGGCAAAATTTGTTATCACAATTTTCCACGAAACAACAGCAAAACCTTTAAAGCCTACAATGTAATCATTCACAAAAGTTGGTTGACGTTGCTATTTTAAAAATCCTTCAACGGTTGGTATATTGGTATATATTTTGCAAAATGCACCTGTGTTTCAAAGAAGGGGATGAGTCATTTAAAACCTTAAGATAAGATAATATTTAGTTTAAAATTTTCTACATTCAAAAAATGCGATGTGGCGTATATGGTTAAAATGTTTAAAAGTCTGCTAAATATATAAATGAAGAACTGGGATAAAATCTTGGAGGAAACTAAAAATTAAGTCTAATTAACAAATGCAAATGGCTTCCTGACTCGCTCAATCTCCATATAATGATAGTATTACGTTACAATTATTACGTGAAACTAGATATCTCTTTCATTTACCTATAGATCTCAACATTACAGAGGAATTTTCTTTTGAAAATGTTACTTTTCATGAAAAGACATATATAGACATATGTAAGTAGTTTATGAAATTAAGCTAACAATTTTTTTCTATATCAATTAGCATTTTCCGTTGTGGAAGGCGTCGTCGAGTCAATTTTGGGTAAGATTTGTTTCTGGGGCAGAATTCGTTTAACTGTTGTGCTACTACTACTCACAGTCCTACTCTTGGAGTTCTTTTTGTTGACCATCGTATTAGGATTATGGAGAACGGTGGTGGTAGTGGGAGCTGGAATATTTAATGTGATTGTATTAGTTTGTGGAGCTCCAGCCGCCACATTAATGAGACCCAGTTGCAAATCGTTGGTACTGGAGTCTGGAGTTGGATTTTGGCGAGAGTCATCCGAGCCTGGGTCCAATCCAGATGTAGAAGCAGGCTTAATGGACTCTGGGTTTTGGAGCGTAATAATGTTTCCATCCTTTTTCGGTGCAATATTCTGAGGATTTTGTGGAATAGTAGTGGTAGTCGTTATAGGGAATTGACCCAGCTTCATGGTCGTCGCAGGTTGCATCTGCGTTGTGGTTGCGGTTGGTAAAGGTGTTGAAGGTTGGATGAAAAGAGTTCCATCAGCGGGATTTAGAATGAGATTGGGTAGAGTCAAAAATGTCTGAGGTTGGAAGAAGTTCATAGTCGGTTGAAGGCTAAAACCTTGCGGCCCAAGGTTGAAAGACTGAGGAAATATGGTCAATGGAATAGTGGCAGCGGCTGCTGCTGCCTGTTGTTGCTGTTGTATCTGTTGAAGAATTAGTTGTTGTTGGAGCTGTAGTTGGGCTTGTTGTTGTTGTTGTTTCTTACTCAAACGCTTCTTTTTCTTTTTTCCACCGGCCAAATTAGGATTTCCAGCGCACATGCTGGGATCTAGCACCATAGTAGTTGTCGGCTGGAGCATTGACTGGAAAGCTCCCATACCGTCAATAGTGGCCGTGGGTTGTCCATTTTGATCGTAAATGAAAGACTGCTGCCCTAATGAATTTGCCTGGTTGGGATCTTGTGACTGTGGTTGAGAGATTATCAATGGGCCACCAGCAGATCCAGCCGAATTGAGAAATAAAGGTTGGATCGTTTGAAGAATGGGGTAGCGAAGCTGCCCCGTCCCTCCAGCTGCAGACGTGAGAAATGTGTTAGCACCATTTGACTGATCTTGGGTGGGTTGTTGTTGCAAAATGATTTGACCTCCAGCTGTCGTTGTAAAAGTTCCCAAACTTCCTCCTGTTGTAAATGTGGTAGAACAAGGAACAGGAGCACCACTCGTCTGAATTATCTGATTTCCCATTGCAGACAATGAAATTGTTGGAATAGGTCCAGACACTGAGGTGGTCAATGTGAGTCCCTGATCCGTCGTCAATATTCCGTCTTTTAATATCAATGGAGTGGTACTCATAACCTGGGGCTGGGATGTGATAATAGTATCAGCTAATCCTTGTTGCTGTTGTGGTAGCTGCTGGTGTTGCTGCTGATTGTTGACAGCGTTAACTATCGCATTTAGCGTTGTTTGAGGAAGAAGATGCGTGGCAGCACTGGAAATTATGGGAACTGGAGTCTGGGGCTTTGATGAGTCCACCACTTGGACTTTAGCTTTGTCATCAATTTGCACAATTTGCACTTCCGGTGTTGTGCTCTTGCTTTCCCCTCCTGTGTCAGGATTACACTTGTTAGTTTCATCACTCCTTTTGGGTTCAGACTTTGCCAAATCAACCTTTGGTTTGTTCAATGTAGATGAATCTGCAGCTGTGCTTTTGGTCAAAGTAACAATGTTACTGCTCTCATTAGTAGACTTTTCCTCTGATTTGTTTCCATCCTTTGATTTTGTAACCTTTCCGGAAGTCTTATTATCTTTCACTTTCTCCTCTATAACACTATTCTTTGGAAGAGGATTTGGAACCACAGCAGCAGTGACTGTTCCATTCGTGTTGCTTTTTCCAATCTCTGATGTTGTCGTCAACTCATTAGATTTCTTTTCAAATCTGTCAATTACGCCTTGTGCCATTTGTAACGGTGATTTTTCTCCGATGGTACTACTACTATTCTGTGAGGTCGAGGATAGTTTCTCCTTTCCATCTTTATCAGAAACAGTTTTAGTTGAAATAGAATCCTTTTCACTTTTACTTGCTCCTTCAGCTTTCTTTGGTATGCTAGTTACATTTGTCACATTATTATTGCTCGAACAACCATCAGCTTTCACCACCACCGGTGTTGACTGTTTCGGTTGGACACGAACAATGGGGGCCTCCTTAGCAGCAATCACAGGATACAATGCATTCGTGTCAATCGTTCCCAGAATGCTTGTGCTTGGTTGCAACGTTGTAATAATCGTTGGTGGATCAATTTTTCCAGTGGTTGTAAGTAAAGGAAGTATGGGTAACGTTGGAGTGGCTAAACTGACAATTTCCGTCTTATTTGCTGCCACAATTGGTGGAGCAACAGTAAATAAAATGTTGTTGGGATTATTTGATACAACTGGTAGTGACAAATTTGTAATATTTGATGGATTAATGGGAGCAGGTCCAATGGTAACGATTTTGTTGGAAGCATTATTATTAGATGCAGAGATTGGTGGCGGTCTATTCTGCTCAAGAGGAAGTTGACGCACATCAATATTTGGACATGGTGAGCTCGGCCTCTTAACATTCTTGGATGGATAGGGAAGATAAGTTTTCTTTGCGATGGCAGAAGACACATTTGAAATTGTAGTAGTGGAAGTTGATGAAGATGTCGTAGGTGTTGAAGACGTAGTTGCAGTCATAGTTTTAGTGGTGGTTTGGATGTTGCTATTGCTGTTTCCACTCGTTGAAACAGTTGTACTTGGGCTAATGACATTGACAGCCATGCCTGAGGAAGTGCAGCTGCTGCTCGTGTTCGGCGATTGAACATAGTTGAGTGTTAAGCTGTTGTTCCCATTGCTGCCAATAGGGTTTGTGGAGAAAGTTGTGGAAGAATTTGTTGGGCTCAGCCAGAACGAAGTTTGTTGTTGAGTAGAATGTGACAATTGATGTGCTGCTGCTGCTGATGATGATCCCAAATTATTTGTTGGAGGTGATGGCCACACAAATTCACAATGTCCTTGTCCTTGACTAGGTGAGTTGCCAATTTTCATGGTTGACACAGCTGCAGCAGATGACAAGGAAGAGGAGGAAGCTGTTGAAGACGACGATGATAGAGTTGGGGTGGGCGTTGATGTTAACGACCTACTTCCGCTTCCACCTCCAACTGAGCTCAGAATGATGGTAGAACTGTCCGAACACACCGAGGATGCTGGTGACATTTCGGTCTGTGAAAATAAAATAAAAATAATGTTAAGTAAATGACTACTTAATTGATTCTTGAAATTATAGTAATTTGTAAACAATATGTTTTCTTTTGTAAATCAAAAACCTGAGGTGTTTGGGTGGTCGTGTCTGGTGATTGTTGGCAAAAGGGTACAGGAATATTTTGACTGGTGTGGCTGCTGCTGCTATTGTTCGTGGCTGAGGTTGTAATTGGATCCTTTCTAAAGGGCCCGGATGAGACTAGCTTCTCCCCCAAACACTCGTTTCCACTCAGACGTCGTTTCTTCAGCTTTTCTCCAAAATCTCCTGCAATAAACATTAAAGAAAGAGTATGTTAGTATATAATTACATGACCAACTCAGATGTTTTTCTCAAGTTTGGAACAACATCCTAATTACTATATGCAGCATTTTATTTCAATTAGGAATGCAAAGGTCTCATTAAATTCCTAACGTGACCCTTTTTCTTACAATTCAGAACGATCATAAAATTATGCGTTCTAAACTTCAAAGACATTATGGTAAAAGCCAAGCAGGATTCAAAGCAATTACTATCATGATTTATATGGGCATTATGACTTCATCTTTGAAAGTACAATACTGAAGTAAGGTATACATATAATATTTTTATCTTCTAATGTGCCATAATGTAAATCATTCTTCTTTACCAAACAATAAAACTAAAAGGCAAGGGTTTTAGGGTATCGAATTTCACTGGAAAATATTACGACTCGTTTTGTGCGTAATTTCATATTTTTTATTCCATCATCATCAAAGTTGTAGTAAATTATATAGGAAATCATGCTGAGAAGATCACAGCAGCATTGACTGAGACTAAACTCCGTGCTCACTCAATGCAATGTATTACACATTCTTCTCGTTCTAGATCTCTAATCGTAAGTCATCCACTTTCTTTTCTTGGTTGTATATATGTTGTACGTAAGTTGTAATTTGAGGATAACAATGTACAAGTACACGGTACAATCAACAATGTTCGTTTGAAATCGTACACCAGAAGAATTTAATAGTTCCAACAGCATAATTGGACAACACGTAGTATTATTTACCTTTATGCCCACTCAGTCACATTCCATACGCACCAAGTTTTATACCCCGATAATAAGTAATAACCCGTCATCATTAAATAATCATTATTTTAGTTTATATGATGACTTGAAAAGTTGAAAATGACTGAATTAAAGTAACAAAAAGCCTGTCATTTCCCATTATTTTCGTTCCCCTGTCCATAAAAATATGCTATAAAAAGGCCATAATAGTAATCATTTAAAACCTAACCAAGCATGCATGCAAGAGTGAGTCAAATGATTGAGAAAAACTCGCCAATTACTCTGTCTAATACGGCACGTTCATATATATGCACGTTACTACTGGTTGGTGTTTTATTGAGCCCCATTTATTTCTCCGAGTTCAGTTTAAGTGAAATGAAAACATCTGTCCTATCCCATTTATTATCACAATGCAATATCCGTAAACCAGCAGCCAGCAAATCATGTTCAACACACAAAACACAGCAGAAGCCATCAACTACACCGAATCACCACCACCACCATCATCATCGCTATATAATCATCAACAGCATGTATAAAGTAATCATAATCATCACATAACCATTCTCATCTTCATCATCATTAGGGAACAAGGGAAAAAATGAGGAGAACTCCGGGGTTGATTTTTTAACAATTATTTTGTGCTGCTGTTGCTGCTACAACATTCTGCTTTTGACGGGAATCTTACAATGCAATGTCCCCTTTTTACGGGTTGACAACTCTCACTTTTTTCGAGACCTTTTCTTTCATCGCCAGTTCCCCTAATAAATGTGATTCATTTTTCTTTATCAATAAGTATTTATATATAGAGCACAAAAATGTCTGTTCCACTGGTATATGAATTATAAGTACGAAATGAATAATATATTTCATAGGATGAGTTGCGAATATATAGAACTATTCCACTCCCGTCCGAAGCAGAACCCATTGTCAATTGTAATGGATTCTATAAAGAGTATGAAGTATCATTGAGTGAGAATAAAAGAATACTTTTTTGGATGAGATACTTTTGTAACGAAATTCTATTCAATAAAAAGATCAGGTTTAGGACCAGAGTCCCAAAAGAGAAGATTGAAAGGTGACGGACAAATATATGCTGAATTGAACCAGTATGTATGAGAAATTGTGAATATAAAAAGAATAGTCTTGTTCAAGCTAGGATTGGGTGATGGTATGTAAGCAAATAAGGAGTAATAAACTGTGATGAAAATTCCAAAAAAAAAAATCAATAAATGTGTGATGTGATGAAATTGATTTTTTTCTTCTAGTTGCTGCAAAGTAAAACTTTTCAAAAGATGGTCGAGGCATTCTAAAATGTACTCGAAATCGAGTTCGGTGCTTCGATGGTATTAATTGAAATGTGGGCAATTAAACATAATAATAATCATAGTCATCAGCAATGATTAGAAGGAATCTGGCATTAAGATTACCTTTAATAAAATAAGTGTAGGCATTACACATGCCAAATGTCAATAAACTCGATGAGATAAATATGCCAATAACGCATAGTATCTCCCGATGGGGCATGTATAATTACTGTATTCATTACGTCTTTACATGAAAAGAGTTCTTGACAGCATCGTCATTATGTCTTCGAAACGAAGAGTCTACTTGTCCAAACTAATAATATTCGATCAATCATCATCAGCGTCTTGTTCACCAAGTCTAATAGGAACCAAGTAGCTACAACTTAAGAAAGCCGCATGAACATATTAAATGAAGCTTCGACTTCGGTAGCCAGCCGGTTGCATCCAGATTACTGCTCATAAATAAATACTTTGTTCAATATATAGCCAGTGAGCCAACAATGTAACATGCAATGAAACTCAGAAGCGATAACTGTTTTGTTGTGCATGGCGAATGATGAAGTCTTTCAATTCAAGCATTCCTAAATTATCATCATCATTCATGCTTCCTTAAAAGGAGTAACTCAACTATGAAAGCAATATTTAGAATGTGATTTCTTATTGTTTGAATGACATCACGAATACGAATTACTTCTTGTAAATATTTTAAAATTTCTGCTCATTCATACAATCCGGATTTGCTATTTATGTATTGAACTTTGAAATATGAAAGAATATACCTTTGAAGACCACTGCATTTATAGAAACAAAACTGACAACATGAGTTGATGATTCCCAACTCTTATTGTCATTTTCCAGCAAGTATTTTATTCATGACATAATACGTTAAACCAGAAATCACATCCAACTAAAACCAGACTTAGCATCATACATATTTACTTGAATGACGCAAGTGATCAGTTTCCCACAAGTATCCACCCTGTTTACAAAGTATGAGTTCATTTCACATTTTATCCTACTCCATTTCTTTTTCTCGCCCCTTGTCTTTTGTCCCTATTATGATGGATGTGACACGATGTTGTGCACAACTG
This sequence comes from Orchesella flavescens, assembly GCA_964034955.1. Taxonomy (NCBI): domain Eukaryota; kingdom Metazoa; phylum Arthropoda; class Collembola; order Entomobryomorpha; family Orchesellidae; genus Orchesella; species Orchesella flavescens. The sequence continues at coordinate 27,837,378 of OZ035954.1, read as the reverse complement.
TAAGATTTATCCGGTTCTTTTGAATCGATTATGGTTACCGACCAACTGAGAACGAGTGTATCATTCTACTGTTCCAACACCTTTATAACTACAAAGGTGAATAGTAATCTCCGGCTTTTGAAACGACTATTTTTATAAAAAAAAAATATCTTCTTGGATGGAAAGGAGACAACACGTTCAAGGATCCATGTAATAAATATAGCAGCATGTATTTATGTAACACATTATAAATGTTATGAACCCACACCGATATGGAAAGCAAACAAACATGTGTTGCGATTGTGATTGAATTTCTTATTGTATTATGTATGCCCCACATGAAAATACAATCTGTTTCTAGGAGTTTCCTCTGTTTGAAAGCCTTTTCCTGTCCTTTTGTCCTTTATATCTAATATCCCCACTGCCACCTTTCACATCCACATTATTTAACAAAACCTCACGCTTCAAATTTTCTCGTCGTTGTCTGAAACACGACGGGAAAAAGTTTCATTTCCTTTTCTCTTCTTATAAATAAACTGTTTATAAGTTTCATCCCTATACACACTTACTGTATACTGTACGTATTTATATTTCAAGTAGGAACCTACCTATAAGTCCCATTCCAATTTTTTCTTTTGAATTACACCCAAACATAAGTTGCTACATGACATTACCTAATCTCTCAGCTTGTTGTAATGATAACCATCCTTTCTAAAAGTGTCGGAATGTATTACACATCCTCAACTCTTAGTCGGGGTATCAACACAAAGTTCAAAGCGTTTGTGAAATTTAATGTGAAGCAACAGGAGGAGTTGCTTATTCTAGCCGTGAAATATACATTCACAAAGAAAATGGTTAAAGTTTTTGCATCACGTAACAAAGTTATATTGCCCCTGAAAGAAATTGATGACTATATAAACTTCCAGCCGTTAGCTTCGTTATGTGTTACATTTCTACTGCAACCGCAAATTCTCCACTATTTTGGTGAGCTCGAGCCAAAAAAAATGTCGGGAGTTGGAACTACATTTTACTGGGTCTGGGTTGATATGTAACTGATCTATTGAAGAAAACTGTTGGAAAATCCATGGGTGAATGAGCAAACACATAAGATTAAATAGAGAAGGTTCATCCAGTTGAGTAATAATCTTTTTAGACTTTGAAACACTGAAAAGTATATTCTTCAAATAGAGAGGCATTTCAATAGAAATATTTTTATGGGAAGGAAAAAATTCTTGTAAAGCCCAACGTATTACATAATCAAGTTGGGTTTGAATGAATGAGATTATCAAAGTACGAGAATGTATTATATGACTTTCACAGTGAATAATAATCTCCCTGTGGAGGAATCATGACTGTAATCTTTTTTGAGTGCGGATAATAACCTACAAAGAAAAGAAATAATGATTTTTTTACTATACAAATAATATGTATATATTACATATCGAACATTAGATGAAATATATAAGCACAAAAGTACTGAAGGGCACATGCTCTGAGAGCCTTTTCAACTTTTTAAAAAGCACAAGAGGAAAGAGCTATCTGTATACTTTCATATACAGTCTAGTGGGCTCTTGTTGACAAAAAGGGCTACTGCTTTCTTTCATTCACCAGAATGGGTCTCGTTCTGGTTGGCGATGTTGAAGATGATTGCATGACGCTATATATAAAGGTTAAGGTAGGTAGTAGGATGTAGTAATAATAACTAGCAGATATAAAGTTTTTTTTTATTTGCGCCATATCAAACACAGCAAGAGTTTTCACTATTCTATAAGCTGTCTCCTTTGGATGATGATGATTCCAAAAGGAAAGGAGATATGACATGGCATACAAAATAGACAGAAGCCTTATTTGTACTGGAAGCACCAGTGATCACAAACATAAATGGATTGAAATAAAAATTGAAATGCCTTTATCATTCTTCGGGGTGCATTTTCTTTTCAGTGTATGATGAATACACATAAGGTAGGTATAAGCCCAGGTAGAATTTTATTGAAGTAAAAGAAATCTAAAAAGAGGTCTCTTGAGAAACACCAACCCATAAAAGGAAGGCTTTATTACAATCATTGTGCCATTACATTGAAATTCAAATTCCAACATGATCAACACAGACAGCGTCCAGACGTTGACCAGATATAGATACAAAGTGACAGAACAAATTTCAAGACGACACTTAAAAATATTCAGAATGCGATTTGATATGTCATTCGTTTCATGCTTAAGTTAACGTTCCGAATTCCAATATTGTAAGCTTAATAGTGTTGGATGAAGAACAGAATATATAGCTTCTTCCACTTCTCTCATGCGTAAAAATGGGCATTGTTATTGTACATTGTATGTTATATAAATCATTATTTAAAAAAGAAAATGTACTGAGCAGCAATGCCACAACAAAATATCATTTCATTTCCATTCAATATACAATCGGGTTGTTTTGTGAAGACAGATGAATGCATGCATGATGCTGACAAATAAAATCCCTAGCTACTTTTTCAGTTATCAAAACCCATAATAAGATGATAATGATGAGAGGATGTGTAAGCCGAAACTAACATGACACGACGGAATAACTACATACAAAACTGAAGAAGGATTGATACGGATTTTAAAAACTACCTTTCAATCGTTGTTAGTGGTTAACAAGGAGAAGCAAATGCACCCTCTAAAACATAAACAGAAAGGTAAGTAGCAAAGAAACGCTGAAAAGTGAGCAGGAACGTAGTATCTTCTCTCTTGGAAGATGAGATGATTGTAAAACATGCATAATAATTTTAAGCATTCAAACAACAAAGACTACACACACATAGGTGTAGGCAAGCTGGAAGCACTGACAAGAAAAGAAAATTTAATGTGAACCACAGAAATGAAGTAACGAAAACCACAACAAAAACTAAAAGTTTTACACAATCCTCCAAGTAAGAAAAAGTGCGTGAGCTGACGGTAATGTTGTTGTGATTACGTGAATGTGAGACACATAAAAACAAACCATTTGCTTTTTGTTAAAAATGTATCCATACATGCAACACTCGTATATATATTTTCTATTATATTGTAGCTCTCCTTCATCCTTCTCCTCTTCACTCAAACTATATACATATTACATCCGTTAAAAAAGCTGTTAAAAAGAATTTTCTTAATCCCGAAAACACATCTTTCTCTCTTTTCAATGTAATGTATCATACGAGATAAAAAGGGACTAGGGACGAAAATCATTTCTAAACTCTACAAGGTAATAGGCATATAAATGGATCACGTATATATGATACCATTTTTTTTTAAAAAAACGGTGCGTGTGAACATAAACTAAGAAAATCCAGAGTACAAAGCAAATCACACCTCTTTTATCCCCATTTAAGACGTGAGAAGAAAACCATCTTTTGTCCAGTAATCACAAACCTTGTTACTTCATCCTCAACATAAAGATCTCAAGAACATAAACAAGAGAATCAGACACAGAGAAAAGCTAGTACTACTTGTATTTCATTTTCTTGTTGTACAAACGACTTCGTAAAAAACTTGATGCGCCCTTTGAAATCTCGACGAAAAACTATATTTTCTACTTACGAATGACATAAACGATCATTTTTAACAACCAAAAATGAGTTCTGAAAATGTGTTTTGTAGACTCGACTCGGGGTATACTTATATACCTACTCCGTAGTTAAACACAAAGCAGCTTCCTTTTAATGATGTAAATACATATATCCTTATTATTACCTAAAAAATGGAATACCCATTCAATTCAATAATATTCTCATCGAGTGTGTCTGTCTACGTGGACATAATATATCAAAGTGTTACATCAGTCTTATAGTCCAGTCTACATTCTACATAATAGAAAAATTTCCTCAGTCGGTAAAAATTGGATAATTTATGGGTTTCCCATTTACAAAATGTAATATTTGACTACCAGCATTTTTTTCAATTTATTTCATTTCTAAACCTCACCACCACCTGAAAGGCTTAATAATATTTTGCAGACTTGGAAAAGGTAACAGAGTTAATTGGTGGAGTGGATGATATGCTTTAGGAGCCACTGGCAGTTGTGCACATGTACACTATAACTCGTAACAAGCGGAAGAAGGCCAAGGTCTCGTGAAAAAATGATAGAGAACATGTATTTAGCAAAGGTGAGACTAGTTTATCCATCGCCAACGTGTGCAATTACGTTTTCCCTTATTCATTTGATGCATTTGCTCCTCAACAAACCATGTAAAACAACAAGACAAAAATCAAGAAATACTGGTTTCAACATTTTTCAAATCGGAGGAATCATCGGGAGGATGGCTTTATCATATCATATCATGATGATGAGAGAAGAGACCGGCAAACCACATAAAATTATATAGTAAATTTTATGCCATACTGGTACCGGTATAAAAACCTTCTTCATATACTCTCACGTAAGAGTCCATCCATCCGTTTCGTTGTTTACTCTCTCCTGAAACGACTACAACGTGTTCTTGTACGAAATGTGTCTTCCGCTCAAGTGAGAATTAAATTTTTTAAGTCAGTGGGTAAGTAAAAGTAATCCGACAAGTTTGGAACAGAAAGAACGCATGTATTCTATCCATTTTCATTTATTCATCAACATTTGTGTGTATTCGTTTTTAATTTAACAAAACTAATTTCTTCCATAAAATCAGTCATGCCATTCTAATGCCTCTGCAATCGCAATTATTTATTTGAGTTGGAGTGGATGAAGACAAGTCAAAGGAATAATGCCTATGGAACCGGCTTAAACGTCTGCAACATAAATTTTATTTGTGTGGATTTGTAGAATGAATACACACTCGTACATATTTATACCCTTTCCATTTCACTTTTACGAATCACATCACAAAAGAAAAATTATCATATGCATACGAACAACCAGCCAACTTTTTTTTTTAAAATTCAACGGTGTACCCAACTTCTTTTTACTAATAATCTACATTACAAAAGACGAATAGGAGAAGAACTCGCTTCACAATATAATTTAAACCATTCCATAAAAGGGGCAGAGGTATTTTTCGATTTTCTCTCGATCAAGACAGGTATAAACACCTTCTTAAAATGCCGACACAAGTTACCTGTTGAGTGCAAAAGTACCGTATAAAATAAATGTGTATGAATAAGTACAGATCATGAATCATAAAAAAGACGGGATGGGAAAGAGAAAGAGCAGTGTGGAAGATTCGCGTTGTGGATAGGAATGTCCTTATCCTTACGTACATTTTTATCTTTACATTTTTATTCTTATGTACATTTTTGTCCGTTGCATGTTTTTTGTGCATGCCGTCCTGTGCCCCGCTCAGATTGGGTGCGTTCAGGCAGCAGAAAAGCAAGCAACTTTTTGTCAGTTGAGTTGAAAAATTATTACCGAAAAGTCTGTCGAGTGAGCACGCGATCGTGTCATCTCATAATAATTTTTGATAATCGTTGAAAGTCATTTTTGTTAAATTGATTTATATTCAAATTTTAATGGTCTTTAATTGTGTAGTTAATAAACTAGTAAAACAAAGAAGTATTTTATCTCCGCCTATTCATTTGTTATTGGAGTAGGAAGTGAGTTATTTCAGGAAAGACTAGCATTTTTCTACATAATTAAACTACTGCAAGATAGGTTTGTAGGGGCTACTATTGCGCAGGTATTGACATCCAGGTACCGATCTTCATAATTCCTGATTGAAAGTCCCAACTCTTCCTCATGGTGCCGAAAGTGTGGAGGAGATCAACCTGGATAACGACCACCGAAATTTGAAGACCTACCTTGAGGTTTGCAAGGATCGTCCCGGAGCTCGGAAAGGATCATCTTGGAATCTAGTTCCAGAGCTGAGGACAAAGTGCATTGTGCTTGTGCATAATTTTTGAAATTGATTTGACATTTGTGTATTTGAAAGAAAGTGCAAAATGTCGACCCATAGTGCTTCCGGTGGTGGAAGGAAAGGAGGAATCATTTCCCCAACTTCTTCAATCAAATCCACGGCGTCCCAAAAGAAGCTGATTGAGCTGGAGACGCGAGAGGAGCTAAACAAGCTGGAGCGGCTCACGGATGAGCAGATCGTCCAGAAACAAGAAGAAATATATCGCCTGGAAGAAAAGCTCCAGACGATACAGATCCAGTTGGAACCGTTCTTGGGGATGCTGAAGGATTCCCTTACCAAGGACGAAAGCAAATTGGTCGCTGACCTTGAACAGCAGATCAAGCTAACAAAATGTGAAATGTCGTTCGCTGAGAGATTCATCGAGCGGCTGCAGAGATCCCTGGAGGACAAGAAGAAAGCAATCCTCATACAACAGGAAATATCTAAGAAAAAAGTTGATGTCCTCAATGAAGAGGATGATGATGAAGAAACCCCGGAAATCCCGCACATGCTTCACACGGAGGAGACTGCCCACGCCAAGGTACATAATTGGAACGATGGACTCCAGCTGGATGTGAATCAGAGCAATGTGCAGAGACCAGGGGGACAATTCCAGAGCTTATGGAACAGCTCACACTTTGCTGAAGGGACAGGAAACTCAGCATTTAGGAGGATGAACCCTCCACCTCAACAGCAACCTCATGCATTTGGCTGGGGAACAGTGCCACAACCACCTCAGCATGAAGGCTGGGGAAATCAAGTGCCAGTTCGGGATGGATACCACATTCAATCACCCTTCCTGCCACAACCCGTAAATGTACCTGAAGACATAAACATGAAGTTTATGAAACTGATGGAGAATCAAGTCAACATTGTTTCTCAACTTGTGAATAGTGCTGGTGGAAGAAAAGAGGTGCTTATCAAGTCAAATGTGGACAAGGATTTGCCTTTCTTCAGTGGAAACCCAGCCCATTTCAATAATTTCAAGTCAGCTTTCATTCGTAGCACGGAGAAGCATAAATTCGATGAGGATGAAAATATGATTCGTGTGCAGAAAGCATTGAAAGGGGAAGCAAAGGAAAGAGTATCTCACCTGTTGGCCAACCCTATGAATTTGAATAAATTGCTGAAGACTTTGGAGGACACTTATGGTCGCCCAGAGTTTGTATTGGATTATCTTGTGGAAAAAGCCAAATTGTGCGACAAGGTAGAGAACAACAAGCCAGAAACGCTTGTAAAGTTTGGAGATGCAGTAGAGGCTCTTGTTACGAATATTGCCTCGTACAACAAGAAGGACTACATGCATAACAAACAACTTGTTCGTGAGCTTATCAAGAAGCTGCCTGGATCCCTTCGTGACAAGTGGTACGAGTACCGAGCGAGGGATGACTCAATTGACGAAAATTTGGAATACTTCTCAACCTGGATGGAGGAACGTGTAAAAGCAGCACGACTTCAAATAGCTCCATCAATGAAGTCTTTGGATGAAGATAATGAGAAGCGGAAGCCAAAACGAGGGCCGGCGTCGGTAAATGTTGCCTCCGCCGATGAAAAGCCAAAGAAGTCATGCATGATATGCAAAAGAAAAGGACATGCAGTAGAGAAATGTTGGCAGTTTGCCAAACAATCGGTACCGGAGCGCTGGAGCTCAGTGAAGGACTCCAAGCTGTGTTTTAAGTGTCTGGAACCTGGACACGGAACAAGCAAGTGTACCAGCAAAGTTAGTTGTGGTGTCAAAGGTTGTCAAAAGCCTCACCACCCCTTACTGCATTCCGTCTCCAAAGGAAAATCCCCGAAAGGCTCACCTCATACTTCCAGTAATGAAGATGAAGATTCGGAAAGCGATTCCGAAATGAAAAAGAAGAAAAAGAGTAAATCCAGCAGCAAAGAAAAGAAGCTGGAAAAAGAAGAGCTGGATGCAGCTACAATGGGTGCCAGTATCATTGAAGGAACTGACGGTGCCTTGCCAATTGTTCCTGTGACCCTGAAAGGACCTCACGGAACTGTAAAGACGTTTGCCATGCTTGACAATGGAGCCAGTCGATCATTGATTGAGAGTGATCTGGCGGATGAGCTCGGATTGGATGGAAAGCATGTCAACATCTCCTTCCGTGGCTTTGGAGGTCATCTCACAAAAGAAAAAACGGCTAAATCAGTTAGCGTTGAAATAAGAGGAAAATACAAAGGTGCGAAGTACTTTGAACTCGAGAAAGTGGTGACTGTTGGGAAGATCGGAGTGGCACCGTACTCTTTGAACCTGGAGGAAGCTAAAAAGAAATGGCCTTGCCTCAGGAGAATAAAAGGGAAGTCGCTCAGCAAAGTAGTCCCTCGCGTCATTATCGGATCATGTCATCGTCACCTGAGTGTGCCTCGTGAAGTTTTGTGCTCCACCTTGGACGGACCTGTAGCCACTCGAACATTGTTAGGATGGGTCCTTGAGGGAGAGCTTGAAAATGGAAATAAATCTGGTGGAATGTTCTACATCAGTGCAGAAAATGATGAACTGGACCTTACCCTCCATAATTTGATTAAGGACAGTTTTAAAGTTGAAGATTTTGGGATAAAACCCTCACCATCCCGGCATTCTGTGGAAGATAAAAGAGCTATTCAAATAATGGAAGCTACCACTATGATGCGCGACGGAAGATGGGAAATTGGATTGCTGTGGCGGAATGAAAATGTAAAGCTGCCTGATAGCTATCATGAAGCCCTGAAAAGGTTATCGTCAACTGAGAGGAGAATGGAACGAGATCCTTCCTTCAAAGACGCTTACCTTAAAAAGATTGATGAGTACCTGATGAAAGGGTACATTGTGAAGGTGCCACCGGATGAAGTGAAGGTGTTGAACGAAAGGGTGTTTTACATCCCGCATTTCGGAGTAACTAACCCTAACAAGCCAGGGAAATTCCGATTGGTATTTGATGCGGCTGCTAAATGTCATGGCTCCAGCCTGAATGATCATTTGTTGACTGGACCAGATTTGCTGAAACCGCTGCCTACTGTTTTGTGGAACTTTCGTCTTCATCGCTATGTTATCAGTGGAGACATCGAGGACATGTTCCACAGGATTAAAATCAAGAATAATGATAAAGTGAGTCAACGTTTTCTTTGGAGAGACGGAGACTCATCAAGACAGCCAGAAATCTATGAAATGCAAGTCATGATTTTTGGTGCTACATCATCACCCTCATGTGCCATTCATGTCAAGGACAGAAACGCTGAAGATTCGAAGGATGAATTCCCTGAAGCTTATCGTGCCATTATAGAAGATATGTATATGGACGACTGTCTGACTGGTGGGGATAAAGAAGATGATGTGGCAAAATTACGTGAAGATATTACCCACGTTAACCTGCAGGGAGGCTTCCACATCAAGAAGTGGATAAGCAATAGCCAAAAAGTCATGAAGACTATCCCGGAAGAGCTGAAGCTGACTGGGGCAAGGCTAATTGGAGAAGTCTCAAGCTCCAAAGAAAATATTGAACGTGTGCTTGGTCTCTGGTGGGATCCCTATGAAGATTACTTCACCTTCAAAACCAACTTCCATAAAGTTGACACGGAGATTCTAGAGGGAAGAAGACCTACCAAGAGAGAAGTATGCAGACTTGTGATGTCCATTTACGACCCTCTTGGATTTATTGGACACTATCGGATCAAAGGAATGATCATTCTCCAGCATGTGTGGAGATCTGGAGTCATTTGGGACGATGATATCCCTGACGAAGTTTATGAGCTATGGAAGATGTGGCTGTCCGAGTTGCAGTGCATTACTGAAGTCCGCATTCCAAGATGTTATGCTTGGGGCCTAATTGATGCTGATCGGGTGGAGCTGCACACCTTCACAGATGCGAGCAAAGAAGCGTATGCCGCTGTGAGTTATTTGCGTATTGTAAAGGATGATAACATTGTTGTGTCTCTTGTGTCTTCAAAGGTCAAAGTTGCTCCCTTGAAGTCTTTGACCATACCAAGATTGGAGCTTCAGGCTGCCGTACTTGGTGCTAAACTTGCCAATGTTATATCATCCGAGCTACGCACTTCCATTTACAAGATGTATTTTTGGTCGGACTCACGCACTGTCCTAAGTTGGATCAAGTCAGAAACTGCCCGACTGAAGGAGTTTGTTGGCAATAGAGCTGGCGCTATACAAGAATTGACAAATGCCAGTGACTGGAAATGGATTTCCACAACAGAAAACGTTGCAGACGAAGCAACAAGACTCAACAGCAGCACTGAATTCGCTCCTGGATCTCGCTGGTTTGCTGGTCCTGCATTTTTGATGAAAGACGAGTCGGAGTGGCCTGTTGATAAGAAAACGGTGTATGATGTTGAAGACGAAGTCATCTCGGACTCCTTCAGAGTCGGCTCGACCTCAGGCGAGTGCAGATTGAAGGAGGGGGGTGACATGGCTATTCCTAAAGTTGTGAATTTCTCGTCTTATACGAGACTACTCCGTGCCACTGCTGCAGTACGAATTGCTGCGACCTATTGGCTTCCCAGATCCAAAGGTAATGTACAACCGCCATGGAAAAGGGTCACTGGGACGTTGAAACTGGAGCCGTTTTCTCCAGTAAATCCCGATCACATCCTGGAGGCGGAGAAACGTGTGCTATTATACACTCAAAAGAATTCATTGTTTCACAAGGATACTATGAAGATTGACAAGACCCTCAGGAAACTTTGTCCATATTTTGATGATGATGGAATCATGAGAGCGAGGGGGAGGATAGAAAACTGTGACGCTCCTGAACTTGTGCGAAGACCAATAATTCTGCCCTCCAAGCATCATGTCACAAATCTCATAGTAGAGCAAGAGCATCGCAGGAATGCTCATACAGGACAAGAAACAGTTCTCAATAATTTGAGGAAAAAATACTGGATAACCCATGGAAGACAGGCCGTTCGAAGATGTATTGCCCGTTGTCCTATATGTCGTATTCAACGAGCAAAGCCAATCATTCCTGAGATGGGTATCCTGCCAAGTTGTCGATTAGCCAGTGGTCACTACCCGTTCACCTATACTGGGATCGACTATTTCGGGCCAATGGAGGTCACTGTTGGCCGAAGACATGAAAAGCGATGGGGAGTACTTCTTTGTTGTATGGTGACAAGAGCCATACACATCGAGATCGCACATGGACTGAGCACTGACGAAACCATGCTCGCCCTTTCCAGATTTGTGGATGCTCGAAGAAGACCCCACACCATCTACAGCGATAATGGAACCAATTTCCATGGAGCTGTAAAGGAACTGAGAGATGCAATAGCAAGTGAAAAATACCAAAAGTTGATGGAGGATGGTGGAATGCAGGAGATTAGATGGAGTTTCATCCCTCCTGCCGCGGCACATATGGGTGGAGCTTGGGAAAGGCTTATTCAATCCGTGAAGAAAGCCCTCAAGAACATACTCCACGAAAAGTATCCTCGTGACACAGTTTTGCTGACGGCTCTAAAAGCAGCAGAAAACATTGTGAATTCAAGGCCGCTCACCTACCTATCTCCAGATGTCCAAGATCCTGAAGCCATTACCCCGAACCACTTTCTGAAAGGCGGAGTTGACATGGGGCCTTCTGTTCCAGCGGATTTAGCGGAAAGATGCAAGTATTTTCGTATGAAGTGGAAAGAAGCACAGGTGCTCGCCAATCAGTTTTGGGAACGTTGGACGAATGATTTCCTGCCCAAACTGCTACACAGACCAAAGTGGACTGACCAAGTGGAACCTCTTGGAGTTGGGGACCTTGTGCTGATTGTTGATGACCAGCTACCCCGAAGCACTTGGGTGAAAGCAGTGGTGACGTCAACTAGGCCGGCTAAGGATGGACATGTTCGTGACGTTGAAGTTACTACCCGTAACTTCATAACAAAAAAGAAGACAACGCTCCGACGACCAGTGACCAAGTTATGTCCCCTGGGTCTACGAATTGAGAAGTCGGACGTTATGACGCCCACTTGAGGGCCGGAATGTGGAAGATTCGCGTTGTGGATAGGAATGTCCTTATCCTTACGTACATTTTTATCTTTACATTTTTATTCTTATGTACATTTTTGTCCGTTGCATGTTTTTTGTGCATGCCGTCCTGTGCCCCGCTCAGATTGGGTGCGTTCAGGCAGCAGAAAAGCAAGCAACTTTTTGTCAGTTGAGTTGAAAAATTATTACCGAAAAGTCTGTCGAGTGAGCACGCGATCGTGTCATCTCATAATAATTTTTGATAATCGTTGAAAGTCATTTTTGTTAAATTGATTTATATTCAAATTTTAATGGTCTTTAATTGTGTAGTTAATAAACTAGTAAAACAAAGAAGTATTTTATCTCCGCCTATTCATTTGTTATTGGAGTAGGAAGTGAGTTATTTCAGGAAAGACTAGCATTTTTCTACATAATTAAACTACTGCAAGATAGGTTTGTAGGGGCTACTATTGCGCAGGTATTGACATCCAGGTACCGATCTTCATAATTCCTGATTGAAAGTCCCAACTCTTCCTCAAGCAGCTAAAGAAGAATTTGTAAATGTAATACACATGCACATATATATTGACCCACAAGACCACAATCTTTTTATTTTATTTACGACAACCATTTCAAATGATGGAACAACACCCAGTTAGATAATCTCCTTGCTTCCATCTTCATCTCTCTCTCAACTTCAACTTCATTATTATTTCCAACAATGAAACAGTGATACAAATACTTACACAAATGTGAAAGGAAATGGCCAAAATGATAGTGATACTGATGCAATCATAGATATGCATATAAAATGAAATAGATTAATAAATACATAGGTATATTTCTACCATTATATATAATATAGCAGCAAATTATCTTAATCCATCTCTCCAGTCCATCCTCCTTCAATTTCTCTAATTCTTTGGGAGCAACACACCAAAGTTTAATAATACTACACACCTTTATCTCTCTTTTGTAGGCACATTGAAAGCTGGCTAATTTCTGTATTAAACAACAACTACTTCTCACACCGTGTAACAAGCAAGATCCGGATCAGCAGCTGAAAACCAACTTTTATTCTATCATCATCATCTTTATCCTCATATCATGATCATGAATGTAAGTGCCTATGCGTTTTAAACTCAACTTGTCCTACCTAATAAGGGAGTAGCACATGCTTCAACTTATTTTTTTGTCCATACCTTTTTTGAGTTATTATTCACGAGTGAGAAGACGTAAGAAGAAAAAGGTATAATGTGCCGATGCAATACAACATGTGCTTAATGCCAGAAAATAGAGGTTTAGATTGGATAGAGGATTGGAGATTGGAGTTGTAGAAATAGCAATATGATTACATCAGCAGATGTGCTAATGTTGAGTATATATATACATATATATGTATATATTGATTACCCATGTATGTGTATGCAAAAGAAACTAATGTAGTATCTAGATGAAGCCAAGTTCATATCAGCCGAAATAATCGACAAGCAAGTAACAATAACATCAGGGGCAGAAGTTGGAGCTGGAATGGAATGAGTCGTGAAGACTTGAAGACCCATTAGTATCAGTACCGGTGTCGGTCTAACAGCTCCAGTTTTACGATGACTTGAATAAATGTTAAGCTTTCTGGAAAGCATCACATCAACATCAACCACACCACCAAGAGCACGTACGTACGTACAATCTAGTAGTAGTCGCAGTCAACACAGCAGCAGTGTACTAACAATTCCCTCAGAAGAATGAAAGATCAAGATCAACAAGGAATCAGACAAGGATAAGAGAGAAAGAAAATAACCAGCGTAGTATTATAGTATACATACTTGTACAACTACTCCCTACTAGCTTTTATTACGTGTTCCTTAATAGTATTATTATTACAAAGTTAGTAAGCATATATTTCAGCACTGCATGCTCCTTAATGCTGGAAGAAGAAAAATGGAATGGATAAAAGCATTGTACACACGACGATGATGATGATGACGACGACCGAGTGACTCAAATGGAAACGGTAGAGAAAAGGAAGACACTTCAAAGTATTTTTCTTACCATAAAGGAATGAGTAAATTAAACAAACCCTTTCTTGGAGCTTGGAACTCCTGGCACAGACGCTAATGTTGATGGCTTTTTTAAAAAAATACGATGAGTAAGTTTTCTAGGTGGATTTTTTTTCTAGTTGAGAGTAGCAATGGAATACAATACTAGTTTCTGTGCCTAATAAGTGTACGTGTATTATTATTACTACTCAACAGTCAACACAACCTTTAATGTACATGTGATGGTAATAATGCATTCATTTTTTTCACTCGAGTGTCTTTTCTTTCTCTTTTGGAGGTGAAGATATATAAAGTAAGGTAAAAGGGTGTTCCGCTTGATGAAATTCACACATCCCATATTTTTCCCTTTGGATTTTTACTTCTCGACTTCTGCCCAAAAATACCATCCGGCCCATCAACTTTCAACGAGACAGGAGAAGACAGAAAGTGAGGAAAAATGGGAGTAGTAGACAGACGGGCTTTACTGCTTTTGCAAGCAGGATACATTATTTTGGAGAATTTGTCTACTACTGGAGTGCACATTTATATATATTTTATGTATTTGTTTGTATGTATCTTATGTCAAAATCGGAAAACTGATACGTTTCTCAGATAATCACTGAGTGACTAACTGACTTTACGGTGGTGGCGTTTGCGTTGCTGCCTTGCCTTGGCTATTAATGTCGGCGTGAGCAAGGAACTTCTTTCCTTCTTTATGAATGTGCAGCATTATTGTATAGATAGATACATAACATTACTTGCAACTGCAATACAAACAGATAACCATTCAAGATTGTTCAATGCCTCCCTAAATAAAAATGAAACAGTTCAGGCGATAAGGAAGAAACGGAATTTATATGTGTTTTTCCCCGAAAATGCGATCTTATAAAAAGAGCCACGATTTTCTAAACACGAGCTGCCCTCGTCGACGCAATTTACTACCAAACACACTCACACATGGCATGGCTGATGGCATTTAGCAGGGATGTGAATGTGGTACTGCTGCTGCTGGTGACTATTTTGTGAGGGTTCAGTATTTTTCCTATTAAGCCCTGTCGTAAGCCAAGAAAAAGCTGTCGTGAGCTAAATACATATTGCATCATCATCATCATCATTTACACATAACACTACAACTGGCATGGCACTTGCTTTTGAAAAGGTTCAAAACATTTTCTTGAGGAGGAAGACACGAAGCGTGTGTGCATCTTTTTTCGCTGGCAATCTGAAGGAATTCATTCGTAACAACCACAGAACATTACATTCAAACCAACAGTTCAGCCAGTCAGTTAGTGCAAAGGACCAAAACGTAAACTAGAAACATGTGAGGTTTTCTATAGAACGAAAAAAAAAGTTAAATAAAACGACGGCCAATTGTATTCTTAGCATACACACATTCACATACAAAACCTATAAAAGTTTTTCAACTGACACCAAACCAAATGGAATCACGACGTAGTGAAGTACATACAAGAGGGTTCTCAATAAGTACGGCTTTGCACAAATGCATTCTATTCAATAGCGAAAAATATATATCTATTTTTATACCCTAAACATTTTTTGTACAACGCATTATGTTTCTCTGGCTTGTCTACTCTCCAAAAAATGCATTGCAATGTCGTGTCGTGATCCCACTTTACTTTCAAAGTCATTCTCGTACTTTTCTTTTGCTCTGGTTTCCTCTCCTCTCTCTCTCTTTCTGGCTGCTCGTGTGAATGGACTGAGAAAAACTCCAACTGCATTATTATGGTAGTGCGCTGACTATGACAAACTGCTTGCACTACACACAGCTTTGCTTGCAATAAAATAATGGTTTAAGAAGGGTATGTGGATCTTTCCAAACGTCTCACAAATTAGATTTTGAAATTCCGGAACATTCACTCAGTATTAGATAGATATATATGTCCTTTTTAAATTATCTTGCTTTCTTCCCAGACCTTGTAGTGTCATGACATGATCATACAATTTCCTTTTTCAATACAAATCTCTCACCAAGCTCCTTCCGCTTTCTTTTCCTTGTTAATAATTCGATTCCATTTTTTTTGTGACTTTCAAACTCACTCTCACATTGGAACATGAACATGCTCATCATTTTGACAGCAAAATCTGTATCCAAGATTTCCTGTCTCTGCAGTGAATAAAGGCTATAAATGAAAACAAGCTTGATCCGTTTTTTTTGCTGACATTATTTCCAACTTCACTCACAAATGACATTTTCTTTTTTCAGTGAATAGATGACGCATTTCTAGCCCAAAATATGTAGTGTGCTGTCCCCAAAATCGTGAAAATGATGAGAAAGACGAGTCATCATCAAAATCGTCTTGCTATACATTTTATCTTGTCGTCCTTTTCTTTTTCCCCCTTCTCCGTGTCCTTAATATATTCCATCCCTTTTTGTTAAATCCAAACTTACACTTTTCGATATTTTTTTTTGACTGAAGTGTTGAGTCAGTCAGGAAAAGACAACAAGATGTATATATACTATATATGTATGTATTCGTAGAGGGAAAGAAAGATATTATGATGAGAAGTGGTGGTAGTGAAGACTCTCAGTAATCGTCATCATCTCATATTCGCTCTTCTTGTTCGTAAAATTATACATGTACATTCGCTTCACGAAAGCAAAGACAAGCAGTCAGTCAGTCATTCTCATTCAACCGCTTTTTTATTTTCAGTTTCATCGCTCTTAAGTGCAAGACCCTCCAAGTTACTTAGTCAGCAGCAGAAACAACCAGCCAGTCTAGCGAGAGCTGGAGAAACGGTACGGTTATATAATATGCAAGTATATACTTCTTGAGTATGGCGCAAAATAAAGTACTGCGACGAGCTAGAATAATACCGTAAACCAAGTTGGAGTAGAAGCACCACTTGAACCAAAAACATAACTTGAGAGAATGTACAAAAACTGACAGAGATAGTCGTCCCCTTCGTCTCTCCTGATTTTCTGCCATCACATCATTTTTTTCCCTTTTTTCTCTTCTGGAACGATATCCAGTGGTAAAAAGCAACCCTTTTCTATTGATGACAAAAAAAATTCATGCATGATATGAGGACGATGATGGTGGTGATGCATACTTTTGGAAAGTTGGAGGTAGGCAGGTATATATATTTGTCAAAATAATAAGTTACTACGCACAAGCACATGCATGACATTACACGCATTGTACCCACGAAAACTACTTGAAAAACATCAAACGACATATTTCTTCCAGTTTGGTTGAAATTATGATGAAACCATGAGTATGAGTAATGCAGGGAGGTAGCACAGAAACATTCCATTGTGCTACAATACCACCCTGGTTGCAGTTGTTGTGTGAGTACTCTGGTTTTTATGGAGGATGATTTTGTTGTTACTCATACTACTAAACCATCGTCGTCATCATATCATCGACCAATTTAAAGGAAGGAAACAGAAAGATGCAGAAATATAACTTGATGTAATACTTTTTCATCTAAAATTTTGAATACCTTAAAGCACCATGTTTTTTGGTGAGTGCACACAATACGACACTTATTCCCTTCATTTCTCAGTCTTCATATCTGCATTTCTGGTTTTATTTGATTCAAATTTATTTTAAATGAAACAATGATGACGATGATGAGTTGAGAGGAAAAATGAAATTTGTAAATGCATGTTTGAGCAGGAAAGTTTTGAGTTTGACTGCCGGCAAACTCATGAAAATGCATGAATGCATAATATGAAGCATCTACTCTCAAGAAAGATATCACACTGGAAAGGTCTGGAAAAAGTAAATAGAAAAATTCCCTTTTATTTCATTTTTGTATCAACACAGAAACAAAATGTAAAAAAAGGGTTGTGTTGTCAGTTGTGTGCTCTCCTATCAGTACAAAAATGCTAAGTGCAGGCAAGAAAAAATTTCATGCATAAAACCAACCAATGTTTCCATTTACTACTAACATTTTGTATCAAACATAATATGAGGGGGATGGTATAGTCTATGGTATGGCACAAGACTCTTTTTTTTTGTTGGAGAAATGCCGAAGTCGATGGCACTTGTCAGTGGTAAAATACTTGGAAACCAAAAAGCGAAACCAATATTTAAGCAAGTGCAAAGTTACTTTACTCTTCACTTCCTCATCTCCCTCTCTATGTCACATCCATCCAAAGCGTGAATTGAGCGGAGCTGATTGTGTGAGTGAGGGTGAAAAAAATTATACGAAAAATACCAAGCGACATGTCTCCAAAATGTTTTGTGGGAAGATGCAACAGCAAACAACATTCCTCCACATTATCCGAATGTGCACAAAAACTAACGCATACAACAACATGTCATCTAAACGTATGCATATATGAATGTATTTACTACTGTGTATCATAATGAAGTGAGAAGAGCATGTGCATATTTTCCATTTCCACGGTCGCCCGTCATGTAATGGCTTGCATTTCATATAATCTTTAACAAGACATCCACACATCCATGCACAAAACATCATCCCATGTGTAATATGACCAAACAACAGTGGTGAATCAAACTGCCAACCTGAAAATTGCTTACAGCGGAGCAACTGTATAATTTGAGTATAAGCATAAACCCACATACATACATTCTCTCTACTCATTCGTTATTTGTTTCGTTCATAAAAAATCTCTCTCTTTTGAATTCAGCAAGGATGAAGGAAGGAGGAAGAAACAAAATACAGTTTCAAAAAATACAATAAACAATCATCTTCAAACCATGCCGTCTTGTATAGTGTAGTCAGTCCCATGCCATGCCAATGCACCCAAGGCAAAGTAAGCCATGTAATAAAATGCATATGTGCTGCTCTTCACTACTTTGGTTTTATATTTATTATAGAAGTAGTGGAATATCTAGCAGAATTTTTTTTCTTCTCTTTTTTTCCTTTTTACTTTTTTGTATTGCCTACTTTATATACGACACATCACAACTACAACACATTTTTCTCCTTCTCTTTTGAAAACTCATCATCACACGATTTCTTGCCTGGTTTCTTCTTTCTTTTCGGAACATGAAAGGAGGAAAAAAAGAGAGGAAAATCCAAAGCACGGGCTATAACACATAAAAATAAAAACGCTACATTATGTCATGATGGGATGGGATGCGCAATAATGGTATGCAACATTACATTAAAGATATAAAAAAGGTATATACATATTATAAGAAAGGCGAATATTCTGAAGATGATGATGATACATTACATTGTTGTTGTTGACTATGCTTCTTGGCTCTTTCATTGCATCATAACAGCCCATTGCATTTTTTGAAACAAAATGTAGTCTGTATTTTATACGTAGAAATACTCACATCACATCAGTTTTGTGTTTGTGAGTCTAATATTTTTTCCATCCTCCGTACTTTTTATTTATTTTTGGAATGGCATTTGCAATGAGAATGGGCGCTATCATCATCATCATCACTAACAAGTGTGTTCTTAGCTATAGGGTGTTGCTTTTTTGCTATTGCTGCAATGTTTTCCTAGTTCTTTTACTTCTTCTCGCATCTTTCCAGCTGCAATAATATAATACACTCCGTATAACTAATATAATCTCGCCCAAATTGTGATTGTGTAGTATAATACAACACAATATACATGTACAATGCATAGCTTGGTTTTGGCTATTGTGGCTGGTGAAGATGATACTGTTAAAACCAAATAGGAAAGCTGAACAACAAACAGTGAACCAAAAGCAATTTCAAGACCTTTCAACCAATTTCCCATCATTTTCTAAAATAACTTGCCGTAAATGATAATCATCTTCATTGATGCAAGCCCCCTAATATATACACTTTTAATATTAAATGGAGAGGCGCTCACTGAAAGTAACAAAGGACTAAGAGAAGCTCCTTTCTTTATATACAGATATGGTAATGTACATATCTCAATGAAAATGTTATTAAGCCCTCCACAAAACCTAAGTTTTATCATAATAAATAAATGCATGGCCGACTGCTCTATTATAATATAAATGTAAAATATGCGTTATTACCCTCCCTTATTTCGCCTTCTCTTTAAATTTTTTCCTTTTTATGTGCAAAGCGTTGCATAAACATCATCTCACATGCCGTAACTTTGGTTTTGGTATAACTTTACTTGTGTAATATACTTCCCATCCCGCATCATATCACCATCATCATCATATATTTTATCAGGGGAAGGAGAAAGATGGATGCATTGCATGCATTCCAATGAAAGGGCGAACCAAGACGAATACCAGACCAGACCAGGCCTCAAGAATGAGAAAGAGTGAGTGCAACGCAACAGCTCTCCAATCTCGAGGCAATGTATATAAAATGTCATGCCATGACATCCACTATACCTCTTCCCTATTAACTTTGCCTGCTGGTGTTTCTGTTTGCTGGAGAAGAAAAAAGAGAGAATGAATATTTCGGCATAAAATGCAACGCAATGCAACTTGGAGTGCACCAGCAAATAATGCACTTTTTGTTGAATGGGAGGCAGAAAAAGAGAGGAGATTGCACTGGATTCATATTAGTGCAACTTGAAAGGGAAAACACAACAAGGGAAATTGAGAGAGTGAAAGAGAAAAGTGATGTGATAACAAAATTGAGAACAAAATGGCTAAGCTAGCAAAAAGGGTTACTTTATTTAGTTGTGATGATGCAATTGAATAGAAAATGTAGAAAAAGGGTTCCACTTCCACTCATGAACATTTCCCGAAACATTGAAATACAATGAAAGTAACGTACACAATACAAGAAGGTTTCAACTGGTTAAACATAAAATCTCACTTTCTGTCTCTACCACTTCTGTTTTTTCGCCAGTTTACTTATGTATCCCTCAAGTATTTGAGGAAGTTGAATTAATGCTTGTGAATTCCCTGGAGATGGTTGATAACAATTTTGTTTTTGTATGTTTGTCACTGATTCTGACTGATACATCACTTTTACTCGCTCTCGCTCCTCCACACGCAAATACCGTTTAGTGGCGAAAGAACAAATACAACCAATACATATAAAAGCTTCAATGAAAGCTTATGTTGATATAAGAAAAAGCGACTTGCTTTTGAGCCGTAAAACGGAAAGGAACATTACGTGATGTTATTACGAAGTGAAATCATTTTGAACAAATAAAATAATAATGCTACCAAGCTACGCAATCTCACTTCCAATCATCATCAGTCTTCCTGGGATTGTCATCATTGTCAGAAATCAACGTAAAGGGTGACATTGCCATCATCGTCAACAAATTTCAAACACAGCACCACCACACCAAACCAACTCCATTATGAGCTGGTGTGTGCACATGTATAGAAAATTCATACGGGATTTCGCTAATGGTACATTGTTCCGGTGTGATGATGACGTTGTTTGTGATCACCTCAACCGAGAAAACTTTTTGGTGAATGGAGTGGAGTGCAGGGTGAATAAGAAGGGTGAATGAGCTTCCTATAACATGGTATGCAACTTTAAAGTTACTAATAGACAAAGTCCGGATGACATCAAACCTTCAAATGTCTTTATCATGCAAATTTGATGATTCAGTTTGATTCAACATTCTCTCGTTTCCCTTCTATCTACCTCATTTTGAACAGCTTGTTGTGCATATACGAACAAGAATCTTTACTGCGATGCGATGAAAGTATACACGTTGCATTTTGTTATAAGAGAACCTCGAATTAAAACACAAGAATTACCATGCCATGAGTACTTTGTGTCGACTTTGAGACCGACTTTAGCAGTTGCAATATGCATATAAACTAATGAGATGATGAAGGTTTTGGAAGGCAGTCGAACTACGGCATGGCTCCATTCCCTAAAGATATATTCGTGACGTTAGGGAAGACTCCTTTCTTTGTGATCATCACCATCATCAACATTTTCTTTCACTAGAAGCAGAATTAAAGGTATGGTATAGTTGCACGCAAACATGCAACGTGATACTTTTTAAGTAGATATGTAAGTAAAATATAAGGCTAAGGATAATTTAAACGTTCCAAATGATCCTAAACAGCCCTCCCTTCTTTGCACCTTGGAGAACACATTAAAAGAAACAAAGGGACGGAGAATTCCAGTCAGCCGAAACGTAGACCATATCGACTATAACATACACAAAAGTTAAACCTATATGAACATAAGAGGCGATGAATAATAATAATAATATTACTGAAATAAAACTGTTGTTTTCTTCTTGACTCATCAAATTTTTCGCTTCTGCTTCTTCTTCTTTCTCGCATCGTTTCTCCTCAGATGAAAATAAAATCCCCTGGAGCCTGTTAACTACTTTCTGCCTATTTTACCTAAGCCTTTTTTTGTAACTCGCAATGCTAAATGTGTACTCCTGCCTACCCATATATACATAAGTGAAGGTAATTCAGAAACAAAAGGGGAATGAGTGTGAGAGTGAGCGGATGACGTGTTTTAAAACATTATATTTTATTACGACACATAAAAGTTAATAGAGCCTTTAAAAGAACAAAAGTTGATGCTTTTTATTTGCATATTTAGAGACATTTATATGCACTCAAATACAATACAAATGATCATTCATTTAAGCCAAGCTCCCTGCTATAACTCGACTCTCAACCTACATCAACATTCACATTCTCCATCTCCCTTTCTTTTCTTAAAGTTCAACATTCTACAAGTATAGCAAATGCAAATTAATGTATCATGTAAACAATCAGGATGCGTCTCTGTTAACAATATAAAAAATATTTAAGAATTTACTTTTGCACTCGGCTCAAAACACATTAGTTTATTTTATGTGCAGACAATGTGGGTGAACACAATGCAATTGTCTAATTTTAGTCTAAAATTTCATCAACTAAATAGGAAACATGCTTTCAAAATCCTTGTTCAGCAAGTTGTAAATTCGATTTGATCTTCAAAATGCCAACCATTCAAATTGATATTTGTATAAAAGTCATGTCCAATTTCAAGTCTTATTAATCTCCACTTTTTGATCGGGGCTCAGGCTCAACAAGCAAGAATATCCAATTTGAGAAACAAGTGACAAGCACGGACTTGAGTACAATAGATGAGTGGCATTTCGTCCAATATTAATCATTCTCAAACGGATCCCATGTAAAATTAGTATGTACACGGCTTTTATTACATTAAGCCGAATTTTGTTGAGAGGGAGGAGATCTCCCAAGCTCATTTCCACTTGTTCCCTTCCCTGCGCTAATTATTACTGGGTTTGCATCAACATCCAAAGAATATTATTGTGTATAGTCAAGTGTGTTACGTTGCACACACACACACACATTGTGTTGCCGGGAGCAAGAATGAATTGAAATGTCGTTGATGAGAAAAGCGTAAGGAGATTTCCTGATTAATTTAGATGAAAACCTACAAGACAGCTTGCTGACATTGCTCCCCTTCTTCATTAGTATAGAATATACATTCAACATTGAGGATGATCAAGTTAAAGAAGAAAGTGAAGATGAGATGAGTGACTGCCTGAATACATAAGATTATTTAGATGGAGAAGCAAAGCAAAAAGTTTTTTTGTTTAAATCATCATCATTATCAACCAGTCAGTCAGTAGTTATAAGGTAAAGTCACAGGCAAGTTTGCAGTATTCATCCCTTCATAATAGACTAGTACTTCAGCAGACTTTTCGGCTGTACATGGTAATTAATCGAGTAGTAATTAAGAGTACCGTAATATAAGTTGCAGGAAAGTAATCCTGATCAAAAAGTTTG
Source organism: Orchesella flavescens (assembly GCA_964034955.1). Taxonomy (NCBI): domain Eukaryota; kingdom Metazoa; phylum Arthropoda; class Collembola; order Entomobryomorpha; family Orchesellidae; genus Orchesella; species Orchesella flavescens. The sequence continues at coordinate 27,813,930 of OZ035954.1, read as the reverse complement.
TGATAAATTAAGCAAGTTTCCCCCTCTTTCTTTTATTCTCGTTGTTCCGCTATTTTCTACTTGATCATACGGCAATCATCATCATCATCATTTCATCATCTTCGTCCTTCCCCTGTCTATGTCTCCACTTGAACAAAAGTTGTTTTTGGTGGAGATGGAGAGAAGGACGCGACAGAAATTTTAACAAAGACAGGAGAAAGCCCTGAAGCACAGAAAAGGAGAAAAGTTTTTTTTTTTGGATGTTGAGTTGAAGAACAACTAACAATAAGTTGAACAATACAATCAACAAGATGAAAAGCTAAATATATTGTTTTCCTGTTCCAACTTTGACAAGCAAGCATGTTGAAACAGCAGCTAGCAATGTTCTTAGAGGAAGGAAAACTTCCTCTTTAAATTCTTGGAAGTGACGGGCTCAAGTATAAACAAGACGTTGACTGATACATATATTTGTATCAATCAATATGGTGGAAGGAAAAACAGAAAATGAAACTAAACAACGAAGAAATAATTTTCTCAGTAACAGGCCCTCCAGCACCCTTTGAACAAATCTTTCATGTGTTTTATTGTCTTGCTTCATCCTTCAAATGTATGTATGTATGATTCAACTCATCTTGTGGTTTTGTTCAACAAAATACGTAACTACTTGTAATGTCAAATACATCGTTTGATACCAATTTTATAGAGGAGATAAATTAAAAGAGAGGATATTTTATACATACTTGCATCCATCTCACTAATTCACTCAGGAACTTCTGTAATCCAATGTCAACGCCTAATAGCAAGCATTCTTTTCTTTCTCTGATGTGATGTAGCTAAGTAAGAAGACTGTCCCAAGGCAAAAATGTTTAGAAATCTAACTAACCAACCATGCATGCATCAATCCGCCACAATTGAAACCGAAAAGGACCACTCAATCTGTTCTTTAATGGTTTGAAGCAAGAAATAAAAAAGCAACAACAACCATCAACCAACTAAGAATACAAATCAAGAAAGGGTGTAAAATGGTAGGGAAAACAAGGAGAAATATGTTTGGTGATGGTGACTATCCACTGCCCAAAGGTATAAAAAATAGAACTGAAAAAAAGTAAGTGATCAAAATATCTTTTGGCTATGATGATGGTATGAATATGAAGTGTAAGTATGTTCGTGCAGTAAAAAAGTTAAACTTTATTCTATTGTAAGACAGCTGTCTTTATATGGCTTCCTTTGAAGTTTTCTTTTGAATTATATTGATGCATGTACGTTTAATCTATATGTACATGAATACATTAAATTTATACTTTTGTTGCTTTTTGCTCCTCTTCTCTTCTTAACCGGAGGTCCTCCAGCTTAAAAAACATGTCTATTTAGGTATGCACCCTGCATAATAATAAATAAAATAAAATAAAAAAAGTCTTGGTTGCATTTCCATTTGCATGTGATCATATTATCGATAACATATTGGATTATCCAGAGAACCAACCATCCATGTCTAGTTTGGTGTAGTAGATAAAAATGTATGTATTAACATTTTACTGACTGAGTGAGCAATACATGTCACGTCCATGTCTATCGAGATATCCCACAAGATGATGAGGAATTCAAATTACATGACTCCATCAGATCATTTTGAATTACAAGTAAATACTTTACAGCCGGATTATATTACCCAATATCTATATAGTTGATAGAGTAAATGTATGCATACGATTTTCTTCACCCCTTTTCCCTTGCGTCATTCTTTTACATACCGTGATGATGATGAAGACAGCATAAGAAATGAAAATAGGGTCATTACATCCTTAAAATTTCAAGAAGAAGAGAAGCCCTGAAGGGAGAAAGGGGAAAGGTTACCTTTTAAAATCACTTTTAGCTTCATGCATCTCAATAGACCAGCCAGGTTTTGTACACTTGGGACTAGTCACTAGTATCTCTGGATATATGGGAGCATGTAATTATTATTCAACAACAATGGAGATGATGCAGTTTTGGTTGTCTTGCCGAAAATAACCCCAATAACGAGAAGAATGGACACACGCACAAGATGTACATTTTCATGCTGTGCATCAAACATTTAAAATCCTTGGGCATCTCTATTTCTACCACCACCACCACCACCAAACACACCACACCGAAAATAAAACATTTAGAAAACTTGCTTACATTTATGATGTACATGATGCGTACGTACCTCTCATTTGAAGTAGGTTGAAGAAGGTATATGTTATGTTTAATGTAGCACATTTTGGACAAGGATGAACAATAGCATTATAAAAATTAATCCTGTGGTGAGCAATCTTCATTTCCCTTTGTTTCCCTTGTTAAATGGTGATGCTTTTTTGTTAGAAAATAAAATGTACCTTTCGTGCATTCTTACAAGCTTTATGTTGCCGTAATGTGACATTGATGGTGCTGGGTGAGGAACTTACAATACTGGTTGGTGTGAGTTGTACATGAAGTGGTGAAAGACTTGTATAAAACATGGATTTCTGATGTTACGCAAGCATTTTTGTCCCTTTAGTAATAAGGTAAGTTCACGGTTTTAAGAAAAAATCTAGAGATATCATCATTACCATTATGCTTACGTCTCCCCAACCGACATCACTCGGTCTAATCATAAAGTGTATTATTACGTTATCGAGTAAATGTACCTGGCCAAAAAGCATAAGATGATGGTGGTGATGATGATGATGATCCTCGTTGATGGTAACATATGATAAAATGAATGAAGCTCGACTGTGACTGGTTTTTATTTTACAAAACTAAAAACAAACCTTTTTTTTGGAACCAGCTTTAGCTGCTAAAAACTGGATACATGTTTCAAAGTAAACATAATATATATCTCAACAACTCTCTGGGAAAGATAATCTTTTTATGAGCTGTGTAAAATACCAACTGGCTAATTAAAATCCAGTCAAAAGAACAAAGAAAATGATACAATGCAAAAATAATTCCATGAAATACTATATATGCACAACTAGAACATGACACAGAAGCAACACATTGACATGAAAAACTTTGCTCAATGTCGATCTGCTCCTGTGGCATGGCATGGCATTATCCGAGATGGTGATAATACAATACAACCGAGTTTTACTACAGTGTAATATCATTATGCACGATCTCCCTTTCTTGTCATGCCATGAGGGAACATGTAGAAAAGCTCATTAGTGACAGCTTTTCTACTGTAGTCTAATCTTGATTACAGAATGAAAGAAAGTCTCCTAGAAGCCTAAATATCATCATCCCAAATATACGTATGTTTCTAACAGTGCACACTAGACACATTCTCTCTCTCTCTCATCATGAAAACATATAGTAAAATAATAACCGCTTTGTTTCCAGGAATTTTCACAGAAAATGATACTATATAGAAATACAGAATCATGCTTGTCAGATATTTGAAAATGTCCATGACAGGTAGACAATACAAAGCTGGCAAGTTGATCCCAAGCTGTGTCAGGTTGCTGCTGGTGAGTAACATAGGTAATAAGTTTGAAATGTTGAGATGTATATCACATCACAACCATCTCTCTGATCTAGATTATTACATGGAGAAATAAATATGACGGATATGATATGAGAAACTTTATGAACATCATCAGCATTAGGAAAACCAATAGTAGTGAGTAAAAGAAAAGAAACATGAGAGAGAAAAAGAATCAATTTTTGTGAAACCCTGTCCTGTCCAACCTGAGTGTGTGCTCATTTATCGCTGTATGGCTTAGCTATGGCTCATTTTTATCCGTTTCCATCATCCCACTCACGATATTTTCCCAGAGGCACTCCGCTTCGGTAATTTGGAGCATCAAAACATCACCAAAAAACAAGCAACCCTCAAAGTTTACTCTTTTGGTTACGAAAAGTAACTTGTAACTAATCTATTATCATTTCCCCTTATTTCCCGTCTGTCTGTCTATTTTGATGAGCTAAAGTGAGCTCTAGCTCTGTGTCTTTTCTTTGCTGAAGATTTTGAAATGGGATAAGTACTTTGGACGTGGTTAATAATTTAATATTTTTGAAGGTCAGTGAGCAGCATACTTCATTTCTTAAATTGTGACGATGAGCCCTTCATTTTCATCCTCTTCACACACCTACTGTTCTTACATGTAATGTAATACTTATCATGTGTGTGTGTATGTGTATCATATTCATTTTAAAAAGCTTCAAACTCAAAAGGTAAAAAAATTAACTCTTCCTTTGAATGACTAACGATAATAATGATGACGATAGGCAAAAGGGTTTCAAATGATGAGTTGATGCAATGCTGATGGTGATGATGATGAAGCCACTAAGCCGGAGAGCGTTTTCCGGACCGCTTACCAAATGTCTACATTTCCACCCTACAAGAGTTGCTTGGTAGAAACAAGTAGGCTGTTTGTGTACAAGGTGTAACACCCAAAATAACAATGTTTTCCACACAATAAGCAAAAAAGTACAAAAGTAAATGAATATCTTTTCAGAGTAAAATCCTAAGCTTTAATGTTATGTACTTTTGTACGCAATGTGTGTGAGCCAAACGGAGTGCATATCCGTAATAAATATAAATGTTATATACACACACAAAACAATATATATGATGATGATGACTCCCTATATATACTCCACGTTTCCTCAAAGTTGGAGCTGAAGCTGGAAAAAAGCTAAAAAAGGAAATGGGCGATTTAACCTCTTCTCTGAGAGACTAATTGGAGGCAAAGCTCGTATAAATTCTCCTGTCACTAATTTTAAGCATCCGCCTATTCACCATTTCTTGCTCGTCTCATCATCTTCTTCATCCTACGTACGCATATAGTATAGTGACTTCTTTGCATCTCAGAAGAGTGAACGTTTATAGTTGGTTTAATAAAAATAATGCACATTTTGTTACAAATAAATAAGAGCATTGTGTAGGTTGGGCTAAACAAAGTCTGTGTAAATTGCCATTTTCTCCCTAATAATATAATAAATCCATATGTTCTCCTTTGAGAGTATGTACTTTGTAAATTGTAATAATGTGGGACTTTTCTACATGAAAGGTTAACAAGGATAGAAACAATATTTGAACAAACAAAACAGCACAGAAGTACAAAAAAGGGTACTAATAGTAATAATAGCAGCACTTTTTGAGAGCATGTGAGTATTTTTCTGTCAATTATTTGTAGAGAAATGAAAGGAAAGAGAAGAATGAGCTTGACTCTTATGATTATTATTTTTTAACGTGTCTGAAACGCTTCGCCTAATTTGCTCGTAAAAATGCCGACATGCACAACCCAGACCCAGAGAACGCTATGCCACCAGTACAAGATTGCTCTTTCAGTCAACACACACATCATGTTATATATGCTTCTTCTCTCCTTTCCCTTGACTATCACTTGACTAAGGATGGAACAAAACAGCAGGGATGAGAATGAAACTGAGTGAAGAAAAAATGAAGTCTTCAGCTTCAGCCATCCTCTATCTCTCCATTCAAAACGAAAAATTGTTTTTTTAAGTGGGAAAAGGGAAATAAACATTAGTAAAGCGACTCAGCAACGCTGTCAAAAAGTCACGTAATAAAATTGGAGGAAATGAAAGGAAACGTGAAGCGGGGAAATGCATTTTGTGCATATAACACAAAACTTCATAACTTCCTAATAAAATGAGGAAAATAAAGTATGTAAAGCAAAGTAGCAACAAGCAAGCAAATTTTTCATTTTTTTTCTTACCCAGATCATCCCTAGTTGAGGAAATGAGAGGTGAGTCTTCCGCTTTGGGGATTTTTCTCTTGTGATTACATAACAGTCTTGTGTCTGACTCCCCAGTGGCATTGGAAATGGCAGAGGATGATGTCGAGGAGGAAGATGATGTTGTTGATGTTGATGTTGATGATGATGATGACGAAGTTGAGGTATCATTTCGTCTTACCAGAGATTCCAAGTTTTCCTTCTCATCCAAAACAGTCATATTTGTCACCTAATGAGGGAATGAATGACATGAAAAAAAAATTCGTGATGGATAATGAGACATGTGCCAACTACACACATTTTCAGGTGACACTTTTCTCCTAACAAGGTAACAAAGAGTAGAAGCATAAAACAATTTCGTTGTTTACTACTACCATACCTTAGGATCAAAGCTGAATGCCACCTCAAGACGGAGTGGGCAGCTAAGCCCACATTTACATGTTCCATCAGATCCAATATAGTTCTTGAGCTCATCCAAATTCCGTATCTTGGTGTCACTCGGGCTGTATAACAAGAGAAAGAAACTCACGTTTAGACTTACATTCATAAAAAAACCCGAAGAGCTATGTATATAACGATAAGAAGACCCAATCATAAAAATCTTTTTCTCTCAGCATGACCTTTAGTAATTTTATCAGCTCGCAGTGTATAACATTACGCTCATAATGTGCAACATGACATCCATTAATTTGCACGAAAAGGTGTAACCCTTCATTATCTATGTACATCAATGTCAAGACGATCACTTGTGGAGAAGAGGGAAAAAAATCCCATTATAATAAATATATAACTCTATAACTTCTCTTTATGCTGTTTTAAAAGCAAGCCATTGAACCTTTTACATTTTACCTTGCTCACCATTCACCATCATCGCATAACGTGTTACACTCCGTCTTTCTGGAGTGTGCTGCTTTTTAATGTTTGCCATTTAGTCAAGAAAAGTGGTTGGAAAATTGCAGGTTGCAATACCATTTTACCACATTTCATTATTACACATCACATTACTCCATTTAAGGTCAGCTCTCTTGAAAGTAAACTTAATTATGTAAATTTAGCAGCTTCAGCACCTTCGCTGACGCAGCACTCCCATTCTCGTCATCTCTTTTGCTTCATCATAATAATACTTATATATCCTATCTTACATGCTTCTTTTTTTTCCCTTGCCCCGAAAATATTCTTTTAACTTTGCAAAATGCATTCTTTAAAATGTCAGCTCATCGCATGTTTTACACCCATCTTTGACAACATGCTCAAATAATGTTCATTCTCATAAAAAAGAAATGGTGTTTGTTGGTGGTGCACAAAATCTACAACGTTTTGTATGTGTACGTATGTATGTATGTATGTCTACTCTAATATGCATCTAACATAATGATCTCTCTCTAGACAAACAGTTTTAATGTACTTTTTTGTGTAAAAAAAAGTCTTGTCTTCCAAGAAGAAAAGAAATATACACAGCAATTTATCTCATTTCAAGTATATGGAGTGTTTCTGACACGGTTCAACAAGCCAAAATATACATAACCCCATCAATTAACTCAACAATACATACATAACGTAACCAGCCATCATTTTTTATGTCTCGCTTTTCTCATCTCTTCTTCGAGTTTCATGTGTTTAACTGCGTTGTTGCGACGTTGAAGATGAAGGATAGGATAATATTATAGATGAGATGAATGCATGAAGGTGGAGATGTAGAGACGAAGAAAAAAACGCGTCAACCAAACGACACTGACGCTGACGAGTGTTTTCGTTCAAGACTCTTTGCTCACCCATCCATGATGATGATGATACCAAAACGCATTCTTGAATAGAGACAAAACAGCAAAGTGGAGAACAAAACTAGTAAAGTAATAATCTTTCTTGTAACAAACAGTCACTTAGGTAAGTAAGTACAAAGCATATAAGTATTATACACACATTTCTCGCTCCTTTTTCCTCTCTGGAAAATCATAGCCACAAGCTAGACTAGGCATGAAAATCATGAAGCATTTATGTATACTTCAGAGATTGGAGAGGAGTCAGAATCAGCGTGCACGACGAGAATGCGACAAATCAAGAACATGGTGCATCCAATCTTGATATGGCATTAAAATAAGAAACAAAAAATGCGTATACATATTATGAAATTTCTTGTTCTTTTGCATTGCATTGTTCAATGTACACTACCTATGTCATGCTGGATAAACACAGGTACAATATTTTTTTTTCTTTGAAAGAAATGTCATAAATCTTATGCGAGTATGATCATTTCAGACTGTATATGTACATATATAATATTATAATACTTATCATCATGATATTACTTGGCATTGGCATAATCATCTTCATCCAACAACATTTTGTAGCCATCAACATTTAACTATAATAATGTAAGCATGCAAGTGTGTGTGTGTGTGTAAGTTATATTTTTAAAATTATACATTAAGGAAGGAAAGATGACTGTACTTTTCTGCAAGTGCATATCATAATCATGGCATGTATCCCATGATGATATTCTCAATAAGAGCATCATGCATCATGGTTATTACTACCATTTCAGGACTCACGACGACAATTAAATTGCATTACAAGCATAGCTTTATTGTACACCATTTTTGTTACTTTACGACTGTAAATGCTCCATTAAGCCACTCATCCATTTATTTAAACTGAGATTAAATTGTGTATGGCTTAGTGCTTGCAGCTGTTCATGCCATTACCTCCTTGAAGTTGGAACGAGCGAGTTGAGAGCGAGAGCTGGGGCTCTCATCGTGCCATTATTATCTTTGAGAAAATGTGTCCATACATTATCATTACAACTTTGTCTGCATTTTAACGCAGGTACTGATGGTAAAAACCCGTATTGTTGTAAAAAACTTAAAAGTTCCATCCATGTAGTATTGGTGAGCTTATATGATTCTTCACTCACTCACAATATAATATAATCTTGCGTTACAAGTTAGAACAATAATCCAGACCCGAGAAACTTAGTTTCCATCCTCATCATCATCCTTTTGATTTCTTCTGCAGATAGAGATATAGTTTTCTGCAAGATTTGTACAAGTACAAACAAAGTAGTATATAAGCACAGGTACTGGATGGAGGTTGTTAAGTCATCATCAAATTTCTTTTAAGCGTGTACTTCGTCAATATATACAGATTGATAGGATATGGCTGACTATATACAATCTTGTGAAATGTAATGCTAATAAAAATCTATAAAGGAAACCGACGCAGCAGAGAGTCGACAGAGAGAGAAACAAGCAGCTAAAGGAACAACAAGTTTATATCTCTCTCTTTCATAGTGTTATACTCATCTTTCTCTTGGCTCTTTAAAAAGCCTCTTGTTTCATTGAAAACGATGACCACCCACCTGTATTTGAGTGTTTTCTTCTACTAGCATAGAATCAACAGAGAGGAAGAATAAAATGAAACGAGTTGTGCAGACCATAAAACATTCTACCATGTACTTTTTGCTTATTATGATATGTATGACGGTTCGTTGTTAGTTATTATCCTGGAAGAAAAAATCTTTATCGTTGTGTGCATTAATTCATACGAATGAGATGCGTTTTCATTATAAAATATGACGCATGTATATTATGCTAAAGATAAAGCAGAGAAGAGACGGTGTACGTACAACATTATTCATATAATATATATTATACTTAAAGTTGAATATTTTTATGCTATTTGCACAACAATCCATCCATCTTCTATGATGATGATGATGTATACACAATATTTATTTTTATGTGTATATGTGCGCATCACTTGAATTAGAGAAAAGTCAAGGCTAGTCAAAAGGCATATTATTTTTTATTTATCTCGTCGTCTTCACAAAAATTATTACCCACACATCAATCCAACAGGATGAAGAAGTAGAGTCAAAGTCTTATAACCAACAACCAACCAACCCAACATACTTTTACATACACATCGCGTCTCTCTCTCACAACTCAACTCTCATCCACAATCCATTCCACTCCAGTCATGTAAGAAACAAAATCTTACCTTAATCGGTTTGGTCAACCTTGTTTCATTCTCTGTCAGTCTGACCGTGTTGTTATTCATAAAATAAAACAAATGCTGGACTGAATACACCAGAAAAAAAAATGGTTGATGTGGATGAAACAGACAGAGTAAGTGTGGAGATACATCATACTTATCATGACTTTTTGAACATATTAGCCATTAAGGCTTGAATTTTTTTTTCGTTCTCTTTCAAACCTTTTGCCAAAAGCAGAGAGAATGGACAGTATGCGAGCAAGGTAATTTTTATATAAACACGTTATTATTATCTTGATGAGTTATGTACAAGAGGAAAGTAGACACCTAAGAATCAAATACTAGAGTACGTGTAGCGTATGTATCCGTACGGCGGATTCTCATTTTGTTGCCACTACTACAGATGAGGTTATATACACAGCATATACCAATTGCAAGTCAATGGCGTAGGGGTCAACGTAGCAACCTTGAGCTATAGCGTCACGAGTTCGAATCTTTCGTATGGAAATATTTTTTGCTGATTTTAAAAACACCGAGTTGCATTGCTTAGTTGCTTGCATGCCTATACCATCTCCTTGCGCTCGATTGCTGCATGTTGCCATCATGTACAGTCCTGTTTTTATTGTCGTATGCACGTATTCGCACCCAACCGAGAAATTCTGCATAGGAAATGTGTTCGTTCGACATAAGGCAACCAACGAATTCTTCATAAGAAATGCGTTCGTTTGCATCGAATAACAAATGTATTCGTTCGCATCGAACAACTTCTGATCATAAGGCAACCAACAAATTCTTCATAAGAAATGCGTTCGTTCGCATCGAATAACAAATGTATTCGTTCGCATCGAATAACAAATGTATTCGTTCGCATCACCGAACAACTACTACTCCATGGTTACATCCTTTATTCCGGCCACTTGCCGCAGTGCCGTTCCTATACCACTGAAAGATATTTTCTTGACAGGTAACCTGCTGTCAGACCTTTTGTCATTCAATTTTTCGTGGAATTGTTAGTGAAGAAGCTCATTTGTTGGTTCGCATCGAACAACTACTCATAAGGGCAACCAACAAATTCTTCATAAGAAATGAGTTCGTTCGCGTCGAACAACTACTACCAATAACGACTTCGAATTCAAGTAGGTCTACCCACATCCTTAGCCAGAGTTATAAGTTATTTTTTAAATTTTAATTGAGCTATGAGACCGTGTCTTATTATTCGCGTTGATTATATTATATTATTTATATTATGTTGATTGCAGGGAGGAGGTGGACTATATCATATCATTTATATTATATTGTTTGCTGGGAGGTGGAGGATAGTTATATGTTAATTGTATGCGGGATGTCAAACGTTGGTTTTGGGAGAATAATTAAATGTAGGAAGCGGTGGATCGTTAAATTTTGTTTTTGGTGTATTAAGAAATGTTAATTGGGGAAATATTTAAACTTCGATTTTGTTTATCAGGGACTAGGAAAGGGTTTAATCGTGTTTTCGAGTAATGGTTTTGGGGTCCTTCCATGGGAAGGACGGGCCTAACTTGTGTAATATAAGATGGAGAGGAGATGAGTGAGCGGGAGTGAGTGAGAGAAAGATGGGAATATCATGTTCATACATTCAATTAGACTCCTCTTCTATAAGCCATATACGCAACGTCTTTTAGAATGAAGCTGGTCTTTATGGTGTGCGTTGGATGGATGTAGTTAAAACCACACAATCACATAAAAAACTTAATTCGGATTTTGTTTGAACTACATGGTGCTGATGATGATGATGATGATGATGATGATGAGATACATTCTCGGTTGTTGTTTCTTTCATGAATCTTGATTAATTCTCAACTTAACAAAATCCCAAGACCAAATAAAGTCTGGCTGTCTCATATTATAAATGTGCATGATATTTGTTTGAGACCACGAACAAAGTATGAATCTTTGAGAGGCAGTCCAGTATCAAAACTTTTCTGTCGGTATCTATATACCTATATACTTTATATACACACGATGCGAAGATGATTACTTTTGATTCGCCTATTGTTTTCGTTTTTTGCTATTAGTTATCGCATCGTAAACACAACCGGTCATAAAGAAAAAGAAACTTATTTCGGAGGTTTTTCCCCTTCTCTTTCATTCACATTGGATCCCTCTCTCTCTCTCCTTGTCCCTAGACCATATCCTCAACCACAAATAACAACTACATTATTGTTATTACCAGGACTTGCTGGCACTGTCAGGCATTTATTTGCGCACGGAGCTTGAGTTGGGCTGTCACATTATCTACAAAATTGAATATGATAACGACAAGCAAGCACATAAACTTAATGTTCACTTCTTTTTTTCTTTTTTTCCCCTTTCTTTTACAACTTGCTAAATTGCCAATTGCTACTACCTCCACTGTAGCCATATTACTTTTGCAACACTAATCCTATTACTTTGTAATGTTTTCCTTTAGCTTTATCGCTCCTGAAGAATGACAAACAAACAGTGAAAAAGAAATAGAGGTAATCAACCTACCAATGTCAAATATATGCGATGTACTCATTCAGGATCTGTAATAAATATAGAAGTACGTGTACAAATTTCTCTTATTTCTTTTCTTGTAAAAAGTTGTTCCAAGAAAGATGATGATGATGACGATGACGATTTGATAATATACAACTCTTTTCATTTGTTTTAGTGATAAATTCAGCTCATTTACATTGCGATTTTTCACAAAGAATTAGTATCGCATTTCGTAATAGCTGCCTAACTGCTTTCTCACGGAGAGGAAGAAGTTGTAAATAAATTGAAATACGTGGCAATTAAAATGCCAAGCATGAGCAACAACTGCTGTTACCAGTCTGTGAAATATCGTGTCATTTTACTTTCCTCTCAGTAGTGGCATTATTATTAGCTTTGCTATTTGCATATGTTTTATCGTATCTTTACAGCCATTTTAACAACCACAATGTCAATCCTGCAAATGATGAATCACTCCGGTACTTACAGCAGAGCCTAACTAATTACATCCTAATTATAATTACATGAATGAAATGAAAGAGGAAATTTGTCGTTGAGCCAAAAGTTACACAAGTCCTTTTCTCCTTCAATCCAATCTTATTTCATTTATATCATTTCCGTCGTCAGTCTCAAGTTCAGCTATGCATGAATTTAATTTTGGTTTCATAAAGGTCACAATCTCAATTAGCATATAAAGCAGTAACTCCTCTGCTGCAGAGACCACGATCAAGATATAAGTAATGCACCGACATAAACTAAAAGCGTGAATTGCTTTTTCTTAGAACGAATTTATCTCATCCTCTTGGTATAATCACGTTTGACAGGTAGTCCAGAAGAGATAGTGAATAAGTCGAGTCAGTCAGCGTCAGCAACTCATTGGCATTTTTTTTACACTGCGTTACCTGTTTACATTATCGACAGATGAGAAGGTGAGATAATAAGAACAAAGAGGGAAGATGCCAATGTACCTCCTACATTTTTTGCACTTGCATAATTTCCAATTTTTGTCGACGGAGATCAGCCTCTCTCTCAAAGAGAATTTATTGCATATTAGGCTGTCGACTATTCTCTCCTTTTTAAATGGAACGGGGAGTAAGTACATTCAACATACTTTACGTGCTTTCATCACACATTTTTTCCTCCTCTTTCAACGTCATTTGCATTTCATCATCATCATCATCAGCAGCAGTTGAGCTCCATTGCCATCTCATGAATGCTCAGTCTTAAAAAGACATTTTGGACTGAGCACGATATTATATACTGCTTAGACATAATATGTATTTTCGCTGCGCTGCGTTGGTTTTTTTTTGTCCTCTTGTTACAAACTCATATATCGTTTTTCGTGACATGGACTTTGATGCATATAATAATCACAATCACCCACTACCAAACTATCAACCACCATAGCCTTACAGTATGTACAATCCTAATATGCCTATTTTTTACTCCTTTTTTTCCTACTTGAAATATTGATTACAGGTGCAAGAAACTCACGGCTGATGTTGAATGTTTGTTCGTTCGTGTCCTACCGTCTCGTTTCAGTTTACTTAGAGCTGACAACAACAACCGAACTCTTTGGGAAAAAAGAAGCTTCAAGGCAGAGAGATCGACAACGCTAGAAAATATACACATGCCATTTTGCTTATAAAAATCGCTTTTATGATGAGCTCGCCTCATGGTTTAGTTTAGTGTGTCTATCTTCCTTCACATTATACATCCATCGCGTCTCTTAATGTACGGAAAGTATATCTACATACATATATTATATATATCCTATTCAATTATAATATTGAATCATGATGGGTGATAGACATGAACATTATAAGCTCCAGTAAGTTTTCCCTTTTACCATATCAGCTCATCAAGCAGAAATGCGCAAACGTTATCGTATCGTATCCTACTCCTGTGTGTAGCTCTGACTTGGCTCTATGAGAGAGAGGGAATATTATTATTATCATCATCAAAATGATGAAAGTATAGGAAAAATTATGAAGAAGGAGATGGCAGTGGCAGTGACTCCCACTTCTTTTCCAAGAAAAAATATATAACCTTCTTCTCCAAAAACTTGAGCAAAAAATAAAGATTTCTCCTGAACTCTGTTACGATGGAGTAGTAGCTTACTGACGATGAGATGAGTGAGTCATTTAGTTTAGTACAACAAACTTTTTCTTTGCTACTGACTGATGCGATATGATGATAATGATGCTGCTGGTGAACGGACGTTACTGTTTGTAGCGAGCTTCGTTTGTACCTTTTCTTAATGTTGAGTCAATATATATGGAATCTAGATACTATAATATATGCATTATGGTGCATGGATGATGAACCTTGGATGATGGAGTGATGAAAATGTTGAAATATTATTTCATAAACATTTTTTCTTTCAAGCTAAAGCCGATACAGCAATGAAGCAATGCAATGGTGAATGGATTGATGAAATGCAAATTGACGTGTAAAGTGTCGATCCCACGGTTTGAATTCATGAATACAAATGATTAGATAAGATCAAATTTATGATATTGGTTTTTCACAATTCTCAATTCATTATATTTAATCTCCCTCTGTTCTCTCTGGAAGATTAGTCGTTTTTCTTCAGCTGTTTAATATTTTATCCAAGAAGAAGAAAAATACATCAAACATTCACACATATGTAATATATTTAGGTGTCATGCTTTGATGAGCCTAAAAGATGCTGCTTTGAGCAATAATAGTGATGAGTGCACGCAGTAGGTTTTGGTGGTATATCTTTATTACCAGAGTGCCGAATGGTGAGTGAGAGGTACATATAGAATAGTAGCTTAGGTATATTGAGAACGTGGCAAGCGTGCTTTAGGGATAGATCCAGGAGCGTGGTGCTTGGCTTGGAGGTGAAACATACATTTAAATTTCAATGGGGCAATTCGCCCAAATACATTACATTTCCTTCATCCTATTAAATGAACACATCAAGATAAGTTTTAATTAAACATTGAAATCAAGAAAAATAGTTTTATATTTTAAAGGTTCAGGAGGATGGAGTAAGCTGTTCGGCTGCAGTGTCATCATCATTTGATGTCGGTTGACTTGCTGCTGGTATTAATGCTTCTCGCATTTGATCAGTGTGGCGTTTGATTACGCGGTCTCCTATTTGGACGTTGTAGGTCAGAGGGCCAATGATGCCAATAACTTTTCCCATTGTCCATTTTTCCTCCCCTTTTAGGTGGGTTTTGACCCAGACTGGATCATGGAGGTTGAATGCTCGGCTTTTTACTTTGCTGTTGTATGCCTTTTCCTGTTTGGATTGGCTGTCACGAGCGGTGGTGGAGACACTTGGATGGAGGAGGTCGAGCAAAGTTCGAATTTTTCGGTTTTGAAGAAGTTCTGCAGGGCTGACTCCTGTGGTCGCATGGGGGGTTGTCCGATAGGCAAGGAGGAAGCGGTGAAGGCGTAATGGGATGGAGATATCCGTAGTTTTGATAGCCTCTTTGAAGGTACGAACAAACCGTTCCGCTTCTCCATTAGTCCTTGGATGATATGGTGATGATAAAATATGTTTTATCCCATTTTGTTTGCAGAATTTCTCAAAGTCACTGGAGACGAATTGTGGTCCATTGTCAGTGACAATTTGCTCTGGTACTCCGAAACGAGAGATTACTTCGACTAATCTCAAAAGTACGGCTGTTGTAGTCGTGTTGGTATTCATGATGAACACTTCCGGCCATTTGGAATGTGCATCAGCGATAACCAAGAAATTATTTTTCAAGTATGGACCTGCTAGATCCATATGCAATCGCTGCCAGGGCTTCTCAGGAAATTGCCAGGGATGAAGCGGTGCGCTGGGCGGGTTGGCTGCTGATTGTTGACAAGTGGTGCAAATTTTTGCTGTTTCCTCTATCTTTTTGTCGATTCCAGGCCAGAAAACGTGTTGTCGGGCTAGAGCTTTCATGCGGACGACACCAAGATGAGCCTCGTGGAGTTGGAGCAGAATTTGAGGTTGCAGGGAGGAGGGTATGATGACTCGAATTCCCCACATCAAAATTCCTTGGTTGATGGTGAGCTCCAGTCTTCTAATGAAGAAAGGTTGAAGGGCTGCATCTTTGTCTTCCAGTTTACTTGGCCATCCATACAGGACAAGTTGTAAAACTTTTGACAAGAGAGGATCCTTTACTGTGGCTTGCCGAATTTTGGCTGCGCTAACTGGGAGCGTATCAATTTGCTGATTTGCCACGAATTTCACACATGACTCATGATAAGATGCATGTTGAGATTGCTGTTGAGCTATGGGTAAGCGAGAGAGGGCGTCTGCATTCCCGTGCTCATCCGATTTTCGGTAAATAACTTCGTATTGAAATTGAGAGAGGAACAAGCTCCAGTGATGTAGGCGGGTAGCAACGAGGGAAGGAAGTTGACTCTTTGGTCCGAATATGGTCAGCAGTGGCTTGTGATCTGTAACAAGTGTGAAAGAGCGACCACACAAATATTTATAATATTTTTTTATGCCAAGGACAATGGCAAGACCTTCCTTTTCGATTTGAGAATAATTTCTCTCTGTTGCCGACAAGAGCTTTGAGTAGTACGCAATCGGGCGTTCAAATCCATTTCTCTCTTTCAGGAACAAGACGGCGCCAAGACCCAGTGGTGAAGCATCACAAGAGATACCAATCGGTTTAGCTGGATCAAAGTGGGCTAGTGTTGGGGTGGAGCACATCATATTTTTGACTTGCTCGAATGCTCTTTGGCATGAGTTTCCCCAAAGAAACGGTTCGTCTTTCCTTGTTAAACGGTAGAGCGGCTCACAAGTAGTGGATAGGTTGGGTACAAACTTCCCATAAAAAGTAACAAGCCCCAAAAATGATTTGACCTCTGTGACATTGCGGGGTTGTGGCATTTGGGTGATGGCTTGAACTTTATGAGCAGTTGTCTGGATCCCAGATTTTGATACATGATGACCAAGAAACTCCAGCTCAGGTTGCATAAATTGGCACTTCTTTGGAGACAATTTGTAATTATGCTGTTGAAATTTCTTCAATATTGTATCTAGCTGTTGGAGGTGAGTTTGATCATCTACACTACCTGATACAGTATCATCGATGTATGAGCCAGTATTCTTTATCCCTTGTAGTAGCGTATCCATGAATGATTGGAAAATTGCTGGGGATGAGGCGATGCCTTGTGGAAGTACATTATAGCGGTACAATCCACGATGAGTATTTATAACCAAAAATATTTTTGATGATTCATCCAGTTCCATTTGGTGATACGCGTTATTTCCGTCAATTTTGGAAAATGTGTTGCATCCACCGAGGTTTGCAAAGATGTCATCTGGGAGGGCAAGGGGGTACTGTGTAACACACAATTGGTTGTTAACAGTCATCTTGAAGTCACCAGTTATTCGTACACGTCCATCCGCTTTGGGAACAACGACGAGAGGTGATGCCCATTCACTGGTTTCCACTTTGGAAATCACACCAGTGGCTTCCATCAGGTCCAGCTCCTTATCCACTTTATCGCGTAGCGCGTATGGAATAGTACGGGCTTTGAGGAACCTGGGAGTTGCATCGTCCTTCAATATGATGCGAGCTTTGAATCCTTTGATTCTGTCTGTTGCTGTGGGTGGTTGAAAAATAGATTCATATTTTTTCAACAGTGACTGCAAGTCTGGTGTGTTGTGAACTGAAATTTTGTGACACTGCGTTTCCACCATTTTCCAATTGATTTTGAAAATGTGGAGGAAATCCTTTCCAAAAAGGGATGAGCCGGTACTGACTGGAACCTTGAGTTCTCTTGACTGTCCGTTGTGCTCAATAATGCAGGTCAAATCTCCAACCGGTCGAAACGTTTCCTTTGTGTACGTTCGAAAAATGTGTTTGGATTCGCAGAGTGGCGGTGTGGAGTGAAGATGATTGATGTAGAAATCATTTGATATGACACTGGTTTCACAGCCTGTGTCCAACTCCATCGTATGGGCTACTCCATTTATCTTCACGTCAATAGTAATGAGTCGTTTTGAAGATGAGCGAATATTATTCATTTCAGATAGTGAATCCAAACTGAGGTGGTGATTGTCAGTTCCACTTGACTTTGCTTTGCATACTTTTGCAATATGGCCAATTTTTCCACATGTGTTGCATTTTGCTTCACGAAAGTAACATTTGTTACGGGGGTGCTGGCTGGATCCACAACTTTTGCACTTTGCATTTGTTTGGTTTCCAGTTGATGCTGAGGTGGGAGAATTTTTCCCTTGTGACGATGTTGAGACTGGAGGAGGTGGGTTACCTTTACCCTTTTGGTAATCGGTCTTTCCCTTACGGCGGTGGTTCTTCTGGGGGTGCTTTGAGTCAACTTTGTGAACACTCTCAGACGGGGGTGGTACTGTTCCACGAACCAATGCTGTTGAGGCATCTGCTTGCTCTTGAGCAGTAGCAATGCTAATAACATCCTGCAGTGTGATTGTATGGTCCTTGGTGAAGAGTCTCTTTTGGGCTGCTTCACTTTGTAGGCCAAAGATGAACTGGTCTCTTATGCGAGCCTCTAGTTCCTTTTCAAATTTGCAATGAATTGCGAGTTTGCGGAGTGCTGCCAAAAATGTGTGTACGAGTTCACCCTTTCCTTGTTTTCGACCCATGAACCGGAACCTTTCAGCAATAGCTTTTGGTGCAGGTTTGAAATGCTGAACGAGCGCATTTTTTAGCCCATCTATTGATAAGCTGGCTGGTTTCTCTGGAGAGACGAGAGTCACAAGGAGGGAGTAGGTTTCGATTCCTACTGATGAGAGGAGAATTCCAACACATTTTGATTCCATTTTGGAAGTGTCTAAATCATTTGCAACCAAGTACATTTCGTACATTCCCCACCACATTTCAAAGTCGTCATTATTGTGGTCAAAAGGCCTGAGCACACCAATATAAGAACTCATCTTCACGCTCACTGAATGTGGAGGTGGTGAAGATGGTGGAGGAGGTGACGGATTTGGCGGCTTTGGGACAACTTTGGCTGTTTTTGGCTTTGGGTTAGGCGGAGGAGGGTCTGTTGATTTAGAGGTAGTTGCCTTCGGTTTCGAAGTTTTCTTTTTAGTTGTAGGGTTTGCAACTTGAGGTGGCTTTGCACTTGATGAAGAGGTGGTGTCACTCGTTTCTGATTCCTCTTCGGAATTTTTCAGAGTTTGGGACTGTTCTTCACTCATTAAAAATAGTCAATCCTGTACTATTTTTTACAGTTAATTTTAACCGGAAACACCGTTAGCACAATTAAAAAAACATCACTCGTGTAATATTTAAAAAACACACAGTCTTCGCCAATGTAATATATTTAGGTGTCATGCTTTGATGAGCCTAAAAGATGCTGCTTTGAGCAATAATAGTGATGAGTGCACGCAGTAGGTTTTGGTGGTATATCTTTATTACCAGAGTGCCGAATGGTGAGTGAGAGGTACATATAGAATAGTAGCTTAGGTATATTGAGAACGTGGCAAGCGTGCTTTAGGGATAGATCCAGGAGCGTGGTGCTTGGCTTGGAGGTGAAACATACATTTAAATTTCAATGGGGCAATTCGCCCAAATACATTACAACATACACATGCATGCATTAAATTATCGTCGTGTTTTTGAAAAAAAAATAATATGATAAATCAAATCCCATAAAAATACAATGGGATATTGTTACAAGACTCGTGAATTTACTTGGATAACCATAACCAGAAAGATCAATGATTATATAGCCATTGCCACTTCATTGGGAGAAGAATTTTATCTTTATCTTTTTCGGATCAGTACACCCAAATCAAACAAGCAAACACACGGACAATCATCAATTAAACGATCTACCTTAGTGATCGGCAAAAGTTGATGATGATGATGATGCTGATGATACAAGAACAAGAGGCAAGAGAGAATTTATAGAATAAATATACAAAAATGGGTTTTACGTGACCACCATTTTCCTCTGGGTTTAAATAGGGTAGTATTTATCAAAGACAGAGTAACAACATTTTTGCTAATAGTGTATGTAGCATCGATCGTGGATAGGACAGGTAATTACAAACATGCATCCAATTGAATTTAGCAGGATTATTGACTGATGAGTATTTTTTTGCGGGGATGCCAACTAGAATGTAACATCATCAACTGGAAAGGAGAGATCAAGATAAGGGAGGTATAACGATTACCACACTAGTTTGCAGAAAAAAATCAATTTACAACAAAGAAGCGATATACTATATGTGAAGTCATGGGATGATGGCATAATATAGAGACTAGCATCTATAGCATGATCATTTCTTATAACTTGACTACCTCTGTGTATCTTGGAAAGTCATCTACTACTTATTTTGTACTTATTACTGCTGTTTAAGATTGAGAAGGCCTCTAATTATCTCGATTGTCTGGTCATGTTTCAATCGAGTCGAATGTTGAGAATAATTTAGCGAAGAGAAGTGAAGAAAAAATCTACACCAGTGTGTGTGGATTGTGGATATTGTTTAAAGATAAAAAAATGTTTTAGGTTTTTTATCGATATTAGAATAGGTACATAAACATCCTGACTCTGATTCTTGGTCCCCGTGTGCTGCTGTCAGATTATTTGCCGCTCACTCATGCAAGCAAGCATATCATTCAGTCATTAACACTTTCAAAAAAAATTACCAATGTACACGATAAATAAATTCAGTGCAGATATATATACAAACTTGTTTAAAGATTTCTTCACAATTTTTTTGATGGGGTGTAGTGTACCGTGTACGTACACTTTTCATCCAGATAAAATAAATAAAAGCTGAACTTGATCTTGATGACTATCAACTTCAATTCAGTCAATCTTTGAAAAGCCATCTGCATATCTTGAGGAGATAGAATCACCCAATCAATGATTGGAACATGATGATCTTGATGATGATGATGATGATGATGCCAATTATGATGAGAGCTTGTTCAACCGATTTTTATTGAGAGGAAAAATATCAAATCACTAAAATATTGTAATAAACTCTGCTTGCTTGCTTATTTTAAAATAAAAATTCTTTCACTTGCACCTCGAGAGAAATAAACAAAAAAAAGTTCCTAAATACTGGTTCTTGTGTCTTATATGGACTGTGAATCTACCTGCCTGGTTACTAAAATGGACATAAATATTAATTAGCAATTCTCTACCGAGTCAGCTAGCTATCCAGTCAAGTTTGTTTCAAGATGTTTTTTTATGAATCCAATATCATGTTCTTAAGATGATACTGCTGCCAACTAATATAAAAAAAATCTGGCGACCATCTCCGTCCTCAAAGCTCACTGCTGCTCACTCTCTGGAAGTTGAAACGACAGGACACGACGAGTTAATGGAGAAGAATGCCAAATGCCACTCTCTCCATGTAAAATAGCAGACTGACAAAAAAAATCCTTTTTATGTATATATTTTTTTGTTCAAACACCTCAACTCTTTTCTGTCGTAATGAAATACCCGTTAAATACACACATTCAAGATTGTTCAAGTGGAAGTATAAAACCATTAAGTGTCTTACATCAATATATGTTGGAACGTAAAGAAGCAAAGTTGTTGGGTGTTCCTTGTTCGGCTTTTATTGTGCATTCCAAAAGGTTTTGTGGGCTGGAGTCGTATTTCAAAATTCCACATCCATATCAAAGCAAAGAATAGGTACACATGAGATGCATTATTCTGCATAAGCAGGAATTGTGTTTGTGATACGGTATTATGTAATAAATTAAGTATAAACAAATAATCTCTTTAAAAAAACATAAAGGGAAAGACAAAGTATGCGGATATAAAACTACATAATATAAAATCTCAGAATGAAAATGCCACCGACTCGTCGACCAGGCAAACTGACTCTTGAGATTTACTACATGCACTTTTATGACTTATCTCCTTCGTAATCCAATATGCCACATGCCACAAACGACCACATGCATATTATTGTAATTGCCCATTTGAAACTTAATCCTTAGGTTTTAGCGTGCCCGAAATATATATACAAACCAGCCACCACCACCTCCTCTTCCATTTCTACTCCATACCCGAATGGATTTTCCATACAATACAAAACAGTGAGACAAGATGTGAACTTGTTTTGTGGTTCCCTGCCATCTAATCCATTTACAAACATTCCTGACAAAATGTGTAGATTTTACAAGAGGGCTTGTCGGTTTAGGGCTTTTGTACACACTTTTCAAGCGATATAATATATCCCTCTCATCATGCGCACATACCATGTCCAATTTATTCCAAGCGTATGTACATGATAATATGAGAGTAAAATTCTTCTTATACAGCTCTTTTGCATCCCCGCCGTTCGTTCTTTTAAGGCATGCGTCATTCATCCTGATGAATAGTAGTCACTTGCCATATTACTTCATGCTTTATTTTCGATTGTTGACTCTTTATCTTGCTCTTACCATCCCATTCTATCTATTTACAATCATAGTGTGTACATATAAATGTCAAGTTAATGCTACCACTCAACTACTACACTGCTGCCGGAAAAAAAATACATATTTGTAATCAGATCTTGTAATCAAAATATCAAAGTCGCATTCAAATTGGACTCGCCATCCGCATCCCCACAATAATAACTATATAGGCATGGCATGCGCATTGGAAGAAAGTTGGAGATAAGTATCATATAACGTAATATCGCATCGTATGTTTGTTATAAACATTAGCAACAAGATTCGTTTCTCTGATAAAGAGTTTTATACCCATATTTCTAATTTTAGTTGACAGAAAACAGCTGCAACCGTGTCCAATTCGTAAATAAAGTAATAATATCTGCAACGTCATACAGCATAAAATTATCCTCTAATTTCTACACTAAAAGCTCCCCCCTTCCACTACTGATAATGATGATATGGAGAAAATTGTTTGAAAAAATTATGATGGGGCTTCGGTTGGCCACTATGGTCAATACAAAACATCAAAACATACAAGAGTTACTTTTGTACATATACTGTACGTAAAAAAATATAATTCAACTTTGTTCCATCAAATATCACACCAGCAGTCCTCCTCTTCCTCTTCCATCATCCAATTATTTACGGTGATATACAGGAAAGAATGGCATACATGAGAAAAAATGCTATTTGATGATGTGATATATTCATGTTAATAAGATGGAACGAGTGTGATAATTATGGAACTGACAAAATGACTGTCTACATCCTAATCGAATTTGTGTTTATACATGCTCCCTCCTTCGCAATATTTGCTTTTCATATTTTAAGGTAGACTTTGGTACATATATATAGCAAGGTTGAAATGTTTAGTAATTTGGATGGTTGTTGTTTATGAAACCCAGTAAATTGCCCAATGTTTATAAAAACAAAAATTACATTTGACAAGTTAAATATACACTTAAAAGCGTTAAACATGGAGTTATGGAGAGTAATTCAAGATGATTATTTTTCCTCTCTCTCTCTCTCTTTGTACTATGGGTCGCTTTATAACATAGGAAAACAAAAATTATTTTGTTATAAACACCACCGTGTCTTCGTCAACATCATTATCCCCGAGAGCCACGCCGTCTGCCCTGAATTATCCCTAGTTTAGGTTGAGTGTTATTACTGTTGCAAAGTTTGTTTTTGCAGTTTTGGAAAATGGGCTCATTCCTCCTTTTATATTGCCATTCATTTTCGGTGGCACGCGAGTCCAAGTCAAAACATTGCATTCATTATCTTTCATCAAGAAAGGGAACTGGAAGCTTATTTTTTTGGTATATAGCTCTTGGCTCTCCTTTGTCTACTTTTATGTCATACATGCATGCATATATAGCATTCTGTTGTGTGTATGTATAAGCATGTGCATTTAATTATATAGTTTGGAAGGAGAGGGCCATATCACGAGTACATTTTACCAAAACAATTTTATTCCTTGCTGGATACACTTTTATGTGCATTTTTTTACCCTTAATTTACTTACAAGTTGACTTGTACTCGTGGGCCGTGTGCCTATTGTATATTGAGTACAATAACGAGCATTTGGCATTTGCTAATTTAGTCCTGTTAATGTGAATAACTTTGACACGAAAACCATTCATTTAGTGAGATGCATTACGGATTAAATTGTATGCGAGAGTTTTAAATGTATGTATGTATGTATGTATGTTATTTTTAGGGGAAGAACAAAAACTGTGGCTCATACCAACACCACCAACATCAACCATGTCATGCCACAGAAAAAAGTAAAATGCAACACAGGAAACAGATGGGGATTAGGAGAAAAGGTGACTGCTTTTTGGAGAGGAGAGAAAAAAAGATACGATCAATGCAATGCATTATTCTCCCTACCTACCTGGGTTTTCATGTGTGCACGTTTATTTCAAGAGGTAGGCAGGCAGGCAAATAAGGCGATTGATTTCCTGAAAAGCTCGTTTCACCTTTTAAAAACGTACATTTTCTAAGCGTCACATTTGCTTTCTTGACTACTCCACTTCCGGAACTCTGGAATGGTGTTTGCATTCAATTCGATGCTACTGGTTTCGGGAGTGAGAAAAAAAACTTTCAACTTAACTCACTCAACTCAAGTCAACCCAAGCCAAGCCAGAAAGCAAAGTCGTAAGTAGCAAGCTGCTAATACATATTCATATTATGTCGTTCAGATGCCATGTCATGCCGTGTCACAAAAAAAAAGTAACCTGTGCACTTTACGCATTACCCGTAATAAATTTATTCTACTTTTCGTCTTTTAAAAGAAATACTTTGAGTGAATATTAATGGATGTTATATAGAGAAAACTCAACATGCAATATTAAATTTGAGTTATGTGTGGTGTGGTGAGAATATCCAAAATGATGGAGAGCTAAGGTAAGCCAGGCCCGTCAACTAATATTGAATTTAAATGTAAAGCCCGTTTTTTCTCTCGTAAAATATTGCAGGAGAGTAAGAGTAGCGAGACGCATCAACCGCTTAAAATATACACCATTTTTACCTACACCTTCTCCATTTCTTTGTCAAAAAAATTGTGGAAACCGGTAGCAGCCTAGTCTGCACTAATGACTGGATGTATACAAGTACTTATTTAGTATGCAACATGCACTCGATAAAGTTTATGAGTAAAAGTGAAATAAAAAAAGTCTTTAAATGAGACGTATATGCAAACACTCATACTCAAGCATAGCAGAGCACATTAATAATTTTTTCCAGCATTCCATGTCCTGTTTTCTGCCGAGTTGAGTTGGCTTTGCTAATAAAAAAAAGTTTTTTTTTCTATGCCTTCTGTTCTGTTTTCTTTTACTTGCCGGTTTGCATTAGAAATACTACATATAAGAAAATGCCTCGTGTTTTAATATGAAAACAAGCATTAAAAACTTGTGAAAAACACTCCTTCTCTTAAGAAAGAAGATACAGGGAGAGAACTGAAGTAGCAATTCGAACTTGTGAAAAGTCGTAAAAAATTACTCTTAAACTGAGACAAACAACTAAACTGCACCTACTTTACCTTACCTTTTCCATTTAACTATTATGTATGTAAATCAAATTGAAATGAAAAATTATGTTCTTACGCTCTCCCTTTTCTTTATATTGACAATTGATGGTGTTTATACCCACCACTTGGCTTACCCCATGTAAAATGCATATTTATGATTAGAAATAGAAGTCTTTAGCGTTAACAAAGAAGAAATGAAATGTTGAATGTAGGCTTGTAGTCTAAAATTTCTAGTAATGCCACTTTTCGAGTAATGTTTCCTTAACCTAATAATATAAGTAATGAAAATGGTTTTAATAACAGTCATTTTTGTATTTATATTGCATCCATCCAAGCTTGTGTGAGCAATGAGCGTTTCAGCACGTTTCTTGTTGCTGGTTGGTTACTTTTTCCGGTCAGCGGTGGAACATTCATGCGAGCGCAATAGTAGTTTTGGACCCTTACATTAAACATACTTTTGGTTATGTACATAACCCTCATTTCCCTTGTTCTTATCACAAAATGCCGTCATGAGTAATACACAAAGGCATAACATTTTCTCCATTACACCTTGGATTGAAGTTGTTCATGTCGACCTTTGGAGAACCCCAAAATTACTCAAGTCCAATGAATTTAATATTACGTAGTATAGCTTACAACCAGCTTACAGTATACTAACTTTCAAGTGTTGTTTATTCGGATTTTAACAAGACAAATGTTTATTGAAGTTTTTCATGAGTTCCTTAAACCCCTCTTTCTTGTATACTTGAATTAAAAAGTATAATCAAATTAGCATACCTGAAGGAAGAGTTAGCGGACTCGATAGAAATGCAAAAATTATTTTGATTTTCTTAAAATGGCAAATGGAGCGATAAACCTAATGGAGCGAGACCAAATATTTTTTTATTACATGCCATTGATGTGATTACAGTATTTATAAAGTTGACTAATCCACACACACACAGTTTGTTTTCGTGACTTGACACTTTGTTATTTTTCCATAAACTTGGCTTCAAACGGCAAATGGTTCTCAACAAATTCTAAGAGGAATACTATATACTATTCAAATATTTGCCCGAGCGTGTAATAAGCAAGTTACACAGCTATAGCATTTTGCATTTACTTATTGTGCAAATTACGTGTATGTTCTCTTCTTATCCGTACATTGAAAAAATGTTTATTTATTTGAACATAAAACAAACACTAGTTCATACCAGCCTTTCAAAAATAGTATACATGGAATGCTATGAATTTAAAGTTATCGCTCCTATCATCATTATACATTCATTGCATTGGAGAGAATAACGAGAGAGATAAAACGATAGTAAACCAGCATGAGACTCCATCGCCTCCAACACTTTCAATTGTGTGCAACGTGCAAACCTGCTAAATGTCAAGTTTGCACATTGCTAGAGTCATGATGATGATATGATATTTTGTGGTTTACCAGCTGTACCTTATAATTTCTCCATTATTCATGAAATCAAGACACGCAATAATAATCATCATATGAATGAGTATAGTACAGTACTGACTGGGATGGTTGTTTTTATATAAGCATAATATTTCTCTCCCTATGTTGCGTTGCAAGTATGCCTTTCTCTGTGTGTGCATACATTTTAAATGTATTGCATGCAACATAAAAAGATTGCTGACATTACATGATACTTAATGACTTTATTTATCTATTGGAACACATGTGTTTTTATAACTGTTCAAATAAATCTTTGTTTCAAGTGTGTTTTCCCTTCACACTGTTTGTTTGTCCTTCTTATTACATGGCTATATGGAGTTCCACACCAATTTCATTTAACTAAGTATGTCCTCATTTACACAAGAAATTGATGCTCGAAACGGAGCGTACAACACAACACAAGATGCATGCCATGCCACGCCATGCCTCTTTATCACACTGCACATTCGTCTGACAATTAATCATTTTCTTGCTCCTTTCATCATTCCGACTCCTCGGCTCAGTTTCGTTAATACAATTAAATTGATTGTGATTTTGATCTCAATTTTTCAAATGCGCTACTCTTTTTAATATAACATAAGTGAAGCAGAAGCAAAAGAAGGAGAAGAACCATCCACTTTTTCAATTTCCTTTTTGGTAGCAACACGTCCAGAACTATATACTACATGCAAAAGGTTGAGCGAAGAACGTGTAAGGAACCCTGCTGTGATTTTAATACAGAATTCATTAAACTACATCCTTCTACAGGATGAGAGAGAAGATTTTATGTGTGCATGCATATTCCCTATATTGAAGAAGACTGAAACGGGCCACTAAAAACTTTTGGTAATTTCCTCAAAACATGCACACAAGAAATGATTCATAGGAAATAGTAAATTGCTGTCAGCTGCACACTTCGTTATAACAATTGGACCTGTAAATATAAAAATTATATTGCGCTCTCCAATGTCCTATGCATGGATTAAGAATAATAATGGTGTGAGTCAACGTGGCAAATGCTACACCATATCTCTACATAACATCTTTTGCATCAAAGTATAGTAACAACGAATAACGAGACTACTATATAGAGTGACTAATGCCATTTCTATATTATTTGGAAACATCTACATTCTACAATTGTCCACTTGGATATTTTGGAACGTACGTTCTTCATGCATAATGGTTTGGAAAAATATCCTTAACAATATGTAAATCCAAAGTAGCAGCTACCCCTACGCCTGTCACAAAGAAATGACAGATATATTGCTCCCCAAAATTCCCACTCTTCGACTTGCTTGCCTGTTTTTTTCTCTCGTAATAATATTTCTTTCGGACATAACGATCTCATTAAAGGTAAGTGTGGTGTGTGTGGTACGTTGGTCTAGGAAAAATCCGGTGTTCAACAGAACAAATCCGGAAAAAATAAAAATAAAATTCAAATGGACTTAACCAAAAAGTAAGACTGTTACTATTCAAAATAAAATGTTAAATGTGATGTTGTTTGTCGGCTCACTCACTTGTCTCACTCTTATAAATATAAAATATCAGACAAAAAAGAAAAGATGGGGAAAAGAAAGCGAAAAGAAAAGGCATGGGAAATGAGAGAACTGCGTGTCAAATTTTTTTTGAGCTCATAATTCATGCTTTCCCATGTTTTGAAAACCTTTTAATGATACAATAAAAAGTAATATGAGACAACATGGATGGTTGGGACGGATTAATGTTGAAAACGCGTTACAAAACAGCAACATCAAGTTAGTAATAAGTTGAGCATAGATATACACACCATCCATATGAATTCTGTATATTTATATCATATAACGAGTTTGAGAAATGTTAAAGAAATGTGAGGAAAACATGACGGTGAAACTATTATTGATTGAGGTTGCAATCATATCATATATGCACACATACAAACGTGCTTGCCTGCCTACTTACCTTTACCTGAATAACAAAACTACACGCACTCAAGTCACATGTATTTGTAGAGCAAACGAGATAGATGTTTATTTTTATTAATACGTTTCATTTTTACATGAAATGGCATGTTTTCTTCACTTTCAGTAAAAAAAAAGTCAGGTAAAAGTAATAACAATAAGTATTTCATGTGCTTGCTCCTTCATTGTTTCCAGATTTCATTTCAAATATGAACAAACGAACGAACGGAGAACTTCCCCTTTTCATTTCTAATTCCTAGCTAAGATTTCGTATCATTCAATAACAAAAATATCTTAATGTTCTCGTATCGCTCATAGGCTTTCTTCTTTTTGCCTGCCCATATCGTTAATGGATTAATATCATGATATGTTGTCTGATGTGTAAAAAGCAATAAAAAAAAGGGAGAGAGGAAAAAGGTTGTTTTGTAGTATTGTTGTAGTAATATGGAAATGCTCCCGGCTCTCAGGTAAAATGAATACGTTTTTGCATTTGGAAACTCCTCTCTCACTATTTTTGTGGTAAACAGAAACTCTTTGGGATATAGAAATACTTTTTTTTTATATATATTTATAATTCTAAATGCACGCTTTTATACTCACTTATTACACACACACACGTCGACTATGAAAGCGGAAGCGATTTTACCTTCCAGCAGAAAAAAAACTCATGCAATTTAGTAGTTTACTTTTTCCTGTGTGTGTGCCAAATACTACCACTTCATGGATATATATTTTTTTTACTTTGTAATAAAAACACGAGCACGAGAAAGAAAACAGTTTTGTTTGTCTGCACAAACTTAACTTGGCAATTATATATTAACATACGTATACAATTCGGTGGGTGGTGGGAGCATGTAAGTAATGTATATAGCAAGGAGCCAGCACAACCAAATAAAATTTTATATCATTTTGTTAACACAAATAAGGGTTGACATGCTCTACTTCCATGTGTGTTCTTACGATTTTTGGTAACGAAGAGAGAAAGTGACGCTTGTTTTGGCTACCTTTCTATTTTGGGTTTGGGAGAGAAAGTGCATAATATTTTCCTTTATTTGCGATTCCTACTTGTGCATATACGTACAAACTCGTAGCTCCGCAATCATAAAGTTTGACAAAGGAAGCTTTCATCGCAAATTTTCTTTCTCTCATATATTTCTTTTGTATGTTACCGACCGACCCCAGTTTGTATTTACTCGGAGAGGACGCACGTAATAATAATTTTAATAGAATGGTATACCACCTAAATGCACCTTTTTGTGCTTCCCTTCTATTTAGATTACAACAATTGACACGCAAATTGCCACTTTCACCATTTCTACTTCTTTTCTTTCATGTGCAAACACCGGAAGAATGAATGTACACACACAAAGTGTAGACTTACATGATGTTTTTCGTTTTGCCAGAGAGAAAGTTCTATATATATACTATATTCATTTACTTAATGACTTATTATTTATTATATATTATTAGTTGACTTACCTGATGTAGAGTACCCCAGAGGTGGTTGTGGTGGTGTTACTGGTGTTATTGTTGCTCCCATTGTCGGTGGAGGATCCCTTGAGAATTTCTCGTTTCCAGCCCTTTGGGATAGTGACGCGATTTCCGTTTGCATCACTCGCTGTGATAATGGAACCACTCCCATCACTGTTGCTACTGCTGATGATGATCCCAATAGCTTTGCAGCTACTACTCATTGTCACACTGTTGTTGTTGCCCAAAACATTCCCATTGTTAGCACTACAACTACTACTTCCATTATTTTTACTGTTAGCACTATTACTTTCACTATCATTAATGTTTGCCACACATTTATCATTATTACTACTACCACCGCTGCCACCAATACCACTACTGATGATGGAAGTGTTGTTGTCACTCCCACTGTCAGCACAGCTTGTCCTGAAACTAGCACCAAAAGTCAGGCTTGTTGCTGAAACCATATTGTCCTTATCCGTTTCGCTGAAGGATCGCTTTGAAATTTTCTGAGGGGATGAGGATGACATTGAGTTCCCCGAGGAGGATGTTGTGTTTGAACATGACTTGAGTTGGAGACTAAAGCTGCTATTTACACTTGCATTATCATCATCATCATCCTCGTCGTCATCATCCTCATCATCATCAAAGTGGGTCCCTTCAGGTATGCATGAGAAGCTGTTGCTGTCAATCCCTTCTTTATCAGTTCCACCACTTCCGGTTTTGCTCAGCCCATTACTATTATCATTACTGCTAAACATATCCGCTGTAAAGCTGGAGTTGATGTTGTTCATGCTGCTTTCACTACAATTGTCATTATCAACATCATCCGTGGTCGTTGTGCTAATGACATTCACATCAGTTTGATTATCCGGAGTTGCGGTGTGATGGTAATGGACTCGATTCACGTCACCGCCACTTTCACTCGGGCAGTTATCACCATCACCATTTCCTTCCCCTCGACCAACCACCACATCATGGTCATCCTCATCATCGTCTTCATCACCCATCATGGTATTTTCAGGGGTTTCAATAGAGGAGTTTTCAACAACTGCCGAAATCACATTGTGCAACTCATCTGATGAGTCTGAGGAAGAATCATCAAGATCATCAACGTTATTTGTACATAATGCCACGGTGGAATTAGGTATTTCCAGCATTCCCATGGATGATAACGAGGTTTGTACATGAGTTTGCATGCAGGAGGCTCCAGACGTTGAGAACGGAAGATCATTGTGATGATGATGATGATGGTGGTGATGATGATGTTGACAGTCTGGCTCATTCGTGTCAATTGACATTGAGTGCAAGTCGGGTGTCATTGATGAGCCATTGTCATTGTTATCACCTGGACCGGAGCATGCAGAGTTTCCAGAGGTATTCATTGGCATGCAATGACTGGTACTTGTACTACTGGAACAGCCTTCATCTCCCATTGTTTCGTAGGAAGAATCCAAGTCTGATTGTCCACCAGCGGAAGCCGTTCTGAATGGCATGTCATCATCACTATTAGGTGTTAACAAGTTTTGGTCTGGTGGAATCAGACCTCCGGATGTCGTACATTGTTGATGATGTTGAGAACTTTCCATCATCGGATTGTAGCCGTGATTATTATGATGATGGTGATGATGATGATTGTGATGTTGTTGCAGTTGTCTATGATGATGGTTTACAAAATTGCCTTCTAAATCAGTTCTAGATGATGAACCATTATTGTTCTCAAGATAAGAAGGTAAAGGCATGGACAAACTCAACGAGCGGTGTTTCACAGCTGAAGCCGCTTTCAAACTATTACTCGCACTGTTGTTGGATTGTTGAACCAACTGAATCCCATCTTTGATATCATGATGTTGTTGGGATTGTTCATATGCACAACTTTTAAACTGCGTTGGATGTTGTGTTTGTTGCTGTTGATGATGTTGTTGGGTATAAAAATTTCTACAATTAGCACTTTCACCGGAAATCACACCACTTTGACCTGCCTGTGGATACGATCCATTTATGAAAGTTGTTCGATTTGGTGTTGGGTTATTGGTAGAACATGGAATTGGACTGCTACTGCTCGTACAGCTATTACTTGGGGATGACGAGGGAAAATAGCCACCCTGAGGTGGATGAGGTGACCAGCTCGTCGTGGGAGTGTTTGGTGTCATAGGGTTCATTGAAGGAGAACCACGACTAGTCATTCCATCATTTGTATTATTAGTGCCCCCTGCTGACATACACTCCCTTTTCACCATGCCACTGGGGTTGGTACTTTCCCCCGAGGTAGGAAACAAATTATTATGATTACTGATTTGTTGTAGCTGGGCGTGAGTCATGTTTGTTGTACTACTGGTGCAGCCATACCTAGCAGCATAACTGCCATGCATGTCACCAGGTTCTGAACTAAACGACTCAATGGAGTTTCTCCTAATTGGAATTTGCCCCATAGTTTGATGTTGCTGCTGTTGATGTTGTTGCTGCTGTTGTGTTCCATAATTGGTATTATTATTAGGCTGTTGCTGTTGTTGTTGATGACTGTGATTGTTTGGAAAAATCATTGGAGACCCATATCTTGTCGGGGGAGTTGAGGAAGTTGTTCCGGAAACCGCTGGATAATTATTTTGGGTGGCAATGGTAGTATTAAAATAATTTGGATGGCCCACAGGTACACTATTGGCACTGGCATCAGTACTTGCACTACCGTCTTGACGGTAATATTGGTGATGCTGCTGCATTCTATTACCCCCATTTCCATCCCCACCCCCGGTGTATCCCCCATCATGATGATGTTGGGAGTGTTGGTGATGATGATGATGTTGATGGTAGTCTCCGTACTGACCAGATTGATTATAAAATCCATAAAAATTTGCCCCACTTGCTCCACCATCACCACCAACACACTCACCAGATAAATTCACATTATTTTCTAAGCTAGCACATGAAGTAGTTGATGATGACCCTGTTTTTTGCAAATGCATATTGTTATCGAATTGTTGTTGGTGATGATGAAAATGATGATGATTTTGCTGTTGATGATGTTGATTATTATGCGAATTATTATGAGAATGATGATGTTGTTGCTGCTGATGCTGATGGTAATACTGACTTTGGTCTACAACTTCAGTGGATTCATAAAATATCCCGTTATTTGTACTGCTACTAATTGCATTACTATTATTTGTGTTACAATAACTATTATTCTGATTCCCCCTAATTTGGTTCATGGTTGTATGAACTCCAGTCGGGTCATTGCTGGAGTTTGCAGAGTTGCTACTACTACCACAACCACTACTATAATTAGTTGACCCGTAGAAGGATCTTTGGTGATGTTGTTGTTGTAAATGATGGGTGGATAAATGCTGCTGGGGAAACTGCGAAGTTGTCGATGAAGCACCATACGAAGTGGAGGCGGGTGATGAACAAGAACTCACATCACTTTCCGGAGTCATCATCCCACTGTTCCCATTATTACTTGGGGGTTTAACCCAAGGTGGTGTTGGTACTGGACATGGTTGGCCTGGATGGGAGGTGGGCCCAGCCATGTCCACGCCACTTCCCTGAGGACTTCCATAACCATGTATTGGAGGGCCACTACTACTTCCAATTACACACCCTCCACCACCACCACCACCACATCCACTTGGATCACTTAGAAGATGTGGATTTCGTTCTGAATTCATTTTGGCCATTGGATCTCACGACGAACTTTGCCATTCGCAATGAACCATAAAAGCCAAACTATTCCTCCACAAAAAAGAATATTTTTCAACTCCAAACTCTCTTCCACCCCACCAAATTCAATGGTGCAAAAGTATGCAAAGAAATCTAAAGATTTGCGCATGCTTCCGAGCATGAATGATAATAATCACTTGTTTATTTTTTTGCTCCATAATGCCCATCATTTTGACATTTACAATTTCGCAAAAAAGAGAAAGGAGTTCATGTCCTCTGATGATGATGTAGACACATGCATAAATTGCATACTATTTGCATTGATAATACAATGAGATTAAAATTATCATAATATTTCCTCACACACGTCACCACCACCAAAATATTTGCATTTTATCAAGATTAGAGAAAATAATGTCTCATGTTGCCAAAAAATATTTACATAAAACATGAGTACATGGAGAAAAAAACGTGGTTTGGCTTTGGCTTAATATTTTCCCTTTTGCTGAAGAAAGGATTTTGATGAAGGGCCACTGCCACCACCACACACAATAACAAACAATAAAGCACGTGCGTAGGACCAACACAATATCATCATCATCATATTGTAACCTTTCTCCTCCTCCACCAACACCACTTACAATAATAATACACACATATACACATGCAACAACACAAATGTACAAACTGCTCACTGGATGGATGGTGATATGAAGAAGACTGTTGAAGAAATGATCCTCATTCAGCGAGCCTTAGAGAATGAATGAGTTTTCAAGTGTGAATGGAACGGGGTTATTATTACTGCTCCTACCCTTCTTGCCATAATGCAGTATTTTCCAGTAGTTGATCCTATACACATATCACATCACACATCGGAGGCTCAGTTAAAAACACCCTTCACATTCATTTTTAGGGTCTTTTTGACATGTGTTTTTTGTTCCATGTTAAGTATACACATACACACATTATATCTCACTAATATAATATATATCTGTGTGCATTTGGTTTTTGGTGTTTGTTTGGTATCCTTGTAATAAGACCCAAAGGACCAAGTAACAAATCTCAAATCATATCAACATCTTTCATCCCTTGGTTTTGGTTATGCTATATCACACAAGATTATATACAGAAAGGAATCTCCGATTACTATTTTTTAACCCATGTGACTGACTGGTAGTATAGTAATCAAGATAGATGCATTTACTATGTTGTATGTATGATGTGGTATTTCGAGTTCTCAGAGCACATGGAAAGGAAGAAGGGTCCGCTTGATATGATGATAAAGTGTCTACTTACTATCACCACACATTTCGTAAGACCTTTTTTTTGTTGTTGGAAGAGCCTTTTGATTCTCATGTGATGGGAATTCAGTGATCCTTTTTTCCTCACTGACGAGCCACACCAGTAGCAAACTACAATATTGTTATTCAGTGTCTACTTTTTGTATGTATTTTTCATTTTCACAGCAGCGAGCTTAACATAACACACACGCTTTTGCTGCTAATGCTATCCTTCCTCTAATAGATTTTACTGGATGATGATGACGAGAGGAGGAAAGAGATGTGTTCTCTCTGGTTAAGGTTTAACTATGGAACGAGAGAAGGATCACTATAATTACGCTGATGATGTTGATACACATGTATCTTTTTGGTCTGAAGGACTGCTGCTGCTGCTGATGCACATCTTTTATCATTGTGATTATTATGCATCCGCATGTACACAAGAAGAGTGCATGTGCCTATGTATTATAAATGTACATAATATAGAATGTGATGTACACATGCACGCTATTCTCCTTTAAACTTTTCAACAATCCCAAAAAATCAGTCTGGTTCTGGTGCAGCAGTAGTGTGCTCCTCGTCGTCATTATGTCTTGTGGCAGCATTATGATATTGATGCTTTAACGAGGGGAATATTTTATACACATAGAATGAGTGAGAGAGAGAGAAGAGATGGTGTTTTTAAATGGTTAAGATATCCCCAAGTTTGTTACACTCTGGCAGGTTCGACCTTCACTTCACAAATAAATGGTCACGTCACGTCACACACACTCACACAACATGGTTATCGGATTGCATTGCATTTTGTACCTTAGTCATATTTCTCACTAAAAAACTCTTTCTGTACATAAAAATATTGGGTGCATGTGGCAGTTACGTTATGTTATATGTTGGTTTTCATCTGTATGTATTTTTATAAGGCAAATATAGTGCAATGTGGTGTAATAAGTAAATATCATCATCATCATATCACCATGCTCTCATAGATGAAGAAGGGGAAAAGGATTTTTTCTTTTGAGCATATCAAAAAAGTTTTGTAGTTTGTTAATGTTGAAAATATCGGGATGTGATGTGCATTTGTATATTATGTGTAAGTGTATGAATGACTATGGCATTGCATTGGCATGGTGGTGGTGTGTATCATGGACTTTGTGTGGAGTGAATTGGATAATGTTATTATTATGAATACATAGTCTCTCTCCACTACTATATACTAGCTCCTGATGATGATGTTTGTATTGTAGTAAAGCTGTTACTAGTGCTGCGGCTCAGAAAAAGTATATTCCATGCTTATGCTCTCGCTCAATTTTTTCTGCATTTAAGTCTTCTGTTGCTTTTGCAGAGCGTACTCATGCCCATGCTGCTTTGCTTGCTTCTGCTGCTGGTGATTCTCTGTTGCTAAACGCTTTCACAAACATACGTGTGCAATATATAAAAAAAGGAACCCACTACATGCACATGAAAACAACTTTACGGATATTAAATTGGATACATTACGGATACAATGTTTTCACCCGAGATGATGTGATATGTATGCGACTTGGGTAGCAGTTAGGTCTGCATGCTCTATCTAGGTATATCCATTGCATTGCATTGCATACCACATTTTATAGACATTGACTTGACTTCTTTCTCTATCTCTCTCTCTCTCTCTGGTCGTTCTTCTTCAATTTAAACATCATCACCCAAGAAAACCAGTAGCTAGGGCTAGGAGTGTTGGTGAAGTTGGATGTTGGATTTGAACCAGAAAAGGTATAATAAAACACACTAGTGTGACTGCGAGATCTCTCTCGGCTCGATTCATTCCAGCATGAGTGCAGTAACAGCAACATAACATCAACATCATCAGAGGAGAATCATTGCAGCCACACTTTCTTCTATATCCTCCTATCCTACATCATAACATAACAATAACATACAATGTTATGTAAGCCACGACGACAAGACGGAGAGAGTCAGTCAGTTGATATGAAAAAGAGTTGTTAAAGAGTCAACTTATCCCCTCCATGCATGGAAATAGCTATGCACTCACAGATTACATGAAAAAGTATGCAGAGAGAAGGAGTCCAAAAAAAAGCCACAGTCACTTCTTCAATTCTTCATCCCATCGTATCGCATCGTCGTCCTATTGCTATAATGTATGTATATTCAAGAAGAAAATAAGGCAGAAACCAAGTGGAATATAATTGCGAGAATGTGTGGTAGTGGTAAAAGTATTAATACTATGAGCGGATGAGGAGTAAGTACATGATATTGTCAGAGTCAGATTCTTACTCGGCAACATAACACACACACAACAGTGGTTTCAGCAGAATTTCGCTGAGGAAAAAGCATGTTGTGTGTTGTTATGTAG
Organism: Orchesella flavescens; assembly: GCA_964034955.1. Lineage (NCBI taxonomy): Eukaryota > Metazoa > Arthropoda > Collembola > Entomobryomorpha > Orchesellidae > Orchesella > Orchesella flavescens. Next base: position 27,776,224 of record OZ035954.1, on the reverse strand, counting down.
AATGTCAGGAAAAAAAATCCCCAAAAGACCCCCCAAAAAAATTATATCTTGACTCCAAGCGGACTGCTATATGTTGAGTGTTTGATTATATGCATGTCTTACTTTTTTTTCTCCTTGTTCACATAAACGTTGATACAACACTGTTGGCATTTATTGAGTGTGTGGTGGTGATCATATATATGAAGTGAGATGCTTCATTTCTTCATACTAGTGCTTTCTCCATTATCAAATATATACATTTCATAAGTCTAAATCAGCAAATTCAGTCCCTTTTATGTTTCACAACTTGCCCTCACATTCCATTCCTACACTATATGCACATCCTTTCCGTATCCAACTCCTCTCCTATTAACGCTGCGGTGATACCCGTTGTCGTTGTAGGTGATATGCACATTAGTAGTTTATATTGTCCTAAAAGTGTTAAAATATTATCGTGTTTAATACTTGCATGTACTAGTACGCATATATGTATATGAAAAGTAATTCTGACTTGACTGCTCTTTCATTTTTGTGCTGAATCGACTTCACACTCCACATACTTAAGTATCCGTCTCGTCTTAAACGTATGCAAATGTATTTCTCTGCGCGTGGTCAATACCTTCCGTCATCGACAAGGATGAAAAATACAAGTTAAGATGTGTAAACTATGCTATAGGGTTTGCAAGTGAAAAAAATGTACACCTTTCACTATATTGCACGTCACATATTACTACATTACCTAGGAAGGCAACCTAAAGAGTTATGATTAATACATGTTTTTTCAAGATGCAACATTCTATTTGTCCGCTGCATTATTGAATGCAGAACATGAGCTTGCAAAAACAAGTGTGGGCAATGATCTTTACTTATACAATTGAAATGGTCATTGTTTCAATGTCTAATAATAAATCATCGAAAGCAAAATGCATTATTGCTGAGGAATGTTGATTGGCAAAAAATAAGATTACAGACTACACTAAGCATGTGTTTATAATGGCATGCATTTTTTATGCAATTATAATTCATTGTAAGTACCATATACAAAATGTGATAAAGTTTCAATCTCAAAGTGTTTAGACTTTATTATTAGAATGTTTGGTTCGTAATAATTTGATTGAAATTGCGAACATAACGATTTGTCAAGAAACACTCAATGGATAAAGTAAAGTAACAGTTATCAGAAAATCCGTACGAAGATAGAAATTGAGAAATGCATTAATAAACATCTTCTTAAATATTAAAATAAACACACATTGATACACAATAAACAGCTTCAACAACGAACATATATCACCGTTTAGCTCAACTAAACTAAACAAAAAAATGCAACCCGCAAACAAACATGATTCTTTGCATGGGCGTAATAAAAGAACTTTTGCTTAATTCTACATACCTGAATCTCAAAGCATTCCCATTTTACTGTACTTACTACTTAAATTGTTTCATTTGTAAAGTTTACGACTAAAACATTTTGCTGTATAAATTCGTAATACAGTTTCCTTACAACTGCAATATTATTTAATTAGAATTATCATGTACAGTAGATTATTTTATATTCGTGCAACATTCAATCGCAATAAACAAAGTTACTCGTGCCAGGTTGCCAAAAAAAATTAACTTATAAACACACATTAAAACCACGTTCGAATGAAGGAAGAACAAACAACCTTTTCACCTACACAATATAACTTAAAGCATCTCAACAGTAAACTACATTTTCACGTTTCAGCTTGAAGGACTTGTTCCAGACATTTTATTAATATTATTATTATATTCATTTACACATCAAGGGCAATAATTTTTATACTGCCTAATAAGGAAATTAATTATATGCAACCTCGCAGTAAAGATGAAGTAAAGGAAAATTCTCACAGAAACCTAATGGCTAGGAGTTTTCTGTACCTAATAAATGTAATCAATTTTATACTCAGTAAATTATCCTTAATGAGACTGGCATTGGACACCTGCGGAACGTGGTTCATCATCTTCATCATAGTAATTTCCTCCACCACCGTGACCTGGTCGACGTGAATGTGCCTTAGGATCAAATTCTCGTAACGTAACTTCCTCAGCATCATCCGGAATAATACATTCATTTCTGTGTAAACAAAGCAAACATCAAATATATTATCCCGTTTCTACATCTTGACGAAATTTTTATTGGTTTGAAACAGTTTATTGTAATACGCATACCTTGGTGGAAGGCAAGTTTCCAGTTGAGGACAAACGTCAGGAACAAGCAATTCAGGGAACTTGACATTGAAGTGAATGATAAGCTTTCCCTTATCATGTGGACTTCTGTTGATCGGCATTCCTTCATTCATTATGCATTTAATTTCTCCGGGCTTAACGACTTCTCCTGGTATAGATGTGATAATTAAACTTCGTTGATCCAAGGTTTCAATGACCTTTTGGAAGCCACAAAGAGCCTCAACCAATTCTAATTCCATATTTACAATTAGATCTTGACCCCTCCGTCTAAAAGCACAATAATACAATAACAACTTATTATTATACTGTTAATACTTCAATCTCAATGCTGTATTAAGATGATAACATGAGTTTTTTATCATGTGCATACCTGAACAGAGGATGAGGCTTTTCTTCAATTACGATAATAATATCGCCTGGCTCGATACCTGGTTCTTGATCTCCTTCCCCTCGGAGAATAATTTTTTCTCCGTCTTCCATACCACGCTCAACATGAATTTGAACAAGCTTCCGGTCTTTCACGATCTTCTTTCCTTGACAATTTTTACATCTGTCATTTGGACTAACGCGTTCACCCTGGCCATGACAATCAGTACACATTGTCTGCATATGCTGAATCATGCCAGGTCCCAACTGCTGAACTCGGAAGATCACGCCATTACCCTTGCAAGTCGTACACTTTTCTGGAGCTTTACCAGACTTGCTTCCACTACCTACACAACCACATTTTTAGTCTTTTATCAAATCTAATTACCACAATACGTAAAAAGATTTTCCAATTAAAAATAAAATTATTAATAGGCTACCTGTGCATTTTTCGCAGATAACATTCTTATGTACAGCCAATTTGCGAGTTGTACCATTGTACAGGTCTTCCAAGGTGAGATTAAGTTGATGTACGACATTTTTAGCTCGTCTAACTCTGCTAGCTTGTCCACCGCCTCGCCCACCAAAGCCACCACCGAAGAACATATCAAAAATGTCCCTAATGACAAAAAATATTAATAATTTGTTAGCAAGTTAACTCTTGACCAATAGCAACACTTACAACGTTACAACAAAACTTTTATTACTTTTTATTTTCTATATAGATATACTTACATTGGAGAACTGAACCCGGAAGAGCCACTTCCAGAACCTTTGATTGCCTCTTCACCACCTTCATCGTAAACTCTACGTTTCTGGGGATCGCTGAGTACTTCATAAGCTTGGGAGATCAATTTGAACTGAAATATAGAAGACAACATCACATTATAGTATCAATTCTCTGATAAAAATGGTCAGACGAGATACTGTGTGTGTTCTTTTATAAAGTCGTAATAATTACCTTTTCACCCTCATTAGGGTTCTTGTCTGGATGATATTTCAAGGCAAGTTTCCTGTACGCTTTCTTCAACTCCTCTGGTGTACAACTAGGCTTCATCTCCAGTATATCATAATATCCCGTTTCCTTCACCATTTTAACTACTTAAGTCTGGTCTCAGTCAAATGGATTTTGCCACACCTTCTAGCTGCGAGATGCTACTGTTGATAACCTGAAATACATAAATAACACCTTCAACATTACAAATTACATCCAAACTCCTAAAATGTTGAATGCTAAATAACCTCTTCCTTCCTCCTACAACCCACGATCGTTTATCAACCAGTTCAAATCTCAATCCCCCAAATATTCACATTCATTATTCCTAATCAGTACTCACCTGAAGTCAGCAGTTGCGTCCGTGATTTTCTCCTTATTACACAATGTCTCCCTTGATTTAAAAAAATAAATCGATAATAATAACAGTACGAAAACCCAACAAGAAATTCGATCGACGGTCCTTCTTCTTTATAAAAGTTTAGTTCAGTTCACTGTATGTTCGTCGTACGTATCCTATATTCAGTGTAAAATCGACACAATCAAAATAGTTTTTTAAATCAGGTTGATGTTTATTGTTATAAAAATCGTATTTGCAAAATATTTCCGAGCACCCAACAACTAACCTCATCAAAAGAACCAAATCAAATGAATACACTTTTCTAGAATTTAATTCGATTGAAGAATGCTTTTTTCCATGGAATCGTGTGGAAGTTCCGTGTGCTCTTTATTTCCAAGTAGCAGACGAAGTAGGGAGATGAATGCGCTTGTATATATATCGTATCGTAGTTCACTCACTCACTCCAGTTTTAGTTCACAATTTCACATAGGATGATATGATGCGTGTGTATAAAAAAACGTAAGAGCTGCCTCAAAAGCTATATATATATAAATATTGTAATATACAAGGAACAAGGAATATGGATAAAACATGAGTAAAAGGCATATGTGCTCAAAGTTCTCTTACGAGATTTCGAGAAGTTTCCCTATGTCGTCATATGCTTTAAGAATGTCTATAACCAATCCATACACAAGTACAAAACCTTTCCTGTCTCAATTGGTTGGTGGGAGGTCGAGTGAAAATGTTGCGGGAAGAGATATTCTATGACTTGACTCTTTTGGTTCTACGATCGCATCGCATCTCATTTTTAGTGCATACCTATAAAATGTACCTAAAAGATTTTTTTTTATCTTTGTTCGAATAAGGTATCTAAAAGCGTCTCTGTCTCATGTAACATTTCGATTTCGATGATTATAATCATAATCAATCACCTTATGTAGGAATGATTTCATTTATGAATGTTATTACTGCTACAGATTTCAAACCAAATGGAAATTTTAAAATTTTATTACTCAAACTCATGTATTTATATACATTTATGCTTACAGCGTTAAGAAAAACAATATGAAGCTACTTGTGTAGTTGTACAAGTTAAGTCTTAATTGTATGTAACAAAGTACAATATGTGTATGGCATGGCACAAGGTAACATTTAATACATTGAAAAATAGTTATTATTTACAGAACAGCAAAATAAAGATTTTCTAGTCGATCTTGAAAATAAAATTGTCATACTATATTGTCTTATCACTTTAACATAAAAAGATCATTACATGTTATATGAAGAAGGCGTCAAATAAAACGCAGAAAGCTCGACAGTAAATATTATCAAAATGACCTTTCAAACCGTTGATTTTCAATATATGTTATATGGTATAATTATTGTAGAATATAACTAACATGCATATAAAAAACTCAAAGCAGCACACTCTACGCTTTACGCAACAAACGCATTCATTTTCATTGTAATAAAAGTAATTGTATTGACGAGATTTTATATAAACTGAAGACTAAACAATAGGCATTGAACACCGGAAGGAATGATCAGGTGCATGCACCGTTGCAGGTTGATTATTCCTACATGATAACGATGATGATGTTCCATGGGTTTCTGCTCGTTCTAAGGCATCCGTGTAAACATCGTGGATATAGGATTTGTTGTAATTAAGTCGTACATAAATTTGAGGCAGACTTCCCAAACTGAGATCTACTGACTTGACTTTTGATTTTGACCGACATTTTCCTCTTAAGGCTGGAACACCATCCAACGTCTTGGCTAAGTTAACAAGCCGTCCCACCGGTTTTCCAGTCCTTTTTGCAACCTGCTTTGTTTGGTGTTTGGGTTTAGGCACTGGTGAGCTAGTCTCAATTCTGGCTCGTTTTTCAGGGTTTTCAATTTTGATATGTGGAGCACTGGCTAGGTCTTGTTCTAATTTTCGTTTTAAACTTGCTTTCTGAAACAATGCTAAGACAGCAGGAAGGGGTCTCTTTTCTTTAGAAGACGTGGAGCTAGTAGTGGGTGGAGTTAAAATCTTGGGAGATTTTGATTTTGAAGATAATTGAACCGTGGGCGGAGTTTCTTGTTTAATGTTGGTTTTTGAAATCTTTGTTTCTTGTTTAATGTTGGTTTTTGAAATCTTTGCTTCTTGTTTAATGTTGGTTTTTGAAATCTTTGCTTCGTGTTTGATGTTGGTTTTTGAAATCTTTGTTTTGATACTGCTGCTATTAGAAGTCTTTGCGCTGAAAGTAACACGGCTTCCAGGAAAGTGTTGACTAAAACAGTGTGCTGCCATATTTTTATTATCAAATTGCTCATTAAATACAACACCAGCATCGCACCATCTGCATTTCACGATGTACTTTCTTTTTTCTTTTGATAAATTTTGGTGTGTACTCTTCATATGCTCCTCAAATTGACTGTGACGGAACACTTTGAAACAAACCAAGCATCTTGTACGACTATGCTTACTCAAACATCCATTAGCTGATGCTATTAAATCATGTTGCTTGTTACAATGACCACAACGCGATAACTCTTGTTCTTCATCTTGTTCTAATTTACGAGATTCCAAAATAATTTCGTGCTTATTCTCCAAGTGAGAGCTCATAGTTTCAAGTGACTTAAAACCCCCAGGGCAATAACAACACTGTAGCCTTCGGCACTGGGATCCCGATTGAGGAACGACGAGGTAATGAATAGGCGAATTTTCGCCGCTTTCGCTGTTCGAAGATTTTGTCCTGTCCTGTCCTCCACAATTTTCTTTCTCGTTTGCCTCATCTTTTTCATCTTCGTCTGATGATGTCATACAGTCATCTATAATAAATAAAACACATAAATGATGCTTAATAAATATTAAACTGAGTGGTTGTCGTAAAACCTTTGGAGTTTGGATTCACACAACCACACAATAACACAACTCATCACAGGTCAATTCATTCACTTAAATTAAAGATGGAAAGTATACCTTCATCATCAGAAGTTGGCTCTGGCTCTTCAATCTTTACTTTTACTTCATTAATAGAAGAAGACACAGTAACTAAATCAGGCTGTAATTGCTCAGCATGAGTGGAAGTGGATGGTTCAGGCTCTGACGGTGGAACAGCATTGATTGTAACTTCATTCACACTTAGATCCGCCAATTCTCCAAGAAGTAACAATTGCATTACTTCTAGAACTTCAGGTTCGTCCTCTTTGGAATACAACATTTTGCCAGTGTAACAGAAAGTCAATAAAATCTTCATTATACGAACAGGAACATCGGGAAGCATTAACACTGCTACCTCACCCAGTCTCTGAATAGTAAGAACGAACGAAAAATATTTTAAAACATATAACAATCAGCATATGAATTTGCTCAATAAAAACTTGGAATTTTCATACGTGGTTATATTCACAAAACATCTCTCCGATAAAAGGGGATGCAGCCTTGAGAACCAGCCGGTGTGCACCAATCTTTCCATCACTACAACACATCACAATATCGTAAGGTTGATCACTGTCCAACACGTACTGCAGGACTGGTATAGGAGTTACCTTCGCATCCTGATTAACAAAGCCTAATGGAACAAAGTGACAAACCCTTATGTTTATAATTTTCATATTACATCATGCTAATCGTTAGCAAAAATTGGTTTTGAACACTTACACACGGGTTCGTCTTTTATTTCCCCAGAATCTTCGTGAATGGTACTACTTGAAATATGAGAATCTTTATCATTTATCCCATTCGGAGAAAGAGGAGGTTTAAATTCATTTGACAGCTCCACTGGCTCAGCTTTAATGATGGGTTTGTCAGCAACAGTCAAAATGTTGGCAACTTCATTTTCCTTGCCAGCAGCATCGGCGCTATCAGATTTAGCCTCAAAGTATGGTACTAATTGTGTTTCAGCCTCCGCAATAAGACCGAGATTGGCACAAAACTCTTTTTTTGCTTCAATCATACTACCAATGCCATCATCCTTAGTCATTTCCTCCAGCGCAGCCTTGCTTTCCTAAAGATAAATTCACCCACAATTAACAATATAATCGTAAGTCATGTAAATCATGGATGGAGAATATGATTCAGCTATATGTAATTTTGACGGACTTACAATTTTTCCATTCTCACGTTCAGAAGTATCATCATGGGTGGATGCCGATGGGGTATGGAAGAGCCTTCGTTTAAGCGTCAGAGCAGGTGCAGACTGAAACTTGTCCTCATCTTTAATTTTACCTTCATCCTCCTGCTCTTGATTCATCTTATGCAGTGATTGTTTGTTATTGATTGTCGTATTTTGGTCTGGAACGATAATTTCAGTATCCATTGTTTCTAGCTAAGATTACACACCAGCAGCAGCAGCACGTGCGTCATGCATGGACAGGTCCAGTCAGTCTAGTGGCTCCTGAGGACTGGGTGGAGCAAGATTCTTTGCCTCTGATTCTTGTGTTTCCGGAGTCACTGGAAAATCCAACTGCTTACTAAGTTACGCAACTTGTTCAAGTTTATTGAACGCTTTCTATTTCTCCATAACCTGTTCTGCTTGATCTGATGCCACTGTCAGTTCACACAACATTCAATATCGCTGATTTGATGCTTCAAGCTAATGCCTTTTGCATTGGTTGTTGCTTTGTCCTGTTAAGAAAACAAACTGTCTTTAAAAATAGTCTTCCCATAGATTTTTAGTCACTGATTGACAATATGGCAATCATTTAACAATGGCATGACGGTAATATAAACATACCTGATAACTCAATTACGGTCCGAATCTCTCCTGGAGTCTGTAAGTAACCCAATAAAAATTCCTCCAGTTCCCAATTTCACCTCAACTAATTAAGTGCAGACGATTGAATAGCTGTTAACTAATGATTGCCGAATGTAGAAAATAATCTTATTATTATTGCTACTATTATTCTCAATCAGTCCACTTTCACTACACACAGAGCATGCAAAAACAGAGAATCATGAATACGAATATTATACAAAAAGACAAGTAAGTGCATGTAATGAATAAGAAACAAATTATGTATTATGTATCCTTGTTTTTCAGATTCAATGCAAATGCACGAAAGCACCTACCACAACTTTTAGCCGCATTTTTCTTCAGGTTCATCCCGCGTCTCTTGAGAATAACATCTTACAAGAGTTACAAGGATAAAGATAACATACCTACTCATTGCTTTTGTATGAATATGACAACAAAGTTAACTGGAAAAAGCATATAAGCATACATATAACCCGACCACACGCCATACACACATACAAACACCTTATTTCTAGATGGCCTAAAAAGCGTATATGCACATCCATAAGAACCGACCGATATGTTCATCAGTTCATCTCTCATCTCATATCTTATGACATTATAACCGAACCTCTTGTACTAAACCACAGGGGAAATGCAAGACTCTTTTCCTTAAGGACTTTTAGATACAGAAATAAAGTTAAAAGTTGTATTAAAGTAAAAACTTCATCAGCTTATATAGAGCTCAAGAAATGTGTATTGGGAAGGGAAATATTTTGTATCCTAAGTTTCTTGTCTAAAATGACAAGCTTATTCATGAGAAGTACGGGGGAATCTGAGAACTGTTATTATGACTTGTACTTTTACAGAGTTTGCAGATGTAAAAACGTGTAAACTGTCAGCTGAGCTGAAGTTTGGTTACATAATAATATTATCATTTGGTTCTGTATCGATATCGAGGATATGGGATTCAGAATTTTTTGATTTATCATTACCAATAATTATTCCATTGGAATTTGGACTTGAGCATTAATAGTGCCAAGTCAAGTAGTGTGCAAGCAAAAACGTGTGGGAATTGGGAATGTGAGATTTGCACATTAGTTCAGGGGATAAATGAATGAATAAGTGGAATGAAGCAATCAAGGTTAATTTATTTTCATCCTGTAATTAGGGATGTAGCAAGAGCTAGTTAGTTATCCATTCCATAAATAATTATTGCTTGCCTGAGATTTCTTGCTTCCCTGTCTTGTCTGTGCTGCCAGAAAAGTTTCCAGTTCCCATGATAGCACGTATTTTATAAATGTTAAATAGAGTAGGTTGCTCTTCCATTAGATCGGCGAACATATATATGACATGACGTCCTGTGCTTTCTGGTATTGTTGTTGTCAAATGGCTAAAGCTCAATCAGTTGAGTATTGGAGTGCCCCGTGTTTCGATCAGATAACAGGTAAGATGGTTACAGAATTTACGATGCTTTTCATATTGTTCATTGTTACAGTTGATTGATACTATAGCTAGACTATAATTTAATGAATGTTACAAACTATTTGCAGAACGAGAAAGTTGATGGTGGCACCTATGCGGATGATATATGAAATAAGGAACAGAAGTGAAAAAGCTACTGAAAGTATCTTGAATTGGTCATTATTAATTCAACTGGACTGGAGAGACCGGAAATGCATGAGCAATGAAGCTCGAAAAATCCAAATCGTGTCAAATAAAGTGACTCCACCGCATAGAATTTATGAATAAACTAAAACCAAACCAAAAAATGGGACTTCTTTTTCGACGTGCCAGTAATGGCTACTGGGTAGCCTTACTCTTACCCCTTGCCTTATGTATAACTGATCTCAATTTCGAAAAGCAGTCAAAAACAGCTATAACCATTATTGCATTCCACTCATTTATGCTATGTGTGTTTCACTGGATGGATGTGGATCTTGCGGCAATGTTGCAGCGATTGAGGCGAGTCAATATTTCACTCACAGTAGTCACAATATTTATTTGCCTAGCACGAGGAGGTAAGGTATCAAAATTCAGTAAAAGTACATACAATCGAGGTCATTAATATACGGAATTCATACTTGCATTATTTGACACCGTTTTTTAAGACAATTATTTTCCGACTTTCTATGCGATTTGAGACGGTAAACATTCCTCATTTAATGGGCTTCCAGATGACGTGCCACTTGGTCCATCAAGTAAAGACGCGCCAGCAAAAAACGCATAAACATTGCATGACTTCAAAATTTTGGTGGTCAAAAATATACAGAATTTTAGAGTAAATTAATATTACAACAAAATTTTTATATTTTGTGTGACATTCCTTAGCTGCAATTACTGCCTAGAGTCTTTGGGGCATTGAGAAGACTAGCACTTGCTTTACATAAGCTCCAATCACATTCAATCTTCTGTAGTGGCCCCTTGAAGTTAGATGAGATTGCGTGGGTGGACGGATTTGTTCTCGAACCTTTATTTCCGAAATATTCCAAGGAAACGGATTGGAATTTGTATCGGAAGGCTATCCAAAATATTTACATTCTACTTTCGAAACAATCCTTGCAGCAGATTTGATATCTGCTTGGAATTTTTGTTCTATGGGAAGGTAGCCCCTTTTCCCAGACCCAGTTTCCTTGCGGAAGAATGCAAATTTTGCTCACAAATGTCAAGATAGACGAAACTACCCATTCTTGTCGGAATGAGCAAACGATATGCTACACCGGAAGCTACCCTGCACCCACAGACTATGATTTTCCTTGAAGTTTGGCACCAAGTCATAATGACCATTTGAATAAGATTTTGTCAACATTTGGCCTGAGCACTAACCTCACCCGTGCTTTACAGCTTGCACGATACAATTCGATTCAAATTGTTCTCACAGCTTCCTCACACACTTTGAGCATCGTGAGTGGCCAAAAAACCAAACTTTTTTCCAAAATCGTGAAGCACGGGTGAGATTAGTCGATAGGTCTAAAATTGGCAAAAATTCTCTCAGCATGGTACGTATGACTTGGTGCCAAACTACAAGGAAAATCATGATATCAGGGTGTATGACAGCTTCCTGTGTAGGAAATCTTTCGCTCATTCCGACAACGATGGGTAGATTCACCTATCTGGACATCTGTGAGCAAAATTTGCATGTATCTGCAAGAAAACAGGGTCTGGAGAAAGGGGTTTACCGTTCCCCAGAACAAAAATTCCAGGCATACTTATAAACTGCTGCAGGGATTGTTCCAAAAATATTCTGGATGGACTTCCCAGTCCCCAGACACGAACTTCCTTGAACATCTTTGGAATATTCTTGGCATTAAGGTTCAAGACCAAGCCCCTCCACCCACGCAAACTCGCCAGACTTTAGGGAGCCCTAAAAGAAGATTAAATGTGATTGGAGCTTATGTAAAGCAAGTGCTAGTCTTCTCAATGCCCCGAAGACTCTAGGCAGTAATTGCAGCTAAGGAATGTCACACAAAATATAAAAATTTTGTTCTAAAATTGATTTACTCTAAAATTCTGTATATTTTTGACCACCAAAATTTTGAAGTCATGCAATGTTTATGCGTTTTTTGCTGGCGCGTCTTTACTTGATGGGCCAAGAGGCACGTCATCTGGAAGCCCATTAAATGAGGAATGTTTATCATCTCAAATAGTGTAGAAAGTCGGAAATTAATTGTCTTAAAAAACGGTGTCAAATAATGCAAGTATGAATTCCGTATATTTATGGCCTCGATTGTACATTATTTGTGCAACAACTATTAGCAGTTAACGCTTAAAATATGACATATTGTGTTTTGTCCATAGGAAATCTGTATGAATTCGTATCATGTGTGGCTCTCAATTTCACATTTCCATATTTATTCTACAACATAATCAAGCAACATCCCAGAACCTTTACTTTTGGAGAGGGAGTGCTGGTCACATCCGCTTTTGCATACATTTATTGGTCAGCATCTCAGAGTCTTCCGTTTCCTCCGTCACCAATTCAAACGCAGTCGGAACCTGTTCTCATCTCTCTATTTTTGCAGGTTGCAAAGCGATAGCATGATCAATTAACAAACTTTTAATCCAGTCTGACTTGTGTTCCAAGTCAGAGTATTATTAACGCAGTGATTACATTTCGTTTTTATGCAGGGAATATTCTTCGTCACAATCTTGATTGCTCGAATATTTCTCCTGATGCAAAAGCCATGGAAGTTGTATGTATTAGAAGAAATGTTTTGCCTGTGGTCAAAGTATTGTATAATTGCATTCCTAAGCCGCATGCCAATTCAAAATGATGACGAAATTTTATGGTTTCTTTCATTGTGGCCATACAACTTTCTAGTAGCTACAAGGCTTCGTGTAAGATTTATACTTTTTTTATGCGTTTCCTTTACTTTATAATGCCTATGAGGATATTATGATATGAGATAATTTGTAATTTAACAGATTTACATCATCAGTTATTGGGCTGTTGTGAGCGGTTTAACAGCGATTTATTTGATATACAGAAATTATTATTCAACAGTGACTACAACGATTGATCGGAAGGTATTCCACTTTATAATTGTTGCCGTGTTTCTGCCCGGAATATTTCTAGATCATGCGCTGATCTATTGCTGCAGTGCAGTTGTGTTTTACATGTTCCTGTTAATAGAGGTAACGTCAGGTCATGACATTTTTTACTTATTATTAATAATAATAATTATAACTGAATCTGGCTGGAATTTGTAATGGATATACAGGTAGTAAGAGTTCTTCGACTGGAAGTTATTGGAATTAAGATAGGGGACACTGTGAACGAGTCTATAAAATTATTTCGTGATCACCAAGATGAAGGAAAATTAATTTTAACTCCAGTTTACTTACTTGTTGGGTGCTCTCTTCCTATATGGCTGACTGGTTTGTTACAACCTCACCTACATGGGACTCACAATCTTAAGCCACTTGAATATTCTGCATGTCTGGCAGGAATTCTCAGTATTGGAGTTGGTGATACGTTTGCAAGTATCGGTGGAACCGTGTATGGTCGGACATATTGGAAAAGTAGGGAATTAAACGATTATTTATATTATCATATATACCCAAAAATTATACGGAAACTTTAAAGACGGGTTTTGACAAAATATGATTTTTCCAGATTCTCGTAAAACTGTTGAAGGAACTGCGAGCTCAATAATTGCTCAAGTTATTGCAGCTTTTCTCATTTTTATTTCCGGTAAGTGTTTTAGTTATTTAAAAGTTAAGTTAATTTAAATAATTATGTTTATTCTGAATTTGGATGACATGAAATGTTATTCTCTTTGCAGGGTTTGTGCCTTATGATGCAGTTTCGGTGACCGCCTTGATTGTCGGTATAATGGTAAATGCAATCGTTGAAGGAAAAACGGATCAAATTGACAATCTAGTTCTTCCGCTAATTACCTATATTGTAGTTCACGGTTTCAGCGTTTTAGTTAATAGTTAAAAAAATGTTATAATGTTACCTACTTCAACGTAATTACTGTCACTTACATTAAAGAGATTTCAGAAAGTGTTGTTTAATAAAAACAAAATGTTTTACTACATTAATCTGTAACAACTTGTTGTAAGCAGTTTTTATTCTTTTCCCATTCAAAACAATGTAATTGAATAGCGTAATACGGTAATTAATTTCATTTCATCAAATTCTTGGACAAGCTAGTTATTGAAATATCAAGGTAACTATTCTTTACCCCACCTTTCGATTGAGAGATTTTATTATGTACGAGTAATTATCATAGTCCATTAGTACTTGTATGTTAAAATAGATTCATAACTAGTTTGCTTTGCAGTAACCTGCAATGCTGCACTTTTACATTGGTAGCTAATGTACTACATGTATACAAAAGCGACAATGGACGTTACATAATCTTCTGACACTTTCGACAATATATTTGAAAATATAAACTTTAAAACTAAAACAATTCTTAAGAAGCTGTCAAAATATAGATTCTAACATCTTACTCTACTTCTACTGTAACACTTATTCTTCCATACATTCCATAAGTAATCAATCAACCCATCGATAGGACCAAAAAATAAGAACATTATGTTATATGTATCTGGTATTGATAATTATCATCTCTAACTACTATAAAAAGCATTATTTGAAATCTTAAAATGTCTCGGGCCGAGATATCCTCTCCACCCGTTAATATTTAAATTCTTTAATAGGAGTAATACAAACCATGATCTTTAAGCTATCCAATGAAGGACCAACGAAATAACAATTTCGTCCACTTCCAGGATTATAGTCAGAACAGATATGATTCTGTACATTTCCATTACTAGAACATTGATGGTGCCCAGGAAAATGAAGATTCTCTGACCTTGGAAGAGTGGGAGGAACTGGATAGGGCCCAAGGTTTGCATTATTACTAGCTCTACTATTGAGTTCACACACGGCACATCTTATCAACTCATTGTATGGTATTAAGTCATCAATATTTAAAATCTTATCTCGTTCTGAAAAAACGTAATTTCTTTTCGCTACTGCTCGAACATGCTCAACACCATCTGCAAGGCCAGCCAGCAGAACTCCAATCTGAACCCTAACTTCTGTTTCATCTTCTGACTTGCATCGGACTGAGAGCCTAACAGTTTGCATTACATATTCAGGTAGTTCAATTGTACCCTGAAAACCCCCAAAAAAGGATATTTATCACGATAAACTTAGTAGTATATTTATGTTTAGTAATGTTATTAATAATACCTGCCAAATAATTAGGAAACATTTCGGAAACTGAACTGCTTTTGGAAAAAAGTCAAGGCACCATTCTATTTGCTTCTCGCTAGATACATCAGCGAACGAAATTGGCGTCGAGAAGAAGAGTGTGCGAGATTGATAGTGAGGCATTAATGAAAAATTATCCACAGATAAACAACTGCTCCATTTGTCTGTGGTGTATAGTCTCGGTGAAAACAAATTTTCTTTATTGGGGTGAGCAGCGAGTAGCGCTAGTAGTTGTTCCCTTACACCTAAAAAAACACGAAGAAAAATCAATTTGTTGTATTGTGATTCATACTGGGGATTCATCCTTTGACGCCCTCCATATATCAATTTTTCGGGAGTAATTTGAACAATTTATCAGATAGTTGTTACCTGATTGAAAAGCCATTCCAATTCCCATCTTGTCAATAAGAAATTCCTTGTACTGAATAGTCAGTGGGCTTAACAAAAGTTCTGAAAAGAAAGCAAAGTTAGGTTGGAATAGTAATTGACATGATCAAGGAAAAATTAAGCAGTTACAACACATCACCAAATACAAAGAATGAAGATTGTCCTTATTTGAAATAATAGATTGATTATAGTCTTAATGATTGGGTATGTGTACCTGCTAATTGTCTTACGCTCATCAATGGAAATCGGACACACAATGCGGTTTCTTGAACCATCTGAAGCATTCTATCTTCATAGCCAGGGTCTTGTTGAGAATACCTTCTTTGCTGGCATTCTACCCAATAGGCGATTATCCTAAATAATACGAGGTTTACAAATTAGTAATTAGACTTAAAAACATTGGTTCAAACAAGCATGTACCTAGAGTTAAGTTAACGTACAAAAATAGGGTGTACTCATCATGAACCACTAAATCATCCTCATTTAAAAGTAGCGTGAACAGGTCCAATTCTAGCACCGGAAAATCACTGGATTTTGCAACCATTTCAAAGTTCCATTTGATGAATTTATAGCAAGCATTTGCTACTTTATCATGGCCACATGTCTTGGTGTGTTGAAACCACAAAACAAGAGTGCTTTTACTAGCTGCTGCAGGAATATGACTAAACATATACTCCAGACACAGATTGACGAGATCCTACAAACGAACAAATGACAAATTGTTTTTAAATTATTCTTGAACTTTCCATTTCCAACATCCATTTGGTAAGTAAAAGTGAAAGTAATTTTAAAAAATCGTACCTTAACATTATATTTGTCGGCTAATGTAAGAATATACATTACATTAGATAGTTCCAATTTTAGTCTACCTGTGTACAGGTACTTGAGAAAATCTTCAAAATATTTTGCACAATCCTCTGACTCTTGTAAAACTATTCTGGACTCGTGAGATTCAGACCAATTCGGATTCATCAGCATTACCTAAAATCAAAATATTGCAATAATTGTTATTAAACAAATCTGAAATAACATATTTGCACTCCAAATTCCCAAAAGTTGTTTCCCCTACCTGAAAAACATCACTAGATGCACAAAGTATCAGTCGATGAGCATAGTAATCGTGACTATTAATGACAAGTGTTATATCACTCATTAAACGTTCTGCGTAAAGTGCAGCAATTTTAGCTATCACAGCAGTTGAATTGTCAACCTGAAAAGTATCAAATTATGAAATATTTTTTAGACAATATCCCCTTGAAAAGCTCCTGACTCTTGCATGCTTCAAAAATTGGCATTTGCATTCTCTATACCTGACAGCTCTGAGTTTCGGTCTCGAGGCCTCCACTCCCAGAAGCACTCTTCCGATTGCATTGTTTTTTAGGTGACGGAGAAGGACTGGTATCCCCACTTCCCTGAGCACCACCTCTTCCAGGGGCATTGCCACCCCTTCCACCCGTTCTTCCGTTATTAAACATTGTAGAAAATCTCGCAAACATTATTCCCTAAACATGACACTTTCTCTTTGTGTAAAAAAAATGTACTTTCCACAGACTTCACAACCGTGGCACCGTGGCTCTAAGATTTAAAGTCATATATCTCAAGGTAACTTGACTCCACCAGTTACTTGTCCTTTTCACATTAACAATAAAGGGAAACTGTTAACTGGGTAGAAACAAAGAAACAATTACGGATGAAGGGAAAAAACAATGGATAAGAATGAGACCATACGTATACAAACTGTAAATGTTGTTGATGAGATCGAATCTTTGACTTCAGAAATCAGATAATGAATGGTCTTTAACTGTTCCACCTTTGGTAGTTCAATGTCAGTTGTCCAGCAGTACGTTAGTAGCCAAATCAATTAGATCGTGCTGGCTGATAGCTGTTCAAGTCTGATTGAATGGTGCTGTCGACACTGAAGGACTACGAAAACCTTCCGGGCCCCCAATAACAGTTGCGTTACGACATACACTTGACGATCTAGAAATGAAGAGAGAATTTATAGAAGCCCAAAGATTTATAAAACAATTTACCATATAAACTTGAACATATGTTTAACCTTCACTTGAATTTCCATCCAACTCACCGAAATCAATGAGGAAGTTGATGCCTGCCACCGATACAGTGAAGTGAAAGTAACTCCAAACTCAGGAGAAAGAAACAACTCCAAACTATTGACTAAGACATGAACATAGATCTTTATATTTTTGTTATGTTCTTATGTATCTATACATAATACAGATACACCATCGGATCAAAATGAATTGGTTCTCAATCTCAATGCTTTCAGCACATTGCATTTGGGTGCATATCCCAGTTGTATCCTTCCTTATGCACATTCTCAGCTGTTGACAAACATTGCATTGAATAGCTGTTGCAGTGTGGACGGGGTGGGTGGTCGAAAAATAGTTGGGGATGTTTTTATAACTAAACCATAATATTTTAAAGACGAAGGGAGAAAGGGGGACGGCACTGGACACCACTTTATTGTAGGATTCTAGTTCCCACAAGGGTAGAGTTCGTGGAATTTTTAATATTTTTAACAACTTCAAGAAGTAATGGAATTGATACCTTTAGCCTGGATAGTCAATATCAGAGTAGTCATAAATTTGTTTTCCATTTCATTTTGTCATTTTGCAGTGACGACTGCTTGCTTGGCTGGTACAAGGTTGTGATAACCAATGAAATGGCGGATGAAAAAGCTGTGATGGCTAAGAAGTTGGAAGAACATCTTTCAAATCTTGATCAGGTAAATATCATCGTTTTATCAATGAGTTTGGTTGGTTCTGAAATGTTTGTAACGTGACGTTTTGATCCGGTCGATCATTAACTTTTTTATTCTCCTCAGGTGGAAGAAGCATTGAAGGTGGACCCTAATCATGAAGAGCTGCTAAAACTCAAGGCTGACCTGACGGAACTCATTGTTTTGGTTTCGAAGGAAATGCTACAGAGTAAAGCATCTACTACGGCATCTACGATACCTCCTTCTGAACCGAAAGCGTTTCCGTTAGTAAGTGATAAGAAGGACAAGGACACTACATCAACTACTTCGTCAGATCTAGCAGATGTCAACGGACTCCTTTCTAATCCGAATCTTCCATCGTTCTTCTACAAAAAGTGGCAATCCAAGTATCCACCACCAGGGTCAGGGTCTAAACCTGCAACATCATCTTCAGCCACCGTAACAGCAGTAGCTGCTAATGATCTTTCCGATAAAGAAGCTGGCTACAAGCTAAAGCGCCCTCCGAGACCTCCTGGTGTTCCAAGACCTAGAACAGATTTAACTCCAGAACAGAAAAGGTATGGCCGGCAGCGTAGACAGTTTAACTGGAGAAGAAATCAGAAGATTAAGAATTTTCTTTCAATATCAAATGTACTCGGAATGAGTGAAAGTAGCTCAAGTAGGTCAGCAGATAGCATGGTAGACTAAGTTAGTCGTGGCAGAAAGTAAAAAGTTCCAAACTGAGACTGTTAGCAGGAAAGTTGAGAGTAAAGAATATAAATTATAATTAATATTATAAACTTTATATGCATGATCTACAGCACAGAAAGTATTCCAATTTAAAAGTTCTTCCCTTTTTCACTAGAACATCTAAAATATGTACCATATTAATTGAAATCAAGTCTGTGATGCCTAATCTAATATGATCTGATTGGAAGAGTGCGAACGCACAAAATTTCACTGTAACATATACTAATGATCGGAAGATAATGTTTAAAATCGTTAACAGGCAATGGATCTATATGTGCAATTTTGAGAGAACACTTTTATGCTAAAAGGAATGTCTTTTGTCCTTTCAGAAATTCAGGCCAAAGTCCCAGTGGAATTGACTCCGAAATTAAACCTGGTGATGTACAGAATTCTTCTGAAGTTATTCAACAATCTACATCGGCAGCTGTCCATGTTGACGCTGATAAAACTGAAAATGTTGATGCAGATTCTGATCAAGTTATGAATGTTGATAAACCCGTTACAGGGGAAGAGGAAAGTGAACAAAATAATTCTACGAAAAGCCGTAAAAGGTTCACCGTTAATGTAAATGGAGCGAGTATTGTTGCACACGATTCTGCTGGAAATCGGTATACGATGATTGATTACATGAATAATAGAGATAAGATACAGGACACAACTTTAAAGAATTTCTTCAAGAAAAGATTGAAAAAGCTAAATCAACAATGTGTCAATGACCATCTTATGCTTCAAGGATTGGAGCCTGTGAAATTCGCACAAAACAGGGGCGTAAAGGCCAGGGCCAAGGCTCCATATTACAGGAATTAGGCTTGTCGAAGGGATATCTAATATTAATCAAGAGAAGCATCGGTTATCTGTATAAACTCCAAAATTCCAGTGTAAGAAATAAGAATTTGAAAAAAGGGAAGATAGAGAAACTATGTTTGTAAACTCGTGTTGAATCCTTTGCGGCTTTGTAACAAATCGAAAAGGGAGTATATTTTGTTTTAGTATCTAGTGTTTGACTTAAAAACATATTCTACATAATGATAAGAGGACAAGAGTTTGGTAAAAAAAAAAAATGACTTGACCCGGTTTGATAAGATAGAAGATCTCAAGATTTGTGTAACAAGCTATTCTTACACCTACGATAATTGTACTCTAACCAACCTTAATAGATTTATGTAGGCGTAAAAATACTCTATACTCTCATATTCTTTTGTATCAATAAATCTTTAAAAAAAATGCTTTTAACTAAATATTGAAGATAAGGAGTTGGCTAATTTTTTTAAATTCACATTAAAGTAATAAAGTACAGCGACATTTGGCGTGAAGTGAAATGCATGAGCATGAATGATGCTCAAAAGCCACACACACAACACAACTCATAGAAGAAATGCATAATATGCATGTGGAATACTGCGATTTTAGGACACAAAAGACCATACATTATGTACATACATCCAATGTTTTGAGTGAGGATCACCTTTCCATCATTTCATCGTAAGCAAGTATAAGCCTATATCTTTGTACAGTTTTCGTTAAGGTGACGACTACACATTATCTTACGAAAAGTTTCAAAAACATCCGGTTTGTCGTTGGCAATTGACTTACTTTTCCTCGGATCACTTTGACTTTTAACTAGGATCGGGATTTGGCGTTTGGGTACAATAATAACAGTTTATAACAGTGTCGTGGGCCATTGTTTTATATTTTTAAATGTGCATGAGGATTCTTTTGTATTTTTAATTGATTTATGACCGAAAGATATCATGTTTATTTTTTTCAGAGGAGCTAGTTTCCAGTAATACTCGCCTCATTGATTGAGTCAGTCACTCTACCTACGATTGACAATGACCACGGAAGCTGATAAGCTTGCAATTAAACTAGAAGGCTATGTTCTTCAACTTCGTGAGGTACTAGAAAAGGCTTGCTTTAAAATATTTTAGTTATGTAGTGCTAATACGGATTTGGTTATTGAACGTTGGTTGGTGGAGCATCATTTATTTTTTGGATGTTTTTAAATCGATTGTTGATTGTGATTATGTTTGTTGTTTATGAAAATAGGTGGAGACTGCATTAGAGATAGAGCCTACTCACGTTGAGCTAATTAAAGTTAAAGCAGACTTGAACGAACTGATTGATTTGACAAAGAAAATATTGACGGAGAAGCTAAATGCAGGGATCTCTATAACTAGAACTGGACATAATGGTATGCATCTTCATGTCCTTTGCTTATCATGTCAATTATGTCCTCACTCCTCCATCCTTAATGACTGAGCGTAATTTAAAATTTATTCTTTTATTTAATGATATTTTGCAGGAGACGGAAGGAATGCCCCTGGATCGTCACGAGGTTTTAACTCAGCAGCAAATGTGAAGACTGAGGTAACAATCCATAACATTTTTAATTGTGTACAGTTTTGTTCTTTTTGATTATTCATTATTAGTCGGCAACTGTATTGTCATTCATTGGTTAGTGGTTTGCGAACTTGTAGATTGAAACGGGTTTTCAATTTGCAAGTTAGATAGTGTTGAGTGCGCTAACGAAACTTCATCCTGGCGTATGTTTGAAAGGATGATAAATTATTGTTGGCACACTTCCACCCCCTTTTAAAGTCAAGTACGTCAACGAATAATCATTTTGCATGCTAATGGTAGCCGAAGTGGTTTTCATAATTTGGGGCTGTAAAGACATTGGGACATTAGAGACATTAGAACTGTCAGTGGTTAAGATTAATATCAACCTTAACTAGTGATTAGTTTAGTATCCATTTATTTTTTTGAACTTATATGCTCTATTGAAAGTGACTTGTGTTTATTCATGAATTTACTGCTATTTTTTGGTTAGGCCGTTATGCTGTCACTTATCAAGACTTTAAGGGATGAAAGCTATAGGGATTTCATATTTAAAGCCTTCGACGAAACTCGACAACCAGAAATTATAAGAGCTATTATAAAGCATTATACTAATCGAGGTAGAAGGGTTCTGAAGCGGCAATGGAACGGTTCCAGAAAATATATGCATGATGATGATTCCGATGCTGGAGAAGCCAACCATTGTAACGGTTCGGCAGGTCCAGCATTATCGGAAAGCTCAACAAGATCTGCATGGAAGGTTAGCTATCTTAACATATTTATTGAAGGAATTATGTACAATTTGACAGTAATACTTAATAATATTTAATTTTTCAGTCTCCGTTAGTTTATCGGGACGACTTAATTCCTAAAGATGGATTATTGTTCATGATCGTAAAGAAGATTCGTTTGAAGCCTACTATTTATCGAGATCATAAAATTGTTGGATCTGTGATATGCATTGTCAGTTCAAAGAACGAATTAGTATTCTGGAGTTTGATAAAATGGAATGATCACGAAGTGTGTCAGACGTATCCCAATTTAACTGGGATTACACGCGACAAACTGGAATTAGGTCTTCCATTGGACTCGGTAAGTTTTCATTCTTACTTTGTCAGTCATTGAAAGTTTAATTTCCTTTTTTGATTCTGTTGTATTATTAGGTTTTAGCCCTTCTCCAGACTGTCCTTACTGGAAACACTTTGGTGGGATATAAATTGGAAGAAGATTTAGAATCGTTGTCACTTTCCCATGATCGGAAATTAGATATTGCAGAATACTTTCAAGATGAGGATGGAGTGTTTCCTCTTGAAGATTTGAAATATCTATTAGACAAAGCTGGTGGTGAAGTGGGAAATAACAAAATCGTTCACGAAGCTCGTACTGTTAGGCAGCTGCATTTATGGATGGTTCAGCAACAAATTGATTACAAACTATTTTCAAACCATCCCGATTCTCACAAAATGCGGACAATGAGGAAGACATTCACTTACCAAGAAGATGGCGATTCTTGCAATTGTGCATATTAATTAAGTATCTAATAAGAAGTTGTTAGTGATATTAGTAGTAATACTCGTCATCAACTGTGTTTCGTTTGGTTGTTTTTATGCCTAAATATTGAAAAGTATTTTAATTGGGAGGAATACTACTCGTAATTCGTGAATAGGCGGAACCGCTGTTTTGTAAGTTCATTGTGTGAGTGCTAATTAAAGTGTACTATACACAGCATTGTTGACCGAATTTTCTAAATAGCAAGTTTGCTAAGATTTGTATACGTTATGACGTTATCTATACTAACAAGTTCAATGCAATCAGAGTTACAGCAGTTGGGAATTTCAATCCTGAGAATGGAACGCGCTATGGAATGCTATATGAGAGGAGAAAACGTGTTGGGGAAATAAATGAGACTGATCGATAAGTTGGAAATGGTTCTACACCCCAGTTATTTGCTTTCAAGTTTTATTCATATTCCTCCATTCGGCCATTACGCGAAACTAATTTCATTTCATTCTTTGCTTATTTTAACGAAATTAAGAAAAGGTTGTTGGCTAAGAGTGGCTAAAAACTCATTTAATTAAATATATAATGTTCATTTTAAACCCAATGATGGCTTGAGACCCATTGCTAAAAGATGTTTTGTGTATTTGCAGGTGGCAGAACGACAGAATGAGCCGGAAGTGCATAACGAGGAAAATGCGCCCGAGCCATTTTTGATGGAACATGTCAGGGATGAAGTCTATCAAGATCCGTCCCTAAATAAACCAGTGACACCCAAAACTTTCGAGCCGTCGCATTATTCTCATCCTCGCCATTTCACATGTATGCTAAGATGCAGCCAGTGCGGTCGCCATTTCAAAACCCAGAAGTTTCTTGAGATTCATGAGGCAAAGCCACATGAAAATTTCACGAGTTCTTCACGCCGGCCACAAAAAAAATGGCCGCGCCAACGGCCATAAACTAATGCCTCATTGTCATTTGTAAAACTTCCTTTAAAGCTATGTTTGAGATTAAAGTGTTTGAGCTTGGATTTTTTTGTTTAATGTTTGGCGTGTAGTAATATCTTATAAATAAAGTCGTAGCACGTACTTCTAGTTTCATCTTTCACGGCGTAATCTTTTGTAATTTTGTTAAGTTAAATCATAGTTTATTTCATGAGAAATGAGAACATAATATGCAGAAGTTATGTCCAGGATTTGGTGTTTTGTTTACACAGTTAGTACACTTAATAGAATCAAGGGGGGCTTGGTGCTTCGGATAACGTTCATCAATTATGATAGCTCTGAGTTTGTGAAAGATTCATATGGAATTGTTTCATTTATATAGGTAATCATCATCCGCCTTCCTTTGGCATGTAGCTGTAACTCCAGCTCAACAAAGTCATCCATCGAGGACATAAATGGACTTTTGCAGGACAAAGAATGCTACTCCAGGATTAACACTGTTGAGCATACCAAAAATGTATCTCTTGATGTCCAACACCCAAACGTCCCGAACACCACTTCTAGCTCTAGCGTTGCAAGTGATAGTGTATCATCACACGTTACAACACAAAGTATTTGTAATAAAAATCCCGATCAATCCACAAGTGCGTCCCTTCCAAATGTACATAGTGAACATACAGACTCGTCCGGTTTAAAAAATTCTGTTGAAAGTAGTACTGAAGCTAATAATATAAATAGTAATGAGGACGTAAGAAATGGGGTTGAAATAATGAACATTGGGAATGCAGCCGTTATTCCTATTAATAATCCATATGACCATGTTACGAGTATACTTGACGTTTCAATTGACGATTTAATGAAAAACTGGGAAGTGATTAGAAAAGCAAATCTATCCAAAAGTTTAATTAATGCTTTGCGTTCTAAACGACGGCGCTTTAGAATGAATGAAACAAAAAAATCGCTTGCGCTCTTGGGTATGGAAGACTATTGGAAAAACAAGTCCAATAGGGCGAGGAAAAATAGAAGGATACCAAAACGAAAAGTTTAAAGTGTGTAAGAACTTCCAATTTGGATACCATATAAAACTAACTGTGTATCATATAAAGCTAATAAACAATTCGCAATGTATTAAACATTACATTATATTAACTTGTAAGCATATTCTATCCAACATGAATGAGAAAGATCTCAATAATTTATTCTTACATGTTGTGTAGCACTTGTAGCAGAAGCATATACTACTCAACTGTGACACGCATTCCGGCATTCCTCAATACTTATCAAGCAAACCAAGGTTTAACCTAGCTATTACGGAAACTTGACTTTATATTGCAAAAACTACGTCTTCCTGCATCTTTACTTGACGTAGTCTCATATTACCCCCTCTTTTAAAAAAGGCGACCCTTGGACTTGGTAACAATAGCCCAAAAAGTCAGATTGGTGTTACTAAACTGTTGGTGACTAAGATCCAGTAGGCATTCTCTCATAACCCTAAGTAATCTGATGTAATGAACAAGGAATATGATTTTATTCCAAGTTTTCACATGTACTTAAGTTAGCTCACATTTAAATGCATTTCGGTAATATATTTTGCAATCAATTACCTTCAACCTTACAATATCATACTGAGTTACAGTTCTGCTGGCTAGCCATTTAACTGACCTGCAATCTCCGCATTTTTTCAGAATTGCTTCATCTAGCAGTTTGATTTGACATGACGTTTATGATAATTAGTGCATGCGCCTTCCGTTTTTAAATACAAGAGTCAGAAACCCTAACCCCATGCACCTACCTGTCAAGGATATCAAAGCATAAGGAAAGTTGAACAAATTCTAGTGTAATTGATTATAAATTTTAAGATTCACAGTATAACGAAGGAGATAAAGTTTTTAATATAGAAAATTTGTTTCCTTAAAATGAAGGGAAGCGTCATCATTTTTTTCTTTTAGTAGCCGACGTAAAAAGCAAAGATGTAGGTAAACTCTAGAGGAAAATCTTGGTGAGTAAAAAAACCATTGATGAGTTTTAGTTTATGATGCAAATGAAAAATTGATGTAAAAACAAGTTCACTAAAGATTGTTTTTCGTTGTCATTCGGATATGCAATGGAAAATGTTTTTCCTAAAATTACTTCATGCCACAAACTTTAACCTGGTTGGACGAGCTCAAAAATCGTGAGTTTAGATTGATAAGAATCTCGATAGAAGTATTAATGTCAGCGTCAGGTTCTTAAGTTACAGCAAATTAAGCTCCAGCGTCTATTCTAACGTGTTCCAACCCTAACCTAACCTTTTGTAACATAAAAAGTCAACCCTGATATGGATACTTCTAGGACAGTAAATTAAATCATTCGTTTATGTCAATGAGATACCCGAAAAACTTTAGAGCGCACTCCTCCAGAAAGAATATAAAGGTGTATGTTTCAAATTAAAGTATTCATAGAAAGAGAAATCTTACGCTTACGTCAATAACGTCAACTGCTTCAAAGCTAAAATACTTATACTTAATCCTTCGTATATTTTTTTCCTAGTCTCTCTGCATCTTATGAAAATGACTCTGTCTATATCCACTGCAATTGTCAAAAGTAAAAAATGTAAACTTTTTAAATGTCTGATCGTGCAGATAATTTTGCGAAATTGTTAAAAACATGTTTACTCGCGACGCAGTTGTAATCATCGGTGAAATAGGAAATGGTTTAGTCTCTGGAGTTTTCTTCTTAATTTACATTGCATTTGTACTATCATAAATGATATAAGGTACTTTTAGTAGTTTTAGTATTTTTCTGGACTTCCTATTTTTATCCAGAGAAAGAGAAGATTTGATGATACGATGACATGAAAATGCATGTCGTTAGATTTGTCCGTGTATAATTAGGACTGTTCATGGTACTCTTAAAAAATCAAGTAATTATTCGTGGAACATTATTGCCAAGTATTGCGTGCTGGCTCACGTTTATCAACCCTTCGCACAACAGGCAAAAAATGCATGCGTATACGGACGAAACAATCAAAATTCTGACTAAGCGAAGAAGCTGTAAGTTATGAGTAATGTAATGTAATGACATACACCATATCAGCAAATTATGGAACAACAATAATTATCAACATGCGGTAAAAATTCTCACACACCATTTTTTAACAACCTTTCATACCAGAATCTGGAAATTTGAAAGTGCATTGTTGAGCCAGGGTTCGTATAAAAGGACGGACAGGTTTGGATTGACACGGATTTTGCGTATTTGCACAAGTAAATTCCATCCACACAGGTGGATGGCATCAAATTATCAAAGTTTCTAACGTAAGATAAGTTGTAATTTCTCTGGATAATACGTTTATTTGCTCCACTTTATTCACGTCATTTCTTACTATCTAAACTTATAAAAAAAAAGTCGTCGGAGAAGAATATAGTACTTTAACTAGATGGATTTCCCTTGGCTTAAAATTACGTACGTTTTTTAAATGCGCAATTTGTTAAGAATGATGGATGGTCTTAAAACAAGCTTTTAATAAAGCCAAGCCCTGGGATTCAGAAGATTTTCCTTAATAAAGGAAAATGTTTTTCATTCCTTAGTGAGCATTAATAGAAGATGGCAAAGGGAGACTGACGTCACCATCGTCGTTAGCAAATGAGGGAAATATAATTACTTCTTACCAGCTATAAAGTCTATTTTGCTTTATTTTTAGGCGTTTTGCTCGTTTGTAATCACAATCAGTGACGCACAAGCATTGTACACATGCGCTTCTCGGCAACCTCTAAAAATAAAATGGTATTTATTCCCTCGTTATAGTTTCCCTGAAATAACATTGCAAATTAAGGAGTCAGGGTGAGCATTCTAGTCTCAAGTTTAGATGCGAGCACGAGGAGGAGGCTGAAACTTTTTCAAAATTAGGATGATATTATGAATTATGAAAGAATTACCTTAAAACATGTTTCTTTAGGTACTTTGTTTAAAACATTCAGCCCGTAAGTAAATATGTACATGTCGATTGATATTAATCTTTTTGTGCCACTAGACTTCTATCTTTAGAGTGCATTCATCAGCATGGGAAATTTACTAATATGGTTCACATTACGTTATTCAGATCAAGATAAGAGATACATTGTTTAAAAGCGGAGAACAACTTTTTGTCAATGCTGAATTAATAAAAACATGCTCGTTTCCTGAAAACGAGAGGCGCTGAGTTGAGCAGATAGGTGGTGGAGAGAGATGTGATATTAACTAAAAGTTATTAAATAGATTAAGCGACTAGATAAGGTCAAGTCCTCCAGACCGCTTATACAAGTACAGGGTAAAGCACCACTTCTCGTTCTCACACAACAGAAAGATGATAACTCATGAATTGACACGTGCCATGTTGCCCTGTTTGAAACCGCATTCTTCATGGTAAACATCTAGGATTGTTTATAATTTTTAGT
Organism: Orchesella flavescens; assembly: GCA_964034955.1. Taxonomy (NCBI): domain Eukaryota; kingdom Metazoa; phylum Arthropoda; class Collembola; order Entomobryomorpha; family Orchesellidae; genus Orchesella; species Orchesella flavescens. The sequence continues at coordinate 27,747,831 of OZ035954.1, read as the reverse complement.
GGACAACAATTTAATAGGAATCCCATAGTTTATAACGTTGCTCCCCTAACTCTGACGTAAAAAGATGGCAGGCGTAAAAGATTTAACTCAACGCAATCATAAATCGTATAATCCGATGTATGTTTTTGTTCATTTGTTTATGGTAAGTTATAGGAATGACGAGTTGAAAACGTGTAACACAGTACCTAAACGGTCATAACGCATGACGTGCTATACTTTTATTTCATTTCTTTAAGCAAGCGTTTCTAATTATATATGTCAAGCTTTTGGTGTTTACGGATAAGTACCATCCATGAGACGATGGTTTTTTAAAGCGATACATGGCCTTGGAATTGGAACGGTCTCAATTCAAGTATTAGTAATAATGTCCGGAGACTAAACATGACTGGAAAATCCGGCGTTGTAAATCTTGAAACAAATAAATTGCAATGTACTTGAGGGTAGCATAGCAAAGTAGCAACCGATGTAATACTGCAAGTGCAATGTGCATTTCTTGAACTTCAAGCAATAATCTAAAAAAAATCTCACTTAGAAACTCATGGCGTTAAGTAAGTTGTAAATTGCAAATGATAACCTGATATTGAACCTACCAACTGGAAATTCTGAGGGTATAAAACCTGAAACAAAAATGTTGCAATGCACTTATGGATAGCAACCAATGTATTGAGACGATGCTAATGTTACCCAACTGCAATTAATTTTCATACAAATTGCATAGGTTACTGCATGTGCAATGTGAATTTCTTGAACTTGAAGCAATAATCTAAAAAGAAAAAATATTTTACGATGAAACTCTTGCCGGTGGTAAGAAAGTAAGTCATAAGTAGTAATTTGTAAAACCGGATATTGAACATATATATCAACTGGAAGTCCTTGGGCTCTAAAACCAGTCAAATGTAACAAAGTTTTGTTGGAAAATTTTTGATGTGTTTACGAGCAAAAAATTTACTGTGTTGTAATCAATGGCAATAATTTTAATAGTCAAGCAAGTTACATAAGGATTATTACTGCGTTTTGCATACTTTACCTTGAACTTGAATGATAAAAAAATATGTCCGAAGAAATATTAAAAATATTAACTCATGGTAGATAGCAAATACTAGTAATAAAAGTAATTAAAAAATTAAACTTTCACATCGTTCGGAACAATGAGTTTATAGAATATTGGCTGCGCATTTTAAGAAAATTATTAGGGTTAGTTTGTGCCATTTTTTCATCAAGACTGACGCAAATGTTCAATGTCATTCCGTCTGCCTATATACCTTTCATTTTCATTGTAGCATCTCATCCTCCATCCTCAACTAAAAAAAAGTTTCAAACTTTTTCTCAAGAATGCAGAACTCCCCATCGGAATAAGGTTGGTAAGGGATTTGCTGATCTTTGTTTCCCATATCTCAAACGATAGTTCTCATCAAGTAAAATCACAATAATACAAGTTACCTAATTTGGAATTTAACATGTATCCTTGAAACATATTGAATCCTCATCAGATTCAGTCAAAATCTGACGCACACTTGTACTAGTAACTTGTGGTAATCATTTTCATAGCAAGAAAATCAGAGGAATCTCTTTTTATTATTTCCATGTTACATTAGATTTACAACTGCTGTTTGGAATAATGATGAGAAGGAACTGTGAACTGAGAATCAATATAATGATAATGAACGCGGCCAGTTAATTTTCTGGAGGAGGGAACTCATTTTGCTTGCATTAACGAATGCAAGATGATGATAAGGTTTACTCATGAATGCAATTACAACAAGATCAAGACGTTTTCCAGTATGAATTATTTAGCAAATGTTTTTTTCAATATGCCTTAATTTGCCCTTGACTTTATCAAAGACTACAATATAATGAATAATGAACTGAATATTATGCAGTTATCAAATACCAGGATGCACTGATTTAAAAAGAATGGCGGCCACTAGTAAGTATTGGTATTGGTAGCCTAATTTTATTTATTTATTTGTATAATATAATTATTCATATGGGAAATTCAAGCTCCGTACATCACTCAACACTAGATTTTGCAATGTGGGAACTTTAGCGAATCCGGTAGTCCGCCGTTGATTGTTTATTTGTTTATTTGCTGCTTGTATTGTTTCCACTCTAATTTCAGATAGGTTTAATTACAGTACAAACTCTATATAGACACGTGTTTAAAGATGCATTTGATTTGGTGCTTCATTAAAAATATTCTTCCTTCATCTCTTTGATCCATGTATTCATTATTGTAATTTATATCTTATATTTAAATTTTTATCGACGAACATACATTCAACAGTAACCAAGCATTGTTCTTTCTTTGAAACTGATTGTGCATAAGGAAACAAGCACGTATCTTCCAGCACGGCTACAGAAATGCTTATGACTTGAGAAGAAGAGATAGTAACGCCTTTTCTTAATTCTGGAAATCCTTCAGATTACTTCGCACGATCCGCCAACTTAATGCTTTACTATTGCTAATACAGTTTTACAAAAGAACTTCACCTGTTTTACAATATTAAACGTTATAAACAACAAACCTCAACTCGTCTCAACAGCCACTTCGTCCTCCGTGTTCCTGGCGGATTCATTAACGGTAAATGAGTGTAATCTTTGACTAAATGCTATATATATAGTCACTATAATAAAATCATAGACGTTGGATTAAAAGCAGCATACAAATGGCTGCAAAATAAAGAATGAAAAGAGGAGCTCGTGTTATCATTTACTATAGATACTAGGTACACAGTACATTTGCCCATCCACATCTCGCATGCATCATATCAAACTATACCGGCATGAGACTTGACATAATTATAATTTTCCAAGCACTACAATTAGGACTATATTCACCGTCTGTCTAAAAGAGTAAACTCGCATGATTCCATTTCAGAGCCTTCTTAGCCAGGTATTGAAATGAAATTTTTGCATTGTGTCTGTAATAAGGTGCAATATATGCTGCAGACCACTGCAAAGTATATTCTATGTACATGCATGTTTGTATGCACCTCATCATCACACCATTCTGCTTGTCCATCATGTATAAATATTGTATAAGTGAGGCTTACATTGACTAAGGTTTATGGTAAAAAAAAATGTATTCCAACGATGGCGAAAATTTGCTAGAAGTACAATAAATGGCAAATGATATAATAATTATTGGTGCACAATTATACATGAGCAAACTAGCAAATACGCCAATGGAGTTGATGACGTATGAAAACTGGGGGTATATAAATAAGAAATGAGGCTTGAGGTTAACAAAGAACAACTTAGTTGGTGTCTCTACATGTCGCATGCAAAACTGCTGCAGCTATACTGGAAGCATATTTCTGCTTTTTACACAGTTATATACATTTTTTAAAGCGTTGGTGAATTCTTGTACACTCACTTTTGTAGTGAATTTTTTTCCAGACAATAATAATTTTTATTCAAAATTTGGTTTGAAATATAAAGTCATTTTATCCGCTGTTGTGGGAAGTTAAAAAGTTTCAAAGCTTATCTTAACGGAATGGGTAAGATTCGTTAAAACAGAATAAAACTATAAGTGTTACAATTAGCTTTTAGCATCCTAATTAATTGCATTAAATTGTATCAATATACGCATCCAATAATATAGCGCAAGCATCGTTTGGCGAAGCTTGGTTGACAAGTGTTGTGGATAATGATTCCGTCATCAGCGCGTTGGTTCTGGCAGAGTCTTTGCGAAGAACGAAAACTGCTAGGCGAATTGGAGTGATCGTTTCTGACAATGTGTCAAAGGACCAAAGGTAGTACTTGTGAACATTTTACTCAAATACTTTTGCGCAAGAACATTATATTCATAATTAAAATCGTATTTCGATTTACCCCAGCCAAATGATTTGTGGTTAAACTGACTCCATATTTTTTATTTAATTAAAAGGGTCGTTCTTCGGAAAGCATTTGATGCCCTTTTTCTAATGGATGAGAGCCTTGTTCCAGTTGGACATCTGGGGGAAAGTGAGAGAGCAAAGATTTATGCCTTCTCCTTACAACTGTTCCATAAGTGCATCTTTCTGACACCTAATAGCTTGGTAAGTAAAGTTTTAAATGAAATTTTTTATTAGTTTTGATGTTTTTAAGCGTTCAAAAAATTAACGAATCGTATAAATCTAACCTTGATAGGTTTTGGAAAATGCTGACCAACTTTTCGAGGGTGAGAAGGCATTCAAAGTTCTTAAAGCTGAGGGTAGTGATGCCATTGATATGTCACTTTTCATGTTCACTCCCTGCTTGGACCTATGCGAATATCTTAGTAAAACGGCGAATCAAAATGGAAAAAGTAAGAATTAACTAAAGAAAGGAAGGGTGAGGGAGGATAAAGTTGAAATATAACGGTTCTAAAATATTTTTTTTCTTTTTAACAATTTCGTAGCCCTTTCTGAGAGATACTTGCGACAATGGATTGAGAAAAGTCATGGAACAAACAAAATGAAATACATTTCCGCAAAGTACGTGCTCAGGTTTTCTGTCAAAAATGGATCTTTGTTACAGTAAGTCATTAGTCACTATATAGCGTGTCATTGTACCATTTTCAAGTATTTTTTTGAACTATAAAGTGTGACTCTATTGTGACCATTGCTTTCGTGCTTTTATATTATCAGGGACCTCACTCACGCTCCAATCATCCAGTTTGTTGATACTCACAAGCAGTTTGACTTTGAAGGACAGGTTTCCTCATTGGCTTTATTGGAATTGGGCTTATCTGAAAAGGTATTTGCAGTTTTTTTAGACAAAGAAAAATGCAGAATATACTAATTACGACTAACTAGCCGGAATCAAATAACATACCTATTAACCTTGAAATCATTAAAGGTCATCCTTGACACTTGGCTACAAATGTTCCACCAAGAAGTTGCAGGAGCCCTAAAGGATCCTAAATCGGTAATTATGAGACTCAATCATACACTTTTATGACAAGAATTATTTTAAGATCCATTGATTTTCTTAGGCTCCAATAAAATCTGGCTTTGAACGAACTGGTGATATTTATGACACGGAGCCGATTGCCATTGTTGGTATGAGCTGTCGCTATCCAGGTGCCAACAACGTTCAAGAATTTTGGGACCTTTTATTTCAAGGCGAGGAAGGAATTCGTGAGCCTCCAGCATTTCGCTGGACCAAAGAGCACACCATCCGCGTTGCTCAACAAGAACGAAAAACGAATGCCGGTTTCCTGTCAACCACCATTGATGAATTTGACGCAAAGTTTTTTGGAGTGAGTCCCAAAGAGGCTGCGTTCATGGATCCACAAGCTCGAATTTTGCATGAGGTTCTCTGGGAATCCTTGGAAGATGCTGGCGTTGATCCTTTGAGTTTGTATGGAACACACACAGGAATTTTTACGGGAAGCTGGATGAATGACTACAAGGACATAGTTTCGGGGTCAACTGAGAAAGATTTTTTCAGAACTTACATGGGCAACAGCATTGGTGCAGCTGCAGCTAGGTTGTCATTTTTATTGGGGTTAACTGGGCCTTCCATTGCTACCGTAAGTACTTTTTATTTTAAATACTCTATATTCAATTAAAAATATGATAATTAAGTCAATTTCATATTCGTTCTTTTTAGGAATCCGGCTGCTCTTCTGCCATTGTGGCTGTTGACCTCGCTGTCAAAAGTCTGCGTAATGGTGAGTCAAATCTTGCTTTGGCAGGTGGAGTTAATCTACTGCTTCATCCATTCACAAGTAACATCATGGACTACGTCATCTCTCCCAATGGTCGCTGCAAAACCTTTGATGCGAAAGCTGATGGGTTCGCTAGAGCAGAAGGCTGTGGCGTTCTTGTACTAAAACGATTAAGCGACGCTTTACGAGACAGGGACAATGTTTGGGCCATGATTAGAGGATCGGCAGTTTCCCAAGAAGGATTGAGTCGTAGTTTGGGCACTCCAACCGTACACTGCGAAGCCTTGGCCATGACGTTAGCCTTGAAGGATGCTGGAGTTCGTCCAGAACAAGTTAGTTTTGTTGAAACACATGGAACAGGTACAAGTGTGGGAGACCCAATGGAAATTCTAGCCATTGCTAAAGCATATAACTCTCCTTCACGAGTGTCCCCCCTTGTCATTGGCTCCGTAAAGACAAATGTAGGTCATACAGAGTCATGCTCAGGAATCACGGGAATCATGAAAGCCGTACTTTCCATGCAGCATGAACTTATTCCAAAACACCGAAATTTTGAAACATTAAATCCAGAAATTAAACTGGAATCCATACCAGCATTGATTCCGCTTGAGCATGTAGCATGGCCAAAGAAAAAGAATTGTCCGAGGATTGCAGGAGTTAGCTCATTTGGAATCACTGGAACGGATGGTCACGTGATCATTCAGGAGCCTCCAAGCTATCAACTACCCAAGTTTTCACTAGGACTTGAGAGACCAGTTCATATCATGAAGATTACAGCAAAATCTGGAGAAGCATTAGAGGACTTGCTTAAAAGCTATGAACAAATGTTCACTGACCGTGAGAAGGATTCAGCAATAATAAGCTTTGCCAATGCATCTTACACAGCAAATGTTGGTAGAGCGGCTTTTAACCACCGAGCATTCGTTGTGGCAAGTAGCTATGAAGAAGCAAAGAAGGTCATTCAATCACCTCAATGCTTACGTGGTGACGTCAAGGAGGAACCTGGAAAGATTTGCTTTCTGTTCACTGGACAAGGCTCCCAATATTCTGGAATGGCAAAGCAACTTTATGAAACAAGTCCTGTATTCCGTGTCTGCTTTGACGCTTGTGACAGAACCCTCCGGGAAAATTACAACCTGTCCATACGTCAAACTTTGTGGGATTCTGACCCAAACTCAAAGGAACTTAGCAGGACCATTTACAGCCAAACTTCCATCTTCTGCGTTGAATATTGCTTACTCAAGTTATGGGAGTCTTGGGGCATTACACCCGACTACGTTTTGGGCCACAGCCTTGGAGAATTTGCAGCTGCGGTGGCAGCGGGTATATTGGAGTTCAAAGATGCACTTAAACTAGTTGCAGAACGGAGTCGCCTCATTGACAACCTTCCACGGGGAAGCATGCTGGTAATCAAAGGAGGAAAGCAGGAAATTGAAAAGCATTTGAAATCATCTCAAATCCAATTAGATTTTGCAGCCGTGAATGCTCCAGATCAGACCGTGGTTGCAGGAGATACTGAAGCCATCATGAAATTCTCTGACTATTGCAAGGCTCAGGGGTTGAAGACACTTGTTTTGGAAGCCACCCATGCATTCCACTCATTCCATATGGATCCAATGCTGGAACAGTACAGAAAGGTTGCTGAAACTATCAAGTACAAACAGGCCACCAACAACTGCCAATACGTCTCTGGAATGGATGGAAGGGTTATTGAGCCTCAAGAAATTAATGCCAATTACTGGGTTAGGCATACAAGAGAGAAAGTATCATTTGTGGATGCATGCTCCGCTCTGAAGGAAGCTGATTGCAGATTTTTTCTGGAAGTAGGGCCCCAACCTGTCCTCTCCAGTTTTGTCATGTTGAACAATGAAGACCAACAACAACTGAGCTGCTTCCCATCTCTTCGGCGAGGTACTAACGATTGGGAAACTATTTTGAGCACTCTCGGTAAGCTGTTCCTACATGGATATAACATCAACTGGAAAGGCTTTGATGGGCCATATAACCGCAACAAAGTATCTTTGCCTTTCCATCCATACCACCGAAAGTCATATTGGGTTGAAGCAAATGCACCCAACGCCATCCTGATCCACCCTCTACTTGGTCACTCTCTTTCTAACGCTTCTGCTCTCAACATTTTCCAAAATGATTTGAATGTCAAATCCGTCCCTTATATGAGGGACCATTGCATCGGAAACCGGATAGTATTTCCAGGAGCTGGCTACGCAGAAATGTGTCTTACGGCTGGATACGCAGTCGCAAATGGCCTGACAGATACCCTTGATATTTTGAGGAGACCAGTCAAAATTGAAAACTTTAAGATTGACGCTCCTCTTGAGCTAAAGGAAGGGAAATCATGTCGACTACAAACAATTGTAGACTTTCCAGATGAATCAACAAAGGTGGAAGGTGGTGGGCATAATGGTTACCGAGTCAAAATATTCCATCAAAACACTTCCGAAGAAAGCTCTGGAAAGTGGGTCCTCCACGCTTCAACAACATTTTCCCCCGTGTCTTCCAACGCAGATATTTACCAACATTGGAATCCAGATCGTATGAAAGAGATGATTTCTACAACAGAGGAAATTTCAGCGGACCCCTTTTACAAAAGCATTGATGACACCGGACTTAGATTTGGAACCATGTTCAAAAGCGTTGCACGTTACTGGGCTAGGAAGTCACTTACTAATGAAAACACTGATGATGTCGTAGCTGAAGTTAAATTGCCAGAAGACTATCAAAAGTATCTACTACATCCAGTCATGGTGGATGCAATGATACAGGCATCAATTCTTTCGAAATTTCGTTATGAAAGTAGCAAACTCAAAGTTCCTATTAGTGTTGAACGACTCACCTTGTTCACCTCAGATATTACCATTCCACATAAAAATGAGGAGGAGGATGTCAGCAAAAACAACGCGTTTTTACTTAATTCATGGAGTGTGGATCAAAAAGGTTATGTTTACATTGCAACTCCAGATTATGTCCCAGTCGCCTTCATGGAAGGAATCGAGCTTGTGGACACCAACGTAAAGACCATCGAGTCCGTGTTGGAACAACAAACCAGTAGCTTGCCAGACCTTTGGGACGAGGTCTGGAAGCCAATTCCAGGTCCGAGTAACAGCCGAGTAAGTCCCATCCCATTAAGGAAAGTATTTGAGGATCCGGAGATACAAAAGATTTTAGAAGCTGCCACAGAGATATCATCAAGTGATGACGAAATGGCAAGACAAATTGATAAGCTTTTGTATTTGTACATTCTAAATGCACTCTACAAGTTGGATTGGAGTCCAGCTGTTAAACACGTATTTAAGGTTGAGGATTTTTGTGAAAAGCACCAAATTCTTCCTCTCCATCACCAACTGTTACATTTCTACTTTAACGTGATGCAAGAGGAGGGACTCACTCGATATGACAGCGTCTCAAAGACATGGGAAATTGTAGCAATGCCCCCATCCCACCCACAAGTTCAGCAAGATATGGAAACCACTTTAAAGGAATTGAAGTCCGGGGATGGTCGCCAGTCTTTGGATATCTACCCTTATATTTCAAGCAGCTTGCCCCAAATTATGAAAGGGAGTGAATCTGCCCTCAACATTTTGTTTCCTACGGACGAAAGCAAAGAAAAATTTTCTGCCAATTTCTTTTACCAAAATCATCCCACGCGTCCGTACCTAACAATCAAAAGTGTAACCATATTAAAGGATTTGTGGAAAAAATTGAGAGCTGCCAACACCAACCAGGGAACCGTGAGGGTTCTTGAAGTTGGGTCGGGCACCGGCAGCATGTCTGTGACAGTTATGGAATTACTTAAGGAAACTTGGGGTGATAATTTTGAGTATTATTACACCGACATTTCCTCAAGCTTTTTCATAAGGGCGGAAAAGAGGTTGGAGGAGCACAAGAATAAAATCAAATTCCATGTCTTCAACATTGAGGAAAGCCCGTTGGCTCAAGGAATACCGTTGAATTATTTTGACTGTGTGCTAGGAACAGACGTCATTCACGCTACGAGGAATCTTGAGGAGACTCTTGGTCACTTGAGACAAATAATGAAGCCAGGAGGAACCCTGTTTTTCACAGAATCGTTGACTAATTGCAGAGACTTGACATACGTTTTTGGACTATTGGAAGGATATTGGAGATATGAGGATTATGATATTCGAGCTCATCATTGTTGTATGGGAGAGAAAGCGTGGGAGGATGCGTTAGTCAGGTCTGGATTTACATCAATTCACACTTCAAGTACTTACCTTGGTAGATTTTTCTGTGTTGTTGGGGAAGCAGCGGAAGAAGCTACTTTTACTTTTGCAAGACCCATTGAAAATCCAAAAAAGTGGGTCATCCTTTCTCCAGGAGAGAATAATAATGTCATTAAAAAAGTTGCTCAGACACTCCAGTCTTCAGGAAATGATGTTTTGATGGTAGTGAGATCAACGGATGAAATCACTAACAACTCTGATAATGGCAACTTGAGCATTACAAAAATTCAAGCTGACAGAGAAGATCCATCAGAGATGGAATCCGTTTTAAAGGGTGAGGCAGTCGAAGGCCTTATTTTTGCGTGGGGAATGGACATCAACGAACAAGACCAGAAACGTATTGCCTTACCATTCATGCACATTGCCAAGACCCTCTTAAGTCTGAAAAAGCCACCTCGTCTTTATGTACTTACTCAAGGAGTTCATCCTGTCGCTGAAAGCCTCACTTGTAACCCAACTGCAGCCACTTTATTTGGAATGCTTAAATCGCTCAAAAATGAAAACTCGGATTTATTTGCACGATATGTGGATCTTGATTTGGAGTCAGAAGTTGATCAAAAGTATGAGCAAATCATGTATGAAATTGCAATGAAAGATTCTCGTGAAGCAGTTCGGGTCCAGGTGGCGTATCGCAATGTTTTGAGATACGAACCAAAATTTGTGAAAGCCAAGCTTTCAACTTCCAACGATGAGCTCCAGCTCCCAACCTGTACTGATCGCTACCATTTGATTTTACCAAAAAGTCGAGCAATCAATGACTTGGAGTTTGATACTTTAGACCAGCTTCCTGTTGGAGAGGGAGAAATTGAAGTGAAAATCAAGGCATATGCCCTCAACTTTAAAGATATTCTAACCATTTTGAAGCCTAACCCTGAATTTGAGAAACTCAAAACGGTGGGTTTAGACTTTGCCGGGGTGGTCACAAAAGTCGGGCAGGGAGTTATTCCAGAAACGTTAAAAGTCGGGGATCGAGTATTTGGATGCAATTTTAAGGAAGGGGCATTACCCAGCCATCTAATTACTAAAGCCCGTGGTGTACTTCCCATTCCAGACCAAGTTACATTTTGGGAAGCAGCAACTCTTCCAGCCGTTTTCGCAACCTCTTATTACTGCCTCCTGACTATTGCAAATATGAAAGCTGGAGAAACTGTGCTCATTCACACAGGCTCAGGAGGAGTCGGCCTTAGTGCTATTCAACTGGCGAAGCATGTTGGTGCCAATATTATCACGACAGCAGGAAGTCCAAGAAAAAGAGCGTATCTCCGCTCCCTCGGGCTAAAATACGTTTTCCATTCAAGAAATGCTTCATTTGAGAAGGAAATCCTGAAAGCTACCAATGGAAGAGGCGTTGACATTGTATTAAACTCAATCACTGGGCCCGGTTTAAAGGAAGCTTCCCTCAGCGCTTGTGCCAAAAACGCAAGATTTGTTGAAATGAGCAAGTTGGCCATTTGGACACCAGAGGAAGTGAAAGCACAACGTCCAGATGTGGATTACACAATCGTTGACTTGACCTACCTTGAGCATGAAGTATGGGCTGAGTTATTATCCAACATGAGACAATTTCTGCTAAGTGGAGCTATTCAACCAATTCCTTCCGTTAGGTTTGATGCTTTGAACATTCGCCAAGCACTTCAATACTTTCAGAAAGCTAAACATATTGGGAAAGTAGTTTGCACCATGCCAGAGTTTAAAAAGGTGGACGGAGTGGTGAAAGTTCATGTGCCAATGTTCAACAATGAAAGTACCTACTTGATTACTGGAGGACTTGGAGGGATTGGATTTGAAGTTGCTAAATGGATGTTGGAGAAAGGAGCAACGGATATTGTTCTCACCGGTCGAAATCCTCCAAAACGAGAAATTGCGGAAAAAATTCAGGATCTGAACAAGAAAGGAGCCAACATAATGATAAAATATGCTGACGTTGGGAATCAGAAACAATGCGAGAGTCTAATAGCTGATATTAGACAAAATTGCAAGACCCTCAGGGGCGTTTTCCATGCTGCTGGAGTGCTGAGAGATAACATGTACATAAATCAAAATTGGGAAAGTTTTACTGCAACGTACAATGCTAAAGTTGTTGGCTCTTGGAATCTTCACAATTTAACAAGGGATTTTCCATTGGAACACTTTATTTTCTTCTCCTCTGTCACCGCGCTGATGGGAACAATTGGGCAGGGTAATAATAATACATAAAAATATCCATGATTTTGTGAATACAACCATGCAAATTCATTCATTTTCTATATCATCCTGTAATTCTAGGTAATCATTCTAGTGCAAATACATTTGAGGATGCTTTTGCACACTATCGGTATTCGATGGGGCTACCTGCAACTACAATCAATTGGGGTAAGATGAATGATGAATGTAGGTCAGATCAGATAGTTTTATAAAAATATAGCTAATAAACATTTATGTTTAATTAACTAAACAGGCCAATTTGCTGAAGTTGGAGTTGCAAAGGAAATTTGCTTATCTGGAGTTCTGCCAGTCAGCGTCAAAAGAATGCTTAATGGTTTGGAAACCATTTTAAAGGCACAAAGAATACAAACTGGTGTTTGTGACTTTGAATCCTTCCACGCATGGAGTTTGATCTGCCCAATGTTTAAAAACTATGTGGATGAGAGGTTATGGAAGCAACTCGGTACGACATCCCAAGAAGCTCAAGGATTTAAAACGGAACAATTTTGCCAAGAGATTGATCAATGCGAGGATCGAAAAGGAAAAGTTCAGACGCTCTCAGTATACCTCAAGCGAATCCTTAGATCTGCTCTAAGGCTTGACGCTGATGAACCAATTAATGACCACGCAAATATTCAAGACCTTGGAGTAGACTCACTCATGATGATTGAGCTGAAAAACAGCATCCAAACATTGCTCGGTTCTCAAGTCACCGTAACTGCAAGTCTCCTAAAAAACTGTAACACGGTTGCTGAGCTGGCAACCACAATCGTAGATAAAATTTCCGGTGAAGATGTTCTAGAAATGCAAAATTTGTCACCGGAAGAACTAACAAATCTTTTGATAAGTGATTGTCAACTTCCTGAACACATCGCGCCCCCAACTTCTTCAAATATAGCATATGTGAAAGCATCTGAAATCAGAACGATACTTGTGACTGGAACATCTGGTCAACTAGGACCTTACATTTTACGTGAGCTAACTCAAAAATACAAGTCTGTCCAAAGGATAATTTGCTTGATAAGACCAAAGGCAAATATTACTCCAGAGGAACGTCTTCGAAAACAATTAGAAGCCATGAACCTATCCAAATCGGTAAATATGACGGGAATAGAATGCATTGAGGGAGATGTAGCAAAGCCCTGTTTTGGAATAGAAGCTGAAAGGTATGAGCAACTCTCTGATTCCGTTGATGCCATCATTCACTGCGCAGTGAAAGGGAATCATGTTGAGTCATACCGTAAATACGAATCTGGTGTTAGTGACATTCGTAGCGCTAATGTAGTAGGATCCCTAAACGTATTAGAATTTGCTTCAACCAAGAGAACCAAGCAAGTTTATTTCGCATCCGCGTACACAAGCATATTTGGTTCTAATGATTGTAACACATTAAATGACAACTGGCCAGAACTATCAGATATCAAGACTATTGTTGATTACCGGATTCCAGGGTATCAAACTTCCAAATATGTAGTAGAAATATTAATGAAAGAAGCAAATGTAAGAAAAATACCATGCAAAGTTTTCCGCTTTCCGTGGATTACAGGCGATAGCCAAACCGGCCAGTTAAACTACATAAATAATCATTACATACTTAGATTTTTAAGCTACTTGAAAGTGAAAGCGATGCCTACTATTGTCGTTCCAGCGATTGTGCTGAGTGTTGATACTTGTGCTGAGCTATCACTCAAATTGTTTATGAATGACGAGGCCCCCTTTGAAATTTACAATGTTGGTCACCCAGATCCACAACTAGAGCAAGAGTTTGTTCAGGTAGCCAAAGATTGTTTTGACATTGACATGGATATTATTGAGTATACGGAGTTTGCTCAAAAGTTGCAAACGGAAACCCCTCTGGAGTCACTTAAAGAGCTTTATACGGATGTGGAAAGAGTTATGACTATTCTGACTTCGGATGCTGTTCAGTCTATTAAAGGGTGGTTACACTCACCAGTTGGCTTTTTCAAAAATGACAAAGTTGAAAAGTATATTCCTAACTATACGCATGGTATTCCGTCCTCAATGGATATTATAAAAAAAGATTTACAGTATGCCAAGTCAAAAGGATTCTTCCAGCAATTAGGTATTTAAGTAGTGAATGGAAGATGAGTAGCGCGTGTATATAATTTATCCCCAACCAACAATATATGTTTTACAAACTTCTCTATATAATCCACCTTCATATATGTACAGTACAACTCAATTTACAAAATATTAATATGCCAGTTTAGTTAAGACACCAACAAAGTTGTAACCTTTAAAATATATGTATATGTAACCGGGTTATCGGACGTAATAAAATAATTTTTGATCTTGTAGAACGGGAGTTTGATTCATTCTTATATAAAAAAAATATCATTGGTATCAGTATGCATGTTTGAAATAAAGATGAAATTCTTTTACGACTGGTATATCACGATTTATTATAGTGGCAAAATCATAAATCTAAAGTATTCAACTAGGTCATTTGCAGCATTCTTTCTTGCAGTAGCTTTATCATCTCCCACCCCAATGAGCACTATAGGGGGCTCTGTTGTAACTTGTATTAAGCATTGGAATTCTCCTATGCTGCTTAACTCGTCATATTCAATGTACATTGCTTTAAATTCATGTTCTTCAGATAATTCTTCCACAAATATCTCAGGATCTGGAGGGTTGAACGTGTCATCCTGAAATGCAACCACAAAAAATGTTGCTTAAAATAAGAATCCATCCCCTGGTTTTTTTTAAAGACAGTCAACAGTGTGCAAACCAAATAAAAATGATTACCTTAAGTTTATCTGTGACAGGCCCATTTAATCCTATATGAGTATTATATAATTCTGCAATTTTCTCCACGTCACTAAACATCGGACCAATCTTTCCAGATCTTATTTCACCAGAAGCAATTTGTTCTTCTTTTTCCCTCATCATTTCTCTTAGTCTATCGATAATTCTATCGTCATCATCATCAAATGCGTGCACGTTTGCAGATTCTGTTGGCAAAGATCGTAGCTTTTCCGCCATGTGGTAAGCTGCCATTCTTTTGGCCAATTTTTTCGATTTCCCTTTCCCAATTTGTACATACTGATCCCCAACTTTACAAGCTATGGCAAATAGGCGTTCGTGGGGTAGTCCTTCCTCGGAATGTACCTTTAAGCAACATAATATTAATTGATTAGAATTCCTTTCTTAATTCACAGTTCACGAATGAAAGACAGACAATGGAATACCTCATAGGTGGGTGGAGGAAATTTCATTTTCATACAGAGCTCTTGTAAAACTCCCACTGGGTTTCCTCCTAAGTCTGCATCATTTCCTAGCCTCACATCCTCCGGGTCCATTCCAGGTGGAGGAGGACCAGCGAAAACATCTTGAGGTCCCAATCCCATAGCACGGAGCATTGCTCGAGCTGTATTGTGTTTAGCTTCTTTCTTTGACCTTCCCGTGCCTGTTTCTGATTTATATGTAATTCATGAAAAGCATCAAGAAAAAGTATATATTATGCTTAAATTATAATTATTGCATTTATATACTTTCGCCGTCACATTTCTTTTAGTTGACTAACCCTGAAGGACAGCTCCCTTGAACTCAAGGGTAAGCTGATACTGAAAAATTGGCTCATGTACAGCTCCTTCCACTTGCAAAAGGTCATATTTTGGAGTGATATTTTTTCTTGTGCATATTTCATGCAGCCAGGAAACTGGCGTTTTGTGAGCAAACTGATCCATGCTTTAATGCTGAAAACTTTTAACACAGATCTTAAGTCACATCCAAACAAAGTGACTGGTGGTATTGTTTCTTAAACACCTTATGCTGGCAATAGGCAGCGTTCCTGAGCTCATATAAAATTTACTTTAATTAGCAACTTTCTTCGTTGTACCAAACCTTTTAGTGTCTAGATCGCAGAGTAATGAATAATGATAAATAAACACCAAAGTTTTAGCTTTTATTGAAATTCCAGCCATTCCTAACATAAACATCCTCCAACTCTCTGACTCCCTGTTAACAATGCTTTCATCTGTATAAAAAATATACCTAAGAGCTGAGCTGAGAGATATATTCATACACATTTTTAATCTCCAGCTTTGTATGCTCTGTATATAAGATAGTACTCATCATCGGTACTGATATACTCCTATATGCAATGTTCCGTTTCCTTTATGTTCATGTTCATAGTATAGGACAGTATGATAAACTACTTTGTGTGTGTACTTTGTTTGTTACCGGTATATGGTTATTCACACGGAACAGCATTTTGAAATGAATCGAAAAGAACCAATATATGCTCATTTCAATTTTAATAATTGATTGATGGAGTGGCGATGATTAGCTGGAAGTATTGGCAATTGAGTGCCTTACTACTTTATGATGTCAAATGATGTAAAGTGTGCGGCTACACTTATTTGTGCAAGATAACCTACAATTCAATGAGCTAGATTTGACAGGTGTACAACATGGATTTTCCAATTTTGCGAGAATTCCCAGTTTTTGAATTGTTCATGGATATAAAGACTTATAAGTCAAAGTAGCAGGATGTGATATTCTGATACTATATGCATTTAAATGAGGACATCTTTTACTCTCGTGGCTTTTGGCTGCTGTGATTTTTAATGAAAGCATGTAGACCAGATTCAGATATAGGTTGTCGTGTTGGGTGCTGACACGATGTGCCAAAAGTTAATTGAGTAGCAACTGAAGACCATAAGTACACACTAGTGCGGCTTTTATTTTTTATTAGATATATTTATGAGGTTTCACTGTAAGTAAAAGTAGTTAAAGACATAATGGGTATCGGCATAACTGTTTACCTCCTTTTAGCTGCCGTTATAGCAGGATTAGCATATTTTGCAAAGAAATGGGTGGAATTCAGAAAATTACCTCCAGGTACTTAATTGAAATGTAAAATAGTTTGTTGCAAAGATTATGTAATTTAATGGAGCTGAGCTAAATGATTTCTTACATTGTTAAATCGGCTTAGGTCCTTGGGGCATTCCGATACTTGGATATTTGCCCTTCATGTTGTTCAAAAACCCTTTGAAAGCCTTTCCAGAATTTAAGAAACGATATGGAAAGGTGTTTTCCTTAACTCTGGGCGATTTCAGGTATTGCTTGCTGATTTTTACGTTATACTAGATTGGCTTTGTTGTAGTTTCACTAATTGTGGGAGATTACTTTTTCAGAGTTGTGGTGATAAATGATTACAAACTTATCAATGAAGCCTACAAGCAGGATGTGTTTATGGGTAGACCGGCTTTTGTGGCACAAATGACAAGGAATCATGGACAAAAACGAGGTGACTATTGATTAAGTTGGCTAGGAATGATGAAATGCTTTTGTGTTAAACACTTTTTAATTAGTAACATTTTTGTGCATGCAACTAGGCTTACTTTTTTCTGAGGGACAAGTTTGGGCTGAACAAAGGCGATTTGCTCTTAGGAATCTAAGGAACTTTGGATTTGGGAAACATTCAATGGAATCATCTTTGCTTTACGAGGCTCAAGAACTCATGACATTCTTCAAGTAACATTTCAATCCCTAAGTATTTTAAATTTAATTGGAAATCTTGCTTTATAAATATGGGATCGTAATGAGACATTTGGTGATCTTCATTTCTGACTTACAGAGATAATGCTGGAAAACCGATTTGTCTCAGGAATAAATTCAATGCATCAGTATTGAATTCTCTCTGGTATATTTGCACTGGCACTAGATTTGGAGTAGATGATCCCAATTTCATTTTCATGATAGACAGTTTTATCAAGTATGGTATTTAATTTAAATAATATTCAATATAGTCGATGACAGTCAAACCTGTGGTTTTATTTTCAAATGTGTGAGGCTGTATAGAATTGCATACATTTTGTTACAGTAATATGCAAAAACTGGAGCTGACTGGATTAGTATACTTTTTCCCATGGATTTTAAAAAATACGGACATTTTCATCAAGGGATTTTGGGAGAATTTTCTACGTTCACGAGATAGAATTCAGGGGCTGATAAGAAACTGTATAGATGAACACAAAAAGTCTTATGATGATTCCGACGTGAGAGATTTTATTGACGCAATGATATCCAAATGGAAATCAACGGATGATCCGAAATCTAGTTTTTATAAAGAAGAAGGAGGTAACAGAAGAAGGCAAATAGTTTTCTATCTATTACCTGAGGACAAAAAAAAATGAAAGTACATTAAAAATCAACCAACCATCTTTTAATTCTCTATAGATCTGAATATGTTGCTGGTTCTCGTGGACCTGTTCCTTGCTGGAGCAGAAACAACATCCAGCACTCTTCAATGGGCAATGTTATACATGATAACATATCCCGAGATTCAGACCAAAGTGCAAAAGGAAATTGATGCAGTAATTGGATCAGAAAGAGTGCCCAGTCTAGAAGACAGACCAAGGTAAATAGAGGTTAATATATATGACATGCGTTGAAAAATGAGAGAAAGTTTCAAATCAAGTTTACTATTTGTGATAGTATGCTATACACGGAAGCAACTTTGAATGAAATTCACCGATTCTGTTCCCTTGTACCATGTTCAGTATTTCATAACACTTTGGAAGATGCAGGTAAAGGAAAATTTAGATAAAGTTCATCTAATTTTTAGCAGATATGAGAATAATAATGTCATATAATATGGTATTATTAGAGCTCGCTGGATACCACATTCCAAAAGATACAGTAATACTTGCGAATTTGCGGGATGCTCATTACGACACCGATTACTGGGGTGATCCGGAGAATTTCAGGCCGGAGAGATTCATAGATGAAACGGGAACAAAAATTGTTAGACACGATGCGTTTATGCCTTTCTCCGCAGGGAAAAGAACATGCTTAGGAGATCAACTTGCTAAGGACAGTCTTTTTATTTTCTTCACGTGTCTGATGCAAAAATTCAGAGTGGCAAAAGATCCAAATGCCGGTGTGCTTTCTATGGAGCCTAATGCACCTACTTTAATCGTCGCTCCGGTACCCTTCGATATTGTTGTTACAGCAAGGGGCTCCTAGAGTTAAAAAATGTGTGTGTGATCATAATAAAAATATTTCAATGCATGAAAATCAAAATGTAACATCACAATATACAACCTTTATTTTCGTCAAAAGGTTACTAATACATATCTTAGTTTTACATTATTTCATATACGTATCTAATATTTCTTATTATATAATTTAACGCCAATAAAATGGCTTAATATATTCGTAATCTGTAATTACAATTACAGATAGAGATATTACAAAGTAATAAATAGTTAGTATGGCAGTGTATACCACGCACCGTTTGATTTCAGTAAGTTCGAGCTTAACGAGATTGCTTACTGACGGAATAAATACATAAAACCCATAAATATAAATGCAAAGAGTTATTTCAAGGGAACTTACAATACCAGATTGTATTGTAAGTTCCATTTGTGTTTGAGCTTAGAAATAGCACGCATTGATTATATGATATGTGCAACATAAAGTCGTAAATCTGTTATCCAGTCAAACAATTACATGAAATATAATAATGATCAGACAAAACAAAAACAAAACTAATACCACAAAAGTAACAAAATTTAAAAAAAAAATCCATACTGAACGTGCTATAAGTACTAACGGCAAACCTTAGGCAATCAATTATTATAATATACGGACTTTTTTTTGCTTTCAAAAGCTAATTTACACGTTTCATGTCAGACTCGCAAGCGTAGATTTCTAAATTTGCGCAGAAGCGCACTAAACTACATCAATTTGGAACAATGAAAAGGACGGCATAGTAGGAAGGAATGCATAAGTTTCCGTTCATTTTGCACAAAACACAAGGAATTACTACTCCTACACGTGTTGAATAATTTTCAAAAGTCAACATTACATCAATCGAGCCTCTTTTATCTTCACAACCCTTTTGGCTACCAATACATTAGCGATTAGCAGTAATAATGCACATAATCAAGTTCTCTATCTATCACAGCGCCGTGCTTCTGAAATAATAACATGACTATATGACTTTATTATATGGAAATATCAAATCAGTGAGAATGTGAATTTTTGCGATGTCAATGCTTATAAGATCAAATTCTATACTGTGTTACTTCATGCTTTCCAATACATAAAAGACTCCAGTGTCGTCAACCGTGATAACTTTAGTGAAATTAATATCGCTTTCAAAATTTTGGGCAAAGTTTCCACGAAAGCTAAACTGTTGAAGAAGTTCTCTCTTTCCTTGCCGACCAATTTTACTACCCGTAGGAATTTCTAGAGATAATCGATTGCCTTTACTTGGTGATTCTCCAGATCTACGACGTCGTCTTTCTGTCATAAAACTAGTCCGACGATGCTTTTCTTCCGGCTAAAACACCATTCAAAATTATTAAGATTGAGACAGATCTTCTTTAAATTTAGACAGAATTTAAAAAGAATGCCCCTTTAATTTTAATTGTTACCTTCTCCAATGACCAAAACACCAGTTTGTCCCCACACGTTATCAACCATTTAGAATTTGAGACATGGGCGGGTGAAAACCGCATTCTACGGACCCAAGACTTGTGAAGAACCAAATCCATTTCTTCATAAAACATTTCTCCCTCAACTTTCCAAATCTTTTCCAAAATACAAAACATATTATTATTAAATTGTTCAACTCAAATTTAAACTACATCTTTAATTTACAAAGTTGTTTAAATACCGTCACTAATCCGTTATCATGTCCAACCGCGAGTTTTGTTCCGAATGCATCAAAGGCCAGAGATCTAACAGGCGACTTGTGATGACAGTTAAGGATTTTATAGTTTAGTATTCCCACAATCTTGTCGAGGGAGTACAGAATGATTCCATCCTCGGTCGTACCTAATGCAATTTGAGTACCATCACTCGCAACTTCAGTACATGTGATATGTTTCTCTCCTGGAGAACGAACATGCTGAAATTCTAAAGACTCTGATTCCACAGCATCAAACATCTGTAAAGTGTTTTTTAATGTTCTAGATTAATATTTTACAAGCCTAAATAATTAAAAATGTTTACATGAATGTAATGTCTACGTACCTGCACATTTCCATCCTGCGAGCAAACAATGAATATGTTGTTGACGAATGGAAAATGAATACCACATATAGGACGATGTGAAAACGATACACGTCTGATGAGCATAAAATTCATGAAAATCTACGAAATATAAATATTACTTCATTTAATATTGTTCTTTCCTTTTCATTATGAGATTAACTTCAGGCAAGCAAGGCAAACTTTACGTACCATGAAGCTTCCATCTTGAGCCCCAGAAATGAGAAACTGTCCACTGCGGTCAATTTGGAGCAATGTTATCCTTAGATTATGTGCTCCGATTTGTTTAATGTCCAGATCAAACTTTTTCTCAGGAGTTCCACCAACAGATGTACTGGAAGCCGGGAATAGAAGCCGATAAATCTTGCCAATAGCCGTCCCCACTACAACGTAGCAACTGGAGGAAGTTGTAGGTGACAAGGCAGTAGCAGTTACTTCGAAATCAAATTGAGCAGTCTCGAAAAGTCTTTTATAATCTCTGTAAACCTGTAAAAAGACTGTATTTAAAAAAAATCCAACAAAACAAATGACATTAGATTTTACATCTACAAAATTACTTGAATTGTATTTCTCTCTGAGATGAAGGCAGATATGAAGTGACTCTTGTGTGCTCCACTTTCATGAAAGCTAGAGGTAAATCTCGAATGCTTCTGCGGCTCCTTTGTTCCACGTTCTTCTTCTTCAATGTCCCAAACCATGACACAGTGATCTTCACTACCGGACAAAAGCGTACAAATATCCACCATGGAAAAGTCTAGGCACGTCACCCAGCTAAAATTACCAATAGAAATATAATCACTAATGAATTTCAGCGAAGAGGTGCTTTGTATTATGTGATTTGCAAAATGGATTTAGTTGAGTTGTGTTTACCCGTTATGACTTGTAAAGCTTCCAAGAAACTTTCGAGCAGTCAACTCCCAAATTGCAATCTTATGATCTGAAGTACCACATGCAAGCAGATATTTTTCATTGTTTTTGACAATGGCAGCGCATAAATAATTTCCATTCCCCTTTTTCGGTAGTATGTCATCCCTGATGGCTGTTATTGTAACATTTCCATCATCAATTTGAACAAGTGTGTTGGTGGAAGAAGGTGCACAATCTGATTTCGACCCTGGTGATTTACCACCAGAGTCTGTTGAAGTAATGGAAGTTGTCATCAATAAATTCATATCTAAAGGTTGTAAAAGATTCGAAGTTTTATGCGGGAGCTCTAGTTTCCCGTTAAGTATTGATGGTGGAACACATCTGGATGGGCTAAGGCTGCGACTACGGAAGGTTTTTGCTTTTTGATAATTCTTGATAACTTTCCACATGCCAATATCATTTTCACTAATAGAACAAAAACGATCTGCTGAAAGGAAGATCAAGTCAACGATTCTCATCGTGTGACCTTCTATAGAAGAATAAACGGTGGACCTCTGTGGAGATAGAAGAACTAATTGGTTCTCCGCGGAACAAATGAGGTATGACGGATATTTTTCGGGTGGTACACGACACAGTTGATAAGTTAAATCGGGGAAGGCATCAAAATAAGGCGATATTTTAAACACGACAGAACCATTGGAAGTATCCCAGACCAATATTTCATTCAAAGATGTTGATACAACACGGCTTCCCTCCATTGCAAATTCAGCATTAGTAACTGATGCAGTGTGAAATTCAAATGTGAAATAACTATCATTTCGTTTGTGCTCAAAGTTCCAATGATCTGGTCGGAGTTTAGGAGAGGGTGAGGTACCCAAAAGTCTACCACTTTTCAAATCCGCAGAAAGTAGTTCTACTTCCTCAAGAACTGATTGCAAGTCCCACATTTTACAAGTCTTATCTGCAGAAGCGGATAGGAAAACCAAGCGATCTCCAGGGTAAGTTTGAGTTATCCCATTCTTTCTAAAGCATACATTTAGTTTCATAGCTTGAAGGGAGTTGACTGTATCTGAGTGGCCAAAAAAGATGTGACAAACTGCGGATGATTCCAAATCGCATAACTAAAATTCATAAAAAATTGACTCATTTAATAATTGTTAGCAATACTGTGTGAATCGAGAACTTGATTGCGTACGCATACTTGAATTGTTCCATTATGCAAGCCAGCAATGAAGTGGTTTCCACCAGAGCCCACGAATTTTGCACAGACTACATGATCACTGCACAAAACCGTGCTTTCGGGATGCTTCCACATTCCTGATTTTGCGTTGCTGGAATCATTTATAGAAGTCAATAAAAGAGTCAAATAAAAATTTGGTAGCGAAAGGCAAAAGAAGTCTCTTTGCCTTCAATAAGCTATATTGAAATACAATAGGAATCATAATTGTTATTTTATTTTATTTATTGAAGGCAGAGACTTCTTTTGCCTTTCGCTACCAAATTTTTATTTGACTCTTTTATTTAAACCTTTTTATTTGAGGCTGTTTATTATTGGAATCCAAGGATTTCCAAGTAGACAGCAGTCGCTCCAGCTTTGCTGGAGCTCCAGTCTTTTGTCTATGTCCGACACTAAAATGGCTCTAGCACCGAAATTAGCGGTCGGATTTCAATTTTCAAATTAAAGCACACAATCTCGCACTCTCAGTCGAAAATTGTTCTAACGATCCGATTGCGTAGGACGAAGTCTAAGGGCATATGATCCAAAGCTTTTGGAGTGTGATGCGTTTCCATATCCTACGTTCATAGGATGCATGTACATTTTACATGTGTTGTTAAGTAACCCATACAAAATGTACATCAAGCATCCAACATAACTCACAGTAATGACACCCTCAGTGTGTAGTAGTTGTAGCAGAGTAGTTTTTATTGGATGGGCTTAATTATTTCGGAGAGTTCATAAGTTATAGAAATAGTTTTTGGTTTATCAGGTGCTCTATACATCGGACTGTGGTAAATGATAAAGTTTTTTCTAAAAAAATAATTCCATCCCCTAACCACAGGGCTTAAACCCGACAGGGTCATCTTGGAAACCATGATTTTCATGGATAACTTTAAAACTACATCGTATTTGGTGACACTTGAAATTGGATATTATGCAGAACGTCAATATCTACGGATTTTGTATTTGGTCCAAGTCTCTAGCTAGTAAGGTTTCGCCTGTGATACATTTGGAAGGATCTGGAGTATCAAGTGAATCCATACTTAGTCGTACACGACTGTCTATTTTTGAAATCGAACGGTTTCCAAGTAGACAGTAGTCGCTCCAGCTAAAGCTGGAGCTCCAGTGCTGCCTTTCGAAAAATGTAAATTTTATATGACAAAGTAAAACAGGCTTTGAGTGAAATGATTCTTACGTCCACTCGATGTACAAACGATTGGGGGATGCTCTTGCAAGCTTTCTAGCTTGCTCATGAACTCGTTGAAGATATGGAGCTTGTAAGGCAATTTGAATGATGTCCACATCCAATTGTCCATATATTTTGTGACCTTCTAACTGAGCAAATGTTTGAATTTCTTCGACTAGTTTCAACCGCTCCTCTTTCTGTAAGATAGTTATTAGAGATTAGTTTGGGCGTTTGGGTAAAGTTAAACAATAACGCAGTAGCTTTAAAGAATATTCATTACCTCACAAACAATGAAATCAAAGTACTTCTTAATATCCACCAATAGATCAGCCGGCCCCGTCACTCGGATCTTCTCACCGATGAATTGCAAGTCCAGGTAAATAGTTGGAAATAAGTGATGAAATCCCGATTTGTAAATATGGTATCCCAAGTAAAAGAATGCATATCCATCATCTGGCAGCTTGTGGAATTCATTACAGCACACTTCCATGTAACGTTCCATTAATCTTTTGTGCAGATCTTTTTCACTCTTCGAGTCCACAATGAGCTGATATTTTAAGTAATCTAACTGTAAATCATGTATAGAGTAGTAATAGGTCTTTTTATTTGAGTCATATTCTTCTACAGCCATGCTTTTCCGGACAAAATCCTTCATGATATCCTCCACTTCATATCTCTTCAGATTCCATAAAGTCATGAGAAGCTGGAAAATTAAAAAATAATAAAATAAATTAATCAGTATACTTTACAATCGGCTCAATAATGTCAGTTAGAAACTTTAAATTAGAACAAAATATTTTACTCACAGCACAAGGAATTCCAACATCGTCTTGAAACAAAGCAAAGTCATAGTAGTATTCACGATATGTATCACTTAAACTTTCAATGCTTAAAGATATGGCATCTACAATGCTCTCATGCTCATAATTCCGAGCCTTCCGCATCTTTGAGTATTTTCTTTTTGAAAGGGATTCCAAGTAATATGCCCAGCGTCCTGAATCCGCAACTTGATGATCTTGCATCAATGAAGAAATCAACGAAATTACCATTGGACTTCCTTTGCATTGGCAATGAATCTCGTATGCTTCTTTTGGAAGTGTCTCTGGGTCTTTAATCCGAAGTGCTTGAGCAAATAAACGAAGTGATTCCTCTTTATTAAAGCCTTCTTCTACTTTAAAATATTTCACACGACCATTGACTACATCCATCACAGCGAGATCTCTTGTTGTGACCAACGTCCGACAACCTATATCAAAGTAACGAATTACTTCTGCCCGCCAGACATCATCCAAGACCTAATTACAGAATCCAATACTTGGTTATTTCTTTTTTCAAAATGCAATATTAACATTAAAAACTAACAACCATTACTAGTTATACAAACTTACTAGAAGGGAATCAGATCTCTTCATAAATGCAGTGCGAAGTATGTCCACTCCATGTTCTATTGAGTTGGGAGCCTTTGATTCACCTAATTTATCACAAAGTATTCTCATCTAAAAAAAGGAGTTCATTTAAATACATTAAACTTTACAGACTCTGGTTCAAGTTTAGCTCCTGGGTTTAGAATAATTTAATCATACCTTAGATAACAAAGCATCTTTCGATTCACTACATTCTTTGCCAATAGCAAGCCAATACACTCCGTTCTAAAGTAGATACATTTTTGTTATCATTTACCAAACTTCAATTCAAAGTGACAATGTATAGCCAAGAAAGCAACAAACATTAAAATTTCTAACCTGAAATTTCGACGAAACTAGCTTTTCATCACCAACAGCCTGGATTCCCAAAACGGTTTTACCACTTCCTGCCATCCCACAGATTACCAAATACTGATTCCTTTTCAAAGTTTCCAGTTCTTGTCGTACATCTTTAAGCTAGAATCAAATACCAAAGGCACATGAATAAACATAATTATATGTTACCAAATTAACTACACGTAATAGTTTCTTCCAATTACTAACAATTTCTTCTCGTTCCACCGCAACTGCAGGCAGACAAGGTACTCCTCCGCTTTCCAACAACGCCTTGATTCTTTTCCCAGACGGAGTTGAGAAAAGTCCGTGGTCATCTTTAAAAACTTCCGACACCAGTTCTCCTTTCAGTAAATTCTTGAATCCATTTTCAAAGCATGCTGGAGTAGCATCGGTAACATCCTCTGTTAACTTGTTATATAACCAATCATATTTTTGCTGCAGGCATTGTATAAAGGCTGGAATAATATCAACATTCAACGTCTTTTGTGCCTTCTCTTCCAGAACGGTGAGAAGTTTTTCTGCCTTGTCTTCAGCAGATTTCTGGCAAAAGAAAAATAATACATGAAACCCTTTTGTTCATAATACATCATAATAACTAAGAGTACATTAAATTATTAAGATGTCTCAAGACATACTTCATGGTCTATTCGTTGCTTATCCGCATGACTTATCACAAACTTTGACAGCAACTCCGGCATCACATCATGAACATCCAAATCCGCAATTATTGACTTTCTGCATTTAAGTAACGTAGTTCTCTGCCTGTCTATTTCTTGCTCATCGAGGAGGGACATTTTGTCCCCACATAAATGTATTGTCGTTGTCACAGTCTTGACTCTTCTGGTGGTGTCTGGTCGCTATATTCCTTCACTAGTTCCCTGTTTTCATTCTTATCCTTCGCCGGACTAAAGTTTCTTCCTCACACTCTTGCTTTAAATCCCATTATCCACCAATCTAACTGGCTGGAGAATGAATGGATGGATTAACTATAAACTATCCAGTAAATGGTGAATTGTCTTGCATTAATTTTCATAGCACATCATCATTCTGTAAGTAATTGAGCAGCTTGCATAAAATCCCAAAATTATGAATCCATTCCACAGCACAAGAAACTCAATAATAATTATATTCTCCAGTATTTTTATTTTGTACAAAGTCAAAAGTTGAAGATGAAAAATGTTGAATGTCTATTATAAAATCTAAGGATCATATATAACTACTTCTAATCAACTAACTACTCAGCAATAAAACTAATTTATTAAACATGCACTGGGTGGAAGGATAATAGGTGAATTTTAACTTAAGAAATCACAACAACACAACGTTAAGATGTCCAAAAAAACCTTCAACAATATCCCTTACATGCATTCTTCCAGTCAAACTAAAATCAGTCTTAAGAATCAAAACATTCTGTATTCACATTCACTCATCACATCACTTCTTTTTACTCATGATTCACTCCAGTTCACCCATATGAGCACCCAAAATACTAAAACGATCTGGAGTTGTTTATCTAATATCTGAGCCGATGTATTTCATGTATCTTTTCATCTAAAGACTTCCCTTACGCGCTTTTACTCACTCTCGGCTCGGACTTGTGTGTAAAGCTATGGACTGTGTTTTGTCATTGTTCTTCGGGATAGAAATGGATGTATTTATGTGTGGATAATATCCATATCCATTGGATGGATACAAAAATACAGATCAGTGTAAAAAAGAAAGGACATTGAATTGGATTGGACTACTGCTATGACTCATGTTCATTTAGATGTACTTTACTGTGCTTGTATCTTGTAATTTTGATAGTTGTAACCCAAAATAAAGTGATGCGGATGCACATTTTATGCATCATAAAGATGCATATTATTGCCGTACTAATGACTAAAAGGTTTCATCCCCATTTATGTTGAGATTTATGCATAAATGAGGTTTAGTTAAAAAAAGGCATATATTATGCAGAGCATGAGCCAATTGATAACTTACATATATGCAAATGTCCATTTTGACTGTAGTCTCCACTCCAAAACGCTTCATAATATCGTCATCGACAAATAAACCTTTTTGCTTAATTAGACTTGACAGCTGCATTAACTGCAACACTATTGAGTAGTGTAGTTGGTATGTAGTTGGTCATTGTTAACCTTTTTTGCATTGGCATTTTCAAATATGCAAATCAATGTATTACTAAATGGGATATTTGGTTGTTCAGAAATTAATCAGCAGAAGATTATTCATGGCCATGAATATGAACTACTTAGAACATTTGTCACTGAACTCAGAAATGACAACTGAAGCTTCTTTCTAGTGTCTAAGTCTAAAGCAAAAGGTATTTTATATGCAAAAGTGCAATTAAACTCGGAATTCACAGCACAGCGTATTGACTTCCTACGTCCTATCCTATGAAATAGACATGAAACCCCTTGTTGCTTCTTACGCTTGCACTTAAATTAGTTGGGTTTTATGTGATTTAATGGGACAAATATCCAAACTCTAAACTACACGCCACCACCACCACACACGTACGCAGGTAAAGCTTACTCTTCTTCAGTTCAGTTCAGGTCATCATAAGTCAGAAGTGGCCTTGAAATGTTGTTTGCACAGAAATCACAGACAACAGATTAGACTAAAAAGCGTATTTAAAAAGGTTATAAAAGCTTTTTTAGATTTTGAGAGTCAGTTCAGCCTTTGTTCAGACAAAAAACAGATCAGATCATAGTTTAAACTTGGTTTTAATACTGATATAAAACAGAGATTTGGACAAGCTCTATCAAGATCTAATCACTGAATACTGAATTGCAACGGCAAGCTTGGTTGGTATGTTGGTATTTATGCTGAAGCAATGGCTTTTATCAACTGTCAAATTACCAAGCATTTACCTTGTGATGGTGGCCGATCTAGTTCTCTTTTCCTGTATTTATTTGCTTTCATGCTGTTTTCTGTAATTCTGACTCACCGTTCCCTGCTGGATAATTTTCCAGAAAGTTGTCGAAGTCCTTTCCGTCTTTATAAGTCGACTTGTAGTAGTAGGTATGTCTGACTCATTCTTTTTCGGAGAAAGTAATGCAGTGGCTCTTGGTTCATGAGAACTTGATGCTTGTAAACAATTTGTAGACAGCATATTTTATGCATTTTACTGGTGCTGAAAATTGAGAATAATAAAGCTATATGGATTTAATCATAGAAAAAGGTCTCCGAGTACAGACCTTCTTCTGTGGGATTTAATTAGAGAAAGTGGGATAGCTCTCGAGAGCATTAATCTACAAATGATGCAAAAATAAATATACGACCTATACTTCTACTTTTCGCATTTACATCTTCATAAACCGATTCTCCCAGGAGATCCATGTAATGGGCTATTTACATTATGCATTTCACTTACATGATGGAATTTCTTTAATGAAAATGAAGATGAGAAGATCTGTGTTGTATTACAACTACCCGTCGTAATAACGAACGTCTTATATGTCACAATCAAAATGAGGTGACTGTTTCCAGATTCTAATAGGATAACAACTCTCCCAAAGGATATGCACTTATCTTGTAAAATAAATACTCAATCGATAACTATTGTAAATCCCCTTTAATGCTTAACAACCGTATGAACAGTACGGCGTAGATCACACAACAATTAAATGATTACAAGACAATTTTAACTATCAAAAGGACTATTAACTACTTTACTTACGCAACTTCTCTACGAGGCTAACAATCGACATTCAACCGAAGTTCAACTGAAGTGAGTGGAACTGCGTTCCTCTCTGCTATCTTTCATACCTTTTACCCACGTTCTCATTATTTCATACATTAGTGGGTTTTTCTATTACTCAATGACTTATACATAAAACTAAACAAAGCATATAAACATCTTATTCTATCTCGGTTCCCGTCATTCTCCCACTTCAATCATGCAATTTCTCTAAATAAGTGATTGACTAATTAACAATATACAAATAGGTAAGTCTAGTGGGTAACTTAACATTTCTACCATAACGGGTAATATTTTTAACATCACTTTCACTTCCTATATTGGTTTCTTCATCTGGTGAAAGTTCCTCAGCTTTGTCTTCTTCGTACGTTTCCAATGGGTAGATGCGTTGCACCGGTCGAGTCAGCATTCCATCCTCAGTCTTGACTTTGACGACTCGAACGTGTCCATCTTTACCCCTTATCAAATCTTCAATTTTTCCAATTGGCCAGCTCAAACGCTTCTGATTATCATGACCAATGATTACTTTGTCTCCAATCTTCAGCTCGGGCGAATTCTTCTCAGCTACTCGATTCGTCCTCAATTGGCCCAAGTATTCCTTCCTGAATCGGGATCGGAGGTCCTCTCGAATTCTCTGCATGTACCTTAATCTCTTGTTCAGGCTTTTGCCATCCACAGCATCTGCTTCTGGTACATCAGAACTTTTGTTTCCGGTAAGAAACAAGTATGGTGACAGTGGAGCCAAGTCGTCTGGATCCTCAGACACGTACGTGAGTGGTCGTCTATTTACTATTCCTTCAACATCACACAGTACTGTCTGCAAATCCTCATAGTCCAGGCTTGCTCGTCCTAGTATCTTCCTAAGTGTCTGCTTTACTACTCCCACCATTCGCTCCCAAAAGCCTCCCCACCATGCGGCGGTCGGAGGGTTGAATCTCCATTGTATTTTCTGGAATGTACCAAACTTCTCAATTTTCTTCCAGTTAATTCTTCTGAATTGATTGTTCATTCCCACAAAATTGGTGCCGTTGTCGGAGTAGACAATATCTGGCCTCCCTCTACGTGCTACAAAACGACGGAAAGCATTTTTAAATGCTTCCGTTGAGAGTGAAGTGACCAGCTCAAGATGTACTGCTCTATATACTGCACAAGTGAAGAGTGCTCCCCAACATTTACTGCCATCCTTCAAGAAAAGGGGTCCGAACATGTCCACTCCTGTCACTTGAAATGGGATGTCAGCAGCAAGTCTATCCTTCGGTAATGGGGCAGTGACACACTCCATCTTCTTTGCCATAAATATTTGACAGTTTTCACATCTTCTAATAGCATTCCTTATTGTTCTGCGGCCTTTTAGGATCCAGTACTTCTCACGCAGAATACTCAAGAGCGTTTGGGTTCCGGCATGGCAGTTATCTTCATGTTCCTTCAAGATTAGTGCTGTCACTACTGAACTTTTATTTGGTAGCACTATCGGGAATTTGAACTCATCTTCGAACTGTCCATGGGATAATCTTGTCTTCAAACGCATAATTCCATCCTTATCTTCATAAATGTTTAGCTTGGATAGCTTCTCATCTTTGATTCCTTTGAATGATGACTGCTGTAGGAGTTTCCATAATTCTTTTTCAGCTTGGATCCGGTTCTCTGTGTTCATTTCCATATCCGGATTTCGCTGGACTATCTTCTCTAACATATCATCAAACTTTGAACAGGAGCAAATATCTTCAATAATCTGGACCTGGCCATGTGACAATGCTGAAACAACAGTTTTCTTCTTTTCTGAATTTATTTCATCTTGGTCAAATGTAACTGTTGATTGCGGCCATTGTTCTTCTCTATTCTTCAGCCATTCAGGTCCTTCCCAAAATTTCGATGAGATAATTTGCTTCACAGTTCCTCCACGGGATGGGAAATCCGCTGGGTTCTGCTCTCCAGGGACATGCTTCCAACCGTCTGCCTTTGTCAGCTTTCGTATTTCTTCAACTCTTCGTTGTACAAAAACACCCCAATTTCCATCATTTTTTATCCAATAGAGGGATGAGCTGGAGTCTGACCATAAGTTAACTTCAATACTCTCCATGCCAAGAGCTTCCACCACTGATTTGACAAGACGAGCTCCGATGACGCATGAGAGTAACTCTAATCTCGGGATGGTCAGCTTCTTCAATGGTGCCACACGTGATTTGGCTTGTAGCAACTGAACTGTAGTTTCTTTTTCTCCTTCAATTCGAAGGAACACACAAGCTGCATACGCCTTGCTGCTGGCATCCACGAAAGTGTGAAGACTCCATTTGCTATAATCTGCACGAACATTGGCTACCCATCTTGGAATCCGAAGCGAACTCAGTTCTACTATTTGTTTTCGCCAAGCTTCGAATTTCTTCACGACCTCTTCAGGTAACTCGCTATCCCATCCCAACTTCAGGTTCCATGTTTCTTGTAGTAATATCTTTGGGATGAGTGTAAATGGTGTCGTGAAGCCAATAGGGTCAAATACTGTGTGAGCCAGTGAGAGAATCTTCCTTTTAGTCACTGGACCTTCCAACTTCTTCATCGCTTGACTGAGATCGCAACTTAATTTGTCTTCTTTTGTCTCCCAGCTTAGTCCAAGCAATGGCACTATTTTTTCTTCTGTTGAAGGTCCTATCTCCCACCCTCTGAGCTGAAACCTTCCTGTACTTAGCAGGTCGGATGCCTCCTGTTTGAATTTTATTGCATCCTTACTGTCAACACTAGCAGCTACATTATCCACGTATAATGTCTTCATCAAAATTGCAGCTGCTTCTTGATACTGTGTAGGTGTATTTCTCAATAGGTTCTGTAGTACGGCTCCAAGTATAAATGGACTGCTGTTCACGCCAAATACAACACGGCAATGCCTATACACCTTCATCTCAACACAGTCTAAATTTTTCCACCACAGGAACCTCAGAAAATCTCTATCCTTTTTAGTGACACTTATTTGCTGGAACGCCTTCGTGATATCTGCTACAGTTCCGCATTCCTTCATTCTGAATCTTGTCACGACTGATGGGATAAGCTCAACTAGGTTGGGTCCTTTCTCGAGGCAGTCATTCAGAGAGCACTGTCCTTTCGTTTTACTTGATGCGTCAAAAACTGGACGAATAGGAGTGGTCTCGCTATTTTCTTTATACACTGCTCGATGTGGCAAGTAATGGCCATACGAAGATACTTCATTTTGAGGGACTTCCTCAATCATTCCAGCTTCCTCCCATAATTTGAATAGCTCGTCGTATTTTTGAATAGTCCCATCTCTTTTTAGGCTTTCTGTTGTGGACTTCAAACGACGTTCTGCTACGGCTCTGTTTGTTGGAAGCGGTGCATGTCCCTCCACCCATGGTAAATGTACTTCGTAACGACCTTCTTCATTTTTCTTTACTGTTGATTCGAAATGATCCAAGGCTGCTTTTTCAATTTCATCTCTTGTTTTCTTTTCACCTGGATCTTCAATTCCAATAGCATCTAGTTCCCAAAGTTTGGATATCTCCGCATCCTGTACGTGTAGGTTAGTCACCATCAATGTACTGTTGACATTGCTCTTCAGGTTCATCGGTAACTTTCCCATAAGGGTCCATCCAAGGAGAGTTTCAACAGCCACTGGTCCGAGTTTTAGCTCGTGTCGTTTTCCAGTCATCAAGCGGCCTGCTACATCTGCTCCTATCAAAACTTCAATTTCGCTGGGGTCCCTTCCAAAATCGGAGATCCAAATCTTCTTGGCTTTTATTTCACTCATCCACGGCCCATTTGGTACTGTCTGTATTTTGCCGGAGATTTGAGTGACATCGGAAACAGCAAAATAACAATCATATTTGTCATGCATTTCCCTCAAATGTATTTTGTAACGTGTATGTTCTACAGGCTTCGTTTCGGTTCCTCCAAACAACTGATGAACTACACGCTCTGTTCCTAACTTCATGAGTCCTACTTCTTCAGCAACTTCCTTCAGCACGTACGACCTTTGTGATCCTGTGTCAATCAACGCCCTGACCAATTTAACTCCCTTGCTTCCCTGCACTCTGACAACTAATGTTTGAAGTAATACTTCTGGACTCTGTACTTGATTTGTCAAAGTGGGGCTAATTCCTGTTGCTTGAGGGGCTTGTCCTTGGTTATCTTGAGGTGGTGGAAGGATTGCTGCTGCATTATTCTCAGTTTTGACATCATCCTTGTGCTGCTTTCCACTGTTGCTGAAATTTGTACTTCTGCATAACAAGGTTTGATGTTTCCTTCCACATACTAGGCAGTTGACCTTTGTACGGCATCTTGCTGCTGGGTGCCCATTCTTGAAACAATTGTAACAGGCTCTCTTCTCTTTTATTACTTTTTCTTTTTCATCTTGGGACATTCTGATGGCTTTCCGACAGTCTGAACTCTGATGATTTGTCATGCCACAGAAGATACAGGCTTCGTTCCCTGATGATCCTGCGAATAAGCCTGCTGCTGTTGGAGTTAGTGGTTCATTTCTTGCTCCATTTTTCTTCCCTCCGCGTTGCGCTGGTACAGAGATTTGGTCCCCAATGTGTACTGCTTCGAAACTGGAAACGAGGGTCCTCTTTGCTTCATTTTCCACCTCAGCCCTTATGAATTCCATCAAGTAGTCATACTTTGATTTGGGTGGATTCTCTTTTGACCCGTCCTTTCCGTAGTTTGGACTTCTCTGCCAGGCAAGTAGGATGTGCTCCGGAAGACTGGATTCAATCATCGGATGCAAGAACACTGACATGTTGCTCCCACTAATTCCCAAACTTGACAATGCACGCAAATGGCTTTCCAACTTATCGTACATGACAGATAAGTTGTTTCCTTCTCTTGGATTTGCTGCATTTGTTGTCACCATGTGTAGTAGCTCCCTTACGTATACTTCTTGGAGGAGCTCCTTCTTTCCGAATCTTTCCTGAAGAGCAGCTACCACTTTAGGATAATTTTCTTCAGACATTGGATAACTTGACACCAATGCTGCTGCTCTTGATCCATCGGGAATGCACTGTACAAGATACTGGAACTTGTCCGTCGCATGGAGGGTTTTATCTTCATCAATCTTCTTAAATTGAGCCCACCATCCTAACCATTCCTTTAATTCTCCGTTGAACTGCCTCAGCTCCACCTTAGGTAACTTGAAGGTCCTATTGTCATGTTTCTGGTGACCTCCAGTTGATTTTGAGCTTGGTTCAGTTTCATCCGGTTTGGGTTGAATGGCTTCTCGAACAAGTCGCTGTGCCTCGCGTATCTTGTCTTGATAAGCTTCACATTCCTCATCTTCTGCTTCAATATCAAATTCATCAGCATCAACGTCCAACATGCGATTCATCATCTCATGGTCCCATTCCTGTAGTCTGAGTTGAGCTGCTTCTATTTTCCCCATCAGTGCCTCCAAATGGCGTTTGAAGGGCACTCCCGTTTCGAGCTCGGCCTGAACTTCATTACACAATTTCGTCACTCTTGCACGAATTGGGGCTCTGGCTTTCTTCGCTCGGTCCATTTTGTCCTTTGATGTCTTCTAAAACTTCTTTTTTGGAGCTGCTATCCTGGTACACTCGCCAATAAATGTTGTATTACAACTACCCGTCGTAATAACGAACGTCTTATATGTCACAATCAAAATGAGGTGACTGTTTCCAGATTCTAATAGGATAACAACTCTCCCAAAGGATATGCACTTATCTTGTAAAATAAATACTCAATCGATAACTATTGTAAATCCCCTTTAATGCTTAACAACCGTATGAACAGTACGGCGTAGATCACACAACAATTAAATGATTACAAGACAATTTTAACTATCAAAAGGACTATTAACTACTTTACTTACGCAACTTCTCTACGAGGCTAACAATCGACATTCAACCGAAGTTCAACTGAAGTGAGTGGAACTGCGTTCCTCTCTGCTATCTTTCATACCTTTTACCCACGTTCTCATTATTTCATACATTAGTGGGTTTTTCTATTACTCAATGACTTATACATAAAACTAAACAAAGCATATAAACATCTTATTCTATCTCGGTTCCCGTCAATCTGCTATATTTTCAAGCTACAAACCTTCGTTCAAAGCAATTTAGGTGTTGTTCAGCATAGCATCCAGCAAATCCCTAGAGAAAGGTTTCCCGTCATCTCATCACATTTATGTGCTCATGTTCATTCAATTTTTTTATACTTTATTAATTAAATTTATCTGTTCTCCATATATTTTCATTGTACTTCATATGCGTGTCTTGCTTCTAAATTAACAGATACATAAAGTTCATCATTGATAGGTTATTATTGCACAACAACATTAACACGTGCTTACGTATGTGTGCAGTTGTGCACACTACAACTTTTTTCTAATCCAGAAAATAATGGGCTACTTAAACGCAATAGTAATTAATATGCAAATAAGTTACAAATATATCCTAAAATAGTAGCACTCATTGTCAATTAGCGTTATTAAATTGCATTACTAATGTGGAAGGAAATATTTAGTAATTTCTCCAAAATGAATTAGAAGTATATACATACACACGTACGACTGGATTGTTGTATATCCATAATTATGCCATACTGCTGCACCATTTATTTGCATGAATGAAATGTGAGTCTTTCCGTGTGTCATGCTACTTTCTCCACAATAATGCTCTTTGGCTACTTTATATTTATTAAAAGCACCAAGTAAATTTAGGTAGATGCAAAATCGTAAATTGCAATGAAATCTTATTTCCTAACTGTTTACTATAATATATACTGAAATATTAATTTGTACTCCTGCTATTATGCTTACGCTCATGCTACATTCATTTTTTTGAGTTTTTATAAGTATTGCTGTTTTAATTTCAAAGTCTGCCTACGCTGTTATTACATGCGAGTACGTGTGGCATGCATGAGTATATAATAACGAAAATAATGAAAAAATTATATTAGACATATTAGACTATATTGGTCCTTAAAAAAGTATGTAAGTCAATGGTCAGGGCTGGCATTGGCTTGTGCTATAGCTATGCTGTCATACAATGCCTACATACCCTATCCAGGTAGTTTTTATACCTTAGCTCAGTTTGTAGTCAGATCACACAACCAGAACCAAGCAAGCCAGATTACGTCCGCATAACATGGAAAGCAGACATCAATCAACATCCACCGAACCGACCGATCTTTTGTGACTCAGATAGTTAGATACCTTGTTTCATTCATGCTATGCAACTTACTTTGCATAAAAATGCTCTATTGACATAGTTTTGTTTCTTTATGTAGTATGTACGTCATCGGCGGACGAACTATAGAATATGTAAGAGCAATTCAACAGACTTCATGAAACTGTGATAAATGGTCGCTCTTGAGCAGAAAATGTATTCAAATGAAACTGACAATATTGCGGCTAACTAACTAAGTTGAGTGAAAGCCTACACTACCAATAGCCGATTGTTACCTTCTCATACATTTCCACAACACCTTCAATTATCAATAGTATCAATACCATGATAAGCAAAGGAATGCTTTGAATGGGGCATCATGAGAAACTATTATACAGCTACTCTACTAACACCCACAATACTTATTTAGGCTAAATATCATTCTTAAAGAATACCATTCATACATTCTGCGACCTTGTTACTGCTATCATCAGCTATCATTCTAGCTTTAATGACCGATTTCCTCTAATATGTCATCCATATCGATCAACATAAGCGTAAAAATATATTCTTGAACTACCTACACATGCATGCAAAAACACAAAACAAACAAGCGTATAACATTTTGCAGCTCCTTTTATCACCTCTTAAAAACCAACCCACACAAGAAAGTACGCGTTTTATGTTGTTCTCGTGTTTGCACAATAAATATTCTGCAGGTATTGTTGTTACTCCCTCAAGAGAAGTAATGGCAGTTGCAAAGAAACTCGAGCTCTGGATATGTTCATGTTCAGTCACTGCACAACTTTCCTCAGTTTCATTTGGTAGTTCATTTTTGTGCCTTCAAGGTCATTATTACTTGCTCTGATTTTTTCTTTTCACGCTATATGTGAGAATCACTATGTTTTCAATAAGCTATGGGGTTGAGTTGAATGAAGTGATTTTTACTTGGGCGTAAAATGCTACTACACGACAACTTGGTTTGAAGAAATAAACATGGCTACGACTAAGAAAAAGGCGAATTCATATAATAAGGTTGTGGACATAAAAACAAGACGTGTGAAACTTCACTTCAAGACTCTAATGAAAAAGAGAGCAGTCACTGACCAGCAACCTATTATTACTGTAATTGATAGTTTGGACCTGTACTTCCTACTCCATTGCATGGTACTTTTGCGTGCAGTTTCTCCTTTTGGCTTTTCACTTATGACTTTATATAATATTTCCTATCGATACTATTTAGTTATTGTAGTCAGACCATTGGGAAGCCTTCCTTTGGCAATGAGGAATTGAAAGTGTGAACATTGAGATCGAGTCATTCCAACGGAGATTAAAAGTTAGTTCTTCATCCGGATTTGTCCTAGCATGTCTTTCACTTCACAAGACATTTTCCAAAAAATCATGGAGAAAGCTATGGATGAGAACAATCAAGAGCCTGGTATAAGTGTAACTTTTAAAATAGTTTGAAGTATTTTTTTTATTAATACAAGTACAATTGGATTGAATTTTGTCTTATGTTTTATTCAAGAATCTCCAAAGCATCGATTCCACGTATCACAAACCGCAGACCAGTTACCTGATATTCGCAAAAGAAATGCATACTATCGTGCCGAGCTAGAGAGACAAATCCAAGATAAACGAGAGGCCGAGCGGAAGCGTAAAGAACGAGACGCTTATGAGGAAGAGAAGCTCCTAAGGAAAATTGAATCAGACCGAGAAAAGCTAAAAAGAGAGTACATTGAAGAAATACGACAGCGTGAGTTATTGGTAAGAAGGATTTACTTATAATTCATTATCACATTGATTATTTAGATGATGTCAGAGACTCCGTTAGTATTGACACTGACAAAAGCTATTCGAAATATGGACAGCAAGACGAAGCGATACGGAGGCAGCAGGTCATTGCTCGTAAACTGGAAGAAATCCAAGAGGCGGAGGAGAGGAAAAGGGAAGAGGAGATTCGAAAGAGACAACAAGCCGCAGCAAAGAGGATAGCAGATTTGGAAGAAGCAATGGAAAAGAAGCGATTAGAAGAGATTGAAAGAAAAAAGCAAGCATTTGAGAGGCTATACTATTGGGATCCTGCACGACACGACTACCTAAGAAATGGCTATTGGAATAGTAGAGAGTATGTGAATAGTGCATTAGGTAATAATGGTGGTTCCCTTACCAAAGCGAGTTATCATAATAGTTTAGATGATATTTACTATGCTGCCCCGTTACCTATTCTGGCAGATGTATATCGCAAGTTGGTTGTTGAAAAGTCCAGAATTAAAGAAATTATCAAGGAGAGAATTAGTGATGGGGAAGTTTAATGTTTAGGATTTATTGATGATTTTTTATTATATTAGGACTTTTGCTGGTATCTGACTAATTATTATGAAATTAAGTGACAAACAATGACTCAATATTGAATAAAATAACCATTTATTTGTCATTTTTATATGGATCTTATACAAACTTATGGCACCTTCCATAGTTTTATATCACAGGAACGGTTAATGGTTGACTGAGATTTTACAAACATTTCGTCGTCATCTGAGTCTTCTGCAACTTCCAAAAAATATCTTTGTCCTGATGAAGTAGCAAGCAATGGTATGAAGGGGTTGAGACTGAATCGAAAACAAAACCATGTATTAAAATGGCATCCATCAAACAATGGCGTGACAAACAATTATGTATAATGTATATTAACAAATACCTTATTCCATTTACACAATCTGTATCTGCTTTGAAAGTAAACGGTTCGTCATCTTCCTTTAACAGATCCCATATCCTAACAACCCCATCCGTCCCTCCGGTCACAAGATGACGGCCGTTGGGAGTGACATCAAAGTACATTCTTTGATGAGTTGTAACTTGCCTATTTAAAATTTGATACTCCTCTCCCATGTTCCGCATGTCCCAGCATATCAGTCTTGAGTCTTTTCTCCCTCCCGTAAAAAGTTTCAAACCATCATTACTAAATTTCATGTGCGTCACTCCTCCAAGATGGCCTTGAAGCAAGCAAATTACTGATCCATCGTCATAATAAAGTCCAATGGTTTTGTCAAGACTTCCCACGGCATAGATTGACTTGACAGAAGGATTTATAGCTATTGTTGATACTTTGCCGAACTGAGTTAACCCTGGAAAATTTTGTTTCAGCGATCGTTCAACACACTGCTTACCGGGTCTTGTAATGTTGAAAATACGAACACATTTTTCAAACCCACAGTAAATATTTACTCCAGTGGGATCAAATGCTAGACTGTATGCCGAAAGCAATTGTTCCAAACTGAAATTCAATGCAAGGTTTTTAAGGAGACATTGTTTGGTAGTCTATCATTTGATTTGAATTGGCTTGTCTATATGGCTTACTGATTGAAAGGTTGGTATGATGCACGCAGACTCCCAGTAAATGCATCCCATAAATGGATTGGAGCTTCCGAAGACGATGTTAGAAAGCTAAAATAAATCCCAGAAAGTATGATAAATCCAGCCAGAAGTTTTGTTTTTTTAAAAGCTATTTTTTTGTTCGTACCACGAACTGACAGGATCCATGGAAGACATTAAGGGATACCAACAGTAATCATAAACTAGGCCCCCTTCTTTAACTTTAAGCGTAGAACACCATTCCTCGCTTTCTAATAATGGTATGTCGCTGTTCCAGTCTTGTATTGATGAAAAACTTGTTGGAATATTAAACAACCGTAGGTAGTCATCATCAGCGTTGGAAAGTAGGCAACTTCCATCAGGAGCCCTAAAAATATTAGTCAATCACCAACAATAGTTGAAATCAAAACGTCTGCTGATGGAATGTGTAGAATTGTTTTGGATTCGAACAAAATCTCACCATTTGCAACCTTTTAAATATGTAGGTTGTTTCTTGCCATCTTTTTTATTTTTAAACTCTTCAATACTGGTATTGATAAGGCATTTGGGTGTACACTCCTCAAAATCTATATCATAATTCCAATAATAATATCCTGCTGTTTCCGGTTCACTACATTCTTCAGTCTCCTTGTCTGTTTCAGCAGTCTCTTCACTTTCTTCGGCGACTGTTTCGATATCCATTTCTTCTTTTGCATCGTTTTTGAGTTCCTTGTTGGCATTCTCGTTTTCAAGCTCGTCATCCACAGTCTTTTCTATAACAAGTTCGTCCTCAGTCTCTTGAGGAGCTAGGAGTACTGAAGAAACATCTGTCTTTAAATTTTCATCTTTCGTGACTGCTTCACTAACGTCAAGTTCCACTACCCCTGCATTCTCCACAACAAGAAGGCCAGAGTTGGGTATCGCATCCTCATCAGTTTCTGACAAAATGCCTTCTCTATTAGCTGTGTCTTGTGATTGTGAGGTTATGGGTTGTTGAGCAGATGAAATATTGGCATCACTCTCATTTTCAAGAACAGGAAGTGCAAGTGCGAGTTTAGTGTCACCACTACTGACATCATCCTTTTCTATTCCACCTGATAATAAAACGACGAGTATAAACACATTACTGAATTAGCTACATGGAGTACATAATAAAGAAAACTTAAATATTTTTAGTTTTTTTCAATTAGCATTACCAGTACCAGTTTCTTCAAAATCCATTTTCTCCTCGCAGGTACTACTACCACTATCCATTGTTAAACTCTGTTTTAAGTTGAAGGTGCTAGCAAATTAATTTTCCAGAAGGTAATGCAATTCTTTAAAAGCTTCTTCTTCCATTCCTTTTTTCCTAGTGTTTTTTTACTATGATTGTTTAAAACCTTTTGACTTAGACACACATGTACATAAAGTTAAGTATCCCATACGCCAAAAGTTTTGGTGAGTTGGATTTGGATAAGAAACATTTAACGGTGAAATTTAACACATATCATTAGTGAAGAATTAAGCGTTTTTAGTTTTCACCACGTGCATTTCATGGAAAAGTGGTTGAAATCATGAAATCAAAACAAGACTGCCCTGTATACAAGCATATAGGTAAGGCATTTTTTTCAACATTTCAGTATCCTTTGCCGCTGCTACTACTAAAGTAGACAAAACATTTATTCCTAATTCCTATGCATCGTATATGCATGAAGTGTACACAGTATTATCTGCATTTTATGTGCATGCGTCTTTCTTATGTATAAAATCCTTATTCCCATTCTGCATCGGCATTCGGCTTACTTTTTAATAAAAGAGTAGTTGTAGGTGTAGTAGCTCGTTTTCGTCTCATCTGGCAGAAAACAATGGGTTTTTGGGTATAGCCGTTTGTGGCCCAATAAATTGGATTAGGAAAAGATGTGTTCTAGTTTAATCTCCCAAACATTGAGGATGTGGATAGAATTCGGC
Source organism: Orchesella flavescens (assembly GCA_964034955.1). Lineage (NCBI taxonomy): Eukaryota > Metazoa > Arthropoda > Collembola > Entomobryomorpha > Orchesellidae > Orchesella > Orchesella flavescens. Next base: position 27,705,554 of record OZ035954.1, on the reverse strand, counting down.
AGTGGCAGTGCAGTACTAAAAGCATGCCAAAGAAAGGTATGATTGTTGATCTCAAAAACCTTACTAAAATACAATACTAATACATGGGCTACGTGATACTATTTACGATGAAAATATCGGGTCAGAGTCAGAATATCGCATCGGCTATCGATCGAATCCGCATTATTTCCTACTGTATTTTGTTAAAAGAATTTATAACCAATCCACAAATGCATAAACTATGTAAATTCAAAGGTATACATACATATATTCATACATGCATACATCTGGTACGGTGGAAGTGGAAGTAACATGTGGTTTTAAAATATCATTTATATTGAAACCGAGCTCATACTGAGGATGTACTGAAAGTATTCGGGAATTCGGAGTTTATGATAAAAGGTAAAAGGGTGAGCTTATTAAGCTTCTTGATATGATTGAGGTAGTATGAATCTACTAGTTCAGGTCATGAAATATTCCCAATTGATTTTTAATGGCAAAAAAATATGACGTGAGAATGAAGAGGAGGAGGAGATTGTGAGGTAAAAACAGAGCCAGCTACATAAAATTGATTAGGACAATTGTTAGAATCATTATGCACCTCATAAAGAGTAGATCCCGATTAAATTGATACGGTACTTTCTCATTCTCACCACACCATATCAAAATCATTGACAGTAATACTGAAATATATGCGTATCGCATCCCATCACCAAAAGAGAAAGCTACCACTACTGCTTTGCAGCAAGTAGCATTGCAAAAAAAAGAACAGAAATTTATATGGATTGTAAATGGGTTTTAGCACGTACAAAAACATACTATGCACACAAGGCACAAGCACCTTTAATGCTTTAATCTAATGTAATATTCTTTGCTCGCAAGCAAGAAATCTTCCCTTACTTACGTACACGTACAGATGATGGATGTTTTAGCAAAATACAGATGGTTGGTGATGGTAAAAGAGAGTGTATGGTACATATAGAAGAGAAAATAGAATGAGTATGAGTTTATGAGTATTATGATGCCTAAAACACTTGCAACATACATAGTAAAAATAGGATATACCTAGACGCAAAGACAAGGTTCGGATATGTATGTAGGATTTAGACTCACATTCGCATGCTATTTACAACCAAGAGACAGAAGGAATTGCTTTTATAGTGTTTTAGTGCAAAAAGAACAATTTGATTGGGAAAAAGTCTATTTACTTCTGCCACACTTCAGAAAAACGACCATAGGCAGAGTAAATATGTTGGAAGAATTTTTGTTGGATTCCATTCTCATCCTGAGTGAGTAGTAATATTAAGTGAAATGGACTAAAAAAATTCCACTTGAGGAAGTTATATCTTCAATTTGATCAAGTCCGATGTAGAAGTTTCTTCAAAAGTGTTTTTTTGCATTTTCGTTTTTATAGATTCAAATGTGTTTGTGTGCATGCATAGAAAAGTTTTTGTTCTTCCACTACTTCTTAAAGAATCATTAACTTTTGCTGAATACGCATCTTCCACAGGTGGGTAATTACGTGAGTAATGAGTAATCAAGAATATAAGTATATAGCTATGACTGATAAGAATTTTGCATTCAATGTGTGTAAGCCATAGTCATAAGTATGGATGAGGAGTTATTTATTGCCGAACTGTGCTAATACGTACAACTTATACCAGTACGTACTATCATATATCATCAAAATTTCATTGATAATTTGTTGCAAGCTGATCAAGATCAATATGGGATCGATGCCATTTGTGGTTGCACATTCAACGTAATAATGTGCCCAACTAAATCACTTGTCGCTCAGGCATTGTTCATGTCCCTTAACAGAACCAGCTTCTAGTTTATGACTTATTTAGTGTTTAGTTAATGGAGCAAATAAACAAGATAGAAAAGAATTCACTCAAAATCTGTAATGGAAATGCCTAACGAATCCTGGTAGTGCTAGTACAGTACAATGGGAGATAAAATAATAATTACAGCTACTCGGGAAGTTTTAGAGCTACAGACAACACAGAAACTGATATTCTGATACAGTACGTATATTATCCTTTGCACTACAAGTCTACATCCAAAAGCGTCTCTGCAAAGATTACTTAAAAGAGACGATAGGATTCAATTGTATCATTAGTTTCAGGCATTTTTTTGTACTGACAGGCAGAGGCTTGTTGCATTTCATCTGCTGAAACTTCTTTAAAACCTACTTGCACGCTCACATCTTGTGCCGACAGGTCATAATTTGTTAATAATCATTAATCATTTTGAGACATCTTTTGCATCACGTCATACAGAAGAGAACAAGCAGTAGTCGACGATAAGCTTTCTTATGACTTTCTTTGCATAGTTTGTAGATATAAATGACGATTGTGATGTGTGACATTTGCAACGCTTGGATAATAGGCAATTTCTACAAGAAAAAGCATATTGGTCTGCTTTGGAAATCTGGGATTTTAAATGGCAAGTTTATAATCATTCGGCATTACATGCATATATATGTACTACATATCGAAAGACAGCTTTTGAGTAAAATTATTCTTGTGATATCAGATCTCAAATGTAATACTACAAGCTGAAGTAAAGTTGAAAGTAACGTCTCTATACTTTTGTCTCATTTTAAGCTGCTGAATACTTTTAGCTTGCTTTGCTGTATGTATGGCATAAAATTAAACTAGGACGTAACTTGTAATTAGATTCTTAAGGCAGCAGTTTGATGCACCGCAAAAACCACACTCACAATTACAAAGTAAAACCAATACATATCCAAGGGCATATCATTTCTGTATCAGATAAATGTTACGATTGCTGTGCATGATGCTATTCATGCATTATGTCTGTTTTACATTTAGCTTCAGTGTTTTTACATGATTTTTTTTTGGCATGAAAGTTTTTTTCTCAAGCCAATAATTTGGTTGAGTGGATGGCTATATACATCAAGGCCCTTCTGTTCATTAACGTATTTTCATTGTTGATAGTCAAGTGGAAGGAAGTGCTTCATCGACAGTCAAAATCAAATTTATTTTTTTACCTCTTCTGCCTTTTTTGTAGTGGGCTGTGTACAATATATAAACTTAATTTTGTACCAGTGATCCCACCTAATGTGCTTACACCTAAAAGGTAAAGCACATATAGATTACATTATACATATGCAAATTAAGGTTGACGTGATATCTCTAGATATTATAGTATAAAACACTCAAAAAGTATAACCATGCGTAGTTTAGCTGTGTACTAGACCAACTACCTATACTTCATTTTGTTACAATTCACCTGTAATCAATGCAAGACGCAGCTGAACTCAACGTTATATTAGTTCCATGGTTTTGTGCTGGGCTTAGTAATTTGTTTGGTAATGTACACTACAGAATATGAGCTGGAGTTTCATCAAAAGCCTGTTGTCTGTTTATCTGAACTGGGCATCATTATTGACAGGCTACATAATATATTCATACTTTAGACTATTCTATTTGTTTGTATTGACGGGACGGGCTCAGTCTGAAACTTCATAGGAAATAGTCAAAATAGTGGTCTGCCATTAAAGTATAAAGAATCCTTTTATCTGTAAAACGCATTTCATTTTTATTACTCCCAGTCCCATCTTTAAAGATTGCAGCACTTCAAACAGACAGATTTTGACAGTTTGATTCCCCCATGTCACTCACATAATCCAACTAAGAACATAAAGTACCCCTTTACCTGTTTTTTTTAGATTAAGCAATGTAATTGGTTGAATGTAGAACGAAAACTTAGCAGGAAAAGTACCGAGCTAATGCATTACAATGCCAGGTCTTATCAGCGAGCGATGCAAAGGGAAAAGTGATATGAAATGGTGCCTAAAAATAATACCTAAACAATATTTTTGTTATTCCATTACAGAATTTCTTTTGAACCAAATGGAAATGTGAAAGGAATTCAAATGACATTGGAAGGCGTGCTGTAGGTAGACCATCCCTTTTTTTAAACAAGTGATGTGTCATCATATTTTTGTGGTATGTTTTATAAATGGTTGTAATCTAAATTATGTTTTAAAAAAGCCAGAATTTAAACAGAATGATTTATATTTTTGGTATAGGTCTGGTCTGGGAAATCACAATCGCACTTGTTATGTCAAAACGTTGTTGTTGTTTGTCATAAGAAACGCCTACGGAACTGATTACATTATCAACCATCTTATTCAAGACATCACAGGACTCTAATCATCAACAACGTTCCTAAAATGTCAATATCCAGCCGATCTTCTTCTATCTCACATCCTCAGTTCAGCAATTACCCCTATCAGCAAGATGCTATTCGTGTAATTGCTCAGGTTAGAATATTTGTAATATGTTACCATTTATGTTGGTAGTTTGAAGTTTCGTTTGTATCCTATCAAGATTTCTTAAAATCCAAAGCTTACTTAAAACTCCCTGCAATGTTATTAAAATTTAAAGAATAGTGAACACCTATCACACTTTGTAACAGGGTTATTCAGATCACTGGAATTGAAAACGTAAACTTGGCCGCATTTCAGACCAATTTTAATACTAAATTAACCCACAATGCTCATCATTTTACTTTCATTTCATTCCATTTTACACGCTTTCGGATCAAACTTGATTAGTGAAGCAGTGGAGGTCTTAACTGTTTTGCCTGTAACATTACATTTGTAGATGTTAACCTTCTATTGCATTCTCTTTTTAGCATTGTGCTGGTGGCCAAGAGCAGCATCGCAGATTTTCTGTAGATCCTCAGTTGACCAGTTTTGATATTTTGAAAAATCTCATCGGAAGAGCCTTTGACATGAAAGGGTAAGGAATGGATTTTTATTTTCAATTAACTACTATAAGTGAATTTTGTATAGCTGTCACTGTAGACCATCGACCATAACGAATCAAATTAATTAAGTACTTATAAATTAATACGAAATGATTGAAGCTTTGAAGGTTTAAAAGAAAACTGACATTATGTATATGTGTATTTATATTGATCCGATATGGTTTTTCGATATGTATGCTGTATTCAATTCCATACATTGAGCAGCGACCAGCTCCGTTAATTTCATTCCAAAGCCCAAAAGTCGTCTGCTGAAGTCTTCGTAGTGTGTAGAAAGAGGCTTTAGATTTTAAGGACTCAGTTCATCATTAAGCTTTAAACTACAAATATTGAAACATAAGCTGTATTTATGGACACTATCTGACATTAACGCATACGGCAGTCTCATGCTCAAAGCCACACCACCTTTGTCATGTCAGACAGACAGAAATTATATCTTGCGTGACAGCAAATCTCTTTTCAGTATAGTTAAGTCCTGCCATTGGCTCATAATGAAATTGATCACTCAGAAGTTTGAGTAAATATTTTCTGAAGAATTAATACTCAAGTAATCATCGTCTACTTATATATAGCTGGTTGTTAGTACTAATGTGTATATTAAGATGTACCATGTATGTATTCTTTTTAATGTACTTCTTTCTGCTTGGAGGCCTCCAATATCAGTGTAACATAATCTCAGAAAGTGAGGGGCTTTCCTCTGATTACAGTAATGCTGTTACTTTAGTTATTCTGGCACATGTTTGATTGAACTTATGGTACATTGTAGTCCAGTAGCCATGTATTCATGTTATCTGTTGAGACTGAGACTGATATTTAATCAGAAATGGTGATGACTTTTGATGCCCTTTCGTTGTCTTTTGTGTAAAACAGAGATACTAGTCTGAGCGTCTATAAGTATTGAACAATTTGGATATTGATTGAAGGTTGAGTTAACGCGTAGGTATTAGAAAGTTGCTGGCAAGTTTCTCACAAAATTTGGAACGAGACTTTAAAGAGCATTAAACACACATCATTTTGATAATGATGGACTGCCCATAGTACCCTTAAGTCTACATTATCCGAATTTGGGAACGGAACACCCACCAAGTAGTGTGTCTTTACATCTACAAAATGGGAGTGTATTACACAAGTTTCGAGCTATCTGCTTTGTGCCGGTAAATCAGGTTACAAAATATATTTGTTAGCAAGTAGAGTAATATACACACGGTTTTCATCAGTTATAACAAAGAGTTAGTTTGAAATTTTTTCCAAAGTTCCGAAAACAATTTTTTATAGCTGTTTACATTTATGCGTGCGCAAGCAAATGGTGGTGTGCATGCAGTTGTCATTTTGGCTTTTGGATGTTGATCCGGATAAGAGGTGGACGTGACGAGTAAGATAGATAAAGCTTGTTGATCGGCCGAGGTTGTTTTTGTACATATATGAAATACGTGAGGCGTGAGGGGGTTGAGTTTATTGAAGGGACGGTTCCCAAGATTCTCATTCTCATTGGTTTCTAGAACTGACTCAAAAACAACCTTTATTTGTTATACTTTTTCATGTGTAATATATAAAGTCATGCTTCAAATAATACCTAAGTGCACTTAAATGTACATTATCAAAATCTGGAATGCACCAGCTTCTTCTTTTTTATGATACATACATACATGCTTTTGGTTTTGATGTTTTATGAATGTACGTGCGTACAATTAGCTGAAACCCTTTCTGGGTATTTGGAAGGCATTATCATTATGATTAGCGTGTTAGCAAGCACATCTCCTCTCTTCTATTACAAGCAAATGGTTTGGTTAGGTTTGAGGATGTGACGAATCACCAATTTTTGATCGGTCAGTCGGTTTACTGTAACCGAGCTGGTCAGTTCACCTTCTCAAAACAGAAGTGGCTGAAAATCTGAAACAATGGGCAAGTAAAGTATAGTAACTCTTTGTGATTCCATTTCACAGGGATTTTGCAATCAATTACCGTGCCGTGGACGACTACGGTGGAGAAGCATATTTGCCAATGGTTTCCGACTGGGATCTTAGTGCTGCTTTCCTCTCCGCTTCTGACCCAGGTATTTTATAAACCTTTAGACTTTTAGAGATACTTGAAATTCGAAAATTATCGGGTGAGTAATAATTCGTCAATAACATATATAATTGACACAATTTTGTGACCTAGATCTCCAACTTGTTGTGGAAGGGAAAAATATTCCACTCGATGTGGAGGACGGGTCAGGAGATTACGAAGAGGAGCAATGGGACATGATAAAGTCCGATGAAATGATCCAAGGTGCTAGTCCACTAACTGAAAGTCAGGATCAGGATGTAAAATCACAATATTCTCATAAAACGGATTGCAATACTAGTGGGTTTTCAAGTCAGAGTTCCCTTTCTATGATATCTCGTGTTTCTTCTGCTGTGTCGAATAATCAGCAGTATCCTATCAGTTTTAATGCCAAACTCAACACTGCTGGTCTTTTTAATGCGGTATGCATAATGCATATGTTAACGTGTCTTGTGTATGCTATATTGTATATAAAACTGAACGAACCTGGAATAAAAAACTAACGATGAATGGTGTTTTTATGTTATCCTCATAGATGGAAAAATTGGTTCAAAAAGCCAAAAATTTGTATGATGATTTATCTGTTGTAACATCTCGACCACCGCTGAGTGATGTTGAATTTCGAAATTATTTGGATACTGGAGGAACGCTTTGTAAACCTAGAGAGCTCAGGTTTGCATGCTATCACGGAGGGATTGAGCCTAGTTTAAGAAAAGTTGTGTGGAAACACTTGCTCAAGTAAGTAAACAGGACCCATGTCATTTCTACGCAAATAGACAGAATCAAAATTGTACCAACGTTTCACAACATTTTCCTATGATGCATTTAGCGTGTATCCTGATGGACTTACCGGAAATCAAAGAATGGATTACATTCGCAATAAATCTAAAGACTACTTTGATCTGCGGGATGTCTGGAAAACGGCTTTTCAAAATGGACAGGTACTAATAATGCATGGTATCTCAAATTACATACTACTAAAGAACCAATATGACCATTATATGTATGTTATGTTTTTATGTACAGATTAGCGAAGAAGTTTTGTACGTAAGCAATATGGTTCGTAAAGACGTTTTAAGGACTGACCGGCACTTGAAATTTTTTGCTGGCCAAGATGATAACCAAAACATTGCTAGTCTTTTTAATATTTTAACTACGTAAGTCTGCAAAATCTAGTTTAAAGTTGCAGTTAGTATTAATAGTAGTATTACATGCAATATTGTTAATTTGATATGGTCGAATGCAAAAAACAGATACGCTTTGAATCATCCAACAACGGGATATTGCCAAGGAATGAGCGATCTTGCATCACCCCTCTTATACATAATGGGAGATGAAGCTCAAGCCTATATTTGTTTTTGTTCTTTAATGGACAGAATCAAGCCAAATTTTAGCACAGATGGGCTTGCCATGTCCCTTAAGGTATTTGAACACTCTACTCAAATTTAAACTTCATCCATACGCCCATACTACACGAATGTTAAATTGGAAAATCTTCATGTAATTTATAAATTGGAGGCATTTGAGTATAAGGTTTTTTTATTGATACTTTCAGTTTGCACATCTCGCTGAGGGATTAGCTTACTATGACCAACAATTCTGGCTTTACCTTAAAAGCATGGGCGCTGATGATTTACTCTTCTGTTATCGTTGGTTACTACTCGAACTTAAAAGAGAATTTGCCTTTGAAGATGCCTTGAAAATGCATGAAGTCATGTGGGCAAGCTTACCATACAAACCTCAAGACGTTCCTCTATATGAAGTAAGTTAGGTTAAAAGTATTCAGGTAGCAAGCAAGCAAGGTTATCTGTATTGACAGGATACATGATAAGAAAAGTCATGTTAGCAGATTTAATTAATGTATGTTTGCTTTAAAACAGGTAAAATTTACACATCTCAACGCGCACGCCATGCCAATACCAATTCCAAATTTAACCTCCTCATACTCCAAAGTATGTGCTATTAGAAGATCGTCCACAGCGTTGAACGCCATGGACATCAGGCAACGAAGGTACTCAAACAAAAAAATCAAAGGTAACAGTACCAACTTGAGTTTGGATGAAAATTCTCTATCCTCCTTGTCAACATCTAGTGCAGCAAGTGTAAGATCTCATCGTAAACCGTTTTACAGGTTTGTGTACATATCATTCATATATCATATAACCCTTTAAAGCTTGATTGAACGACTCGGATTTTAATTATACTTATCCACTTTACATGTTACAGCTTGGATGAATCAACGGAAATCATTAGCTCAAGTGAATTCCTGAGCACTTCACCTTTTGAAATTCTGTCCCCAGAGATGACCCAAGACATGCCCAAACCAAAACTGATTAAGAATTTGAAGGAGTTTTGGTTGATAGGTAGGCCAAAATCTTTCTCCTCTGCAGCTGATATTTCGCCAACTTCCTCTACCTCATTCCGAACTTCATTAGCTTCTTCAACTTACGAATCCATTAAGAACGCATATGACGCCGACCTAAATGGTCAAGTGTTTCTCGATGACAGTGGCAGCAGAAGTGACGAAGGCACCACACCAACAGAGCAGTGTAGCTTGGCTGACTCAACTAAAACCTATCAAGCCTCTTCGTCTACAGTTGCCAACATGCAATCTGAAAACGCAGGAAAGAATCTCATTCCATCAGAAAATACGATTAACAATCTCGATTCTGAGCTTTCAACTTCCATCGAGTCAGCTTCCAAAATCTCAGGCGATAGAATGACATCAAATAGTGTAAATCCAACTTCCTCCTCATCATCAGCGATCGAAAATTCGAGAGAAACTTCCGAAATAAATTTTAATTACCGCAATAACATAAGTAGTAGATGCGATGTTGAAGGCGTATCACAAGGGGGAGAGTCTGAACATGACTCTGGACATTGTCTCAGCGAATCCTTTGAAAATTCTGTAGAGCCCGAGTTTCAAACTGGAGCTACAAGACAACCCGCAAAAATGCCTAATCCTGAAACACTCGGAGGAGGCAACCCATTTTTAATGTTTTTATGTTTAACACTGTTGCTTCAGCACCGGGATCACATAATGAAGAATAGAATGGATTATAATGAAACGGCAATGTATTTTGATAAGATGATTAGGAAACATAATGTAAGCAAGGTGTTGGCCCATGCTAGGCAAATGTACTCCAATTATTTGAAACAAAATGTCAGTCATGCATAATCAAGTTTTTATCCTTTTTACAACTATATCATTTTAAAGTTATATATAGTTTTTGTTATAAATCAGTAAATGGGTATGATGCAATAGATTCAAGTGTAAAAGCACTTCAATCTTTTTGTGATATTAGTGATCTTGGTTAGTTTTTTACGAGTAATCAGTCATATCCCTTCAGAATAGACATGTAACTGTATTTTGATTAGAAAAAAGATGTTTAAACATAAATGATCGATAGAATGGATAAGGACAGGGCTAGTAGTGCGGACGAAGGTTTGGATATGATTGGAAATGTGCTAGAAAAACTCCACCTTACATAAAAGTATTAATTTCGTGCGAGACTAATCTAATTTATAATAAATTTCGATGATCGTCTGAAATGTTGTTATATTATTTGTATATTTACAACTATATAATATTTTAATATTCCTTGTGGCGCATACTTGGCTTTGAAGGTTTCATATTATGAGTATGAGTGACATGTATGTAGTTCTTTAAACAATGTTCTAAATTGCATATTACATCAATCTTGTATAAAAAGAATATGAATTTGAATGCTTGCGATTTGGTTGAATCACGCAACGGATGTGTCTTTATCATCATATATTTTAAACTAAATAATGAATTGTTATCGCAAACCTCACAAATATGTACCTACAAAATTATTATCACTGTTTACCATCACAAGGTTTAAATTCGAATACACACGTCAAGCGAGACTATAATTAATATTGTAACACAAGACTCTCCCATTTTTATGACATTCGGATACTATATATAGTTGCTGCTGATGAACTGGACATATAGGAATAATATGTATGTTGTTCCTGTCACGTAATTTAACATTGGTAGTTGGTATCTTCCTCAATATTATTTCTGTTTAGAAGATACTTTCTATAAAGATGTCAATAAATTGTATTTATTTTCAAAGGAATCTTGTTCGGTGTGTGTGCGTACTTTTAAAACATGTCTACTAAAAATTAAGCTCTGATCACCCACAGGAAATAAAAGGCCTTCACTACATAGTTCATTGTTTTAAGATTTTATTCAGAAAAAGTTGCCATTAACGTGAGCTTTACTTTTACTTGACAATCAAAATCAGGAATGGTTTACAATTTGAAGATTAATTGGTATTAGTCGCATTTGAAACATCAACCTCGTTGTCCTTTTCCTCTTCTTTCTTGTCTGTTTCACAAATTTTCCATTTATCTTTAGTAGTGGACCCAAGGTTTGGCTCGTCTTTGAACACCAGTTGATTTGAAGGCTCAAATTGCTCAAAAATCGTTACCTATAAATAAATCATGAAAACCAATATTACACAAGAGGATAACTTTTCCGGAAGTTCAATGTTCTACCAATATGCAACAGATATAATTTGTTTTTGCTCTCGGGTCTTACCGTATTAGTTCCTTGCTTCAGAAGAGGTGCTGGAACATAAAGAGTCTGTTGTGGTCCAGCTCTGAAATAGCGTCCAATATTGAATCCATTAATGAATACAATGCCCTTATGCCAAGCACTCATATCCAGAAATGTGTCTGCAGGCTCGTCAGTGATTTCAAATGTTGTTTGAAGAAGAACTGGAGCTTGAAGGGCCGTCTGATTTGTAATGGATCTCCAGTTCGTCAAACTAGTTCGAAATCCCACAAAAAGCAAATATGCATTATATATTTGACCTTAATCGCAGAAAACTTGTGATTTACAATAATTGTGACACTGAAATTCATTCATACCCTTTCACCCACGCAGACTTAAACTCCAAAGCAATGATAATAATGTCAGTAATGTCTTTTCCGTTCAATTTGTATGTACCATTGACCAATCCCTTTTCTTGAAGAAAATGATAATCGTTCCCGAAATTGACTCTAGCAGTGTTTTCAATCATTAAGTCAATAACGTGATTGCCGGTTGATCCAACACTCAGAGAGAAGTTTTGTATGCTGTGTGTAACATAAAAAAAATATAAGCGATCACGATTTATATTTGATGTAAAGTTTTGATTGAAATTAGTTTTTTAAGGTTACGTATTGATCCAGTATTTGGCATCTTGGAACCCAGTAGGCTGAAGTTGGCTATCAATCAGCAACATGCCAAAGTCGCGAACAGGGCCAGCCTACCAAGATTTATGCCGTTATACTCATATTATGATTACGCCTTTTTTTAGTTACATAATATACACATTTAGCTACAAATTATTTATTACTTTGTACTTACCTCAAAATTGGTTCCATTTGAAACATCAGCATTACTGCGATAAACTATATAGCCGTAACTTTGCCCATTTTCATCGTTTATTGGAAGTCTTTCCATAGATATAGGCCGTTCAGCTGTGATCTTTGATGATGATGGCACTTGTGAAATGATGTCATCATATGTTAAATATTCTTGAAGATTAACTGTAGGATAGGCCCGTTTTACACTTTCTGGAATCATTTCTGTTGGTCTGATACGTGGCTCTTGATATAGTTCAAAGAGAGTCTTGCCAAGTGAGTACTTTATGGTGTAGTCACCAGCTTCAGATAATGGGGCGTCGTAATCTATGTTTGTATGTTAATCATTTTTGTGACAACGTTATAACAGGGATCATGATTATATTTTTATGCAATGCTTTGTGCCATCAGAGTGTATACCATATGAAGTAACATCTGCATCATAGAATGGTTCGTCATTCCTAGTGTTTGCTCCAGCCATAAAGCCAAAATTGGTTCCCCCATGGAACACTAAAATTCACATCAAGTTTAAACTTACTGCGTTCTACTTATAAGAGCTTTAGTTACTTCCGATAAATCAAATATTGTGAGTAAATTACTGTATAGATTCACAGATCCGTCCCACTTTCCGAGTATTCCGTCTAAAGTGTCTACAAAAGCTGAAATACAAATGCACCAAATGCTAAATTATCAAGTCTCAATTCACCCCAATGTTCTGAAATTGTTTTCTAGTGAGAACTACATACCACCAGGCCGTAAAACATGATGATTTTCGAACCAGTGATCAAACCTGTAAAAGGCATAACATATTTTTTAATGTCGTGCCATTTGGGAATATGAATTTAAGGACATGTAACTTACCATCCTGCCCAATACTCCATCGCCTGAATTATAAAAATAAATGCCACTTTAGAACAAAACCTTGCTATAAATTTGATACGAAATGGGCCTATTCCATACCAATTAAGCAATAACATACGTACCATAACAGGTTTGTCAGGTTGGATTTCCTTTAGCTTGGCAAAGTTTCCATCCACGTCGCCTTGAAAATTCGCCGTATATAACAGTCCAGGTAAGGTGCCTTTATCACCATTTCCGACGCCATCGGAAGTGAAGAAGAGTGTTTGGTTTGTGAAGCCCTGATCTTGGTACAGCTTCAAAATGAATTCTAAATACTCTTTAGAAACTGAGTTGAATGATCCGTACTCGTTTTCAATCTGAAGATTTGAAGATTTAAAGATATTCAATATTAAAAACAAGGGATTTTACATTATTTTCTTAAATATTTCACACATTTGATTTGGACTGTGTACTTTCTATGAATAGACACCTGAATAGCGATGATTGGACCACCACGAGTAAACTGCAGATCTTCGACGTGTTTCAAAAGCTCATCAAAGAATATCTTCACCCTATCCATATAAGGCTGGTAATTTGTACGAACCTTCATGTCTGGATCTCTCTGAAGCCAACTACAACGAAAACACATTAAATATTACAAGCGTTCCATGCCATGCGTTCTATGTAAATAATTTTCCATTCCTGGAGTAACCCTACCTTGGAAGGCCCCCAAAGTCCCATTCTGTACAAACGAAGCATAAAAAAAATAAACCAAATTAAACATTGGTTTATATAAACGGAAGCTCTTAAACATAAACTCATAAAGTCAAATACTTTTAAAAACCAAACCCTTGAGAAGAGGTCAATTCTTGAAAAAAACGAGATTTTCCTTTTTCTCAATCAGCCGATTTCAATGGTGCATAAAAAAGATGCGAATTTAAAAGTTAAAAATATGGACATGTCACTTTTAAGTAATTTAAGCCATACTTATTCAGATAAGTTTCCTCATACGCTTCAAATGCAAATTTCCTGAATTTTCATTATTCATGAAGCCCGAAATTCTTTCCGACTACTCATAGCCGACTACTCAGTTAGTCCAAGAAATTTGAGCAGAGCAGACGTTCTTACACATCATTGCATTGTTCAATATGGAAAACCAATCAAGTGAAATTGTTATCAGTACAGTAAGTTGAAGATATTTAATTTGTGATAAAAATATACCGAATTTTGTATATTTTTATGTTATGGATGTGTAAAAATTCGCATTGTAGTGATACTCTGCATAATCACGCAAAAAGGACTTTATGCACGTACCTGTGCAAATGTACGGTCCAGGACGAAACAGTACTAGCAGGTCTTCTTCTTGAGCTATTTGCAAGTATCTCCTCACGTCTAAAAACATGGACATGTCATTCGTTCCATTTCCAAAATCGAATTCCCCCATTTTAGGTTCATGCAAATTCCATGGCTTAAAACAAAATAGTACAAATTAACTGCAGCTCATTGTTTCATAAAAAATTGTTTGATGAAGTTTAAAAATAATTACCACGTAAGTCTCGACAGTATTGGCTCCTATCGCTCTTAGCTTTTTCAGTCTGTCTCTCCATAGATCCGGATGAATTCGAAAGTAGTGCATAGCACCACTCATAATTTTGATCTTTTTACCATTCAGTTTGAAGCCATCGGCTTCTGCAACGAGACCCACGACGTTGCTGGAAGAATTTCTAAAGTATTCATAGACCATTGGTAGGTCCTCATCTGCTTGCTTACTCATTTTCCCCGAGTTTAAAGGGACAATACCCTATATAAAAATACAAATTAATGTTGACAATAACTGGAGAAAAATCTTCCTATATTGATATGATGTTACGAAACGCTTTACTGACCAATAATATCCCACATATTGTGAGAAGAACACAAATTTTAGGACCCATGATTTTTTTTTAATTTGAACACTAAACACAAATTTACTCCGGATTCTAATACATAAATATCTCCGGAGAATGCCAACAGCTAACTAGTTCAGTGGCTGGAGATACTGATCCAGGCCAACGATTTTGTTATTCAATCGCTTTAATCTCAAGTCCCATACCTCTTAGATAACATTATATTATGCTTGACACCCTATATCTTCTATCAACTCTGACATCCTTTTCCAACAAACAGAAGTGAGTGCATGAAAAACATTTTTTCATCGTTTACTTTCGACTTTTATTGATCTTCAAGAGGGTTGTTTGTTTGCAGGTGAAACCTCGATTATGCATGCTTAACAGATAAACTTTTATACTCGCAAACGTGCATCATTCGTGTATACATACATGAAATTGATGAAATGACTGAAATAGATATAGATATTTTGTACCTTCAATCCACTGTCCAGTTTTAGTGGGACTGGACATCAGATACGATAGGATGTAGCTTTTTCATTTGCTAAGCTTGTTGACGTAAAGTTCTTCTGGATGTTGATGTTGATGAAATGCGAGCTGTCATGATTATTATGATTTGATACTTTGCATAGTTGATTAGCTATAACCGACGAGTCATCATTCTTGATTCTTCCAAGAATTTTTACTCAATAATTTGCATGACTGCGTATACGAGTTGAGGTATCAAAATTTTGATTGTATACATTATTTGAACAATGCATTTACATGGCTTTTTCATTTATTACGCAACTCAGCATTCTTCTTTGTATTCGATCGACCAACTGGATACTGATACTGGAATGAATTCTCAGCTCATTGCAATGTAAACCAAAGCCAATGTGCATTCATCCGATCTGGTTGATCAAAGCAACTTGTCTTTAAGACTATGCGCTTCTAGCATTTTAAGGGTGAAGGCTGGAATAAATTATTCCCACCCATAAACTCGTACTGATACAGAAGTTGCTTCTTCAGACCAAATTTGATATGATCACTACGAAATAGTCATGTATACACTTGTTTGATTCTCGTCACACGTGCAATGTGGACATCAATATCAATGCGCCTTAGCTAGTCGCTCTAAGTCTAGCTAGTTTTGCATTCTAATCTCTCTGGATATTTGCTATGACCGATAAAATCTCAATCTTACGACTTGACTCCAACCAAGATGTACATTCAAATACGAAGGTTAAATTCAAGTTAACATCAAGTGATAGAAAGATATAATTTCTCTTTGTAGAACTATTACTAAGGTCATTGAATCATGAAACAGCATGGATTCCATGACTTAAGAATTCTACATTCCAATGTCAACTGGATTTCAAGATGAAAATGTACAGTATTCAGCGTGAAGCCATACACGTTTTTTTCATATCAACATTGCCTATTTGCTGGAGTCTGCTGGAAGTACATTCTTGAGAAGCATAATATCATATCATCATTCTTCGACTCTATATGAACGATAATAAGTTGTAGTAAGTACGTAAACCAGATTTCCATTCAAGAAAACATTTTGCTTATAGAATAAGAATCAACTGCTTAAAGTGCTTCATTGCTGCATTAAAAAAATTCATATCGCATAACAAGCTTACATAATTAATTAACAATGACAAGTAGCTTGATGTATGTACTTAAATAGCAAAAGTTATATATAAAGCGAAATGCACTTTTATGTATACGCAATCTCATGTTGTCCATACATTGTCCAAAACAGCGGAGCAAGCAAAGCAACGTGTGTTCCCTTAAAATACCTCTTGTCCACTATGTATGCCAAATATGTATTGGTACATTTATGCTTGTATGCACAAGATGCATTGGTAAAATTTGTCATTTTGTGTTTTGAGGCTTTTTACATTTCTGACAGATTGAATTTAAAACAACTTTCAATTTGTAATTTTTCATTTTAACCGCTGCTGTGTAAGGTTTTAAGGTATGTATCTCAATGCTTAATTGCACTCTTTACTTGAACTCCCAATTTTCTGAAAGTTAATGATGTGTTTTATTGTGTTTCTACAAACTACATTATAAAATGCATAATAGTATATTACTGACTTAGCTTGCAAGTCAAAAGTCAACTCACCTTTGACCGTGAATTTTTAGTTTAGTTTGCAGGGTCAATGGACAAGTGTCAAGCAATTTTCATACTTCATAACTCCATGCTTGCTTGCTAGTCGTAAGTTTAAAAGAACATAATAATTTTACTAATACAACCTGGTTTGATTGATTTTGCAGTTGTGTTTCACGCAGAACTAAACTAACAAACAGTGAAACGGTGTACTCTACTCAGCCCTCAGCCGTTTTCGGAAAGACGCTTTTAAATCGATTTGACTCACTTCACATTTGGCCGTAAAACAGACTTTCTTCTTCTTTTACTTACAACTAACACTGCGGAGTTACTGGAGAAAACAGATGCTAGATCATAGGTAACAGAGCCTTTTGTAATAGATGTGTAGCTAACCACACCGCAAAAGCTTAGCCAGGATTAGGAATAACTAAACGTACAAAACTTTAGAGATGAGACTATATGTACAAATAGCATGGTAGATGCTTTTAATAATTTTAATACAAAGATCTATTAGAGATTAGTATAGCTGTGTTTTCCTATAACATATCATGTATGCTCAATCTTGGTATATATAATGATAATTGATAATACATTGGTATAAGTAATTTGTTTTGTGTTTGCAGGTATCACTTCACGGCATACCGAAAGTGTGAATGGCTGCGAAGATTAGTAACCTCTTTATGACCTGCAGTAGTATAGCAGTAAGCAGAGCATTCCTGTCATCTTTACCTTCGAAATTTCTAAATACTCCAGTGTTTTGTTGGACCAATCCAATTGTTAGAGCTAGACGTAATCTGAAGTTTCATCAAAGTCAAAGAATGGCATCGACAGCAACAGAATCTGTAGTGTTAGTGCCAAAGGAGGAGCATGCGGCGGATAACTCTAGTGGAGCACCTCTAGAAATTGAGTCTAGTGTTAGTACTTCCGAAACTCCTGCAGTAAAACTAGAAGAAAATCCATCAAAGTCCGTGCCAGCTGAAACTGAACAGCCCACCATTGTGACCTCAGAAGGCGACGCTGCTAACGTTGATAACGTTGATTCTACCACTGTTCGTCCCAACAGAATGAAACTAATAAAAGCTGCTATCCTTTTGAGCTACAATGGACAAGGATATTTTGGCATGCAAATACAAAATAATGGTACTCGTACTATCGAAAATGACCTAATGAAAGCACTTTTCCAAGCTGGATTTGTTAGTGAAGAAGGTTTCCAAAAACCAAAGTCAATCAAATTTCAGAGAGCTGCCAGAACTGATAAAAATGTTTCAGCAGCAAGACAAATCGTTTCTGTAAAGGTTCCCAAAACTTTCGACGCTGACGTTGTCAACAAGCATCTTCCTGATCAAATTAGAGTTATGGACTTTAGAAGGGTTACCCACGGATTTGATGCTAAAATTGCGTGTTGCGCTAGAACATATTTGTATATGATTCCAACTTTTGCGTTCGTACCTTTGGAGGTGGAGGTTACGGAAGCTTACCGCATTACACCAGAAGTATTAGCAAATCTCCGTGAAAAACTGAGTCAATACCAAGGGACAAAGAATTTTCATAATTTCACTTCACGGAGGAAACCTACTGATCCCAGTTCTAAACGCTTCATTATGAGCTTTACAGCTTCAGACCCATTCGTTAAAGATGGACTTGAATACGTTGTTTTGAAAATTAAGGGACAAAGTTTTATGTTACATCAAATCAGAAAAATGATCGGTCTCGTCGTGGCAATGCTGAGAGGTTACGCTAATGATGAAACAATGAAAAATGCGTTCACATTGGATAAAATTGATATTCCAATGGCACCTGGATTGGGTTTAATGCTTGGCGAAGTTCACTATGACCAGTATAACAGAAAATTTGGAAAGGATGGTATACATGAGCCTTTAATCTGGGACAATGTTGCCGAAAAAGTGGAACAGTTTTGCCAAGACAAAATATACCCTGAAGTGACACGTACAGAAAATGAGGACAAATCTATGATGCAATGGTTATCCACGGTACCCTTCCACACGTATGAATCAAGAGACATTGATAATCCAAAAGGGTATGGGCCTTTGGGGAAAGCTAACATGCTAGCTAAAAAGTTGAGGGGTGAGGGTGATGATGATGATGAGATTGACGATGACGAGGCTGATGATGAAGATGTTCCGAAGAAAAAGCGAAGACAAGATTGAAGCTGAATTGATATCATTGTTTTATGTTAAATTACAGTGTAGTGTTAGATTAGAATAAATAGTTATTATGCATAGATTGTGTGTATCTTTTTTCAGTTAATAAAATTGTTATTGATTTTGTATAACATCTTGAATATTATATTCTATTTCAATTATACTTTAACAAAAATTAAATATTTACCGCAAAGATTATCCATGAATTCTAACTCTGCATAGTAATCCATAAAATTAAACAAACTCTTCACAAATACTCAACTACGCGACACAAGCAATTTAAATATATCCTATTCGCCTATTTTTCTGATACGTATAACAAAACAAGCCTGATACATCAGCTTTAGTATAATATATAATTTCATAATTTATTCACACTCTTGAAAATCCATGATCTGTTCCATCACATACAAAGTTTTTAAAACTCACAAGTCCACTTATTACTTGCAAACGTTATTCGATAATTAGTTATCATTACTGTGGAGGTTGGGGTGGTTGTTGTTGATAATAAGGCTGCTGTGGTGGTGCGTAGCCCATAGGTTGTTGTGGATAAGGATAATCTTTGAAAAAAATGATTAAAGTCAACGTAAATATACTACTCTGTAGAATCTAATTTATCACAAAAACTTTAAATGGCTTACTTGATGGCGGAGGATAAGTAGCATATGGATTAAAGGCCGCTGGCATAGGTGTATAGGCAGGGTATGGAGCACCTGGGGCCTGGAAGGGCATCGGCATTGCTTGCGGGTATCCTGATGGGTAAGGTGGCATGGAGCCCGGTTGTTGGGTTTGGTAATATGACGGAGGCCCACTACCAGGTGGTGGAGCAGGAGCCGAAGTGTATTGTGGTGCAGATGCCGCAGACGCAGGAGCTTGTGGCACTGATGGTGGCGGCGGACGTGGTGGAGGAGCCTGTTGTGAAGCAGCAGCAGTTGAGGCTTCACGTGTGACATCCTTCAATAGCTCTTCTTTTTCAGTTTTACGAGCAAAACAGAAATCTCCAATTTTGTTTTGGAACGCAAGCAATAGCTGAAAACGCAGGAAAACAAAAGAGTCGGTTAACTTCATCTTCTGATTTAAGGACTTAAATGATTGTAATACAATAAATGTGCCAATACCTGAGTAAGATCGTTATAAAACTTTGTCCCTTCTTTCAAATTATTTTGAAGATCCATGAATGCATCAAATCCCTCAGCTAGTTGTCTCATAGCTTGGTCCCGACGACTAATCGTTTCACTTCCTGGCTTCCTACCAAAGTATTCATCACTATTCTGCTGTATGGCTGCAACAAGACTCTCCTGTTTCATTAATGATTCTGACACTTGGTGCTCCAGAGGAGAAAATGCCTTTCCAATTAGTTCTACTGATATTGCTGGTTCGTTAATAGCTCCATCATGTGCTAATGCATTTAAGAATGGTGTCCTTAGATCGAAAGTCATATTTTTGATACTTTCCTCCAATGACTCTCGTTCCGACTTCAAATTTTCCACCTTTGGAATTGATAAATTTTGGGTTCAACATTTCTATATCTTCATAAACAGTACAATGTATAAATGTATGAACCTATAAATATTCATATACCTGTCTCATTAATTGTCTTAAATTCTCCTTCGCACTTTCGGAACCTTGCACCTTATTCGACGTGTCTCTTGGAAGGAAATCTGAGACCCCAGATTCACCTCCACTAAGTTTTTCAATGGCCTGTTGATGAGTTGCTAATTTTCCTCTGATTCAAAAAAAATCATAATTTTTTAATTAAATCCATTAAAAAATATCAAAATTAAATAATAACACAACTAAACGTTAGACTTACCTAATAACTTCATCCGCAGCAAGGGCGTTATTTAGAATTTCCCGATACCTTGCAGCATTCGTCTTAAATGTTCCATTCAGTTTATCTGATGATGTTCTTGTCCATTTTTCTTTTAGTTGTGCTTTTAACTGATTGTCTGATTCTTCTTCTTCGCGCAGCATTCTTTCTGCCTAATATGAAGAGGAAAAAATTATGAAAACGCACAAACCAACAACCCAGGAGTCTCTATTTGTTCTACGTTTTTTAAAATAAATAATAGCAACTGTGCAAAATTACCTCATCAAGAATTTCCTTGTTCCTCTGAACCAATTCAGGTAAGTCATGAACAGATTTCATTAATGACGCAATTCCTCCTGCTTCCTGCACACCAACAGCCTTTTCTTTCAAGGACTGCGGAACTGCGTCTGCACCCCCACTGGAATCTTCAATGGCAGCAGGGAGGTTCAAAGACGCCAGTATAGAGTTTAATAACTGCGACGCCTCTCTTAATTGCGCAACCTTGGAATTTGTTATTTCTGTTTTCCTCACATCGCACGATGCCATAGCTTGATGAACGACTACTGGAACCATTTCTTCATATCTGTATTCAAACACAAGTTTCCATTATACCACATGTCACGTTTTTAGAATAGAGGTGAAGCATTGGAGTACTGATGATTTAAACTTACAAATCTTTAAAATTATTGCTTAGCCTCTCAGGAACTGGAGTTGGTTTAGCTAATCTGGCAGACGCCACTTTATCAATAGGCATGAGGGAAGATGTCTCGGGAACTCTTTCGTGATAAATAAAGTCGTTGTCTTTCTTTGCTTCAGCAACCATTCTATTAGCCTTGTTAATGTAATCAGCAAAGAAATTAGGAACTCCGGAACGTTGTTGCGCTTGTTTTAACACTTCCAAGCAGTGGTTTAATCTTGCTATTTGCTCTCCAACTTGCTTCTTTTGACCACATACATTACTTTGGAAATATTGGCTCAAGCCTGAAAAAGCAGCTTGTTTTCCAGCAACCTACAGTAAATGAATTTTAGTAGTGATATAGTTTGTCCAATAATAATAATACATGACATAATACATACTTTTAAAAAAATTAATGGACTTACAATAGGTAGCCATTCTCGATCCCACAAATGCTTTACCGTATCCCTTTGCATTTGCCTTAACGCGTCAGCATACATGTCTTCCGCTTGGACACATAACTTTGCAACAATTGCGTCTTTCATTTTATCCTGCACAGCTTTCGTTACAAATATTTCTTGTGCCTGTGCTAACATCAAGGCAGAAAGGGCTGAGACCACATCTGCAGACAAATCCGGAGTTGGTTCTTGACCCCCCATTGTTGAAGCTGCGGATTTTAATTGGGCAAATATTCCAGACGATAGCTGAAATTACAATTAGTAAAAATATATTCGTATTAGATTTAAGATAAGTGTCATTGCTGCTGCGGTAGTTTTTAATCTCATAATAATATAATCGAGCATAAACGTCATCTCACCTGAAATAATTTTGCAGCAGTTTTTAATTCTTCATCAGAGTCGGAAATTCGACCAACAGCACCAACTTGGCTTTGAAGAGCAGCGATATTATATAAAACGCATACTCGTTCGTAAGATAAAGATGCAACAGCTAAAATATTACAAAAATATACATAATATTAATATTATACATTTTCATCCTTTTTTAAAACTTTTGAAAACTTTTGAACCAATAACTTACTCAAACTAACTCGTCCTCCAAAAAGAGATCCTTTATCAAAAGCATCTTTCCACTTAAATGGAATTGTGACCTCATGAGACGGAATTTTATTTTCCAAGGCCGATATCTGGTCATAATACCTGCGCAAAAAAAGATTGTCATATTTAAGTATCAAACATTATTCAAAAACTAAAACCCACCTTTTCAGCAAAACTTTAGTAAACTATCTATCGTACCTGTATAAAAGATCCAGCGCTGGCTGGGACTTATCCAGTGTTTTCGACAAGGCCTGTCCTCTCAATTTATTTGTTTCAATTATGGCAGCAGTATAATCTTCAGGCTTGTCAGCTGTGGAATAAATTCCGGAAATGATATTCTTCAAAGGTTTCAGAAGATCCACATCAGAAGCCTTCTTCAACGGGGCACTTAGCAAATCCGTCATTTTGTAAAAGGTTTCAAAGGGTTTCAAGTCTCTTAGCTTCTTTCAATTTTATCCGAAGGGCCAGGGCCACAAACTGGGCTATTACTCCAGGCACAGAAAAAATGTTTCACCTTTGTTTTATCCTTTAACTGTAAGTAGAGAACAAAGGTTAAAAAATTAGGAGAAAATGAACATGGTATTTCCAATCAAATTAAAGAGTTGCATCTAAATTGTATTACACGCAATAAATACATGTTTCGCAAGCATAACATATATCAGGCAAATGCAAACAAAACCACCAACCAACGATTGCATGTATTGTACGTAGTAGAGTATCCACTAACTAAATACCTTTCTGAATACTACAATCATACATAAAGCACATCATAATATGTAGCTCTTGTCTCTTATCAGATGACAATGACACACTGTCATGAAAAGCCTACATGTAGACTTGATGAGTCACTCACTGTTGCTCTGCTAGTTAGTCCCACTCTAAACTGTATTTTGTCAATCACTAAATTATAATATATTGAGTAATGGAAAGAAAACCAAACTCAAAGCATTTACTGTATTCATTTCATACAATTTTGTCCAGAATCACACACTATCAACAACGTCGATCTTGTATCATTATATGATGCATTTAATTTGAGGCAGAGGGTAGGAAGGTATATGTGATTGATAACGGATAACAATATATGCATAAAATGTGTCTGCATTTCACCCAGTCACATTAGTTTGCAAATTTGGCAGGGACCTGTAAATAGCTGGAATGCAATTAGCAATGATCCCTTCCATAATATTCTGCAGTTTAAAATAAATGCATACGTGAATTATGACAATGTCAAATGCACAAATATTGAATATTAGATGAAAATTATTCTACTAAAAAATGTCAGAACGGAGAATACAATTTACAATAGGATAGGATAACGCAAAGCTCCAATTAAACATGACGTTGCTCCAAATACATAACACTCGCAAAAATGGTTACCTTGATTGAAAGGAGATTATAAAGAATTAAGTGTTAGTCACAGAGTCACACCTGTGAGGATTACGTTAAAACACTTTTGGACGTGAGCAGATATTAAAAGGAAAATTATTTATACAGTACAATACAGATAGCTCGAAGATTTACACGTACTACGTAAGTACAACATCATACGACACATACGCGAGCAAACAACTAGACAACGATTCTTAGGCTTTGTCTATTTATTTCAGAAAATACTTTAAACTTACCGACTCCAACTCGACTTTAACGAGGAACCACTATAATTACCAATTATCTTTTTAAGCGTGGTGAGCCGAGCAATGATGAATGACACTAAAATAACATTTAATCTTCACAAACTTCCTCTTCTTCTAAGAGCTAATAGCGAACAACAGTGACGTGTTTTTTAATCAAAGCTTAACTTTGTTCGTGATTCGCTGTGCCAATATCAACACGTATGAATACAGATACTACTGTAAAAGGTTTTATGATATGATGTAAACATTGTAACCCTACGTATTTCTAAAGAGTTTTATATGGATGACGATGACTTACTTTTTTTCTTAAATATTTATGTCCTCAATGAAGTCAGCAGACAGGAGCTTCGTTTGTATTAGTTAAGTATATGTCCCTTTTCTGACTCATCCAGTTGAAAACATCCAACAGTCAACTTAAGCTTGCAAGTCATCTCTGCATGATCACATCACATCACGAAAATTCCTTTTACAAAGGTCTTGCAAGTCTTGCTCATAACATAACAACACAAAGCATAGGACATTAGGATATTTGGTTTTGGTTTCAGTACATGCAATATGCATGCACTTCACTTGAAGCGCATATACATATATATAATGTTACCAGCCGACCGGGTGTCCGTATGCCTTATATATGTAAGGAATATAAAGATACAAATACAAATATGCAGTTGAATGAGTTGTGTATTGTGTATCCAACGAAAAAACCTATGGAAAGAATCTCTGGACGTAAATACAGTAAATGGTATTTTCACTCTCAGCGTCTGGCAATCAACAAGACACGTAGAGTGTAGAATATGTATAACAACTCGGATTGTATTTTGTGCTATCCTTATAGAAGCTTGTACTCGTGTCATAGGACTGTGAAATAATATATGGAGGCATATTATGCATAGTACGGTTTATGTAATAAGAGCCATCGCATCGGCCGGGCTGGAAAGACTAATGATGATGATGATGATGAGTGAGAAAGAAATTAACAACCATTGTTGACCATATAGAAAAGGAGGAAATATGGTTCGTTTGTAAGTATTTATGATGAAACTAGGGTGTACGTACGTAGACTCGTACTTTAGTTCATACATAATCAAGACAAAGACAAATCACAATCGGAGCTTTTATAAAATGTTCATGCTGGATACTGTGAACCGACGAGTGGTAGTGTAGTATATAATACGGTTCTTCCTTTAATGACATAATCAAATCACTAGCTTCCCTTGCATGCATGCGTATTCATTAGAAAAAAATTGAAAGTTTTTGCTTACTTCTACAGCTATTATACAATACAAAACTTTTTTAATGGCTTGTTATAAAAATTAGTAAAAAAAGAAACAATTAGACATTGACAGCCGTGCATAAATATTTTCAGTCATGTAAAGCCCACATTGCATTACATATTTATCGATAAGTTAATAGTAGCATATATATTAAAATTCTGGATCTCCGGTAGGAACTAAAACATCTGAATGATCACGATAACCATCTTCGTCTTCATCAAGAGTCTGTTTGATCACGTTTTTAACGATGCGGCCAATATCTGCAGGAGGTGGAGTAGGCACTTTCGAAGTGACTGCAAGCAAGACATCCTTATCTACAGGTTTTCCAGCTTGGATTGAATGAAGAATACAGGCTGCATAAGAAGCTTCGGTCATGTTTGTCGCAGTAGTTTTCGAAAATGTATCTTTTAAAATGTCAAATATTTTAGCTTGGCTGTCCATTAGACGAATGTGCTCGTACTCATATTGTTTCCCTGATAGTTCAGTTTTTCTCTGATTTTCTTTTTCTGTTCCATTAATTTTCAACATTTCCTGCTCGTGTTGGTGATCATCCAGTCTAGCATTTCGTTCTTGTTCAGCTTTAAGTTTTTGTTCCTATCCTCATAATAAAAATATGTTAGTAAGAGGGTACACAGAAACAAACTCATTTTCATTCATTCCAAATAATTCCGTATTACCTCCCTTTCTGCTTGTAGTCGCTTTTGCTCCTTTTCCTCCGCTTCCTTACGACGCTTTTCCTGAAATACAAAAATAGGCTTTCATGTGAATTGCATCTACATTAATTCAGCAACAGTAACGTAAAGGAACTGGCGATGTAAATTAAGATTTTAGAAAAAAAAACTATAATAAAAAAACTTTAATTGGTAAATGTACCTCTATCATTCTATTTTTTTCTTGAACCTCTAATTCCTGTTTACGTCGGAGATCCTAGTTTGAAAAAATAAAAGGAAATTACTTTCAATTCGAAATTTCAAATGCCAAATAAACTATAATGCTACTGCTGCTGATAATGTTCAATAGTCTAGTATAATATTGTGATTGTTATTACGTAAATATTGGCAATATTACCTCCTTTGCAATACGCTGTCGCTGTTGCTCTGCCTCATGTTCAGCGTTCCTCCTAATTGCCTAATACAATGACAAAAATGATTTTGGCATACAGAAAGTAAGTATAAATATTTGTGAGTTTTTTGTACAAGAGTAAAATTTGACGATCAACTTAAGTTTAATGTAAATTTGCAGCTAGAAAGTAGCTTGGGTTTTTGTCACTATCCGTAGAACTCAGTTACAAGTATATAACTTGGAATTTTGAAACTCATTTTCAAAAGTTCAAAAATTATAACTCTGTAAATTTTTTTGATAAAAATGATCCGGGCCAATACCTTTTCATCTTGTTGAGTTGACTGAGTTCCCCCCATACTGAAGTTTTAGGTAGTGATAAAATTTCTCGCGTTCTTTTTATTGTGCGATTTAACCTGTGTACTATTCTATAGCTACTGACTTGTTAACAAAATTTAGTTTATAAGAAGCTCACAGGAAAGTGCCTGCTACAATCAAACGGTTTAACCGAGAAACTGCCGAAAATTTTGTTTCGAGCAAGAATTTATTGTTTCTCTTATCATTTCATGTCACCAAGTTCTCATTTTCTCATTCGTTGGACCCCAAAAAACCTTACTGTAGTAAATAAGGAGCTGAGTCAAGAATGTTTTACATAAATGGTGTTAAATATGGGTCAAATTAAGAAGAAATATGAATGAATGTACGCAAGTCTTGCAAACAAACTTTTGCGAGCGCGTTAATATTGAGAAAACTTTGCAGCGTGTGTCCGTTTCAAAGATATAGTTAGGTAAAAACAAACTATTGGAAAAATACGGCTCCACAAAATAAATACTTTAAGCATACAAAATTCACACTTCCTACATCCTAGATAATAAGTTATATGATTGGAAACAAAACTACGGGCTCAAATGAATGATGGAATCACTCAACCGTTTTGCATTTTTGCAGATCAATATTTATCAAAGCAATCTAAACACCATGCAATTAAATATTTATATTGAAAATAAATATGTATTAACTTTTCTTCCTGGTTCAGCAAAGCAAATACCTCACAATATTTAACTTCGCTTCACAAGCCATGATCATAACTAAACTTCCTGAACAATATTTCAGTTGCTTATGGCCCGGATCATATAAACAAATTTTCCATATTCAATATTTAGGAGTAAAAATCTGGAAATACAGCATGACATTATAGTCAGGATCTTTATGCAGCCTCTTCTTAGATGTTTAGCTTTAGTACACACAATGAAAATTATAATCCAAGTTGAGTTTGTGCTTGTCAGTCCCTTGTCATGATACTCGTAAATTTTTATTACCATGATGAGACAACTAACCACATCATGTTGCCCAAATTTTGTAGAAGGAAAGATTGAACCCAAGTCCACTAGTAATTATACTTCTTTCCAATTAGAAGAAAATAAAGATTATGAAATTTTGTTGTACCTTTTCTGGATAATTTATTCACTACTCGTGATTCTGTTACTCGTGTTCATTTTCGTTAGTAGAACCTTCATTTTTGAGAAGCAGCCCTGTCATGTTTTGAAAATGAAGTTTGATGATTTGCGTTGTTGTTACGCAAGAGCACGAGCCAAATTGCACAAAGGTAAATCTAAAACTAAAAGCGACCCTGACAAAATAGAGGACGATAAAAATACTTCGTTGAAAGACCAAAATCACAGTCAAG
Source organism: Orchesella flavescens (assembly GCA_964034955.1). Lineage (NCBI taxonomy): Eukaryota > Metazoa > Arthropoda > Collembola > Entomobryomorpha > Orchesellidae > Orchesella > Orchesella flavescens. The sequence continues at coordinate 27,677,163 of OZ035954.1, read as the reverse complement.
AGGACGATGCCAGCAGTGACTCTCAACTCCTTAACAAGAGTAATACAAGCAACAGGGTCAACAGCCCATTTCAAGACATCCAACAGCGAGAGATAAGAAAGCAAGAGCGCCAGCGACGACTTGAAGAAGCGGAAAGGAAGCAGGAAGAAATTTTGGAACAGCAGCGTCAACAAAGGGAGGACATGGCAAGGGAAAGGGAGCGTTTGAATAAGGAAATGATTGCAATACTTGTGCAAGTCATTACACAACCTCTAATTCAAGAATCTAAACAATTTAATGTATGGATGGGGCAACCTGATTAAAAAACAAAATATTTATCCGGAAGAGTAATTCCCATCAAAATCATAATCAAATCAAAACTCCACGTTTCTTCTTTTACTAATTTAGTATCTGCATACTAACTGATCCTACTTGTTTATCGCAACACATGTTAGTACTTAATTTTTTTTGTTAGTACCTAATTTTTATCAATAAATTCAATTTATTATGGATTCCTTCCATCCATTCGTTTAGCAAGCAATATGAATTTATTGAAAGCCGTTTCTTCATTAAAAACCGCATCATAAGTGGTGTGAAATCAAATCACATTTAAGCCACGTCTCCTCCACAACAGGTTTACGCACAGAATATTATGTTTTGACGAATACAGGATTTTCTTCCATTCACTTAAATATTTGCTGATGCGTTGCCGTTTGTTGCATGTAATGTATTTACATTGTTTCAATTACATTATGCTTTCAAGCAACTTTCGTCTCATTAATCAGTTTCAGTTTCGCAAAAGGTTGAAGGCATAAAAGCAGACACAGTAAAAGTAGTAAAACAGATCGATCAAGCTAAATACTTACTGAAATATCGTTATCTTGTTTATCTTGCATTTAAAAGATTTTTATCGATAGCAGGTTTGAAGACTTATGGGATATGATTTGTTATTTATGAATAACTTAGATTAAATGTATGACAAATAATTCAAAGCAAAAACATTACGAGTAAATTTATTTGCATCAATGACTATGTAAGATTCGTTTACAAAAGCGTATAAAAGAAGTCAATATTTAATTGGGATTTGCTCACCACGTGTATTTGAATTATTAATCACGAGAGCTGACTATAACGTTTGACCCGTAATTACAACGACCTCCAAACCCATCTACGTCTTCCTCTCGAGCCTGTTGTATTACATTTTCAACTATGCTGGTAATATCTGCCATAGGAGAAGCAGTAGGCACTTTGGAAGAAACTGCTTGTAATAAATCCTTATCGACTGTCTGCCCAGGTTGAATCGACTGAACAATGCACGCTGCATAGGCAGCTTCAGTGGTGCTTTTGGGCTCAACCTTAGAAAATAATCCTTGTGTGATGTCCAGTATCTTATTTTGAGCTTCCAGTTGACGGGTGTGTTCACGCTCAGCTTGTTTGTCTAAAAGTTCGTCTTTTCTTTGGTTAGCTCTTTCAGTGCCTTGAATTTTCATTATTTCTTGCTCGTGTTGATGATCATCCAACTTGGCAGCTCGATCTTGTTCCTCCTTTCTTCTACGTTCCTGCTTTCAGTAACATCACAATCACAATTCAAAATGACCAAAGTTAGAAAGGTGTGTGAAAATGACTTTCCATAGATTTTTTGCCAATTTATTGATCAGCCTATTTATAAAACAATACCTCGATTTCTGCAAGTAAGCATTTTTGCTCCTGTTCTTCCTTTTGCTTCCGTCTCTTTTCCTAAAAACATGAATTGCAAATTAAAAAAATTACTGAATCAATAATGCCAGTTTATAGTTAATTGTAAATGAGTTCTACAATAATTCTAGAACAAAGCAACCTAAAAATTGTAACTTGATATTTGATGCTCAAATGTACCTCTAATACTCTAAATTGTTTTACTTTTTCTAATTCCTGCTTTCGTTTGAGTTCCCGTTCCTATTCATAAAGCAATACACTCAGATTGCTAACTCTTCATGCAAATGAATTTTAAATGAAATTACACCCCCAAAAGGGTCAGAAATACCTCTTGTTCCTTTTTAAAGCGGATTTCCTCTCGTTTCGCTTTTTCTTGGCGTTGCTTCTCCTAAAATGATTCGTTAAAGCATTCAATCAACATGTTAGGTTCGAGTTACAGTTTACAGTCTAGTTGGTGATTTTATAAATGTATAACCATATATTTAACAAGCTATTTTTATACAGCATGCCATTTATCTACGTATAATAACCCGTTAATTCTCTCGAGCTATTTCCCCCTTAATGTTTCTAACACAAAATGGTAGATGCAGATTATTTAAATAATCAGCAGAATTCAAAATACAAACATTTTGTAATTAGAAAGTCATTATTACCTCAGCCCATATGCGCCGCCGATCTCGTTCTGCCTCAATTTCGGCCTTTCGTCTATTATTCTAATAAAATTATACATTTCATAAAGTCCTAGATTAGATAGGCCGAAGTGTTTTCCAGTTTTTAACTACATCATCAAAAGGGATTTAACGTCACCTGCCAATTGCATTAAAATATAGATACACTTACTTGATATGTAGAATATATGAGCCCGAGTATCGCGATAGTTGCTGCTATACCGCAAGCTGAAATTACTTGGCAGATGTACCATAATGCCTATAAAATATCAAATCATTAATGAATCAAGAGGTGCATTTTGGTTTTATCTGCATCTAAAATTGATAAATGTATACGAGAAACACTTATACTGCCTGGGGCCTTATTCAGAGGTAGGGTTTATCTTCAGGTTAATTTGACCCCGAGGGTAACCTGAAGTTAAACCCTGTATTCACAAAATAAACCCAAAGGTTTTCATGATCGGGTATGTTTTACCTAGGATTAAACCCCAGGTAAAAGGGTTTCGTTAATGGGGCAACGTAATACTGCCGCCGAGTCCAATATGCAGCATTTTCTGAGCGCTGCATATTGATGATGATTGGACTGTGGCTTGCGATGTATTACCGTTTTAAGCTCCTAAAGGAAACCTTGTTTATCAAACGGAAATTTTTTCTTTGTTTATCGATATTGACAATTAATTTAGTGCTTTAATTGTAACTTGTTTTGAGTTGTGGTAAGTTAATAATCAACTTCGTACTTATGGTGTTGTGATTTAGTCATTGTTCAATTGTTGGTAAGTATTTTTTTTAGCATTCATCATTTATATGAATATTATATCATTTCTCTGACTTTTTGCTTCGATTGTCATTAATTGATTTGTTGCAAGCGTGTTGTTAACTGCTGGCTGCGATTTGTTTTGAATATAACTGTTATTGATAATGATGCATTTTGTGAATTAATTGCACAAGTTGTCGTTTGTTTGGTGTATAAAGGTAATCAGAATTTGGTTACGGAAGGAAAGAGCTTTAAATAAGAAGATAAAGAGAAGGACTATTCTATATACTATCATCCCTTGTATTTAATTTGTTTGATCGTTGATTTTTAACCGTGGTTGTTGGTGTCTATTTGATTGTTGATATCATCAGCTTTTGCCCTCTCTCCGAGAATGTACTATATTTCCATATAATTATTTTTAATAATATTTTGTTATTGCCGAGAGTATAAAATGTGGGTTTTAATATTCTAGGCTACTTTAACATGGATGAGGGGAAGCCAAGTGACGAGACAGTCAAGCCACCGGCCTACATTTCGAGGGGTCGTGGAAAACGTCGGGATGGGAATCCACCTTACGAACCAATGGAGTATTCTGATGATCAAACACAGGATTTCAGAAAACAAAAGAACGGGAACACCAACTCAGCACGACCAGAAAATACAGGAGCTGGTGGTGATAATCGAAGCTATAAATACGACCATCGCCGACAGGGCCCCACTGAAAATCGGCAATTTCCTGTTTACCCAAAGCAAAATTACGATCAACAGAGACCTCGAGGTTTCTATTCAGGACAAGGGAGTTTTGATGGAAAGAATGAAAACAAAGGAAGACAGTTTACTTCTCAAATGGAAAGTCAACATTCGTCTGGTGATGGACAAAACTTCAGACGCGGACTCGGACGTGATAGACATGATCAACAAAATCAACGTTATGCTTCATCATCACATCGTGGTGTTGTTGGGAGTAGTCGGCAAAGTTATCAGCAGCGTGAAGCGAATGACAATCATAGACATACACAATATCAGCGTGGCTCATGGAATCAAGAAGGAGGAAATGACAGACGAGATCATGTGGAAAGTAAGCAGTTTGAATCGAGAGGTGGACATTACAGCAGGATGAATACAAATCAAGAAGACCAACATAAAAATCACTCCTTTCTAAGACCTAGTTGGTTTACTTACAATAGTAATGATCCTAATGCTAAACCAAGTCAGAGAGAGTGGGACTATATTAAAGAATGGCTGGATTCAGGTTCAGGACGTCGTGATCACAAAACAGAGCAAGTTCCGAAGTTAGGCACTAAAGTTGTCGTCAAACACGCTGATTATGGCGACTGGGATGCACCAAAAACCTGTAAAGATTCAGTGACTGACAGTAACACTGGTGAGTTGGTGGTTAAAAAACCGAACATTCAACAATAATATTTTGTTATCATGTGGGTTTAAATATTTTTAGGCAACTTAAACATGGATAATGAGGGCACTGGAAAAGTAGCGGAAGGTACCAATCCTACCCATGTCGATGTTCCAACAAGCAAGATGATGTACGTTGCTGCCAAAAGCGTTCCATCAAATGCTTCTCGCTCACAACGCAAGAGCAATGCTGCACCAACGAAGGTTCCACCAAGAAAGGGCCGTGATCCATCAAATGTTCCACCACCATGCGCAAGACATTTCAGAATCTCAGCAGGCAGTACTAGAATGGGCAGCATCGGCGAATTCTTGGGATAAGATCGGATTTCTCCTCGCCTTCTCGCAATACATGGGTATGGAGGAGAACCACCACGCCAAGAATATTTTTTCGAATGCGAACAAGAAAGAACACAACAGAAAACGGCCCTGGGTTGGCCCTAACCCTGTAGATAGTTTTAATAAGAGGAAGAGATTGTTGGAAAAAAGTGAAGGAGAGAACCCAAGTATCGAATTTATGCCACCGAAGACCCCCCCATTATCACGGTCCGTAGTATCAAGGTGTGGGGAGGGTCTAGCTTGGTGGCATTGCTACAAGGATGTGGTTGCGTACGACACAGAACAAGTAACTTTGCTTGGCGACACCGGAGCATCGGGGATTGCAAACATTAGGGGTGGGAAGGTGGCAGTGGTGGACTCCAACCTAGAAAATATATATTCTGCGGATATTTACCACAAACCAGGAACGTTTAAGACAAATCTGAAGCAGGTTGCTGTCAGTGGAATCAGGAAATTTGATTTAATAAAAGGGAAAGCAATGCATTTAGTGACGAAGGAATTAAAGGCAGTAATGGACCAAAAACTTGTCATAGTCGTGGGCGGATCAACAGACTTCCTTTGCGTGGATTTGAACACTGCCGATTTGAAGATTTTTGATTTACAGACGTTTTACAAGAGGACACAGGAAGGTACATCCAACTTACAGCATATGAGTCTTCGTGATACATATTTTATGGAGTTCAAAGAGGATTTTCAAGGAAAAAAAACTCATTCGGCTGAAAACGATGCGAGAGCCACAATGAGGTTGTTTATAAGTGGTTACGTGAAAAGGAACTTTGGTAAAGCTACAATGAATGACAGGAACTATTTTGAAATATTCGACGGTGCCACAAAACTGAAGAAAATGGACGAAAAGGGGATGTTTCACTGCAAAACGGATAAAGTTTTCAAGAATTGGAAAGAGAGGCGGTGCACTTGTTCTTCCTGTTCTCGATTGTACGAGATGATGAAGTAGAGGATGAAGTTTTGAAGTGTAAATATGCATACAATTTGACAGTGATACTATTGACCGTTGTACTAATATGGATTAAATCATGGAGCATTGAAACTTTGGAGAAATGCAGCGATTAAGTGTGGCCTCTGAACTCAACCAAAAACGTTAAAGATGCATGGCGATTCGATTTACTGGTGCACATGCCCATTGGACTTGGAAATTATGATGAATAAGGCCACCACTGGAAAGTACGCTGTCAAGTATTCAATCTCTAAAACTAATTCTTTGTGCTGATTTGCTTATGAATTCAGAATTTGTTCAGCTCTTAATGGAAATATTGTTTGGCCTTAGGTATACATCTCTGGAGGAGTTTCAAATAGATTGTGAAACGCTGGTTCATGCTATTGGCGTATACTTTGGAGTAGATATGTTGAAAGGTGGACAGATCGGACAGGCATTCATACGGGATGCTCTTCATGACATTCAGGAAATAAAACTGTCACGATTGCTTTCGAAAGTCAAATGAAAAAATCACGATTGGTGGTTTTGTTTGCCTTGTTCGACACCCCACGAAGTTGTGTGGGCTAAGCAAACACTGAATCTGTATTGGCCGGCAAAGGTAATTTTTATATGTATGACATGATTCTTCACTGAATACCTTTTGAACTGTACATTTTTAAATATTTGACGGTGATGCTTCTTCCTCGTGTCTTATAGGTAATGAAGAAAGATGGCAACAAGTACGACATGCTCTACTTTGGAGGAAATTATGAACGTGGTATCATCGATGCGAAAAACATTCAGCCCATCGAGACTTCTATTAATCAGTTAAAAGTCAGACGAACTGCTATGTGGAACGACGCATATGAAAACTGGTTAAATTTCAAGATATAGCTAAAGATCCTGACTTAGCTTCGAAGCTTCCTCCCAAAGAACCGTCATCAGCAAAAGCAGCTACAAGTTAGTACTTTTATATTTCATGTTGTGTCGAGTCAAACTATATTTCAACTCGATATAAGCTAACTATTGTCTTGATTTAATTTAGCTGCAACACGAGTTGCATCTCCAAGTCCAGAGGAAGTGGTTACCACGAAAAGTCGAAAAAGTGAACAAACTGCCACCGCTACTCCTAAAACCTCAAGAAAGTCTGCTGCAACAAAAGCAACTCCACCAAGCTGGAAGGCCAATGGCACAGCAACTTCAACTCCAACCACTGCTGGAAGTCCTGTCAAAAAGAAAGCGGGCGCTGCCAATAAGTCAGCAGGTATGTCTTAATTAATATGACACATTGCATTTATATTTGTGGTAAAAATGCGAATGAAACATTGATATGCTGCTGTCACAGTTGCAGCAACTACTCCAGCACGTCATGATGACGATGACGATGTCAGCTAGACGTCGAAAGCTTGAGAATATAATAAATCGTGAATTTATTCTTTTAAAGATCATCCATGCATTCCGCAAAGCCTAATTAACCTGCGATCGAAGATCAATCAAAAGCAGGTTTTTTAGAATGGATCATAGTCTGTCTGTCTGTCCGTCCGTCCGTCCGTTCGCACGATAACTTTTACACCGTTGAAGATTTTCAAAAATTCTTTTTGCTAAACGATACCTTAGGTCAAGCTCTTGGCTAAGTTCTAAGATGAGCAAAATCGGTCAACGGTAACTGGGTCAAAGGTCAAGGTCAAAAAATTTTAATAGCAAAACATGGCTTATGATACATCAAAATGATGCTATTTTTCAAGAAAAACTCAACTATGCTAATATCAAAGTTCAGAAATGACCCCAGCGTGACCTATAAGCGATTAAAGGTCAATTTTTGAAAAAAATCTCAATAGCAGCCACAATTATGAAAATTTTCAAATCTTTTTTAAACCAATGAACTACTCAGACACATAGCTTATGCTAACTTTATTCAGCATAAATGCTAGATCGCAGGTTCCTATATATCTGCCTATTGTCAGGTTTATTATACTCCAGCACGTCGTGATTCAGCAACAGGACCTAAGGCTGCAGTTGCTACTACACCTGCTGGTGGAAGTAGCACAAAGACGGTAAAAATTACTGTTGCTGCTAAGGAAAAGAAACCCAATTTGAACGATCTGGCTGATGGCAATCTTGACCCTGATATTCTCCGATTTATGAATGAATTGGATGACAATGAAAGCCTAGATGGAGATGCGTACTTTTCCGACGAGGAATCTAATGTGAGAACCCAAAGCCAGCCAACAACCTTTTTATCTATTTATTTTGACTCGTATAAGAATTGTATGTATTTAAAAAAAATTAATGATTGAATATTTTACGTAGGAATCGCAAGAGAAAGTCTCAGAGGATGCTGTTTCTTCTTCATGTAACGAATCAAAAGCAACACGAAGCGTTTATGTTCAAGTTATTAAGGAGAAACTGGCCAAAAAGTTGCAGATATGCATGCTCGTCAGATCCAAGAGATATCTCAAAATAAAAAGAAACAATGGGTAGCTTTTTACATTGTATATTTATTTATGTAATACTTTAATGTTTGATTGTATTGTGTTATGGCATGTCCTTTTGTAATCGCTCTTTGGGATTTCTTTTTACAGTGTTTCAACTGTGAAAGGGAAGCAATCTATCATTGCTGCTGGAACACGGCTTACTGTTCCATTGAGTGTCAGCAAGTTCACTGGACAAGGGAGCACAAGCGGCTATGTCGTCGTAAGAAACCGGCTTAAACAAACCCTCGTCTGATATACCAACATCTTATACGTATCGTATATAGAAATATAGCATTTATTATTATCTATCGGCATTGTGCTAATTAAGTTCCAGTTGCATGTCTGATTGTCAGAGTACCTATAGCCATCTATTCCTTCCTGACTAACATAGTAAGCCTTGAACCTTTTGTAGTTAAACTTTTTGTTTTTGTAATCTATTGGTGTTTACTTCTAATCTAATCGCTTATGTTTTTATTATCATTTAGTAGTAGATTTTTATCTGCTGTTGCAGCGTTAGTGTGTTATTGTTATTATAATTACTATTATGCAGACATTTTCGTGCACGACACGTGTCACATTTTTCTTTTGTCAATTAAAAGCGTTATGGTGTGATTGGTTTGAGAAGAAAGTGTCACTGATTTAAACTTGAGGAACTTTATGAATTCAAATTTAAGTAGAGCGTCACTTTGTAAATACCAAATGTGTAGATAAAATCCGTATACAATTATTTATTTGGTTATACATTACCCGTGTTAGATATAAAAAGGACAATTGTGTTTGCTAAAAGTAATTTCATAGGAAGACACAACATTTTAGAATTTGGATTTGGATTGATTAATGTGAGGCTGGCAACAATTCATCATCATGTGCAACGGTTATTTTGCAGTAACTCAAGATAATAAACATAGTTTCATGCTTCCAACACCTGTTTATGTTCCGGTTTCTAGACCAGTCGTTGTCGATTTTCGTCTTTTTCGTTGCATCTGTAAAATAGTCATTTTCTTAAAATACACCTAGTTTTGCAACATTGCTGTTTTGTATATATATTTTATTTGCGTTGAGTTATGAGAAGTCGTCTAGAGGTCAGGTCATAAGAGAGATGTAAAGTGATACATTTAACCGTATATATGGACATGTAACAAACTACTAACTACTGTAATTCGACGCTTACCTATTTTTATCTGTAGTTGGTATAAATAAATATTTGTTTCGCTCTAAGACTGCTTATTTAAGAGAATGTAGGATTTCTTCGGTCGTGAAACATTTATTTCTGCAGTTAATACAAGTAATAGTACAATCCGTATTATAGCAATGAATATTTAGGAACCGCATTTCAAGACATTGATATAAAAACCGTTATACTACAAAACAAATGTATATTTGTACAAACGAGGCGATGTAATAGAATTGTGACAGTGGTACATGACCGTTGTACTATATTCTGTTAATCATCCTCATAAAGGACTGAGTACTTCCGTTTCTTTAGCTCAAGCTTTTCTTTTTCAATGACGTTCCTTTCTTTTAATTGCTCCAAAATTCCTTCCATGCATGTAAGTTGATTTCCAAAAAGCGAGACTTGCTCTTCCATTAGATCGTCCAATGGTCGTTTGCGTTTTTGAGATTTGGCAGAAGATGTTGGAGTGGTGGGATGGAGTTGTTGTTGGATGGAGTCGTCGATCCTCGACTTCAGCCCTTTTTGGACATTCATTCGAGGAAGTCCCTCATTAAGAGAATCAATTAGTCCACTCTCAGTCCCAGCTGTAGTGTGATGAACTCTTTCGAGTCTATCAATTTCGTCGGCTTCTTCGTCTTCGGGACTACTAGCATATTTACCACGTCCTGAAATTTAAGGAACACGATCGTAAGGAGTACCACGGTCATGTATCACGGTCTTAATTTTACGTAAATAACTTTTAATATTACCTGGATCGGATGTGTCTATTCCTCCTTTAATTCCATGAATGCTTTCTGCAGACAAAGTTGCTAGTACATTATCGTACCAAGGCTCATCGTTTGCTAATTTTCCTAACCCTCCTCCGGTGCCGGCGATTATTTCTTTTCGACTGGACTCGGTGGACTTGACCTGCTTCTTCAAATTTCTCCATTTCTCTTGAACTTGGGCAGATGTCCGTTGTAAGCCAGTGACAGCATTAACCTCCTTTGTTATCTCCTCCCAAGCGAGTTTTTTAGTTTTAAAGGTTATTTTGGGATTGAGCCTCTCACTAATTACTTCAATCCTCTCTCGGACTGCACTGGTTAGAGCAATCATCTCCGCATCGGTGAAGCGTTTCATTCTTTTCGCCTTTTTAGCAGTATTTTGAGTCGCTTTCCCTGAAATAAATAAGATACTTAAATGGACTTTGTAATATAAATGTACTATATTTGCCGCAAATACTATAATTTCTGTCACTTACATGACAAGACCGTTGTACGGAGACAGTGATACTAAGAAAACGTCGCAGCCAGTCGTTGTCTGATGTCAACAGCGTGCCTTCGATTACTAACTGCCGGTGGTGGATCCTCTTCCTCGTTTAAAGGGACGTTTCGATTCACTCGGTAATGCTCGTCCTCCGCAGTTAATGGGATTTCGTTTGCTAAACAGATATTATGTAAAACTGCACTGGCAACTGTTATCCGGCAAGCCTTTTCCGCTGTGTAACACAGTGTACCTCCAGTTCTATGTATATTAAAAGAAAAATGAGCCATTATCGTTACAAATAAAAAATGTTATAAAGCAAGTATATTTTCAACAATAAAAACATACTTATCAATGGATCGAAAACGTGACTTCCACGTCCCTATAGCTCTCTCAACCGTACTTCTAGTTTTCTTGTGTTTGCGATTAAAGTTTTGTTGGCACCTTTCTGTTTCGCGTTGGAATGGGGGAAGCAGCCCCTCTTCTAACGCATATCCTGAATCCCCTATGAAATATATCACATTTAATAATACTAAGGTTAAAAAAATGTCCTCGTATATCAAGGTTTGTAATACCACGGTTAATTCTTACCTAGAAGCCAACCTTCACCAAACTCACCACGATATAATCGCTTTTTGGCTCCACAGTTATTATAAATAAATGAATCGTGAGTACTTCCCGGCCACGCAGCTACAATGTCATAAATTGTGTAGTCAGCTCCACAAATCACTTGAGTGTTAATCGAATGGAATTGTTTCCTACAAACGTAAATAGGTTCGTTCTCCGTAGGTGCTTTTATTGCAATATGAGTTCCGTCGATAACTCCAAGTACATTGGGAAATGAGTCTACTCCATAAAAGCGCTGCTTTGAACTATTAATTTCCTCAACGGTTTTTGGAAATACTATAATTCTACTGGCTAACTTAACCGTGTGGTTAAGACATTTTTCTATAAATCTAGATACACTTGGCTGTGAAACGCCACCCAACGACCCTAAACACCATTGAAAAGAACCTGAACGAAGATGGGCTAAAAAGCACAACACTTTGGTCTCTAATGGTATTGCAGCTTGAGTTTTTCCTTCCAAAGGTTCGAAGAACTTCACGATTTCACGAGCCCCCCACGCTGGTAAACCAGTATGTGTCTTAATTTCAAAATCAGACAGAATTTCCAACACTTTTCTGGTTTTATATACTCTTTTTCTTTCGTTATTTAACACAAATAAAGGTACTGCCATATAACACCGTGATACTAAGACCGTGGTAGTAGTTGTCAACAGTCCTTAAAATTCTTAATTATAATCATAATCTACGTGACTGAACTTATCAGAACTGAAATGACAATAAAACTAGCAACTTATCAACCAAATGAAAGTGGGCAAAAAATTAAGTGAAAAATTGGCATGTCATTTTCTCATGATATTGTGTTTACCCTTGCTCAGAGGCAGGGTTAAAAAAAGCGGGTAAATCTCTGGGTTAAAATGCGAAACCTGCGTTGTGAATAAGCTTATTCACAACCATGGGTTTAAAGTCGGGTTTAACTTACCCCGGGTTAAATTTTCGGGTTAAAGCTCGGGTTAAACCCTGGGTTTAATTAAACCCAGGGTATAAATCGTTAAACCCTCCCTCTGAATAAGGCCCCTGGATATGTTATAGGAAAGAATGAAAACAATGTCAATTTCCTTTTTATTCAAACTTCTTCGGCAATTATATGTTTTCAAATTTCAAATGACGAATACCTGATCTGGTTGACCACTTCCCATGTTTTGGTTTAGGCTGTACTTGTAATTAAAATGCTCTCCGAGACACCAGTAAAAGAAAAATGCAGCCTTTAATAGAGTCATGAGCCTGTCCTCAAGTCACCCAGTAGATGCTAAATGCCAAGACATTGCTTTTTATTCTAAACTTTATAACTTATGGATAAAAGACTGTGCTCAAGGTCATTAGCCTATAATACCAGATTGGAGAACACGTTAACATTGGTTCACCCGAAAGAAGTTTGCAAATAACGGTCAACATGACACTTGGTAAACACACTCGCATAAACATCCGCTGTTGCGTATATTAACGTTAACCTCGCTAATCTTTTAATCATGCTAATGTTAAGTGCATAGTTGAAAGTGTAAACACATACGTCAAATGCTGATAAAATATCGAAAATTAGTGCTAAAATATGTTAGTTGAATGATATCAAGATTTGCACAGAGGCGAAAGTAAAGAAGTAAACACTGCAAACAAATGTTTGCATAATATTATATGATCTGTGTAATAAAATGAACCAATAATAATAATACATAGAAAATGAGGCGTCAAGCAGAAAAATACAATGTGTTTATGCTTATATTGTACATGAACTTGATAAATTATCACTTCGAAATAAAGGCTCTTGAAAATTATCTCGATTGATAGGTGAAAGCTTGCTAGTAAAACTTATTTATCCATCAATTCGGCTATGAAATTAACTCATCACTTCACGTTTAGGCTCTGAATAAACAACAACAGCAAGCTTGATAGAGGCATAATTCTATGCTGTCAAAAATAAAAATCCTTAGTTTAGATGGAAGGCTAAAGCAAGTCGAGCTGTCGCTTAAATTCGTTAATTTACTACTTATTAACTTATTACCCACCCCCACTGAAGTCTCCTTTTTTTATCACCATGAATAAAAGCATAGAAATTGAAAACTGTACTTCATTTGCTTACTCAAATGCAACAGATTTTGAAACTTTGTTTCTAATTTTCCGGATAGGTTACTTATTACTAGTGTGTCTGCTGCCCTTCTTTCTACTCATTAGGTTTTTGATTCCTACGGAACAGATTAGTCACGAACACAAACCTACAACAAGGTGCAATGCTTCGCCGTACTTCGGCACTAGCACTAGCCCTAGCAAAACAAACCTTGAATGGAGAAGACAAGCCAGCAAACCGGAAACACTCAGAAATATAGACCCCAAGGTGTCCCAAATGCGTAATGTGACTTTTATAAACACTGGTGTCAACAGCAGCAGCACCTCTGAAGACTTTCAAATGCGAGAGAGAAGAAAACAAGAGCGCCAGCGACGACTTGAAGAAGCGGAAAGAAAGCAGCAAGAAATTTTGGAACGGCAACGCCTGACCCGTGAACGCTTAGCTAGGGAACGAGGGAGTGCGTATAGGGAAACGATAGGAAAATTGTTTCAAGTCTTTACACAACCACTAATTCAAGAAACTGAACAATTTAATGAATGGGTGGGACAACCTGATTAGTAGACAGATGAATATATATATATAATGTTCGATTTATTTTGCAGCATCAAAATATTTAATAAAGTCAATTCAATTAAATCTTTCCCCAAATAATGTTTACACATTTAAAACCAGCGTACATAAACCGTGCTTAATTTTCACATTTATTTATAATTGGCATAATAATAGTAAAAAGAAAAAAATCAACATTTATAAAGCATTAATTTCATTAAATCCTAATGATTGTTTTCAGTTAATGTCAAATAATTATTATGTATAATATAAAATGAATATATGCCGTTTCATTTAAAGAATCTGATCATATGGAGTGGCAATGGGATCATATTCACTAAACACCCCCACAGCTTTGGCAACAGACTCTTTAGGAATACGTGGAAAGTATTTCTTCAAATCATCAGCCATTTCTTCATAAGACTTGTAATTTTTTACTACTTTCCTTGAGTTGGCATCTCCTACAACAATTCTTCGCTTCCAAACAAAAATGAAATTCTTGGGATCTTCCATAACATCTTCATCCTCGGACTCTTCTTCTTCTTCTTCTTCTTCTTCCTCAGTGACAACCTCATACTCATCTTCCTCTGATTCTTCAGCTTGAGCAATGAGCTTAGCAAGGGCAGCTTTTCCACTTGGAGCGACTTCTTGTTCAATTTTTCCTTTTGAAAGGGGTTTGCCGTTTGTAGCAGATTCAATTGTGGTTTTTGCCTTGGATTGATCTTTGCCATTAATTGTAGATGAAATAGGTGCAGCGATGGTTTTTCCAGTGGTTGTTACTGGAATTTGGATGGGGGTTCCATTATTTGTCGTGGATGTTTTTCCTTTGGCTGCTGATGGGGAGTTGACCTTGGCAGATGCTGTTGTTGATTTTACATTAATTGCATTTGTTGCATTCACCTTGTCAGAAACTGGCTGTTTAGTATTGGCTGCGTTATTCACTTTAAGCACGTTGCTGGCTGCGATTGGGGCATTTGACGCCTTTCCGTTTGTTGCCAAAACTTTTCCAATCTTTGATAATGCTTTTCTATTTGAAATCAAAACCTTTTCTTTTGTTTCCTCTTTCATGTTTTCAGGAAGCTCAGGGAATAGTTTACGGAATTCCTTGTTTGTAAAAAAGCGGTACATCATTGGATTCTTCAAGAGAGCAGAGTAGCATGGCTTTGTGAAAGTTTCCAACATGGGATAATCAAATTCCCAGAAACCTCTTGGTTTTAGATCCCATGATGTTCGAAGAACTTCTCCTTTATCAGTCTAAATATATGCACACAAAAAAGCAACATGTTAATTTTTAACTTCCATATAAATATGAAACGTATATTACATGGTGTACTATGGAAGTAATTTTATCAGCTTACAAACTTTCCTCCCATAAGACCACCCAGAAGATGAAATTTCCCAATCCACCCTGGAGCAATTTCTCGAAATTCATAAGGGAATCCTCCTTAATTTTAAATAAATTTTAATTTAAATAAAAACATAAATTTTAACCTTAAGGCAGTAAGAGGAATATCAGGAAGGACGTTTTTACCGGCTTGCATAGTTCGATATGGCAAACGTTGCATCGGAATGGGCTCTAAAATTGGGTATGATCCACCCACCTCCACCATATAAAGTCCATGAGCATTTGGCCGCTCAATGCTTACCATGACCAAACAATGGGTCCCTGCAATTGGTGCTTGATAATGGTCACCTCTTACAACAAAACTGTTAAGCCCAATGCTTTGGAAGACCAACTTGGTAAAATAGTTCAAGTGAATACAACATCCTCCTTTTCCAGCCAATCCAATGCTTACAATATCGGACTCTGATGGAAACCATCTTTGATCTGGATCCACCGCAGCCATTTCGATATTCTGTATACAAATTGAAATTGTGCGAAAAATTAATTGAGTGCATATTTTCATATAACAATACACTAATCCAAAGCAACTTTAAGGAAAGAAGAACCAAACCTGAAATGGAATCCGAACGGCATGGCGCTTCATGTATAAAGTGAGAAATTCCAAGGGGTTGTTGTACAGGAGTTCCCTCCAAGTTGGAGGCATCCCCAAAACACCTTCAAGAAAGTATACAGCTTGCTCATAGCTCAACATTTTTTGCAATTCTGAGTTCTGACCAGGAGACTTAAAAAATTGAGCGTTAATATTAAGATGCTTTGATGAATAAGGCTTGATAGAAAATGGCAAGAAAAGTTATTTTGCAGAGGAACCAGAAGATGAACAAGCTTGCATGTGGATGAACTCACGCAAGATTTTTAGAGTTCACTTTGTATGTAAAAATGTAATAATAATTAAAGCTTTCATATTTGCATTCATACATTCATGTCAGAAAAAGGTTTGCACTTTTTTAGCACATGGGTTGTGTAGCACGAGATTATAATTGCGATCCAGCTGACATGTCCACACTATCACAATGTGATCATCATGAGCAACTTTTACTTGTCATTGGGTTACTGACTTATTAACAGCTCCGGCTTTTGTCAAACACACATAAGCGTTTCTGGCTTCTGGAATGTCAAAATAATGTACCAAGCGTACTCAATGCACGTATGTACGTAGATGGGCATACAAAACCTGTAAGCCAAAGACGAGTTTATCCCATGAGCATGGCCACAAAGATATTCTTTAGATATCCTCTAAAACCAGTTCAAAGTTAAAGCTAAGCTGCTGCTGCTGATGGCGTGACTTCAATTTTGTTGTTGCATTCGTAAAGAAGGTGCAAAACGCTAACTCAAGCCTTGCTGGAAATCCAAGAGTGGAATGCAATAAACAACTGCTTTTGGTTCATCATTCGCCCGACTTTTGTTTAGCCAAACGCTAACAAAGTGATAAGCATATGAGAATCACATGCTCACCACATTCACAAGTTGTGGATGATACACTTGCAAAAAAAATTGTATGTACATAAGAACGCCCATTATTATTCCATGTACCCAAAATCATTCATTGCACTATCAATTATCATGCATGCAGTTTTTAATGTCTGTAAATTAGTTTTATGAACGTTGATTCCAAACTTCTTCTAATTAAAGAATCTATAAATTAATTACTTGCTGATTACTCACTACATGAGAAACAACTTTTAAATGGCAAACTGCTGTCCGTTAAACATTTGAGATCTTATTCAAGCTGCAATGCAATGTTAACTGCAGCACGTATTAATATTGTCTATACATGAAAGCTTTTTGAGCTGAGTTCAGCCAAAGATTTGCCTTGCTTAGTTTTCCTTCTGTATTGTAGTCTAACTTTAATCTTAATTCCTATTTTATTTTAGCAACAACTTGATTCATCAGGATTGGCATAATGAAGCCAATGAAGGAGTTCAAGATCAGCAACGATGATGTTCCCTTGTAGTTTCTTAATTTTCATAAGCAAATCCAAACAAACAATGAGAACTATCAAAATATCAGTCAGTTACGCATTAAACGATCCCATTCAACATTAGTAAAGGAAATAACACAGATTTTAATGCATGAAAAAATCTAATTTAGGCAAAATCTACAAGGGTCTAATGGACGAAAATGCTTCCCCTTATAATTTATTTTTAGCAAGAAAGAGGCAGATAAACGACATCCTTTTTCTCCAGATAAATCGAAACTTAAAGTTTACACTAAACCTAATGGGCATTCATACATACTTATATATCCTGAAAAATCTTTTATGAATGTGTATTCCAGAACTCACTCCAGAATATTGTTTTGCGAAACTTGTACATAGCTGACCATTAAAAAGTCCATAATAGTTCAAATCTTGCACGTAACAGCTAGCTATATAATCAAAAAACGATTATATATATATATTCGAAACTAACCTTTGTCTATATCATACATTAAACCACGAAATCGGTTTTATAAGGGATTTTGACATAACTTTTCATCTTTTTTATCCAACATCTCAATTGGAGAATTTGGTCATAAAACTTCTAACGCAGAACCCAGTCTCATTAGCAGGTAATTGCCTTTTTTATAGCGAGTAAACCTTTTACTATTACATCCTTACAGAGACGAGAAGAGAAACGGCTTGTGTATTAGTTGGTTGGTTTTGACTGAAAATTTAAATGCAGTTAAGGTACATACTCCTCTAAATATTTTAGGAGTAAAGAAAATATAAGTTTGACCTCTAGCCAAAACCAAAAGCAGTGTATATCAACTCTTGAAATAGCCAGTACTACCCTTCTTGCAATTCAATAGTGCTCAACACTAACGAATCCTAATTCCTAACCTACCATCATAGTTGTTAGTTTATAATCTGAAGATTTGACATCCGAAGGAAACAAAACTTTAAGCTGGATATATTTAATGCATAAATCCGAAAATGGTATCTTGTGATTTTTGTTCCATTGTTCCCTCAAACCATATAAATTACCAAATATCAAGGTAAGTGAACTGAACATAAAAGCTCACAGTATTTGGACGGGAATTCCGATATTTTTTGCAAAATAAATCGGGTTTATGTGTCAATTTACTGTTTGTTTTAACTTGAATGCTAATGTATTCATTAGGTTGTGCATGTGGACTTTTTTGTTAATAAATGCGGGTCAGTATTGGCGTTGAGGTTATCATTGTCATTAAGTACCACCTATATATAACATTTGTTTTTTTAGTCATAGCGTTGTATGCTAAGGCATTAAGAGTTTTTCTCTGAAACCAATTTGAATTATTGAGCAAATAAAGGAGTCAAGCGTAATCATGCACATATGCCACTTTTGCTAGTAAAATTACTGTTTTATATACTAAAAAGCCTGCCTTGCCTAACAATCAAAATGGCGTTGATATTTTTTTCACATGTCATTACCACAAACTCACCATGTTTGGGTAAAAATTTAGTAAATGCTTAATAACACTAAACAAAATTAAGTGGAAACTCCCTGGATTCTAGAGCTCAATTATATTTATCCACAATTGCCAAAGGGAATTGTGTCTGTTAGGCATTAGATCAGTTTTTTCGTCTGTTGGTTGTTGTCCTAATGTCGGGTCCTCTTTGTCCACCCTCTCAGTTATCATGGATGACCAAGACCAAACTACTAGCTACTCCTTGAATTTGAAAGAAAGTTCTCAATCTAAAGACAAAATTCCTGACTTGACCAGACGCTCATCTAAGGTAGCCCCTGAACCGCCACCACCAGTTGTAAGCACATTTGCGACTGTCGCCAACAGTTTATTTGTTGTTCGTCATCTTATCAACATGCAAGAGGCACGAGAATCTAGTGGTCCTAAACTGTTTAGAAAGGAAGTCATCCGCTACTTCAAACTTCATTTGGACCTTTGCAGCTCCATCGGCTGCATTGCTTTTTGTTGGAACAAGGAAAGAAATCAGTTTGAGTCTGTTACATCAAAGTTACGACGATTTCAATTTCATGTGCACATTAGCATTGCCATTATCCACAATATTTTTCTTATCTGGAGTCTAATAAGTCGTGACATGGCAAAGTACAGTATTGCATACAAAATGCTGTCCATCTACTTCACTACAGGCTATTTGCTCTGCAATGGATTGCGTATTTTCGCATGGATTCATGAAAAGGAAATTGTCAAGTTGGTTAACGCTAACTTTTCTTTGGAAGAGAAAATCCGAGGTAAGATGTAAACAAGATTGATTTTAAATAATTTATGATCCAAATTTAATACTTGTATTTTTTTTGTATTCGGTGACAGTTTTCAAAAATAAAAGGCAAGAGGATCCACAAGGGGTACTTACAAGATTGCTCAACAACGCTGCAAAATCTCAACGAGCCTTGCTTGTTCTTGGATTGGGTACAGGGTTATCAGTGCCTTTGCTCGTGTTTCTCATTCTGTTGGCCAACCCATGTCAACCACCGTTTATTGGATCCATCATTTTTGAGTATACTGATAGACACTGCATTGTAACATCATGGCCATTGCACTTTGCAATCAGCGTTGCAAACTTTTGGATGCATTTGGATATGGTTCTCCCAATGGCCTTCTCAATGTTTGCTTTGTTTTTCTTGAGCGTCAGTTGCTTGCATGACTATGTGGATTATCTCAAACAGTAAGTATATCACAAAATATGTAATAATACATATCTGACTCATGACAGTATTGAGATGCGTCTTCAGAACGGAACCAATGCTGAATTTTTAAATAGGTAATGAGGCAATGTCAGATTGAGGTGAAATCAGTCTTCATAAAATTATTACAAAAATCGATTTGAGTGTACTTACCCAACGTATATATGATCTAAATTATCAGTTAAACTTTATATTTTAGACTCCTTTGGTAGTTAATTTTTCAACCTATTGATAATGACATATATCTACAACGACTCGTAATCACACTAGAATGGAAAATAATGTATGGGTAAACACATTTTTTTGTAATTTTATTTACTCAGGAAACTCCAGAGCAAATGTAGGGAGCAACTTGGAGACACACTTTATATGTACAGAAGGATCCAAATAATGGAGAAGCAATTAAATGCTTGCTTTCGCCAGCAATATTTTCCGTTGGTTCTGTCTGGAATGACGGCACTCTTAATATTTTGCCTGTACTCATGCATCCGACTTCATGACAAAATACCTATGCCTGGCTTCTCCTACTTTCCGATTGTTGCGTTGGATGGAATTGTTTCGGTGCTTGTGATGAATACAAAGGCAGCAAATGTTTTGGAACATTCTCTGGATTTGGTCATGAAGTTCAGAAATGATACTACTTGTCGACGGAAGCACTGGGCAAAGAAAATGGCTTGGAGTTTAACTCCACTTCGAATCAATTTTATGATGAATTTCGTTGACAAAAGCACACCACTAATATTTATCAATTTCAGTTTGAATCAGGTGGTGTCCTTGCTACTGATGGGATCCGAAAGGAAGAAGGATGTACAAATTGAAGACGTACTTTCTTAAATAAAATGGAAAGAGTAGATAAAACAAAAATGGTAGTTTTCCCGTTGTGTTTATCGAGGTCTCGGTACTGCATAATAAGAATAATGATTATAGTTAAAACTGTAGTATTATGTAGTGTTGTATCAAGTAATGTTTTAAGCTCGAGTAGGCGAATGCTTTCTCCAAATCACTTTTACGCTTATTTAAAAAATTTACTTGTTAACAATTCAAGTGATAGGACTTATGTATGACAAAAGATAGTGAAATTTCTTTCTCTTTAGAGGTGATAACCCCTGTTGCAATTTACCTACCTCAACTGTCTAGTTTTTCGTACACAAAAGCATGAAAGTAATACACTATTATTGTATAACATGTTTTTTGGATGTTGTAAATATCGTGTCTTTTTATTTATAAAATGCAATATGTACATACAGGATCATCATATCATGATTATAGTGTACAAATAGAAGCGTAACAATTAATCAAATACACATTATATTATTATGTACTAATCAGTGTAGCATGTACTATACAGATCATTTCTATTTGCAGTTAGCGGTGGCGGCGCCTGTTTTACAGCTACGCAGTTTTAAGTAATAAATTTCATATAAGTACCCAAAACTCTTCACCCGAATTAAGAAATGCGGAACATATTCGAACCTAAATGAATCCATAAAGCTTACGGATATTGATGGAACGTATGATTCATGCTATGATTTATAAGATACTTTTGATTTTGACTTTAACGATTTTTACGATCCAATGAAATAGTAGACTTATAACAAACCTGGTGGATGGGCGGTGGATGCAAACAAATTTATTAAATTAATTTCATGATCCTGAGCCATATTTTTCAACAAACTATACTTCACTGTTTTGTTAACATAATTTTTATCCAAAATTGTTTTATTCAGGACCACAACTATCAGGTGCCCATGGAATAGGTGGTAGAACATCCAAGCTGACACCAAGCTCAAATTTTCCCATAGACATTAATGTGTCACCTGCCGGCATGAAGATCTCTAAAGTCCCATTTTCAATTGTCGAATACATAATACCGGTAGTATCTCCCACAGCATACAGGTCTTGGACTATATCAGAATCCCAAATTAGTTTATATGTTGAGCCACCAACATTTTCGAGCCAAGCTTGTGCCCATCTTCCATAACTCATATAGATTCCAGTAGCATTAGTTTGGTTGTTGTATCTTTCCGATATTTCAATATCCCCTGAACTTCCACTGCCGTAATGCCCAAGAATATCTTCATTTTGCTTTTTAGCGGTTTTGCTATTGTGTAAAAGTTCAGCTACGACTTTATCTCCTCCACATTTCTTTTGAAAATGAACCAGTTGCTCTTCTTCCAAATGTTTACAGGCTCTCTTGGTTGATTTCTCGTGATTTACTCCAATTAATGTATCATAAATGAACTTATGAAGAATTGTAGAATCTACGAGGACGGGACCTTCATTTGAGCTTGTAAATATTGCAATTTTCTTTTCCGGAAAGAGTGACATGAAACTTTGGTAGGGAGGAAAGTAGCCGCTATGCTGCACATATTGCCAGCCATCATAAGAGGCGATAGCTAACCCTAGTCCGTATGCTATTGAAGTTACTATTTTATCTTCCTCGGATGTTTTAAAAGTAAATATTGGTAGTCCATTCGAAGGCTTTGTCATCCACTTCATTAAATTCTTTAAAATAAAATATAATATGTAGTCAGTGTAAATAAACTTTTCTTGTAAGATCTATTACCAAAATTCTTATCAATCCTCAACTCAACCTAACTACCTCTGGTATGATTTGTTTGCCATCAATTCTGCCCAGACTAAGGTGAAACCTCATATATCTTGCCATGTCATTTGGAGTGGAAAACAGTCCTCCTGCAGCATTAGTAACTTGTATTCTCCTAAAAGAGTAAAGAGTATATATAATATATACTACCTTAAAACAAATTAAACTAGCAATTAAAACAAAATGTATGGTCTCTCTGTCATAAAAATAAAACCAACTTAATTAATTCAGGGTTAAAAGGGTGGCTGGCATTGTTCATCACGTAGTAAGGCTTTGCTCTATAGGTCATGTTTGAAAAATCATCCGATTTCTTTACCAAAGAGCTGTTCATCATGCCCAACTCTGTCAAAAGATCTTGTATCTGTGATAAAAATGAAAAACAAAAAAAATCTACATGTAAATACTTGTACATTAAAAAAATTCTGCATGCTATAACATATTAAGCAGTATCTTACCAGCTCTTCATACGAACGATTAGAAATTAATGCAATCAGTTTGCTTGCAAATGCGTACAAATAATTGTTGTACTGAAACTCTGAACGAAAACCACATCCTTCTTCTGCGTATCGTAATCGACTAAAATAAATCAGTGCTTGTAAATGCCAGCACAAATTGGAAAAAAAAAGTGATTTTTTTATATTAATATACGTACTAAGTTAATTCATCAGTGTTTTCAAATGGTTCTGCGGCTAGGGATAAATCATCCTGGAGAATGCAAACACGATGGGATAATAAATCACGGAAAGTTGTGTGCTCCGAACGAAATCTGTGTAACATTCATAATAATTATTTCTATTATTAACATTTGTTTTCAATATTGTTCACACGTACATATTTATACGCATGTACATAGTTAAATATGTATAGAATATATGTATGCACCTGTCGTTTAGGGTAAAGTTGGCTGATGGTATCAACTTTGAAATTGGGGTATCAAGAACTTTCTCTCCCAAATCAGGAAACTTTTCGCTGAGAACCCTGATGATAACGGCTGAGGTGACACTCTTTTAAAATCATTTTTACACTTTATAGCTAAGAAGTTAGGAAGGCGTTGAAAAAATAAATGGAGAATTATTGTCTACCTTTGTAATGGAACCAAGCAAGAATTGTGTTTCGTTTCCGTTGAGAATCCATTTCGCTTGATCAGCATATCCATAT
This sequence comes from Orchesella flavescens, assembly GCA_964034955.1. Lineage (NCBI taxonomy): Eukaryota > Metazoa > Arthropoda > Collembola > Entomobryomorpha > Orchesellidae > Orchesella > Orchesella flavescens. Next base: position 27,653,467 of record OZ035954.1, on the reverse strand, counting down.
CCAGTTGTATACAAAACTTCTCCATCATTTTGAACTATTGCTAACCCCAGTGTAGAGGTTTTACTAGCAGGCAAGTAAACATTTTTAATGAAATCTTGAACTTTTGTAAGAATTTCAGGGTCAATGTTTTGGTTCTGAGCGAGTGAGTTTTGTGAAAGGGATAATATTATCCCTATTATGAAGAGACTCACAATTCGTGTAAATGATACAGCCATTTTCAGTTGAAATTTGTACAAACTTTCGTCTTTAACTCCAGATAAGTTTTGTTTGGTCAACATTTTTATCGGTGATACATATTGAATGATATGTAATGTGTGACCTGGGCTGAGGGATGTTATCCACTCATTACATTTTGCTTATATGCATGTAATGATTCATGATTACTGGAAGCTTAATATTATCCGTGTTTTGTATAGGCACAATGTTAAATTGACCATATAATAATTCCATTCAGTTTGTGGACCGATAAGCTTGGTATATCATAGATAACGCATTCGACTCAAGCTACCCAAACTTTTGCAAATAGCAGATAGATGAAGGTGTTTATACGCACTATATAAAGAATATCCAAACTGGAAATTGATAAAAACATTGTATGAAAAACGTGTTTATGCAGTTGATAGTAATTTATGGTGCTGTACCAATTTGATACAAATTATCCTTAAAGTGTAAATTTAAAAGTGTGACTAGCTGCATACAGCCACTTATGCCGATTGCATTAACATGTTTTTTCTTAAAAGAATTTTGCAAATTTTATTTTATATTAAATATCTAGTTTTAGGTTCGAAGTATCATATTCGAGTATTTTACGCCATCTTAAGTGTAGGCTTATACATTTACTTTATTCAGGTCCGCAACTACCAGGCGCCCATGGAATGAGAGGTAGATTATCCAAACTGACACCAAGTTCAAATTTCCCCATTGACAATAAGGTGTCACCGGATGGGAAAAGCACCTCAAGAGTTTCATTGCTAATTGAAACATAAGCTTCACCTGTTGTGTCTCCGCCAGCATAGTAATCTTGAATTATGTCAGAGTCCCAAATTAACTTATATGTTGTGCCACCAACATTTTCTAGCCAAGCTTGTCCCCATCTTCCATAACTCATATAGATTCCAGTCGCATTAGTTTGATTGTTAAATTTCTCAAATATTTCTATATCCCCAGAGCTTCCACTGCCATATTTTCCAACAATATCTTCATTTTGACGTTCAGTTGCTTTGCTACTTTGTAGAAACTTAGTTACGGCTTCAGCTCTTCTGATATTCTTCTGGTCATAAGCCACTCGTTGGTCTTCCAAACGCTTCAAAGCTTTCTCAGTTGTATCATTTACTCCAGTTAGTGTATCATAAATAAAAGCATGGACAACTAATGGGCTAAGCCACACTGGACCTTGGTTTCCACTTGTAAAAACGGCGACTTTCTTTTCCGGAAAAAGTGACATGAGAGTATTATATGGAGGAAAGTAGCCGTCATGTAATATGTATTTCCAACCATCATAAGAGGCGATAGCTAACCCTAGTCCGTATGCCATGTTGGATACTACTCGTAAACCCTCCGATGCCTTGAAGTTGAAAGGGGTCAATGCTATCGCTGGTGTCGTCATCCATCGCATAACGGACTAGTAAAATGGAGGGATTTTTTATATAAAGAATAGTTATTTGGTTAACATAAAATTAGGTTAAGTAAGTATATGTATGTAGACAACAGCCCACCTCTGGTATGACTTGCTTGCCATCAATGCTGCCCAAGTTCAGATGGAACCGCATGTATTTTGCCATATCATTTGGAGTAGCATACAAACCTCCTGCAGCATTAGAAAGTGGAAGTCTCCTACAAACACAATATAAACATAATATCATCCATTTTTTCAGTAATGAGTTTTAACTAAATGGTTGGAGTTGAATGCTAACTTTATCAAGTCTGTATTTATTGGGTAGCTAACGTTGTCCAAAACGTAGTATGGTTGTGCTCGATAAGGCATATTGGAGAAATCATCGGACAACTTTACCATAGAGGAATTCAACATGCCTAGTTCATTCAGTAGATCTTGTACCTACAATGAGAAACAAAATTTCTCTAGAATAAAACCAAGAATAGTTTGTTTCTGATTTTCAATAACTAACCAGGTTTTCGTATGAGCGATTAGCAATTAGACCTGCTAATTGAGCTGCAAGGACAAACATTTGATTGTTATACTGAAATTCTGATCGTATTCCACATCCTTCCTCTGAGTACCTTAGTCGACTAATTAAGTTAGATTATTAGAATTAAAGTTAAAATTCCATATCTAGCTCGTTGAAAAGTATTAATACACTTAAGATAACATACTAGACAATTTCTTCCGAGGTATCAAATGGGTCGGCAGATAATGGCAAGTCATTCCGAAGAATACATGTACGATGAGCCATCAGATCTCGAAAGGTAGTATGCTCCGAACGAAATCTACATCAACTTACGATCATTAGTTCGCACAATAGTTTCCCCAATTGACATTTTTGCTTTGTCAAGTTTCTGTTACCTATCACTTAGAGTAAAGTTGGCTGATGGTATAAGTTTCCGAATTGGAGTATCAAGAACTTTCTCTCCCAAATCAGGAAACTTTTCGCTAAGCACCTTTATGACTACTGCTGAGGTAAAACTCTTCAAGGATCCACAGAACGTTAATATTGCATTAACTCAAAATAATATTAAATTAAAATGATTCTAAGAATCTACCAAATTCCATATTTACCTTTGTAGTTGAGCCAATTAGAAACTGTGTGTCGTTTCCGTTTAGAATGAACTTTTCTTGGTCAGCATATCCATATCCAGTTGAAAACAAAACCTGTCCATCGTTTTGAACTATGGATAATCCTAAAGTAGAGGTTTTGGTTGCTGGCAGGTAGACATTTCGAATAAAATCTTCGATTTTACTTCTAACCTCAGGGTCAATATTTTGGTTCTGAGTGAGTGAGTTTTGTGGGAATGACAGTATTAGGCTGATACTGCAAAGACTCACAATTTTTGTGAATAAATTAGCCATTTTGATCAAAAACTATTAATGATAAACTCTTTATAAAGCCTGCTCTTTCTTTTCTAGATTATTTTTGACTGATCAACAGCTTTTATATAATGATGATGTTAGCTAACTGAGAGTATTATCAATCATATCAATTAATGCTTATCAGATAATTGAAGCATAATCTTTATTGTTCATGGAAAAGACTGGATTTCATGAGTATGCATTTGCATTCGATGTTGAATGTTATTTTGTAAATATGTGATTGAGCCAATTAAAAGACTATATAGAAGGATGTTTTACTTTGATTTCATCATCATCGTTCAATTTTGAGTATCATTATTCCAGGATTCAACTATTTGAGGTACTCAATGTTTTGCAAATAATACTCCCAACAGTCAACAGTATAGTTGTCATTAATATGTTTATGTGACTCGTCAAATTATGATTTGTGCTCCAATTCTTCAGAAAAATCATAGTCATAACAGAAAGTTCAATCTCAATCAGATCCATGGATTGAAAAATAAATCTGATCCAATGCATGTTACTAGTACAAGTATTATAATTGATATTTCCACCTTGCTTTTTCTTTGTATGCATACACACATAAATTGGGTCACCAATAAGCACACATAGAAAAGCTACTAAAAAAGCCCTAAATTGAAAATGATATTAAAAGCCTAATGGTACTTAAGAGACAAACTGGGTATGTCATGGGTGATAATTTTTACTAACAACTGAAGCTATCAACTTTTGTAAATAACAAATAAAAGCTAACACGTATGGATGTATGTTGAACTGATGAGTAGTAAATACTGAAATTGATGACTGATTTTTTAATATTTGATGAGTATTGCTTTTCCAGAGAATATGTGTCATTTATTATGCGATTATCAAGCGATGCGAATTCCGCTTAAAAATGTTGCAAATGTACGTTTAAAAGTACGGTGGGAAACAGCTACTTAAGCCAAATGCAGTAATTATCGACCAAAAATTTTTGCTTGAAAGAATTTATTTTTGAATACATTATCATTCAATTCAGTTATAATTTCATTACACTCGAGCATTTTGCATAATCTTATATAACGTTTGCATTATGCAGGTCCACAAGTATCGGGTGCCCATGGAATGGGAGGTAGATTATCCAAACTGACACCAAGTTCAAATTTCCCCATTGACAATAAGGTGTCACCGGATGGGAAAAACACCTCAAGAGTTCCATTGCTAATTGAAACATAAGCTTCACCTGTTGTGTCTCCGCCAGCATAGTAATCTTGAATTATGTCAGAGTCCCAATTTAGCTTATATGTTGTGCCACCAACACTTTCGAGCCAAGCTTGTCCCCATCTTCCATAGCTCATGTAGATTCCAGTTGCATTAGTTTGATTGTTAAATCTCTCAAATATTTCTATATCCCCTGAGCTTCCACTGCCGTATTTTCCAACAATATCTTCATTTTGACGTTCAGTTGCTCTGCTACTTTGTAGAAACTTAGTTACGGCTTCAGCTCTTCTGATATTCTTCTGGTCATAAGCCACTCGTTGGTCTTCCAAACGCTTCAAAGCTTTCTCAGTTGTATCATTTACTCCAGTTAGTGTATCATAAATGAAAACATGAAGAACTGCAGCGTCTAGCCACACTGGACCTTGGTTTCCACTTGTAAAAACGGCGACTTTCTTTTCCGGAAAAAGTGACATGAGAGTATTATATGGAGGAAAGTAGCCTCCATGGTGTATGAGTTGCCAACCGTCGTAGTTAGAAAGCATTAAACCAAGACCATATGCCATGTAGGATTCAACGCGCTGCTCCTCTGATGTCTTGAAGGTGAAAGGAGTCAATGCTATCACCGGTTTTGTCATCCACCTCATAACTGCCTGTTGTAAAATGGATATCGTTTATTAAATTGAAAAGCTCACTGTTAACAGTTAAGTGAAAGTGTGTAGACAACCTACTTCTGGTATGACTTGCTTGCCATCAATGCTGCCCAGGTTCAGATGAAATCGCATGTATTTTGCCATATCATTCGGAGTGGCATACAAACCTCCTGCAGCATTAGAAGGTGGAAGTCTCCTACAAACACAATATCAGACATTTTTTCAGTACTGAGTTTTGACTAAATGGTTGGAGATAATAGAGGTACTAATTCTTGAATGCTAACTTTATCAGGTCTGTATTTATTGGGTAGCTAACGTTGTCCAAAACGTAGTATGGTTGTGCTCGATAAGGCATATTGGAGAAATCATCGGACAACTTTACCATAGAGGAATTCAACATGCCTAGCTCATTCAATAGATCTTGTACCTACGATCGACGGAAAAAATACATTTTTTTAGAATAAAACAATGAATTTTTTGTTTCTGATTTTTCAACAACTTACTAGATTCTCGTATGAACGATTAGCAATTAGACCTGCTAATTGCCCAGCCAAGACAAACATTTGATTGTTGTACTGGAATTCTGATCGAATTCCACATCCTTCCTCTGAGTACCTTAATCGGCTACGAAAATAATTGATAGGATATAAAAAACTACTTTTTATTGTTAAGTAATCGTATAAGTAACGGAAGTTTCATACTAGACGATTTCTTCAGATGTATCAAATGGGTCAGTAAGTAATGGCAGGTCATTCCGAAGAATGCACGTACGATGAGCGATCAAATCTCGAAAGGTAGTGTGCTCCGAACGAAATCTACATCAACTTACAATCATTAGTTCACATAATATTTGCCCAATTATTGACATTTTTGCTCTGCCAAGTTTCTATTACCTATCATTTAGAGTAAAGTTGGCTGATGGTATCAGTTTCCGGATTGGGGTATCAAGAACTTTCTCTCCCAAATCTGGAAACTTTTCGCTAAGCACCTTTATGACTACTGCTGAGGTAAAACTCTTCAAGAATCAATAGATCGTTAAGAATGCATTACAATAATTCAAAATGAGTAAATTAAAACGATTCTAAGAATCTACGGGCTTCAATTTACCTTTGTAGTTGAGCCAATCAGAAACTGCGTGTTGTTTCCGTTTAGAATGAACTTTTCTTGGTCAGCATATCCATATCCAGTTGAAAACAAAACTTGCCCATCGTTTTGAACTATGGATAATCCTAAAGTAGAGGTTTTGGTTGCTGGCAGGTAGACATTTCGAATAAAATCTTCGATTTTACTTCTAACCTCAGGGTCAATATGTTGGTTCTGAGTGAGTGAGTTTTGTGGAAATGACAGTATTAGCCCGATACTGCAAAGACTCACAATTTGTGTGAGTAAATTAGCCATTTTTGTCAAAATCCAGCAATGTTGTATCAAATATTTATAAAAACCTGCTTCTTCTTTTCCAGGTTATTTTCGACTGATCAACTGCTTTTATATAATGATGATGTAAGCTAACTGAGAGTATCATCAATCATATCAATGAATGCTTGTCAGATAATTGAAGCATAATATTTATTGAGTGAACATTGTTCATGGAAAAGACTGGATTTCATGGTGCAATGCTTAGTGTAATTTATTTTGTAAATATGTCATTGAGCCAATTAAAAGACTTAAAGAGGGATGTATCAATTTATCATTCTTTTTTTTTTCATTGTGAAATTCTGTTATGGAGTTGAGCGTCATTCCATTCGCCATTTTGAAGCACTCGTCAGTGGTTTGCAAATTAGCAGATAATAATCATAATGTTTTGTCATATGTATATATATATAGTGAAGTCTGTCATCATGTGCATCATGTGAATCATACTGTTGGCTGTGTTTTGCATCCTGCATACATACTAAAAGTGGATAGTTTAATATGTTGAGTTGATAGTATCTGAGAATCTAGAATACGTAAATTGAAAGTGTATTCGCAACTGCATCAGATGTAGGCAAACATGCTATTCGTTAATTACATGAATACCATCAACCATCTTTATACAATTATAAAGAATTATGGTCTGGGCCACAAGCCCCAACTTTCTGGACTCTCAAACCTCAAACTTTCCCAAAGTCTGTTTGCTATTTTACCCCCTTTATTCATGAACTCTAAAAATTATTATTACAATACAATAATTACGTTTGAAAAACAAATGCCAATGCTTAGTTGATAGTACCATAAACTTATGTCTCATAATTATGTTATAATTCAGATTTTACTTCAGGCCCGCAACTTTTAGGATTCCATGGAATGGTAGGTAGTTGAGTGCTGTCAGCCCCTTTATGAAAGCTAGCTAGAGGAATCAATGTATCATTCTGAGGAATCATAAAGCTAAAGATGCCGTTGGATATGGTGACCATGTTCTCAGTGGCACTATCCCCACTAGCATAATAGTCTTGAACTATATCAGTACCCCACAAAATTTTGTAAGCAATGCTTCCAATCGGTTCCAACCAACCCTTTGCCCATTTTCCATAGCTGAAATAGAGTCCTTTAGTGTTTGTAGCTTCATTTAACCTTTCAAGTACTTCCAGATCCCCTAAATTTATCAATAATTAAATTTAAAAAAACAAGGCTTCAAGTTTTTCAAATTTATTAAGGACAATTTCATATTACCCTCAGTAGCGCTTCCATAAGTGCCAATAATTCCAGCATTTGCAACATCTTTGTTGTCGTGTTTTTTCAAGAAATTCTGGATTGCCACCCTTTCCTGTGCAGCAACAATACTGCGTAAGGCCTTTTGCTGTTCTAAAACTTTCATCGCTTTCTCTGTAGCATTATCAGAGCCTTTCAAAACTTCTGTGATGAACATGTGAAGTACCAACATGCTGACTTCAGTGACAGACTGACTGCTACTAAATATTCCTAGCTTCAACGCTGGATACAATGACAGTTGACTGCTATACGGTGGAAAATAGCCGTTGTGATTAAGGTATTGCCAGCCATCGTATGAACTTATTAACAAGCCAAGACCGTAAGCGTAATTATCGATGATGATATCATCCTCTTTTGTTTTCAGAGGTTGAGAAGGAAAATGTATGGATGGTTTGGAAAACCATTTCATTGCCTCCTAAAAATCAGTGATTTTACATTATTTGTTCAAAGTAATTTGAAAGCAGGCTGATTAAAGTTTTATTGAGATGATTTTAATACATTACCTCTGGGATGACCTGCTTGTCACCAACTTTACCTGAGTTGAGGTAAAGCGTCATGTATTTTGCCATATCTGCTGCTGTCGCGAAAAGTCCACCTGCTGCGTTATATACTACCACTCTCCTGCAAATTCAATTGTAAAATGTAACATGAACCGGAATGAAGTTAACTTTGATTTTGAATGTAGTTTATAATATTTTAGGTTTCTGGCTTACCTAACCAAATCGGTATTCATGGGATATGTGATGTTGTCCTTTACATAATAAGGTTTTGCACGGAACGGCATTTCAGAAAAATCATCGTCTTTGCCAGTGAGCGCAGAATTTATCATTTGCGCTTCTTTTAGGAAATTTTTAACCTAAATATTTTTTCTATTGAGAAGTAATAAAAAAGAAATTTTAAAGCTGCTTTAAGATTTCAAATTACCAATTCCTCATATGGCACTCCCACAATTTCTTCTATGATATCCCCGGCCAATACGTACATTTCATTATTATATTTAAATTCGGTCCGCAACCCACAATTTTCTTCTGCATAACGCTGTCGGCTTTAGTTTCCAATATATGAAATTAATTTTCATCAAACAGTTCAATCAACGATTTCATGTGTGTAAAGGTTAAACAATAATACAACTTACTATGTTAAATCAGAAGTTAAATTAAAACTTTCAGCCAACAGTGTAAAACCATTTGTTTCGAGGCATACTCTATGGGCTAATATATCTCGAAAGTTCACATACTCAGAGCGAAACCTGTTAGTTTTAATAGAACAAAATGTAATTAAATTTACATTTAAATCAACAGCTTTACAACATAGATAGAAAAATAGTATACCTGTCACTTAAAGTGAAACCAGAATTTGGTGCCAGTTTCCGTATCGGAGTATCCAACACCTTTTCTCCGAGCTCAGGAAATTTTTCATGCAATGATTTCACCACCACTGCTGCTGTTAAACTCTTTGAAAAGTAGGGAAAAGAGTTAACCATGTTATTGTTATACAATGATTAATGAGCCAGTTTTGTCACATCAATAATAAAATGTAAAATACTTTTGTAAGTGATCCGATCAAAAACTGCGTTTGATTGCAATTAGGGATTCCTTTCTCTCGATCAGCGTATCCAAATCCGGTACTGTACACAATGTCCCCATTATTTTGAACAATAGAAAGACCCAATCCTGTCACCTTACTCGCTGGCAAATAGACATTGTTGACGAAATCTTCAATTTTCTTCTGGATTTCCGAATCAGCAATATTCTGTGCTTCACATTTTGCCCAGCTTATAGTACTGATGATGAGCACTAATAAAACCCCATACCTCGGTAAAAAATGACGGCTCATAATATTATGTATGATATTCTACGCTATTATTCCTTTAGTCTACTATTAGCATTCAAAAACTCTTCTTACGACCTCTGCTTCTGAACTAGAACTGAGAAGTTTTTGGAATAGCAACAAAATACATATTCATACATCAATAAATTCTTACCAAGTAAAGTAACATTTGTTTCATTAGCTCAAAAATTTTCCGTACCTATTTTTGCAAAGTCGTTTACTTGTAAAAATTTGCCTTGACCTCACCACAAACAATCAGGTACGAGTTTTGTAGCAGAGAATACCCAGCAATCGTGAGAAGTATGAAGACTGGACCAGTGCAGTGGCTCTTGTTCTTTTTGTTTGTTGTTCCCATCTTCCCATCGCTGTTCTAATTATAATTTATGAAAATTTCATAGTCTACTTTAGGCATTATCTGTTATTGAAATTCATGCATGTGAAAACCATGATTAATGCCTGGTATATGAATTATTTTTTGAAGTGACGTAATATTATAAAGTTGAAAGTTCCTACATATTCATGGCCAGGTATATTCCATTGTAAATTAATACAATTTTGATGCATGTTCTGATTAAATTACTAAAATTCCGACTGACTCATATCATCATACCACAGTTTGAGGGACTACTGTTTGAGCATCCCATTTCATACCATATTTGTAATAACTGCAGCTTGCTTCCAGTTTTCTGTGTGAAAAACAAGCATATTTGCCTTGTGTTTTTGATTAATGGGATAATGGGTTTAAAAGTATAGGCTGTCACCTTTTCATATTGTACAAATTGCAACTTTACTCGTCCATCCTCCTTCGATGCTCTGAACACGTAACGTACATATTGCATTTGGCATATTTTAAGTAAGTATGAATGAATCATATAATATATTGTCAAGTTAAACTTTTGTAAACCATGTTGAACGTCATAGTTGTGACCTTGGTTCACCTCCATATTTGATTTGGGAAGGCGTGAATACAAAGATGAAAGTGAAATAAATATTGACGTTTACAGAGCATATTGTAGTTAAGATCCAAATAACAAGTTAAGGTGTTTATGCCGTGGTCTGCTGGTCTGGTGATCTATCCTTATACTCCTTAGTAGTTTTCCTACTGCATGCCTACAACCCACACACAAAATGTCTAGAATCTTTATCAAAACCATTTACCACTCTTAAACGTGCTTGTTGAGAAAAATGCATAAGCACAAACGGGTGATCCAACCATATCAAGTCATTATAATGGGACATAAGCAATTAAAGCGTTGAAAAAATTAGGTTGATTATAAATTATTTACAAAGTTTGGTCGTCTGTCATGAAAATTCATTGTTTTTGTGGTCTACGCTCTGCAGGCTGCTGCACAAACGGTAACCTAATTTTTTATTGAAGTCGTTTCAGGACAAATATTACTGCTTACAGCAACAGTTATGATTCTTTGTGTAAGGATAAAGGTCAAGAACAGGATAGGTACAAACTATAAAAGTGAAGGCTAAAAATAAAAAGGAAAATCGCACGTAATACATATATAACATGTGTTTTGGCAATGGACATCTTTTACGATCCATTACATATAATATGTACATATGCATAACAAACCTATCTTAAAACACGTAGCCGATAAAATAAAATCATCCATCTGTTTCTGTTGGGGATGAAGGAGGAAGACGTTTTTCAATCTCAGCTTCAACATCAAGCGCCTTACGCACTTCATCTTGAATGATATTCCGAATGGGATCCTCTAAAGCATCAATTATTGGCTTCCGTAACAAATTAGGCACAATATTGATGAAAGCTTCTATCGCGTAATCAAGCGTTCCTGTTCCATCAGATAGGACGGCAATATTGCCAAGTTCCAAATCCAATTCGTCAATTGTTACTTGCTCATCCAGATTGGCAGGTTGGCCCACCTTGACTGCAGCAGTGATGTATTCAAGATTAAATTCCATCTCTCCGCTAATGGAATAGAAGTCTCTGATTATGTTGAGTGTCCATCTATACTTTCCTGATTCCGTCATCCAGTCCAGTGATAAAGAACGTACACATGAAAGAAAAATAAACACGAGGCAAAAAAACATTACATTACATTGAAGATTCTTATTTTTTTAAGATCTCTTCGATTCTCCTCATTTGCATATCAATCAGCTCTGCATGATGCTCTACTCATCCTCCCACACATTATACCTCATGTTTTTAATATGCAATAAAAATAGGTAGATGTGTAAGAATATATATTTATTTGCATGCTGAAATGCTTGTTTTTCTGTTGTGGGTATGCAAAAGTACCACTTAATCAACGCAGCACTTGTCCTGCCGAGGGCTAAAAGCTAAATCTCTTCAACATCAACAATAGTACGTATTTTGGTGATTGATCTTTGTTGATTACCATATAAAAATTGTGGGCCACGATTTTCCATTTCCAAAAAAGCATCTCATCTTCACTTCATTCTCATCTCAATAACGATTTTCATGTCATTTAAAACTCCATAATATTTGCAACGATCCTTTTCCCCAGATAATTTTGAGTGTATTTTTATTGATACAATGCGGAAGTGTATGCATACGTAACTCACTCAACCTCAACGCATTACCAGATATTAAAAATTTATGCATGCAAATGGCTAATTCAATCTTTCTGTCCATGATTACTCCCCAATGCCGATCCCATAAGGGGTCACATGCATGAAATCGAATTGATGGAGTAAACCAGCAGGAGTTTGTAATACTGTAGGTTGATAGGCATCATGCATGCATGTCTCGAGAAAATAAAAATGAGGAAAATAAATTGGATTCAAGTGTCCTCGACTCTACTTACCCTTCAGATTTTCTGCTCCCACGTTAACCGTGAGTTTGACTATGTTCTTCTCAAATTCAACTGATATTGGTCCTGTACGATGAATACTGGATAAACCAATGAGCTCACCTTGGTCCAAGTCAAATTTCGTCCAGGTGTAATTAGGGAGAATAAAAGGATCTAAGCCTTTTTCGCGCATGTATACTCTGAAATCAATCGGCAATCCTGAGTTATTTACACACAACTTCAATTTTTTTAAATGTATAATTTTTCCACAAAGGTAATCATTTACATATTTATTCAGTACCTTGCAGACGCTAAAAACATATCAATCGGAGTGATTGAGTTTGGAAATCGTTGAGGCATGCTTCGTGTCTGATCGTTTAGCTCACGCCTGACCCTTGACTCCGCTTCGGATAAAATCATTGGTTTGATGCTATCGAACAGAAACGATCCCAATGAGTTGATCATACCCTGCAAAAAATGGGCATGTTTCATATAAAGGCATTTATTACTTTTTACAACTCAAATCACTAATAATGGTTCTTTTATAACTATCCAAATCATTCAACCCCATTTTTATTTTTATAATCGCATTACAGAAGATGAGCATGCTATTTTGCCAAAATGTTCTAAATTCTATAAGCATTCAACTAAATATTCACAAGATCTTGCCCAACATAAAGCAACATTTTAATAAATGTTGGTCAAGAGTGTTTTTCTAGTAAGATCAGTTTTGCCCCAAAAAATATCAAGTTTTGATATGGTGAGTTTTGTTGCAAACATTTTTAAGATGGGATGGATATGGATGCGTAATGCAGTTATACTTGAAGATCTGGATGTTGCTGTAATATAATGATGAAGTCGTGAAGCGATTGATTGATAGCATGTCGCCAATTGTTGCAAGCATCTATCAATTAAATTCCCCATAAGAATCACTGATAAATTTCATACTGTCATGCTGCAATAATTTCTTCCAGGTTATTTGAAGAGATTTTTTAAAAAGAAATGCGGTAGAATTTAAGATCGTAGTGTGATCTCGACAAATTAGATATCATATCAAATAATTATAGTATGAAAAACAATTTTTTAAACTACTATACTATATAACTTTATGCTTGGCCTTCGGTCGGACATCGTGGGCAAATCGTGAGTTCTCGTGTAGTTTAACATGTTATATGATAAAGCATTGCGTTGCATGTCATGTCATCAGCTTCCACAAGTATGGATAAAATAAATAAAATATTATTTCCTGCACTTTACAGGTACTGGAAACTACAGGAAATAATAAATATTATACATAAACTACAGGAGTCTGTATCATAAAATTCTTTAAAAATTCGTTAAATAGCTTATTGCAAAGCAGTCTAAAGAAAGTAAAATTTACGTCTGCTACATCATTATTTTAAAGGCTGATTAAACTCGAATCTAATAATTTTTAAAATGTCAAAAGCTGCTTGCAAACACAGTTACCGAGTTAAAAACTCAAAAACAGCTTACATGCACACAAAGCGCAAGTGCACCCTCAAACCATTCGTATTGTATTGTTACTTTCATGTAAATCCTTGTCGTCTATTACTTAAGGATATAATAGTCGACATTCCCTTAATTGCTTGAATACCTATATTGTTACCTATTGATAGCCTTTAATTGCATTGATGCAAGTTGCATATTGCACTTGAACGTGAATTTCAAGTTCATCATCTTTTCAGAAATTGTACGGTTTGTGACATAATTCATCAAAATTTACGCAAACGCGTGGTTCCTCAGCTAACAATAATAATAATAAGATCATCATTATCTTATACTCTTCATAGTTGTCATTATTGCAAACTTCATTATGGCACGAGGTAAAGTTACAACTTGTTTGGAATACAATCTGCCAGCAGCAGCAGCAGCAACAGCATTAGTGCTAGCACTGCATTATACATATACATTAGTCAATTATCAAACTGAAAACCATGCGCATGCATGAAAGCAATGAAATGCAAATGAGAAACATGGAAATTGACATTGAATGTTTATGCAGATTGCAGTAGCGAGGAGCCATGTCATGCTCATAGGCATGCAATTTAAGAAAAATGGTAGTTACATAAAAAAAGAGAAGGTAAAGTACCTGGACTACAGATGCAAAGATCCCCAAATTCTCAAAGTTCATTTTTATATCTTTGAACTTGACATCCACAGCAATATTCTCAACTTGAAGAATTCCTTCCGGATCGACAAAAAAATCCACTGCAGCTTCTACTGCAACTTGAATTACAGTGATATTACAGTTTCCCTTTGAACGGGTAAACCATGAAGACATTTGATACTTGCCGAGAATTTGAAGTTGCTCTATTGACAAGCCGACGGCAATCTACAAAAGCACACATAAGGATATGATTTGACAAGTGTCTAATAAACTCCAGACACTGGAACATATTTCATAACTTTAAAATTACAATTTGAAACCATGTCATGCACTCCAACAAGTCTCAGGCATTTTATTATTTGATATCATCATCATCATGCAAAACCTTTTACACGTGTGCACTAAAGTGGCATGGCATATTGCTTGTCTTTGTCATCATGCAACATTCCATAAGTTTAGTTTGTTCTTTTGGTAATAAAAGTTTTGATTGAGACAACACACCTTCAAATCTGATACCAACGCTCGGGCAAAGTCCAGACGGAATGTGCTCAATCCATGAAGATTCAAATCTTCAAATTTTATTCTCGTTCCGGAGATTGATTGTTCAAGGTTTGGAATTGGCATCGGGTCTTTCACCACGTCTCCCATTTCTGGTGGCACTCCACGAGGGTCATTCTGTTTGAAATGTTTGATGATGCCTCGAATTTTTTCAGCCATTTGTTGGTCAATCGGAAGTGCCAAGTTGGCTTCGTCATTTTCAGCTGCTTAGGAAAGAGACATTGGAATTTGGATGAGGATTTTTTTTAAATTAATGCTATATACAAATGATTGAGAATACGCGTCGAAAAATTGATTTCCCTTACAGCTTTGCGATAATACTAGAGTAACTGTAAGATGAAGAAAAAGAAGAATACTAAAGAGAAAGGATACGGCTGGAAATTTCAGTGACATATTATGGTTGGCGGTATTATTTACACTATTAATTATAAAAAGCTCTCATTTAAACTATCTATTGCAATTTAAGTTATTTTCAGCTGATCTAAGCACGATCTAACCCGAAACTCTCAAGGCAATTAAGCAAATTGGATTTAGCCAGAAATGGGACTCGTATGTGTATTACTACTCATGGTTTGACTAACTGTTTTTTAAATGGAAGCTGATTTGATTATAAGTGCATGCATCCATCTATTATCTATACAGTATTTACCATCAATCTGGAAAGATTAATCTATACAACTTATATGATGTATTTAAGCGTAATGAGTTGGAAGCGAGTTAATATTAACATCATCTGGAGACATTCACTCATTTTTCTGTTTGTATTCCTA
The DNA here is from genome assembly GCA_964034955.1 of Orchesella flavescens. Classification (NCBI taxonomy): domain Eukaryota; kingdom Metazoa; phylum Arthropoda; class Collembola; order Entomobryomorpha; family Orchesellidae; genus Orchesella; species Orchesella flavescens. Next base: position 27,637,832 of record OZ035954.1, on the reverse strand, counting down.
TGTCTTCTCGTCTCGTTTTGTAAATAAGTCTCATGATAATTTCTATAGTTCATTAAAACTATGTGAAGTAAAAGGAATTAGAACTAAGTGACGAGATGGGATGAAGTTGGATTAAAACTTGACCCTCGATCTCGATCAATGGCTCCTGCTTCCAAGTAAAGTACGCTTCCATATAATGAATTAACAGATTGAGAAAATAGACCACAATTTTGATCTGTCGCAATTTATAAATATATGCAACCACCATTGAAAAAACGTTTGGAATTATTTGAGGCAGTGAAAATACAAGCCTAAACATACATATTTGTTGGCACTTATAGTTAGTCATCATGTTGCATAAATACTTGTACGTTGAGTTAACATATATGTCAATGTAAATATCTGCTTAAGTGCTATATATATTGTCTGCTTATAATTAGTATGTATGGGGTTCTATTGTAGAACACGCTCATGTATAAAGTATCATGTTTTGGCAGAGGAAGCTGGAAGGATTAATTAACCTTGATTTCATGGCTCATTAAGCTGCCCCAGTATGCAAGATGAGTAACAGAAAAAGTCTATTCAGGAAAGAAGTTCTTGGACATAGTTTTTCTCAACAATGCCCCTCAAGCAAAGAATTTAAAACTATCTAATTCTGTACTCTGTACAGGAGCATGACAAGTGGGATCAAAAATGCACAAAAATCCTGTGGGAAGGCAGACAAGATGTAAAAAGACAGAAAAAACAAACATGAAACATGTTTATTGTTGGTACACATTGTTCCATTTCATATGGCTATTGTCGTCAGTTGTATTTATGTATTTTATTTTAGATGCACACACCTATTGATTGATCCCACTACTTATTTGACATAAGAATTCAAATAATTTTTTCAATTATAAAGGCTTGTCTTCAAAATGTCATTTACAGGTGTCTTCAAATCTGCCCTAATAATCATTCCCTCTTGGAGAAAAACAGGATAAATACTGATCATAAAGTAATCATAAAAGTTTCTTCCTTGTTCATATCTGATGATTAATTCTAGCATTCCTTTCCCATCCTACGCTTTTTGCCTTCTAAAGTTCTGAATCCTTACTCTCTTAGCATTTATTTAGCGATGTACATATGTAATCATCTTGGAATTTCAATTCAACAAGCCCATGCAACTCTGACTTGACTGTATTATCTTCGTATAATCATATACATTAAGCATTAATATGTACCTCACACACGACAGGTCTGAATCTCTTACGTAAAGCTCTTTATAACATTTACACTTGCTCTTGAGATGACACTTTAGATCATCCTTAGATACTTCATGGATCATTGGTTATGGCTTTTGTTTTTTTAATAATAGGTATGAGCCTGTGTACAATGAATATACACTTACATTCAAAGAATTTATGACGACGTACTCTATTTGTTGTTCCTATCTGGAACGTCTTACCAGCTCCAAATATCCACATACCCATTTGTTAGGTTACTTTGTCATTATCATTACTTATCGTTGGTATTGGAGCTTCTTTACTCCTTGCCCAGTAACAAAAAATCAATTTCAATATTGTTTGCACCAATCTTCAATGTATTGACCGAGGGAAGATCAACTTGTTTCATTATGACATGACGGAACCTGATATTTTGGGCCACAGCATAGGCGTACAATACTATACTTCAAAAGGATGATTAATAACATGTTTTGTTGTGTATTTGTTTTACAAGATGCTATTTAAGGGCAAGGGCAATGCATAATACAGTCTGGTCTGGATTATGATGTTAGTCAAGCTTTTAAAACCTGATTCTCATATTCCTCCTTTTTTAATGCATCTGCTGGATATATAGGACACACTGCAAGCAAAGCAGAAGAGTCAGTCAAAAAAGCTGTGATGATATATTTTCAGCATTTAGAGGCTCACACTTTTGACTTTCAACTTTTTATTTTCATTACTGGAATTACGTGTTCTGTTGCAAATGATCATACAAGTTTGTTATGTCAATGTTATGTTGTAAATGAGAATCGATTACTATCGTACTAGTTACAAGAATAGCTTACTTCGTCAACATCTTTGTATAAATGTATAGGAGCAAGACTAAGTGGAAATCATGTATACAACTATCGCAACTCAATACTAATGTTTTTGCAGTTTGCAACAAAAATGTTTCACTTCATTCAATGTATTTTTTTTTGCATGCCATTTATGTAGCGATACAGATCTCAATCTGATGAAGAGAGCAAAAAAGTGGTAGAAAAAGAAAACGTCTTCTTCTCTCTGATGATGACTTAATATGGAAATGAGGAAGCTGCAAATTACAAGCTTTGGCATTTGGGTTTTAAATGCTACAGGCAGGGCCAGCCAACCGATTAAGCTTTAATATTCCAGGTGTGTTCTCAATTTGAAGATTTCAAAAGTTGCAAGTAATTTAAAATGGCCATGTAGTCAGAAGAAGGGTATGTTATGTGAGTATGATGAGTCCAACCCAAATGATTTCATATCTTCATATTCTCAACCTCAGCGTTAAATTCATTGCAAATTATAACAAACGAGCAAAAACATGCCATTCCCTTGTGTGTTTCGTCCGGTCACAAAAAAATGTGGAGTACCAACACCAACACCATCTTCCACTTCAAGGAAATCCATACATATCTGGATGGCTAATAACATGTTTGTTTAAACCTTAAGCCCTCATTTGAGTATTGCGGTGTCATTTAAGCATAATGAACACAAAATACAGCGTTTTATACACGAAACGAAAATATCCATGAGGTTTCCTTTTATGTACATTATGTGCAAGTGCAGAGTACTAAAACACAATTCTCAGAACACAATTGCATCATGCATGGTTATATTTGATGAAGTTGTGAAAGGCTTTTTGCTATTTTTTGTTCTTTTTCCTCCTTGCGCCGGTAGGCGAATGACATTGTCATTGACCATGAATTTTCTACACTTTTTTGGCAAAAGTGTATCATAATATTTTGATGGATTTAAAAGACTTCGTCTTGTGTAATACAAGGGCTTCCGAGTATGCAAAGTTGTAAAATACCTTTACAAATGTAATTTATACTTTGCCGAGTTCAATTATTGTAGTTTATTATTGTGACACTGTCATGTGCGAAAATAGCAATGAAATGGGATACAGATGCGGGAGAGAATAGATTACTAATGGTGGATAGTAGCAGTAAGTAGCACCTGTTACAAGGACAACTTGCATGTATAAATGATCAGAAATGCAAAGATATTAGTGTTCAGGTAGGCATTTGGATTTGAACATTTCTAAAATGACTCACAAAATTTTAAAATACGCATGACAAATCATGAGGTTACTGAAAACTTAAATCATTCAATGAAAGACAGAATCGTTGATGCGTCAAGTCAAAATATTCAAAACATTGTTGCACCGCTCGTAAGTTCTCTAATCACTTTGTAGCCTATTTCGAAGCTCATTACAATTACAAGACACATTCCCTTTAGATACAAAAGTATGCATATAAATATTTGCGCAAGCCGAATGATATTAGATATTCATTACTCGTTTGTCAATCAATTGAAACGTTTGCTAAAGAAATGATTCCCAAATGTTAATTGAGATCACGAATTGGTTTTTGCTACTCCCAAACAGATATGAGAATGAGATATGAATATGATACGTGTCTTACGTACACTCGTTTAAATTACTCATGTATCGTGGCTCAATTGGAAAAAAAATAATGAGTGTGATGATGATTATGACTTGTAAATTGTAGAAAGGGTGGAGACTAGTAGTCGCAACGGGATGAGAAATCTCGTTTCTGTCCCGGGAAAAATCTCATTTAGTAACATTCGGGTAACCCGTTTATTCCCGGGATCCCGATAAGATATTGTGTGTATGCTGGTACATGTTTCATAATTAACTAAACTACTTGTTAGTTACCAAATTTTGGGTTGGTTACGATCTACACATATGTATTTAGTACAGAGACCGGGACCCGATCGAGATCTCGGGAAATCTCAAAGGGGTACGAAATATCATCGGGTTGCCCATCGAGATCTCATCTGCGACTACTAGTGGAGACCCTGGTTTGGTTGGTGCTTCAATTTGCATCCAATGAAATTAAATTGATGTAGTGACTGCTTTTATCGATTATCAAGTATCACTTTTGCAGAAGCCGACATAGGAAACAAAAACTCGTAGTATTATATGTTGTGTACCTGGTATTTTTAAGTGTGATGCAAAAAATTGAATATTTTTCTTTGGGTCCTAGACACTACACTGATTTTTAAATTAATCTATTACTTACTACTTTATTGAACTACAATCTCAATGATTCCATTGTCTAGTTAAATTGTACTTAACATGCTATAAAACAGCAATTGCCAAATTTTTTGCAAGCCACGTCGTAAGATGCAAAATCATTGATTTTGCATCTTACGACGCAAGCCATCATGTGTCATTCGATCTTTTTCTTATCAGTTTAAGGAATCAAGAACTAAAATTATTCAACACATGCATATATTGTATTATGACACGGTTCACATATGTAGCCATAATTTCTCGGGGGCTGCTTAATTGGAGGCTGTAACTTATTTAAGCGCCGGACTCATCGGTTATTATAACTAAAGTTTGACAGTAAGTTAGATTTGTTTTGCAATTTTATATTTTATTTAGGCATAGTAATACAAAGTGTACGTATGTATATCAGATGAGGTCTTTGTCTCAAATCAAGCCTACGTCTTCGTCACTGTAAAATGCTTTATACACTACAGACCATGCATCGGAACCAGAAAGTGCACAAATAAAATGCTAAATCATAACCCATGAGAATATTTTTTATAATATGAAATGATAGAAATCTGATAAAGGTTGCCGTATTAAGTTAGTCATATAGGTGAAACTGCGGCATCAGCACATGCAATTGGCTTATTCACCGTCGTTGGTCTGCATACAATTTGTAGCATACTTACTATATATGATGAATTGGTAAGTTTATAAAGTAGAAAACTGCCATCAAAGTTTTTTTTGCGAAATAATATTTTCTCTCTAAAATTTGTCAGTCTCACGTCAAACTGAAACCACATGTTTCAAGTCATAAATAGCCCTTTTCACTTCTACCTGTGTACCTTGAGCTAGAGCCCTTGGTCAGTAATCCTAACTCCATCCATGATTCCCAGCACACATCTTGATAAGAGCACCAGTTAAGTACAACTTCTCACGACTTCTTAAAGAATCACGTGTACACATATGTATGTGTATATGTACGACACGTTTCGAACCCCTGTAAACAAGACGATCAACATTAAACACATGTATTGTCCCCTATTTAAGCACATTAGATCATTAATTTCACCAAATTATACACACACTATAATTGAATCTTAAATTGATTCAATAATCAAAGTGATGGACTGTTCAATGAGGTACGTAATTCAATCTCGATCACCTATCAAATCACATCGCATCAGTCAGTAGTACAGAACACAATGTTTGTGACTGAATGCAGAAGTAGAAGTCCACAAGAAAAGTAGAAAGTTCCTTCCTACATGCAGGTGCTGCGTTGCAAGTTGAAGAAACGTTGTTACTCTTATAAAAGCAAAGCATCTTGAACTCCCATTTTCAATCGATCTCAAATCATGTTTATAAAGCTTCGTTAATTGATAACAATACAACTAATTGACAACACTGATATCCGTGGCGAATATGTAATACACCGGCAGCCGGTTGAATAACAATGGCTTTTTCATATTAAAAGGACAAGCGCAGCTGGTTCACATCACATTCAACGATGATGATAAGAACGGAGTTCGGTACGGCGTATATCCTATAAAATACATATATTGAATGAAAGATACTGTTTTAATAGGAATGAAAAATGAAATCGAGCCAGTTTCTTTTGAACATTTAAGTATAAATCCTTGTGCGTATTTACCAGCAGTGCAGTGGCCATACTTGAGAGTGACTTTTGAGATATTTTTTTTTACAAATGTTTAGCTTATGTATCCCTACACCCGCCCTAATAATTCATCTTGTCTGCACAAGAAATATATCTTGCATGATTAGGCAAAATAGTTTTTGCAAATTCATTGAGCTTTGTTAAAAGGACACAACAGAGTGGATGGCTGTCAAAATTGCAACTTTTAATTGTTCCCAAAAAATCGCATCATGATAATCAGAGCCGCTATATGTATTTGAATCGAAACCAATTGAAGTTCCTGTACAGGTAGAAGGATGCATAGTTGGTAAATTCCCCGGTAAAAAAAGCATTATTGTGCAATGCAAAAGTCTCTGTGTCTTTAGTCAGAATTATCAGCATGATGTCTTGCAGTCGCATTCCATTGTTTTATAATGGGGGTCTCTATTCAACATCGCTATCGCTTGTGAATTGAGCAGCGTTTGAATTTGTTTTCTTCGTATCATTTCCTTTGTTTACAGAAATAGCAAAAGCCAGCCACGCCAATCATCATCATTTTTCAAGTTGACCACACTAATTTGAAACATATTATATGAGTACTTATGACTTTTTGCGTACGCATTATTAACCGTCTTGAAATTGACTATAGGTTCATTACAAAGCTGCACTCGGAACAACAGATTTTCAAATACGATTGGAGAACAAAAGCTCATGTTTACTTTATCACGACAACTCAAATGTCGGATTAATAACAAGCTTGTAACTTTCAAATTGCACATTTTTGGGTTTTTTAATTGCAAATGGGGAAAAATTACTGACAGAGGCTAATTATTATTGTGTAGGATTATGTAAACTAACTCCGTTAAATGTTGCATAACAAGCTATAAATGGCACGCTTATATTGAGACGATCAAGCGGAAGGAAGGAACTAAAATGCGGAGGTGGTGGCGTTGTGCCGTTGGAGAACGGATGTATGTATGAATAAGTGTAGATTACTCAAAATGATAACCAGGCCAGCATATAGCGTAGAGGTAGTAGCATAGCATAATATGTAAAGTCAGCTTGCCATTAGTCATTAAGTCAGTTATGAAATGATGATGATAGATATGAAAAGGTTAGGTATTAATCGTTTTTTATGGCTCCTCCACAGTAATTTATATGATAATCGCTCTTCACTGTCTATACCTCTTCGCACCATTTAACAAGAAGGAGTAGTTAGTTGGGGGATGGTGATAATAAATGACGACAAATGAGCACAGAAACAGAATCCACTCAATTTAATCAAGATACGGTAGGAGTACGTCTAGATCACTAACCAACGTTTATGCACCTGCGTTTCCCATATGATGTTTTTGCTTATCTATGTATCTATATCTATCTTGGTTGGAAAAAGCCTTGGCTTTTGTCATTTTGCTTTTTTTCTGAAACTAATGAGTCAAACAGCTTGAAGCATTTTCTCTGTTGTACTCATACTTCAAAGGATGAAGGAGCGTGGGAATTTTGTGGATTGTTATGTTTTACATGCACTTTATAGATTATTGGTCTACACTGATGATGACGATCACGACGATGATGATGATGATGGTAGGAAAAGTAAGCATTATATTTTTGATAAGTACAATATGGAAGAAGACACCATACCACCACCTACCTACCTTATACACAAAGATTTTTGTGTACATAAAAATAAATTATATCCTTTTTAGATAACGTCCACATGTGTAACAAAACATCTTCAAGTTTTGTATGAATATTGTTCATGTCGTTGCTTGTCTATGACCATATAAAATGGGAAGTGCACCATACCTTTATGATAAATACCAGAGTGCACTAACCATTTTTGGATAAAAGCTTGTGTACGTGTAATCAAAGTTTGCATAATACTGTGCACATGAACATATAAACCAAAAACCAAACAGTTGTTGTTCAAAGTTTTTTTTTAAATAAAAAACTAGCCTGAATATGTAATGTGAACAGATATTTTTGACAGGATGTGTACAAGTGCGCAATAGCATCATCATTTGTAACATACATTTTCTTATGTAATGTATACTATATTGATGCTTTTAACTTTTAGAAATTTTCGAAAATAAAGAAGAGCACTTAAAGTACGTTTGAGTTTGAAGAGTCCTTCTTTCTATCTCACCAAATGTTGTTGCTTCATGGGGATGACTTTAGCAAGCAAGTAATACTTGATGGCGAGTCTATATTTGAACAACAAGAAAGACTCACTCAACTCAACGATACGTCAACATCAACAAAACTAAACTTTTTGTTTAATCAGCCCATATAATTTAATAATGATGACGTGGAAAGGCAATCAGTTGTCAGTATTCATTTTAAGCATTCCATAACATTTAATCGTCACGTAAAATGTGATTCCTTATTCTCTGTGAATTACTTGATGCACTTTACTGCATTTCATACATTAGAGTCTGTATATTACGTATATGTATATATAATTTCGCATTGTGAAATGCAAAGTCACCTTTAGAACCCAAGTTCCCAAGCTTTTCTTAGCGTCACATCACATTCATTTCATGTATAATCTGACAGCTTGTTGGCATGTTGCAAATCACTGTATATTGGCTTTGGCTTTAAAAATGGCTAGTCAAGTCATATAGTACATACATACATGGCTATTTTGAAAAAGTCGTATTTTTACCCATGTTGTGTTATACTGTATTTTTATCACAATAATAAATATATCAAGATAGCATAATAATGAACGATGCAGTAAGATCAGAGGGAGAGAAAAACAAGAGTCTTTTTTTTAGTAAACACAAGCTATTATCCTCTTCTTCTCAATATCCTAATGGAAATGCAGTTGTTGTTGAAGTTTGCATATTTTTACCTGTCTGTTGTACATGTGCATGTGCACTATTGAAAAAAAAACTCTCATTCATTGTTCATATAGTTTTGTTTCGTCCTTCCAACAACAACAATCACAATCAGTTCATGTGAGTTTATCAGTTTAATTTTGCACTCACTTCCACAACGACATATTTCTTGATAAAGATTTTATATAATATTCTTCTAGTCTGATAGAATAATTGCATGTTACAATAAAATATATCAAGTGTGATGTGATTGTGATTGGAAATAATTCGCAGGAGCTTTCGACTTCGACTTGTCCTTTTTCTTGTTGACAGGAATGCCACTGCTGGGCTCTCAAGAGTTATATATATATATATAGTAGTGACTACATTTTTCTGCGGATCTATAAATGCGATTTGATAACATCTTTCTTTTGGGTTAGTAGTAGTATTTGGTCAAGCTAAAATGTAATATGGTATCAAACTGTGAACGCGAAGAGAGAAAAAGCTTGTCCGATGAGGTGGAGGAAAAATAACATTGATAAATCTAAAAAAAATGCCAACAATTGAGTGACTGACTGACTACTATGTACTTGCTGTGAATTATTGAACTCACAATCAGACTCTGATCTGAAAAAAGAACATCTTGTTTCCATTCTACTTTTTTTGTGTTGAGTACAATGTACTTTTGTGTGCTAAGGATGCAGATAATATATAGTAACACTTATGTATAGTAGCAGCTCTACTTCTCCTCATCTCATCCTATTATCATTAGGGAGGATGATGTGATTTGAGAAAAAGGACATTTTTGGAAGCATGGACATTATGAGTTTGAATTGCTCAGCCTTTTTATCCAATTACTTTTATTGCTTGTGTTACGGTTATGCAATCAATGACTCGTTAACGAGAAAATAAGTAGTAGCGGCATGCATATTTTTGCATTTTTGCACTTCTCTCTCTCTATATAGTCTCCACTTTTATCTGGATTGTTTGGATGAACAATGAAGTTTAAACCTCACTTTTTTTCGTGATTTAAGACAAGACAGTGAAGTATTACGTTTGTTGCGTTAGATGCTCGTTTGCGTGCATTTAAATTGGTGTACACGTCATCACATTTATCGTGATATTCATCATCATCATGAAATCTGAAAAAAACAAAATTATATCGCAGTTACCATCAACATCAACAACATCATGATGAATACTAAAAGGGTGGTTACGCTTACACTCCAACTATCTACATACATCACAACACAACTTTACTGTAAAATCCCATTACTTCTGCAGTTTTCTTGTGCTACCCCACTGTCCTCACTCCGAGATCGTCTTCCCTTTCTTTGAGAATAATAATAAAAGTCGTGAACCATGATATGATTCATATTTCATGGTGGTTTTCCTTTTTAACATGTTTTGAGATGAATACATGACTACATGATATTAACTATTAACGATGTCTCTTCAGTTGTGAGATGTTTGAGCTTTGAGCACAACAATACATCCCTCAGTTTTGTGGTTGACACTCTTTTCTAAGAAAGGATTAGCATCAGCATCATCAGCTCTTAAAACAGTTTGTATTGGAGATAGAAGTAGCATCTCCTTCCAGCTATGGTCTGCTCTTCTGCGTATCTCTTGTATTAATAACCCCCAACCAACCGTGGATAATATAAGAAATGATGAAAAATACTCATTATCCATGACATGATTTAAGTATCCTTATAGTATGCAAAACGGCCTTTGTTTTAAGCTCCTTTTTCTTGTGCCGACACTTAAGTATCTAATTACCATGCATAATTATTGTACACTTCTCCTAAAACCTGAAGATGATAATAATATGCTGATGATGATGATGCTGGTGGCCAATGGATTATGAATGAACATGAGAAGCTGACAAGCCCAGATCATCTTCATAATAATTATTCATGCTTTGCACTCTGTTAAAGGTTATTTTTGGTAGCATAAGTATAATAAGAAGAAAAAGAGTATCATTAGATCTTCAAATGAGTTTTTTTGTTTGGTCCACCGGTTAATGAATGTGAGAAGTTGTGAAAAGCATAAAAAAATTAATATCGCCCTTCGTCCATCACCACACCACCATGTTCAATTAACACAAGGAAGGGGATTTGAATTAAAAAGATTATGATTACGACTTTACCATGTAATTAATACCCGTGGTGGAGGTCAGCATTACACAAAGGGATAAAAGTTACTGAAAACTATATGAGTCTGACTCACTCTAAGAAAAATAAAAACGAGATTTATTAACCTCCTGCAACCAAAACATTAAAATATTTATGAAATGTGTTGGTTCGGTAAATTAAAAATTTGCATGCGCTTGTGTTTGATATGCAATAAAAACGAATGAATTTTAAAGCAAGGAATACTTAGTCCTGCAAAACGATCCTTTTTTATGAGTTTGCCATTCCTTAATTTTCAAAAGTAACAACAACGTTACATGGATTTAGGTCGAGTCGACACATGAGATCATAAAATACATGTATATGCGCGAGGATCACAATAACGCAAGGAAAATATATGTATTGAAAAGTGCAAGTGAACTCCTTTATTTTCGAAACGTCTGTGCATGTTATGGTGTGGTTATTGGTGATCCACATGACTTAACAATGGACATGTACTCACAAAGCAAGCAAAATATTGTCCTCTACTCGTCTTCGGCCGACTGAGCTGGTGATGATGATAAACTAGTAATATTGTGCGTGCGTGTGTGTCTCTCTAGTGACTTCACTTTTTGCATTTTATAGTTAGTCTTGTCGTCTTGTGAGAAAAATGAAGGAATGGGCTGAAGTTGACGTAAAGTGGACATGCACATTTATATTGCTGCATAGAGCAATCTACCTTCAGCTTTATAGCTAACGAGCCGTGCCCACGACACGACTACCAATATTGACCGACGAAAAGGATTACGTGGAGACTTTGTTACATTATATGTGTTCTCCAAACCTATATACATAATACTTGTGTACTTAACAAGGGTACATGCTATTGTGGTGTGGTAGAGAATAGCTAGAGGAGAGCTATATGCAACGTAACATAACTTGGGCCTACGCAAAAACTGATTGTGATTCCTATTCCTTGTGCAGAACCTCATGAACCTCACATGAATGATGCTGTGGGTATCCTTATTCTATATTCATCATCAAATATGTATCTATACACATCTCTTCGCTGAGGAGCACATTGTAGATCAAGCAGACGCTATGTAGTTGCTCCTGATGAATGATCAACCTGAGTGCGTCATGCACCGTGTGTGCTGCTGAAGATTTTTATGGACAATACAAAACAACACAATACTGTGCACATGGCATGGTTGATAACAATTTTTTTTATTACTACTGTGAACTTGGTCTCCACAACTGATCAGTTTTACCATCAGTCTGTCAGTGGACTTCAATGATGTGAGAGCTTCTATAATAGTGGATAAGAAGATCTGGAGGGTCAAACAACTTTTCGGAGCTCTTCCATTAATTAAATATATACTGACTTGAAAGAAAGTGACCAGTCCAAAAAGTTTTTTAAAATACACAGTTTGTCATATCGCTTTCCATAAAGCGTTGGTTGACACGTCGTCGGTTGGTGCATGCAGTGGATAATTTTAATTAATGCATTATTTTTTGGTGACAGTGCCCGATAAACATTGTGCTCGTTATATTGAACTTCAAAAAAAAAGTTTTTAGCAAAGGGTGCACGTACGTTTTCAAAAGAGACTTTTGCTTTTGTTTAAAAAAAAATTGTGTAGCAGTTGCAAAACATCGCGTTCGATTTCATTTGGATCAGGATCTTGACACAGAAAATGGAAAGTCATTGACAGGTGACACTTTGATAGAAATGTATACTTTTTGGTGTTTGGAATGATTCATTTTTTTTGCAATGTTGCTAATACAAACACACATCACAACTCACAACACAAAGGCAACACACATGTGACTACCGTCCATATGAATTCTTTGTATTGCATGAAAGCGTGAGAAATTGGTTTATTTGGTGACTGATCGATTGCCAACAAAGATTTTTGCAGATCATTATTACATTACAGCTACAACAATAAACAAAATTCTGACAGTGAATGCTTAGTCAGCTTAGGTGATCATATGAGTGTGAATTTGATTGCAAATCCCCTTTTTTATTACAGCTAAAGCTGCTTAATTATCTAAAAAAAGAATATTTTTCTGACAGACAACTTGGGGCAGTGGCTCCTGACTGAGAGGAGTGCAGTTGTCTGATATGTGTGGTTTTGTTGTTATTTGGTTGTTTTTGTTTGAGATACATTCTTAGATCCATCTTATCTCTCATTCATTCAGTATATACTTTAGCCTACGCAAGAATTCATTGCATTGTTGACTGTCCAAACAATCCAAACACGTTGCTTGCAAACAAAGGTACATCTATATATCACATCATTTTGCAAACACTTAGCATTTGATAGTAAAAAATAGGATTACTTTCTGTCAATGCCGCAATAATAGTAGAGATTGGATTGGATAGTGAACAAGCACTGAAATGTGATTCTTCCAAAAATGGAAAAGTGAGCAATGATTTAGAGCACTCCTAATTGGCATCTGATTAGAATAAAAAAATATGCGATTGCATTACATTACATTATTACTATATATTCTATATTGCCATTCAATATGATGTTTCAGGAGCAAACATTTTTACAAAGGGCAATCTAACAAAGAAAGGGAAAGAGACTGGATTTTTTATAAACTTAAACTATATCATTCCATGTGGGTCGTAATTCCCATTGTGTCAGTATCACATAACCCAGTAGTAAAGGGTGTAGTAGATTAGATCCTTATTTTACAAAAAAATCTTTTACAACATCAATTAACAATCCTTACGAATTGGTGACGCAATTTTTGGACAAGAATCATATACTTATTATCTCAAAAGAGAAAAGTGCATATATACGCATTCATAAAAAAAGTTTACGAAATTGGTTCAGGTGATAATATTTTTATATTGGAGTTTTTTCTGCTGTGGTCTTGTCCTGATATACATAATCATTTCTATTGATTAGGCACGGTGTAGCCACTCCGTAACGGACTGAGAAGAAAGGAAAACGAATCATTTCTGCTGATACAGCAAAATTTACAATAAAAAGTCTTTCAAACTACCAACCAACAAGTGCAGAGCAAGAGGAGACGTAAAAGGGTTAGTTCGATCAAGCCGACGACTGTGAGTACAAAACTATATAGAACGAGCCATAATGGACTGGTCAACGTACAAGATTTGGATAGCTATTCTTGGGGTAAGAAACAAACTGTTCTTTGGCTACTGCTTCTTAATGCTTATTACAAAAGTTTATTAGTTTGAGATGAGGACACGACGAATTGAAACTATTATTAATTGTAGCAGTAGTTAAGGCTAGGGCGGAAGCGTCTACAGCGTCTGTCAAGCACTGGATGTTACTAGAGTGCGGCATCATATCAATTAACCACGTGGTTGCGGTAAGCAATCAAAACGGCATAATATTCATTGCAAGTAAGGTGCAAAACGCCTGCTCTAATTTTCATGTCAATCGTAAATATTTCGAGAATACGATACGAACGAGTTCAGAAGAGAAGAATTTTGGTTGGATAGTAGCATGTCTTTTGGTTTTCTTCCGACAACGCCAATCAATTCAAAATATTCTTGAATCCGAGCTCATTTACATTTCATAATATCATGCAACTCAAAATTATTGATCTCTATACAACTTCCTTTTCTAATAAAACTTGTACTTAATAAAAGGCAATGCAGAAGCTCATATTATAAGCTAGCATTATATGAAACATGCGACGAGATGTTATCGAGTGGATTTCAACAACAGGAATTACTTTAGATAATGTAATTACGGAAATCAGTAGATCACCACAGCACAAAGTGATGCTAGATTGACATTAATTTGTAAATGGTAATGTGACGGATACCGCAATGAAATTATGTATCATGGTTGTAACCTGTAATTGTAATTACTTTTCCTTGTGCTTCACTTGACACTTGGCTCGAATCGGAATCATTCTTCAGCCTGAAGACTTCAGGGCTTTATGTAAATGCTGTATGTTTCATTTTACAACTATTATTGCCCTACTTTGCGAAAAAATAGGAATTTGCAACTTTTTTTGATCACATATAAGACATAACACATGTTCAAGCAGCAGAGCAGCAATGTTCAAGCCAACTGAAGAAACATCCTCTTCAAAATTAGGTACAAGCTAGCGAAACCTTATTTATTTCTCACTCACTCCATGAGAGTTTCTGTTAATTCGTAATCGCAATTGCATTAGCATTAGGTATTTAAATTTCAGTCGAACTGGTGACTACTGCCAGAATTATTACATCAAATCAACATCTAATTTGTTTGTAAATCCTCACATGAAATTTATTGTAAACATCAAACAACGTATATTATTCATATTAAAACTCGTATAAAGTTACTTAAGACTGCATGAGAAGCTAAACCCTATGTATACATGTTTTATGTAATTGAAAAAATAAAAGTAGTTACATCTCAAATTTTATGTGAAGGGCTTAGGCATACGAGCTCTAATGATAATTGCGGTTCGGGAAAAAATTTCCACTACACTATTTATTAGTTCTTAGTACCTTGTCTGACTTAATTAAATAATGATAGTTATTGGTTTTATTGAGATGCTACTGACTTTTTACAATCAGCACTTGCTCAGCCTCTTTCAAGTATAAACCGACCGGTGATGCATTACTATAATATATTCAGATAGGCAGTATGCAATTGGCAATCACTCAGCTATTATCGAGATTGAATAATTTCTCTAAAAAATCAATTTAAACTTACTGCATATCATTGCCGCACGTCAAACGGTCTTAACACAGTAAATTTAACAATGATGTCATATTTTAATTACTAATGCGGGACAGCCAGCCCTTGTTTCTCAATCTGGTTCAGAGAATCGCTCTTAAAATTAAAAAATTACAAGGGAATTTAAATGATTACATGAGTCATGAGCATCTACTCCGTTCGAAGTTACGGGGAAACGCAATAACATGAGCACATGCACATTTTGCATGTGGCACGTAATGAAAAATTCCAAAGCGAATTACCTCTATCTCAATTGCATAATATCTGTAAAAGGAGATATCCATATCCATGAGCAATATATATTTTTTAAGGATGCTTAGGATTTAAGAATAAAAGCTGTCAGTCAGATGAAGTAACCTGTTTGCATGATATGATGATGCTTGAAGCTGATGTATTTTTGAAAAGGTGAAGTCAAAGTGAGCATGATTCAAAAGATTCAGATTCACTTTTTGTAAATTTTTTTCGTGTGATGGATCTGATGCACTTTTGAATATTACAAGGAGGAAAATGTATCTTGCTATTATCTACCTGACGGATTGGCTAGTAAATTGTAAATTCGTAACCTCAAAATTCAATTTGCAAACCTAACCTTAGATACTATTTTGATTCGTGCAGTGCATTCAAAACAAATAGTAATCTTCACACACAAAAAAACGAAAACAGTTAAAATGTATATTGCGGATCGTGTCCCAGATAGTTTTATTTATATAGCTTTATTGTCCAACCACTTTTCTATTATTCAGGCAGACAAAAATAAAAGATTTTTGTAAAAAAATTACTTTGTAACATCAAATACGAAAGATGGGAAAAAGGTAATTTTTACGACTTTGATGACTATTTTTACGCAATAACCTTCAAGTTTAATAATGATTTGATTACTCATGATACTGTTGGTTTATTGGTGCACATACTGTTATATACTCATGGTGGTGCTATCATTCCTATCTACTATCTACGCATGTCTATTGTCTATAATCTATATATGCTCATGTACCTATCAAGCACCGCCATACCACCACCCTCGTGTGAATTGAGAATTCCGTTGGCCTAATCAATTTTTACTACGATTGTATATATTTTTTCACTGTAGGAATTACAGTAGTAGTTTTGCAGTTTTAACAACTAATAAAAGCTAATTTGTTCATAGTGCCATCAAGTCAATTTACGATTTTGTCGCAAAATTACAGTAACCTGCAACCTCCTGCATTTTTAAGTTTTATGATTACATGAAAACATGTCACATGTGTGCATTTCTGTTCTGCATTTCATGCTGGCCTTTTGTTCTCAAGTTCTTTTACATTGTTATTGTTATGTTAGGTCCTTTCCTATATAAAAGTATATATGGGATACGACACTTTTTTTGAGAGTGTGTTGTGTACATTTATTAGCGTGGAAATGACAAATTCACAACCTTTTAGACATAATCATAATTTTCTTTGAAAGAAAAATTGAGCTGACTACTGATACCGATCAAACCGCAAACAATAGAGCTGCAGGCATGATCCAAAGGAAAATATATAAAAAAAATACTGCATTGACCTAATAAAAGTAGGTGTTTATTATTATTTTCGAGGAAATTTTAGCCTTTTGTCTCAAACAAACTGACCTGAATTACCTCTCAGGTGCGCTTTGAATTCACTTGTTGAATTTTTTTTATTGCTTTAAGTTTTTGCACTATATATATACATTTTTGCATAGTTATATAGTTGCATGGTCAGAAAAAAGTTTTGTGCGTGGGAAGATAACTCTCCCTTTTCATTTGCGTGACGATATATTTCAGCAAATATCAATCATATCATATCATAAGAAGTTAGATTGATATGTTCCGGGGACAAGGAATAAAAATGGATTAGCGTGTGTGTGGTACATCGTTTATATCATATGTCAGACTACAAGGAAATGATATGATACTTACAAGGTTATTCAATTAAATTTCATTTCGCTCTTCTCTAAATCGCTAGTAATTACGCAGATTTTTTTTGTTCACAGGATTGTTATCCAATAAATTAAAGTAACCTATATTAAGATCACTCATGTCATTATTGTGTCTTGGCTCTTGCCTGAGCATAACTTTTTGATGGTCACGCTGATATCCGTATTAGTGCTAGTTTTGTGATAAAGAGCTTTGCTATAAACACACATTTAGCATTAAGCGTGATATTTATCAAGCAGAATAATGTATTGACTGTAATCTACTCTGCACTGCAGTAGTACACTTATCTTTTGTCGACGACTATTATTTGACTCCAACCTGTTAACCTTCTGGCAATTCTCATTCCTTGAACGATAAAGAAATTATAAGTATGATTGCTGACGAAAACAATATTGAGAATTCCCCTTGAAAGACGAGCCTACGATTTTTACAATAGAAAAGATGGGGACTCATTCAAGAAAAAATTAAGAATATTAATTAAGGATAAGCAGCTGTGTTAATCATGCTGTAATTATTGATTAAGCACCTCGTTCGTCTCTGTAGAAAAGAGAATTTCCGTTTTCAATCTTGGTAAAAATGTGGCATGTATATCATTATACAATTTTGATTTATTCAGAATCCAGGTAAATATTGATGTTGACCATGAAAAAAAACATTCTTCCCTTTGGGTTGCTGACAGTGTTGACGAGTTTATTTTTATCATGTTTGATTAACACTTACTGAATTAAGTAAATGTTTTATGTGCAAGAACTTTAGCTTTTCTGGCACTTATTCACATCTCATATCAATTCCAATCAAATCATAGCGTGATTTCTTGAGTTTTTTTGTTAAGTTAACAAAATACAGAATTATTGTACGTACAAAATTACATGCACAAAAGAGTATGTGGTATAAATATCTACTTATGTAAATTGCTGATTCTGGTAGTATTTTTTTGTTATTCCGATAGACTTGTCAAAATCAAGTCATGAACGAGCCAAGAAAAAATGTGTTGTTACTTGTATGCTTTAGTGGCTGAGGGTAAGATTATACATATATATATAGACATCGCAGTCGCCGTATTTCACATGAAATGTACAGTTATCATACGTTTAAAATACTTTATGTTATTCTTATATCACAATCGCACAAGTTTCAGTGGCTGTGGCTTGCTGGGATACACGTTGATGATGGTCACTATACGTAAGATGTTACCTGATCATGCCTTACGAAAAAAAGCTCGAGTGCTTCTTTTACAGATAAGGCTTCTAATGATGCGAGAATCCGCACACAGAAGCACATTAAACTGTTGATCATAATAGTTTTTATATTTTTATTATATTATACACGTGTGTTTTGTGACTTGTGACTGAGCCTTTTTCCTACTTTTGAGAAAACTGATAAGAAGTAATTTAGCTTGAGTATATACTTATCTGAACTATCCATTCATCGTTTTTTCTTCTCTAGTACATGATAATAATTAGCATTTTTTACCTTAATGTGTAAGGATTGGACACTTATGAGGATGAAGGCTTAATGCAAAATGTGGATGAGTTGTGTTTCGTGTTATTATTGTGAATTCGCAATTTTTGCACACGTTTGGTTTTGGTTCAAATGACTTGTCTAGTATGTGGTGAAAAGAGTATCCATCAAAAGCAATCTTGACAGCTACATTTTAAGAAACATGGAAAACGTGCTTGAATCTTTGGTTTCAAACTTTTTCCTACTTAAGCTCCTATGTCAGCGGCAAGAAATTGTGAATTCCTCTCAATTTCAAGTTGCTTTGATTCATATACAAAAGTTAAAAATTAGTTTTTTTCACAATCATGTATGCATGTGCTGAAAATTTCTAGTAAATCATTCTTGAATAATAATGGAAAATTTGCAAAGTATGACCGTTCTTGTTCTTGAAAGTTCTCGCTGGAAGATTCTTGGTAAAAACAATCTAAAAATCACTTTGGACTTGATGTGTATTCATGATCCGTGTCATTTCTTTTGATACATTTTATCAGGGAAATTATAGCATTGTCATCATCATCGATAGCATTATTTTTTGCACTTTATGAAAAAAGACCTCTTCCATCAGACTAGATATCATCAACTATGCCCTGTTTTTAGTGAAGCCGAACAAGGAAAGAAATTTCATTTCTTGGGTCGTTTCATGTTATTTAAGCAGAAAAGGCAAAACACATTATCCATCTCCTTTTTATCAGAAATGATTGCATAAGCGAGAGTGTTACCGCAGCTCAAATTTTTGTTGCGAAGAATGAAGGCCAAAGTCAATGGGACCGCTTGATGTTGATATTTTCCTGAAAAAAGTTGAAAGCTCAATTATCTGAAACTAAAAGCACCAGAAATACGAAGAAAACTGTATCGCATTCTTTTACATCTGCTGAATACCAAGCGGAACGTAATAAAAATCCAGAAACAGACTTTTTTTGCTCGATAATCAGTTCGAATTGTCACAGATATTTGAGTCGACGAAAGAAAATGTGAACATGTGAATTGCATTTGCATTCAAGTACATTTTTAAGCACAACAAAAGCTGTAATGATGATTATGTGAAAAAGGATTATGGTATGAAGGATTAAAGACATTTTTAGAGAATAAAAGTTCAATTCTAAGCATCAAAATTACATCACCTTCATGCTCCTTTTTTCTTATGATTATCGCATCGTACATGTATCCAGCTGCATTAAGAAAATGTTTCTTTCTCTCTAGCCATTCGACATGGTTTTACTTAAGAAAGATCACAATAGGAATCTCCTTAAGTGTAGTGGACTATTAAATTAATTGAAAATTACATGTCTTATTGTCGCTCCAAGAGGCTTAACCGTTTTTAAGGAAAGGTAATACAAAACCACCTGCATTTATCGTAAGTGCTTAAATATGATGCTTATTAAACTAAAGTGACTTTTGACATGACACTCCAATAGCATACATGACATTTTAGAGATACACTTCACCTTTGTGGATTCTTGTTGCACAATGGATTAAGATTTTCTGTTCTTTGATGTAATATAAATACAAAGAATGAGCTAAGGTAGCTTCTTCAGGGAACAGACAATTTAAGTGAGTCCTTGACAAAAGCGACACGTAGAGAAGGTTTCCATATAATTGAGCTGGGATTTCAAAACTCTGGCAAAATCTTTTAGCACCCATGAAAAATCAGAAACCACAAAGAAGAGAGTTTGAGAATGAAGGTTAGTATATCGTGTTTACCGCTGCTTCATACCAAACCAAAACATAAAATTGGACGATACGAAAATACGAATGCTGCATCAAATCGACTGAAAATTTTAAATTGGTCCAATTTACTTATTTTCAGTTCACTTTTACTTATAAGAACTTTCGGTACATTTTTAGTTTGAATTTTGGAACGGAAGTAGGTATGTGATGAAAAAGTAAGTTTTTGGTGTTCATACATACAAATATATAGTTCCTCAAAACGTATTTTATTGTGTGCATCAGACCGAGTAAAGACATTCTGCTACAGCGTAGATAATTCCATTATCTCTGACAATCTGTATCAATTTCGTGAGCTGGGAAGTCACAAGAGGAGAGCCAATGAAGCAGAACTTTGATCAAGTTTGGTACACAAAGTACATTAAGCCACCACATGTGTCATGTAAGAATGTGTGTTGTATATACTCTTATAAACAACACTATAGTGTTGATTGCAATCGAATTGAATAATCTATATGCGAGTGCAAGACTTGCATGTAAAATTAATTGAATTTACATTATGTATAATATTAAATCCCAAAATATTAATGGGTAGAAGCAAGTCTCTTTGTGGTGCACTAAACGAAATCAGTCCAGCTCAACCCTCTTAAGAAAGTGAAAAGGCTTACATAGAAATCAATACAGTCAATTATGGTCAAGTTGTCAAGAAGCACCATTAGAATTTAGAATGGTACCTATCCATAAACAACATCACCATGAAGCAATATAAGACTGTGAACAAGAACCTGCCGGTATTTTCGACAAAGTAACAGCCATAATACATCCATAATGAGTTACATTGTTACCATTTCTGATCAGCTAGCCCATTTTAATGAGCCCAGCTTTATTATTACTGAAGGGACCGATAACAAAAGTGTACACAACAGTAATTTGTATTGTATTTTAACACGAAGCAAATACATTGTCATGATACTTTGGAAAATGGCACATGCCTCCAACTTAATAATATATTATACATCCTGTACCATCATATCAAGCGAGATTATCTCAAAGGATAAACAAAGGATCGTTCGCGTGGCTCGCTCACTTTTGCTAATTACAGCCGCATACAAAAATGGACAACGAAACATAGAAACATAAATATTGTCTTGAGCAAACCCTTATTTTACCTATACGTTGTACTTACACCGTTGTCAAATAACAGACCAGGCCCATTCCTTCGATTGCCTAATAATATTAGTTCTAGACGATTTTTTAACTCGGAGGAGACGAAGAAAGGAGGATGTGCAGATGCAAAAGTATCACAGTGTCTTAAAAATGTCTTATCCTTATATCACCCTTCATTTATTGCATTGTGAAGTGAACTAAATCCCCAAAAAAATCAAAGAATTTGTGTATATGTGTACCACATGCCAAGCTTCTTGTACTTGTACTTCTCGTAACTCATGATGACATGATATTGCGTAAGGTTGTACGTTTGCCATTTTTCAGTGATAATATAATTTTCATTTTTGGCTCTAGTTGTAGTTGTGTTACAGAAAACATTGTCGTTTTGAAGAAAGAAAGGGTAGTTGTAAAAGACCTTATATTGGATAGGATATGATATTATGATTCATGCGTACACAAACTGAAAAGGTATATTGCGTGTTAGCAATATAGTGCGAACTACGATCCATGCATTTCTTAACAAGACCTTTGTTTTGAACTTTTAAACGTCGGCCCACTTCTAGACACTTCCTTAGCAATTTCAGATTATTGGGATGAGATAACAAACTTTTATGCGTATGCAGTGTAAATCATATTATTATAGGTATATTTTTTAGCGATAGTAATCACCTTTTCTTATTCATAGCTTTTTAAATGTATTCGTATTGGGGCAAATCGATTAATCTCGTTCATGAGGCGATTCGAATGGTTTATGATGCCGCATTATTATTACCCTCCGTTATGAATGATTTATAGAAGCAATTATATGCTTGTAAACTATATATTGGATAACGATAAGGATGTACATACGTAAGTTTACCAACTAATATTATGATGTTTTGAATTTTGAAGGAAATGCCCGGGGATATTTTTTGGGAAAAGTGTTGAATTGTGAAGATGATTGATGTAAGCGTGAAAATTAGGAATTAAATTAATTCAAAATTACTTTTATGGTTTGAAAATGGTGCTAGATAAGATGTAATAAATGTTATACATAATATTAAACACATTTTCTAAATGAATAATTACACAAGAAACAATATTCTCAATCGTATGTACGTATTTCAGTTTAATTATTAGCCATAAGTTCAGTACGTTACGAATCCGCACGAGATGTGCAAGAAACAGATTGAAAGCTGAAATTTCTGATTAGCAACAATTATGACAACTCGGCACCTTAAAATCCGTTATAGTATAAGCATGAAGGATACCGATGCTTTGTAAAAATAGGCGTATTTGATGAAGAACAAACGTAGAAAGAATGAGAAAATGAGTCGTCATTGTATTGTTGCAATAGCCTATTTACTATGAATGCAACATTTAACAAACATTCTTTGCACTCTTACTCCTGCTTAGCTTGACACTTTCGATAATCATTAGCATTAGCTGATAATTACAGGGGAAGTAGCCGACTGCAATGTAATTAAAATTGGTTTGCTTTTATAGACTGTTCTAGCCTGTCAGTGAACTACGTAGCAATTAAAAATTGTGTAACATTATTACAAACTAAATACGCACGCATACAATGCGGGCAACCAGTTCATTCACAACTGTTTCTGCCTGTCATTAATTAAGACGCTTTTCCTTGGTCCTATTCATTCATAAATACTGTATCAAATCTCATTATGACACACATTAGCAGACAATGTTGTAAGACACCAACAACCGGTATAGTCAATAGTAGACACCCCAAACCAACATTTTAATTAAGACATAACGTAACTATTTGCATTCACTTGCTTAATCAACTAAAAATTTCTACATTCTCGGTTCCTTTTTAATACTCTTGTTAATTACTAGCTGAAGGTAGTAGCTGACATTCAAAAAATGATTTAAATATGTTTCTCTTTGACAGCTATGAGCATGCTCAAAAATTCATTCTTGTGTGTTGAAGCCGCAGATTGCAGGGATCATATTAAATGTTGTACTTTATGCCTTCTGGTACTATATTAGGATACGTTGGGAATAGCTTTTATAATGTGAATTAAAACAATAAGAAGAGAAATCGTGCTGGCAAGCAAGACATCTAAATTCATCCTCTTGGCAGCCCAATTGTATGTAACGTATGTATTATCAAATTCTTTGATCTAATTTTGGTAAAAGGGATATTTTCATTGACTGAGACTGAAGCGGAAGAAACCGGCTCACTTTTCCCTCTTTGAAGAATGATCATTACTTGCCATATACAACCGTTTTTTTACCACAATTATGCATTTATCTGGGTATTATTGAAAGGGAAATTGAAACTTCTGATGAGTTCTTTTCCCATTGGAAAATCTGGGCTCTGTGTTGGATTCAGTGTTCTACCGTTTAGATAGATATACAATACAATGCAATGCAATTGGGAAGTGGATTTAAATGTTTAGGAGGAGCAACACATGTCATATAGTCATGACATGACAAGAGTCGAGCCAAAGTTTGTTGCATCCACATGAATTTGTCGACAGGGATATTATGGTATGAACGGCAATGCAAGGAAAAAAACTAGGCGTGATTGGCATCAATATCTTCATGGCATATCTTTGTTAAACTGATGTAATGTGTAAGGGGCGGATGCTAGTGTGCACCATCGTCATCATCTTTTTACTCACATGCGGATGAATTTCTTATATATCATCATTTTTACTCATATCATAATTGTCATCGGTTAATATTCATACACACAAACGCATCATCATCATGCATCATAAATATCATAATTGACATGACTGAAAGGTAAGAAATGATTTGCGAGTAAGTGGGAATGGAATAGTTCAGAAACATTATATTAGGCAGAAGATTGAAATGTTTTATGTATGTGCCTAGTGCCTACAGCAGAGACAGAAATGCAGTTCTTTTAAATCATTGTAATGTGCGATCTAGATATATTAACCGCAAGTGCGATTATAATAAAATAACTAGGAATTCAAATAAATAAGTTATGATCTCAATGAAATTCGATCCCATTGTTAACCCAGTGAAGCGGAAATGTTTTTTTGGGGCTGGGTTCGTGCTCTTTGTTCTAATCTTTACATCCGTCCACCAAAGAATTCTTAACTAGAGGTCCTCAGATATCATTTGACGCTATGTATTTAAATTGAAAATGTTCTGAATATACGGTTGTAGGGATTAAGAAAAATACATATCAATAATTAATGTGGAAGCTCTTTTATAAAAAAAATCCAGCAATAAATTTTATTTGTTTTGCATCTCCGCACTAGATGAGTAATATTTTATTTTAATGGTGTATCTAATTTTCTTTATACTATTTCAATTCCAAAAATGTCATCTGTAATGAGTCTACTTTCCTAGTTTGGACAGTGCAGTAATTAAAAATCCTCTTTAATATGCTAAATGCTAACCGTTTTTGTTAACGCATCAGAAAGGCACGTTCTATTTGGGTCGGGAATGGCTGAAAATGCACCAGCGTACGTGCAGTAGCTAATGATATTTTTTACATGAATCTAAGTTTCGTCTCTTGCAAGAACTTAAAATATTTGTTAAGCAGTTTCTGCATTCCGTAAAACCCTTGTTTCTTCAGTTTATGGCAATATATCCGTTTCTTCTCTTCAAAACACTCGAAAACAAAGTGGTCTACCGGAGGGTTGGTACGTTTCGTCTTCATGAAGTGGTGATTAAGTAACAGCTATAGTCTTAATTAATGCAAATTATTCGTAAACTGGGTGTGCGTTGAAGGGTTGTGGCTTATGAAATTATAATTTTGTGAATGAACTGATGAAGATGGGTCAGACACATTTTATGTAAATGAAAACAGGATGATTTTAATGATTCATACACAAAAAAAAACTCTGGTTTCTTCACTTGTGTGCATTTGTAAGGAACAAAATTGTACGGTACGCAATAATTGCCAAACACATCAAAATAATTGTGTGAGCATGTCCTTTAGAGGAGATTTACGTATTGGCACAAAACATTTATAAACATAATGTCAACCCTAATGTTAATTTGGTAGAGTGGTACGTAACGTCACACCACAAATAGATTTTTCAAGGCCAAAGCATATCAGCGACAACCAAAAGGTGTTACAAGATCAGGATCAACAGCTTCTTGATGACTACCAAAAAAATATATCTCTCCCTTAACAAGGAGCATCAAAAAGATATAACTTCTGGCAGAATTTGTAGATGGAAAATTCCTTGTTGTTAACAGTCTGTCATTTAAACTTTACGTTTTTGCATTACCTACCTATATGTATGTATATCTGATCAGAAATGGACAGGTGAAATAAAAGAGGCGGGGTAAAGGTGACCACATAATTTTTTCTTTTAACATTTCTAGATCCTCCTGCTAATTTTGTTTGGTATGGTCACAGTCAAAGCATAAACATTAAATTGGTGACAATGTTATCACAACTTCTTATTTTATTGACGCATGTAAAATTTATCATCATCAAGTCTATTTCTATGGAATGGAGAATGGAATATTTCTGAAGTATATTCGCCTTCTCAAAAGTGGATGCAACTACAAATAGTTGTGCCTGCGTAAGACTAAGGAGATTAACGGATTCCATGTTAATATCGTCAAACGGCTTACAGAAATAGATTTTATTCATCTTCTACTCACAAGTCCAACCCCATACCTCTCCTCTCTGCTTGCATATTTTGTCAACGATTATAAAATACAAAATATATGCATGAAGCAATCATCAACCTTTTCATCTCTACACTATACGTATATTTTTATCTATTTAATCTTTAATCTGACAGTGAATCACAGATCATTATTCTCCTGAGAAAAGTTTAAAGGTGCAATATGTTTCATAAGATGTACGTACAAATGCGTATTTACTTCGTACCTAGACGATAGATATTGAATTTCATAATGTTCAAAATGCATAATAATGTGATGTGATGTGAGTTACAAGAAATAAAGGACACAAGTGGTTAAGCCATCCCATGGCTCAACACTAAATATTTTTCATGAACATGGATCTCCTCGCCTAATTTGGTTAGGAATCAATTTAGATTAGCCGTAGGCTGATTGAGAGAAGATAATATACCGTGTGCAAGTGTACTAGGCTGAAATCGTAAGTAAACAGGTAAAAAGGGGACGACTAACAATGTACAAACGTGGAAAAGGACAAGGTTCCTTGATCAGTTGAGAAATAATCATCATCGGTCGTCCCTTTAATGTCGCCGAGCATCAAGTCAAGGGACTTTCAAAAATGATGCATTGCAAAAAAAACTGCAATAATAATTTTCATTTCATAAAGTTAAGTAGCTTCTCCTTGTGTTGTCGTCCGCAGCGTCGTTGTCAAATGAGTGTGCCTTATATTCTGTCGTTTTTTCGTGGTGGTGTGATTTAGTCAGCTCAACTGGTTGATTTGATTTTTATGACATAACTATGTCGGATTTGTTTGATGATGTGTACCGAGTGAGTAGTAAGCCAAAGCCAACATTAGATTGTCACAAACATCACTCACCTGAAACAAGTGAATGTTATACTCACTGATCAATGTGCTACTACTACTGCTGATGTCTTCTTTGTCTTGCTGATGAAATAAACCATGAAAAAAATCACAGTAAACATGCAATGCGTGGGTTAACATAAGACAGTAAACTTTTTAAGCGTGCACCTGCGATTAATGTCCATCGCAAATGATAAAAGAGTTTTAACTTTGCCTAAAGGAAGATTTTTTTGTAGCAAGCAATTACTCGAATTTGCCGATTGTCTTGATTTAATAATTATTGTACACCTTTCTGTCTGTTTGACAACCATATCTATCCTGAGGGAATTATATAGATTGATGCATGAAGCAGCAAGCAGTTCAATGTAAAAATATTTTCGGAGAATGCGACAATTCATTAATCATTTGCTCAACATTCAGTACTCATAAATTCGGTCACCTTTACTTTTCCTATAAGCTTTAACTTGATTTAATCACAACGAATTGTGAATTTATCACCACTGTATCCAATTAAATAGAGTAGTTATTTACCATTGGTCAGGCAAGAGAGGCTGGTTAAATTCTTTTAGACAGCCCCTAATTCGTTTTGCCTTTTTAAATCGAATGGCCGTGATTTACAAATTATGGAACTTTTAGGTTGGGAGTTGGGAGATTTATGAATGCATGCTGCTGCTGCTTCAGTAAATAAAGTCACGAGTGGATTCAGAAAGAAAGATGTGCGCATGACGTTATTTCAATTTTACGACGCTTAAATGCAATGACGGACCAGTGGACTTCCATTACTCATGTATTGACATTGCGTCCTCGATTGGGTAATTTATTGTGGCAAGGAATGATCTCAGAGCACTTCTTTATAAGAATTATTGAGAATGCAATCATAATTGCTCAGATGATTAGTTCACTTTTTAATTTTCATGTGTACTTTTCCCATTTCATTTTTTTACTTAATGCCACACGTGTGGGTACTTAATTTGTTGACTCGTGGTGTGGTCCTCATTATTATCGGTATTTTCCGTGTAGTAGAGTGCGTGGGTGTCTAACATTTTTGTCATTTTGCACGTTATATTAATCTCAATGACCATGGCTTTTTCAACTAAGGCAGGTCCTTAACTCACCTTTTTCACATGGCACAGCATGAATCAGCCAATTCCTTGATCCTCCCTGATGACTTTGCACAAATATACCAAGATTTGGTTCAAGTGACAAAAAAAACCTTTTCCTTATTGCCATCAAGTGTCACATGAAAAAAAAAGTTCAAGAGAGACGGCCACAAACAATGGGATTAACTTTAACGCGATGGTATGCTATAAAAACGCCATATAATGTGCTGTTTATTCGCGTGGGTGTTAGGGCAGGACAGGGTCAACAAGGATCATTTTGCAGTAGCAGAGTAGCATTCATTTATTATCAAATTCAAAATTCCATTCGTATCAAGTACGCCGCTGTAGACACTAATGAAAACAAATTAGCCCATTGGCCTTAAAATTTATGTCGTATCACTGTACACGTCCTAATGGTCGTCAGAGATGGTGATTTGATAATATGATACGTGTTTAAAATTAAAAGGTGAAAAATTGTTTTTCTAATTCAAGTAAGTATGTAAGGAATCAGCATGTAAAATCGATTACTAAAATCATCAATGTTAGTTGCAAGTGCACATTTGCATATAAAATGTGTGTATTGCACATATTTAAAGGAACTTCACCAACCACATTTGTAAACAGTTAAGTTTATTTGGCGCGATGAGCATCGTTCATCCTGTTCTAATGTGATGGGGATGATAAAAAGAACAATGTAAGCTGGTAGCTTCACGATGATTTTCGATGTCGGTAGTTTGAGATTTCGCAATTTAGTTTTGAAAGTTAACTTTTTTTATTTATTACTTGAAAACCGCAACATGTGTAACCCACATTATAAGGAACAACACACATTCCAGGAAAAGCCGTGATTGTATGAATGCGTCCGTGTAAAACTAAGATATAATGTTGGTAGGAAATTCAATTCCTAATGTTCTTTGTTATTTTTTTCTGGCATACATATAGTTTTGATAGTTGAATAAATTGAATTATGAGGTTAGCTGAACAAGCATGCCTGAAGTCAAGAAACAAGGCAGTTCAGGTAGCATTCCTATTAGTTTACAATGCAATCAATTCTTTCTTTGTATAATGTATACATATGCAAATTAATGATAGCCTTTACAAATGCAAGTGACTTTTCAGCAAGACAAGAATCCTCTGTGGTCGATATAGACAGATCTTGAAATGTGCATGTAATAGAACACGCTTTCGGTACATTTTTTAGCACAAAAAATGTTATTTTGGTTGTGAGCAACAATAATCATGACCATTTGACTTTTCATAAATTAATAGTAAACGATATATTTTTTTTTGAAATGATGATGGTGTTCGTAATGTATACTGTTGCTGAATTGAATAAGTAAAATGAATAATGAATACAAATGTATGCATTACTTTTGCGTATGCATACGTGCCTATATAAATATAGAACATTTTTCAAAAAAATAATGATTTCATTTCAAACGTGAAGCTTCCCGTGGTTTGCCCTCTGCATCGCAGTCGTCTTACATTACTTTTTTAAATTATGATATGTCAGAAATGAAAATGAAGAATAACTTTATGATGGTAATAGAACTGATATAAAGCCTTTTTAACGAGTCGACCCGACTTTGGCCTAATGATTGTTATGCAATAGAATCGTTAATACAACCCATCAGTGTATAAATGATTTCTTAGTGAAATTCCTTGTGTTTTGTACACCGCTCCTGTCGAGAAACAGTTTTATGACTACATACGCGACTGCCCTGCCTTTCGATTTCACAGAAAATAAGCAAATTCATATATAGTATTCAACTGATTGTACACCATTACTTTTTAAAGGCTTTGGCAGTTCAGGGGTATGCATTTTACGATGTTTTAAATGTGTAACCTGTTAGGTTCATATATTTTTTAGACTGGGCAAGGCGCTTTTCAGTTATATTGAATTCCATTCCAATTTATTACATGCGTTTGTCAACAAACAGCAACGATAGTTTGACCCTTCTGTGTCCCTGTTGAGTTATTGCATATTATGCCAGTTAAAGTGCGTGAGTACTGTTGGTGTTTTTTGTTGAAGGATTGCGTGAAAACAAGAAAAATGAGATTTCGTGATTCTTTAGCGAATATTTATTTTTAGAGAGGACATGTTTATGTTTATGACATTCGAAGATTGTATTTTTTTTAGAGAACAGTGGTAAAATAAAATTTTAGTTTAGAGTAAAATGATGTACGAGAAAGTTGAGGACTGGGGGCGATTGAAAGAAGTATGAAGTAAAGAAATGGCTAGCTTAAACCTAAATATACTTACAGTAACAATATTCAGTTGGATATGCATCTAAATTTAAGGATTTGTCTTGCGATATATATACATAATTCTTAATGTAATGTGTGTATGAGCTTAGCCGATTTAAATCAGTCTGTAAGTGTTATGTAGTATGCAAAATAAGATAGTAATTTCGTCTGTTTGCACAAAAAATATTCGTCATATCATCACTATCACTTGTGTATGTAAACCAAAATTCGTAAAGCTGCATGGCTGCATCCATCGAACAAACTGACTGTGAGCACGATACATTTTTTGTGGTAATAATGCTGATCGTTTGTTTGATTTTGTTAAGTAACCGTGTCCTTTAGTCATGCAGTTGAATAAAATGTCCTTTAACATTTTTTTTTTGAATTTCCTGTTGAAGACTTGAGTTCATGTCGAATATATATTTTAGTTTAGACTACTAAATGCACATATGCACATACTAATATTAGTATTGCACCGTATAAATTGGCTTTATAGCAAAGACAAAAGGACTGTCAGTTGACCAAAACCAAAAAAATCATCTACAAGTGCAATTGTAAAAACTGTTTTTAAATTGATGTTTTCATACTTGTGACTTCCTCATAGGAAGTGTACTTGAACGATTACCAATCAGCACAAAACATCAGCAGGTTACCTGCAATGCAACATATGTCGCCTTGCCTGAAAATTTTGACTTCGGAAACTAATGCAGTGGTAACGGATGCCTATATGTACGTTATGGTTTAATGAAAACCACATGAAAATCCATTGGTGACTGCGTCTCCGTTTTGTGGCTATGCACCTCGATAGGCTATAGAAAGAACCTTGTCATTATGATGATTTGTTTCTTTCTTTTCAAACAATTTATTCTCTTTGCTATAAATCTGATTTCATGAATGCAATCCTGTCAAGTACAGACTACCAAGTGTAAACAAATTCATTATGTGTGTAAAATGTATGCCCGAACTCTGCATACACTATGCAAATAATAAAAGTAATAATAGGTTTCATTTCATCATGACAAATTGGAATGCTGAAAAATGATGGTGGCGGTTGGATTGGAGTATCACGCAGCTCCTCGGTAGCACATTTTCTAAACGATCGTTTTATTTTGTACGAACCACGATTTTGATCAATTTTAAATTAAACTCATGTATCACAACTGTCTTCAAAAGTATGTTGCAATTAAATTGTCTCTCTCACCCTAAAATTCCACGCACCACTTTACACCAAGACACACATATCACCGGTCATGATTAGCCAGAGGTAGTGGTAGTTGGTAGTAGGGAATTTATTTTTGCCAATTAGCTAGTTACCAAAATGCAATTTAATATACAGCAAGCTTGAAGTAATTTTTCCATATATGCTTATTGTTTACAATATGCAACACTAACTCGCTACCATCAAATCAAAGCAACCATCCTTCTTCGTGACTCTATTAGCGTTATGCACATTGTTTTGCATTGTTCCGTGCGTTTCAATCTTCCTTTGACACAATTGTAGAAATAGGAGAAACCTTAGAAATATATAGCGGAGCTCTGTGTCTGCTCTGTTAGCAAATATTAGGGACACATGCAAAACAGACACAGTAGTAGACAACGAGCTCCATATGATACGATGATAAGGATATGACGATATGATGTTCTTCAACTATATATTGATCATTTTGTTACGTGAGTTATTCTTGCGTGATTATAAAACACATATATGCAAGGCTACTGCTTGAGTAAAAATTTCGAGCTTGGGGCATGTGCTTCGTTGGGCTCTGTCAGAGCGACCCGCATTGGTTTTAAATTGCTCGTTACCTCAGCGTGATCAATCTCGTTCTTATCATTATTGAATTGGAATGGAATGTATACTCACACTCGTCATGAAATGACTATGACTAAATATTTCATGGTGGATTTTTAACATAAGGGAAGGGAGCAGAGAAGAAAAAAATGGTCTTGAAGACAATTTTTAATATTTTGTATTGTGATCCGAGTATAGGAGCAATGAAAGTAAAGTACCACCAGGGATGAACACAATTACATGTATTTCAATTACATGTAATTCAATTACGTAATTAATTACATTTTTTGTAATTTGTAATTGATAATTGAGCAAAAAAACCCAAAAGTAATTAAATACAGTATTTATTTGAAGGAAATTCTTGGAAATGTATTTAAATACATTAAAGTAATTCAATTACATTTTTGACATTTCTGGGCAACATTATACTCACAGTAGGACTAAAAATGAAAAATCTACATTGAAAACTGGACATAGGAATTGAAAATTTTAAAATTGTTACAGTGGTTGTAGTGAGCGACCTATACCCTCTTTTATAAGCATATTTTTCACTGTTATAACAACGGATTTTCAATTTTTGGTTATGCGGTACCTGGGATTTTAATAAGCAACTGTATTTTGTATTTACAAATGTAATTAAATACTGTATTTTGTAATTGGCAATTGTAGCATTACCCAGAAAAATGTAATTGAATTTAAATGTAATTGCAGCATTTGAAGTATTTGGATAATTGTAATTTGTAATTGAAAGTCAAGTAATTGTTCATCCCTGAGTACCACCTATCCCCATAATCAATTATGGGTTACGGACAGTGTATATAATGAACCCTTATACGCATGTGCTCATCGTTGTTTTTGGTGAGCTGATATTTGCAAAAATTAAGTCTGTTTGAGAAGCATTGTATCACAAACTAAGTAAATCAAATACAAAGGAATATACATAAATAATATACATAGGAATATACATATATGTACGTCTATTACATATAGTGACTATCGCACAAACAATAACGTATTTTCCGATAATAGTACCAACAGCACTATTACACCATACCGTTATGTAAATCATTTAATGACGGTAAAAGTTTAAGTTAGGTGAAACACGGAACTTCAAAGTTAATCCTTGTGTTCTATAAGCCACAAAATTTTATATCTCTTCGAATCAATATAGGTATTTTATTCTAACCACAGTATATTTGGTGAAAACAATTTGACCAGTTAGTTGCAATGAAGTAGTTGTGCAAAAACCAAGCATTATTATTCATTGTACCTCATTTGCTTACAATGAACTGGGTGGTTTTAAAGAACATTGCTTAACATTTTAAATTTCACCATTAAGCATTATATAGTTTGCAAATTGTTGCTCCTGATTGTATCTATCGTATCGTATCGCGTTTGGCACGTTTGTGGCATAACATCTCAAATTGAGATGGGCTCTAATGGAGCAAATTACTATTTAGTTATGAAGCTTCTTTGTGTCTTTTATGTTTCCGAAATTTAATAGCTTTCGAATATTTTATGGCATTATTCGAAAAAGAAGATTGAAAACTCACTATTTGTGAAAAACCTAGTATGTATGCCAAGTGAATCCATTTTTGTGAAATAGGATCTTAAATCAATTATTCTTACGCATTATGTAAATGTATTAAAGTATTAAGAGACGAATAAGATGTGATGTGTTATGTATGAAGATGATGAATCTACTACTTACGTGTCTACGTCTTCAAAATAAACCACACGTTTCTTCAGTTTCGTAGCTAATTGCAAATGAGGCAATGCAGGTATAATGAGAACATGAAATTCTTCAATTAAATCGTGCTCAGGCGATATCGTAAAAAATATTTGACAAAATTTGAAATTGAGTTTGAAACTTATATTTGCTTTCCTTTTCCTTCCCTTCAATTACAATTAACCAAACAGGACTATTTATACAAGTTAACAGATTCTCACTTTGACAGATACTGTCTGGGTCTGGGTGGTATTACAAAGCTTGTCTTTAATATCGGATATGGGATATGGGTATGCCCCAATAAATTTATTCAATGCAAGGAAGAAATGGGGAAAAAGTTTGCAAACTTTGTAAAGTTATATCTTTAGCAAGGAACTTGTTAAGTTGGATGATATTGTAAATGCATATCAATTCAAAATGGTATTATATATCATCATATTGAATAACCAATAAGTCATGATTATACTGTTCAGCACAAACATCACAAAGGCTTCAAAGCCTGATGATGATGATATAATATTGGTCGATAATCATATAATTTACTTATTTTCTTTGTAACCCTCACGCGCTTGATGCATATATTTGCAAGTATATGATAATATGTATAGTATTTACAGTTTACAATTTCATGCGTCACTGATTTTTATGATGACTAATGACACAAATTAGGCAAATAAGAGTTTTGACACATCCAACTCTCCGATGATTGTACTAACGAGGAAGTAGTACGTACAAACAAGAGCATTATGAAATTTAGTGTAACATTATCATGAAAATAAGAAATTGAGATTATTGAGCTGTCAATTACTATTGCTACGTTTGAATTATGGTGTTTGCATTGTAGAGTTGGAGTAATTGTTATTGCTTTTGCGTGAAGGGATACATATAAAAATTTATTTTTATATTCTTCAGCAATATGTGATATAAGTAATGACTTGATTTCAACATTCCAAAAAATTGAGTTATGGTGGACCTACTTAATCGTGTAAAGTAAAAAACTTGGGAACGGGCACCAGATTCTGATGATTACATGCATAATGAAATGATTTGATGGGAAGCAGTTGTTACTCGTAAAATATATAAGTTATAAATGGTAACAGATTAAAGGTTTTGAATTCACATATGAGCTAATTAAGACTTGTAAGCAATTAATTTTAGAATTCCGTAAATTGCCAAAACACTCAAACCGTTTTTTTTGCCATTAGCCATAGTCTCACATTTCCACCATATAATTTTTAATGTTTCCAATCTAGTTTCGTTATTGTATATACTGTTCTATTGATATTGACCGTATTGCCCAAATCTGAGAAAATATCCAAGCGATTTAGATGACTAAAAATGGACGAGAGCAAATAGCAGGTCATCATCGTAATATGCATCTTCAATCTTCAAAGTAGAAAGATAAAACAACGTTCATGTGGTTTGTAAAGCCTCGGTAGTAGTTGGTAGGAGTGGCATAACAAAAAGTAATCAAAAAACAAAATTTACAACTTAAGAGATCAGTGCGTGCGCTCATAATACATATAATAATATTAATAATTTCACCAACACTGTGTGTGAGTATAGTATGCTTGATTACTTGATGAAAATTAGAGTAATTTCGTACGACAAATTTTTAGTGATACACGAGGTCTTGTGGAGATTGATGGTACAAAAACATTGTAAGACATATATATTCAAGGTACAAATTATTATGGTCTGTAACGGTGATACATAAAAAGTTAACGAATCCCGTATGGAGTCTGTAACAGTAAGTAGGGAAAGTTAATTAAAGGTTTACAACCCCTATTTACCTACTCTCTGAAATAAGTACATTTATTTTAGATTTTCAGCAAACAAAGCAATGCTCAATGCTGTAGGTCGTCGCAATTGTTAGAGCCGAGTCTATTTAAGCAAACTTTTCATATTTTGTTTAAGAAGAGCACACCAATTTACGGTTCGCTGCAATCATTTCCAAATTTAGGAAAATTATAGCTCTCGGAAAAACTCATAAATTCCTAAAAATATGCATGCGTTCAAAACTTATACTGCATATATATATACTTTAACGAGCGCATGTGTGTAATAATTTCAGGCAATAAATAATTTTATTGACAAATGGCAACCTTGCTGTAAAAGGTAAAATTGGGTTCACATTTGAGTTTGATGATTTTCAGAAAGATTATTGCCAGAAAAATTCAGAGGTCAAGTAGCAGGGTCAGCCCTAATGAATTTATATAGGTATGCAAATAATATATGTGCAATTGTGCGTAGTCTCATCATCATCACGTGGGATCATCTTTGTTGCTTTATGGCTTCAAGCCAACAATTATCATTTTTTATTGATTACCGTGGACAAGGTAGCATTTTCAAGTTCCCTTTATCGACCGTTTCCGTAAATGGTTTGCTCAAATATTCTCACTATCAGAGTTCACAGGGAGTTTCTCTTGAAGGGCTGTCGCAAAAACTGCACGAACCTTCACAAAAACATAATGAATCCATCTTCGAATCCAGATTAGAATGCTTACATCATTTATGGTTAAGCAGAATCAAATGTTTTGTACTCTTTAACGTCTTTTGATGTCGCAATCTCAAATAATCGGTCATCTTCGGTGATAGGGATGATGATCCTCCTTGTTTGTGGCCATATATCTTAGCTTCAGAGAAATAACACTATCAAATCAATCAATCAATGAGCACTAGCTCACGAATAGTTTTGAAATGGAATGATGAAAAATGTTTTGTAGAATCCCATTTTCAAATCTGATCACAGTTTATTTTATGGGTTCATGACATGATGATGTTATGCAATGAAGAGCGTGCATGACACTCTCATCCTCCCGATGGAAAACACCTTTTGACTTTTTTTGAAGCATCTTCACTTTCGAAACATGCTTGACATTTGGCTTGAACCATTATGATAAAGATCCTAAAAGGATGATGGGTAAAAAAAAACGTTACAATGAGCTTTACTCACTTATATGGCTAACCAGGACGTTTTGACACCTCTTGAATAGCGTTGCATAATGACTTAATCACCACATTGTTGTAAGTTATAGAATTTGCTTGTGTGAAATATGGAGAGTCCCTTGTTGAGACATAATTATTTGTACGATGATGAAACTGAAACTAAGCTTACAGCAAGGCTATATATCATAATTATGCTCGTTGGAGTATTCATGAGATTTTAATAAATAATAATTTTCTTCTTGGTATTTCAGATAACAGCTATAGTGGGCACAGCAGAGAGCTCTCTTTCCGGCTGGAAAAAGACTCCAACACAATACCACATCCAGACTGATGAGGGTGAAGAGAGATTTTTCAAA
Source organism: Orchesella flavescens (assembly GCA_964034955.1). NCBI lineage: Eukaryota > Metazoa > Arthropoda > Collembola > Entomobryomorpha > Orchesellidae > Orchesella > Orchesella flavescens. The sequence goes on along the minus strand of OZ035954.1, from coordinate 27,600,440 downwards.
TTCCAAACTTTCAACGGCCAATACAGAAAGGAGAGGAGGTTAGACGATGGAACAGTCATTGGAACTTACGGCTGGGTGGATCCGGCGGGTTATCTTCGAATGACGGATTACATTGCAGACTCGAAAGGGTATAGAGTCGTGAAGGAGCTTAAGGAGTTTGTAGGAACAAATTCTATTATGGATGACACTCCTCAAAAATACATTTCAACACCAAAGAAGCACGCTGTGAAAGTTGCCAAACCTCCAGATGTCTTTTTTACCAATATCAAGGACACCACTACCATTGATCCTTTCATTGACTTTAACAGTGTTTCTGTTACCCCAACAGTTCTTCCGTTTGTGTCCACCTCACCCAAGAATAGTTTTTATTATCCAGAACCTGGCAAGAATGGTGCACCCCACAGGGTTTTTGTGACCTCGGGGCTTGGACCAGTTAAGCCAGCACAGTTAAATAGTATTTACTACTATCCTGAAGAATCCAGGCAGAATGCGACCTTCACCACGCCTTCCTATGTAAATGCCCCTGTGGCTGTTCCAGTTCCAGTGAGTGGAAGTCGGTTCCCTGTGAGAAGACCACCGATCCAAGTTTTTAGGCAGACTAATTCAGGTCTGCGGAGAGTACGTGTCAATTTTCCTACTAACACAGTAACGGTTTAATGATGTCGATTTTTAATCGTCGATTTTTTTTCTCAATTTAAATCTTTTCTGATTGCGCTGTGGATTAATGTGGATTAAAGAAGGGTATTTAATGTATCCCATATAATATGATGAACTTATTTTCTAAACAAAGAAACCCATAATGCCCCAATTATATATTTACTCAAAAATTATTTATGGGACTCGGTTGCCGATATTAATGCCACCAACTGATAAGCTATATAGCTATACTACTTTTCTTCGCATATTTCATAAAAAATTACAATTTATGAAAAACAAAATTAATAATATTTGAAATCCTGGCTTTCTATAATTTCAGAAGCTGCGCCGGGTGTTGAAACGAGTTCGGGTGACGTCTTCCAATCGTACACGACTCCTTTGAGAAATCAGGGTACGGGATTCATCTACAAAATCCCTAACCAATACCACAAAGAAGAGACTGAACTGGATGGCTCGAGACAGGGAAGCTTCGGCTACGTGGATCCTTTTGGAATTCGTCGAGTCATTCATTACAAAGCAGGCTCTCAAGGATTTGAACACTTGAAGGATTTTAAATACGTGGGACGACAGTATTAAATTAGAGTAATAATGTTGCTGGTTAGCAGCATTAATTAACAAATTAATGCGTTTTTTTGTGAACACCACCACGTTTTACAATTTTTACCTGTTTTTGTATACCTGTTATGGATATACTTACTGTTGTTGGCTACTTTTGTTCATTATAAGATGTTTTGTATGTACGCGTAACACGATGCCATTGTTTTAATAGTGTAATATGTATAATCTTATGGTTTTATTGAGAGCTTACGCATTTTAAGGGACAATTTAACAAGTTTCTTCAAAAAATCTAATTTAAACCCTAATTCCGTTTTCAGCAGTTTGATTTTCTCTGTAGTACAACATGTTAACTTTACATATTATGCGCTCCCCACCTATGACCTATACTTATCTTGTTCTCCATTCTATATATTGTTTTGTATTGGTTATAAAAATGTACCGTAAGCTACCATCTCTTTGAATTTTGTTCGCTTACAGACATTCTTAAAAAGATTATTCTGCAGATTCTTGTAAATACTTTTAAACTCCCTTTATTTCTTCTTTGTGTCTTTATTTCAATCTCAATTAATGGTGCCAAAATTTCTTTCTTGTAATGCATTCTGCAGTCTTTAATTAATTAATTAATTAATTTAGTAATTATTACTTTAAAACTCTAATTTAATGCAATGGGATTATAAAAGGTTCATTATATAAACGGGGATTTATTGTAGTTCGGTTAATTTCAGTAACAGTTTTAGTTTGTTTAAGTAATAGCTTTAATTAATTAACATGACTGCCATATTCTCAATATATGTTATTTAACACTTTAAAATAGATTCAGCATTTAATAATGTGATATACGATGCAGTAGCATGTAGGAGATGACATTAAAACGCAATGATATAAATAAGGTGCAAGTGCATACATACATATAATGTGTATGTAATGTGATTATTATGTAAACCTTATTAAAGAAACGTACCATTACAATAAACTGCGACAAATTAAATTCTTCGAATTTGCCAAAAGAATAATAAAAATTCATTTTGCGACCAAATATTGGTTTTCTTAAGTTTTAAACAACTCATTGTATTATTAAGACGAATGAAATATTTTTGCACTATACTACCGTAATTCAAAATAATTACAACGTAAAAACAACATACAACCGGAGCGTACACAAATGGCTGATTAAAGTACTTTATAATAGTCTATTGGTTTGGTTTGTATTTCAAAAGGCATAAGGTGGTATTATTTGTATCCGAACAATTAATCATAAAAGTCACCATAATATTGTATCACATTTATTTAATGAAATCTCTGCAGATACCGCAGTAATTATCGTCAACGGAAGTGCATTTTAGAGTTTACATAACGATGAATGTAATTTAATGCTTTTACAGGCTCAGACTTTTCCCTATGAAATTCGAATACCACCTACATATAAATCTACAAGTAGCATGTCATTAGCCCTTACCTTTACTTTATACTCTAACAAATAACGTCACACAATTAGATAAAGTGCTATTTATTATCCGGAGCGTGAAGCCTTTTCTCCACATATTTTCCAAGAGCTTGTACGGTACTTCCGAATATTGATTTCAATGTTGGAGGATTAACTGCGTTAGGGTCTATGGCCATACCTTCAAAGCTGCAGAATAATAATAAACAAAAACGACTTTTACATAAGATATCTTACTGGCTTGCATTATTAATATTTGTGATTGCTTTTGGCATTCTTACATATCTTTGAAACTAGATGACAACTTTTCCGGGCAAGGTAAGGCTTTCGCTAATCTAGCAGACGCAACGCGATCGATTGGATCTAACTTTTCCGGTGGTGGAACAAGTTCGAGATATATCATGTCATTGTCCTTTTTAGCCAATGAGTATTGCTTCTCAGCTTCCGCTATAAATTTGGTCACAAAGCCCCCCGATCCTAATTTGTCTTGTGATTTCTTAAGCAGATCCAGTGCCAAAGTCAACCTTCCTATTTGTTCACCTATCAATTTCTTTGTGCCGCAAACCTTACTTTGGAAAAATTGGGACAGGCCTTCGAACGCCAATTGTTTTCCCTTGGCCTACAAATTACCATTAAAATAAAATAGCAAATGAATGATTATAAACTTCCAGCAGTTATTATAGTCACATTCATACGCGTTCATTAAATAAATAAATATAAGACCAACGTGATTTATCCAGGTTGACTCCCAAAGACTTCTCACAGTATCCTTTTTCAGTTTTGAAATGGCATCTTTATACAAATCTTCAGCTTGAGCGCATAGTTTTGCAACAATTCCATCCTTCATCGAATCTAAAATGGCTTTTGTTACAAACATTTCTTGAGCTTGTGCGATCATTAGAGCTGCAAGTGCGTTGAGTGCATCTGGATTCAGATCATTTGTCAAAGTATATCCCTCCGTTATTCCTAAAGTTTCTTGTTTTGTTTCACATAGATTTAAGAATATTCCAGCCGCATTCTATAAATTTCGAAACAATCATAATTTAGTTTAAATCATACAATCTTCAAAGAAGTTACTCCACTCATTTACTGATATAGAAACTAAACTAAACAAGTTGAATACCTGGTAGCATTTAGCAGCATTTTTTAACCCTTCGTCATTATTCGATGCCCTGTACTCAGATCCTAGTGAACTCTGAAAAGCACCAATATTGTACAAGATGGAAACTCTTTCAAACTCTAGATTGGACGAGTCTACAGTCAACAATACAAAGGAAACAGAATCAACGTAATGCATAAGTAATCAATCAATATCAAGTAGAGAATATCTTATCTTATACTAGAAAGTAAATGCACACCATGAATCTACTTACAAGTATAATATTTTCCACCAAAGAAGCCACCTTTCTCCAATGAACTTTCCCAGTACAAACTAAGATTTGGAATATTGCCCAAGTTCCTTTCATGAAGAGCTGCTAGTTGATCGTAATATCTGCAAACAGGAAAAATACGTCACAATTCAACTAAATGTAAACCTGCCGGTATTAACTTTGAAATGGACTTATCATTTACAATTTAATGTCAGCAATAAACTTATTTGACTCACCTACTCAAGGTTTCCACTGACGCTTGATTCTTGGAAAGGTTCTTATCAACCGAAAGATTCCTTAGCTTCTCAAACTCCTGGAACCACTCCGCTTCCAATGGTCGATAGCCTTTCAGCTTCAAAGCTGCTCTTAGTGGGGTGCTAATGTCAATTTCTGAAGACACTTTCACTGGAACACACAACAGCTGATCCGACATCCTTCTATATTATTGTAGTCCCAGTTTGTACAACAAAAAATGTGTATTGAAAACTGTCAAATGAGATGTCAGACTTAGGAGGTTTTTCGGTGCGACTATCTATCGCTTGAAAACGCTTTTGCTTTCAAAACATTCCCTATTTCACAATTCCATTAGCGCAAACATTTCTTTGAGCTCGATGCACACGACCGAAGAGATACAAACAACAGAGAAATATACATAGTGGGTTAGAGAATGAGTCATGCATTTTTTTATTCACACACATCAACATCAACCAAACCATAGTCATCATTATCATCATCATCATTGAACTAGTTTGTAGGTAGCATGCATATTACGTGTGGTACTATGTACTTATGCATGATGCATCGTGTTCTGTCTTCTTTAAAAGTCTCGTGCTCTCTAGTCACAGATTCTCTATTCAACTTTCCTTTTCTTGTATTTACTTGCATGCGCCTTATGCAAACTATAACGTGCATCTATCCCATAATATATAATCCTAGCCATATACCACAAACATTTACGTATGAGGAATCAACAGATAGCATATTGGTACCCTTACAGGCCCCTTGCCCTTTTTCCCTCTTGCCCTTCGAGTACCATTTGCCCTTTTTCCCTCTTGCTCTTTTGACCACTTGCCCTTTTTTCCTCTTGCTCTTTTGACCACTTGCCCTTTTTACTACTTGCCCTTCCTACTATTTGCTCTTTTTACAACTTGCCCTTTGACCAACTTGCCCCTTGACCCACTTGCCCTTCAGGGTAACTTTACCTACCATGACGATGGTGATGATGATTGTGATAGAATGGAGATTCTTTTTACTCTCTTTTGAAGGCTCTCATGAGTTAAGTAAGGGATTCACTTAGGTCTTTTACGGTGGTAAAAATAAGTTGGAAATGTCCAGGAAACAGAAAATTTGTGGAATTTTTCTGGGAACGGGGAATTAACATTTCACAAATAAAATTCGCAAAAATTTCACGATTCAGTATTCACTTCACGGGGGAATTTTTAGCATTGTTGTACGCGTTGAAATTATTGCAAGCATTTATTTTGTCACTATCAAAATTGTCAGCATCGTTTAGAAATGACCTCCACAGCTACTTCTCGTTCTTCTGCTATATATGATGATATTATTATTGCATAAGCGGCAAAACAACTAGTTGGGTCAAGCCACAAAATCGTCAAAAGGAGACCGCGCTTAGTTTGGGTCAGTGATAAGTGATTACTTGAAAGAACGGAGTACTAAAGGGAGATTCTTTACGGATGTAAGGTCACACTTTGTGTAGAGGCGAAAAAATTATCAATAATTATGACATGATCATTATTACGTAGCTGAAGCGAGAGCATTCAGCGAAGTAATGGTTTTACTTAAACTGTCTGTCTGTCCGTTATGGTTCTCCTGGTCACATACATTGACCGAGTTGGCTCAAATTTGGTACACGGGTAGTACTACTCAGGAGGACCTCTGGGAATACTTTTCAGACAAATCGGTCAAACTGTTAGAAAGTTACAGGCTCGAAAGTTCAGAAACTCACCGATTTCGTTGAAACGTATACGTACGCACAGCACAGCATCCGTGTGGATGAGCTTGTGCATACATCCGGAATCATGTGCTTGTGCATATATGCAGAATCCGGAATAGTATTATGCTTTTACTACGTTGGGAGAGGATCGCGGAGGTGGGTTTAGAGGGCGGAGGGGATTTGGTGGACATGGGTGGAGGGGGTTTGGAGGTGATCACTCAACACCTTCTACGTTTCTGGCCTGCTTACTAGCAGTTTATTAAAAGTGTATGATTATATGTGCATATTTATGATTATAAGCTATGTGCAAGCAATGCAATGTCAAACTAGCTGACTTGCACTTTCATTCCTGGAAAAGTCAAGTGTGATTCTTAAATTGAAATGAATGAATGAACGCATCTTTAGAGACTTTTAGACTTCCTTCCATTCATGAACTATATGCAAAATATTCATCTGTTTAGTTGTTGAATATTGAATACGAAGTACTATTATACGAATACCTTCTACCCCATTTCAACACTAATTTCTTTCCAAGCGTTTACCTTTGGATCATGCTTTCGGGGGTTCGCATGAGCTAATTTCCATATGCAAGGGTGCTCCATAACCATCTGCGCGATGCTTCTTTTTTGATGGTCACTAAACTTTTCTTTAATGGTCTTGACTTTCTTATTATTGTCCATTTTATAAGTACCACGATTTGTAATTATATTGAAGACAATGATCACAGAAGGTATTGAAATTGTGCATTATGAACGTACAATAATAATGAATTTTCCGTTGTCATTACATTTTCACTCATATTCCACCAGTGAAAAAATACATCTGCATTTCACGCTTTGAAATCGTGAAAAAATCAAATTTTCCCTGGGGAATTATTCCCTGTGGAAATTCCCCCGTTTTTATTGTGAAGTGAATACCGAATTGGGGGAAAATCGGGGGAAAATTCCACGATGGCGTTTTCCCCGTGGATATGGTAACTGTATCCTCGCCTTTACTGGATATCGAAACCGGAAGTGAAAGTGATATGGAAGTCGAGTAAAATAAATGTTTTTACTTCAAATAGCTTGATTCAAATCAAATTTCAAACTAAGTTTCATATAATGCTAGTTTCTTATGCTTAAAATCCATTTTGTGTATATAATAAACTGGTTTTAAAAAAGCATCCTGAAATTTTTAAAACAGCATCCTATAAAGGTCCAAAAAAGCATCTTCGCGGTCGCTTTAATCATGTATCATGTACATGAAACTTTCATTTCATGTACCATTCATGTCATTTCATGTAGACCACATGACATGAAAATCTTACATGAGACATGAAAGGAAAATGAATTTTAGCTTGGTTAGATGACAAGACATGAATATTTATACATGAATTACATGATCATGTAAAATCTTAATACTACGACAGTAAAATTCAGATTTACGAAGTTTAAACTGTTTAATGTTGCAAGAGATGTTAATATAAATAACATACAACTTATAATTGGCTGTTTTTACCGACATAAGTTATGTTTTTAAAGGCCCTTGATCAAGTTTTTGGGTATTGTAATAACCCAGTTGAAGGTATTTAATTCCTTAAAGGTTATTTGAGGTTTGAAACAGTTGAGTTTTAATTTAAAAGAGTATTATGAGAAATATTACAGTGAGATATCGGGGGATGTGATAGGATTATTTCACTTTATCCCTTCAACGAACATTGAAAGGACAAGTAGAAACCTTTCAATAGTTTAAATTTACGTCTTTTTAAAATTTTAGTTCTATAATTGTAATTTCTACTATAATTAAATTGATCATAAGTTTAAAAGTTTAGTTGAGAAATAAGTCAATCAACTATTATGAACAAGAGTAATCAAAAGCCTGGGTGCATATATCTGAAAAATATGGCCCTAACAATTGACGAATCTAAACGACCCAGAAGTAAAACTCAACCCTATCCCAATCAGATCCCGCTTTTACTATTACGCTCAGCCCAAAGGATTTATATGACAATCTATTCCTTGAATTGAATACCCTCGATTCGGCAATGATTTTCATGCCGTTTCGGGCTAAAATTCCATTCTTATCCATATCGAGATTACCTGTTTCTATGAAAATTACCTTGATAAATATAATATAATAATATTATAAATAATAATCATGAAAAAGAATCTCCATTCTATCAAAATCATCATCACCATCGTCATGGTAGATAAAGTTACCCTGAAGGGCAAGTGGGTCAAGGGGCAAGTTGGTCAAAGGGCAAGTTGTAAAAAGAGCAAATAGTAGGAAGGGCAAGTAGTAAAAAGGGCAAGTGGTCAAAAGAGCAAGAGGAAAAAAGGGCAAGAGGGAAAAAGGGCAAATGGTACTCGAAGGGCAAGAGGGAAAAAGGGCAAGGGGCCTGGAAGCATTGGTACATTGAATTCTTGAAGAGTGGACGGGGACAGTCGGACAGTGGAACTCAGTCAGTCGTTGAGGTGGTGTGACTAACAAACGAATGATTATAGGTACGCTTGATTTGGTATAATTCACAAGCCAAGTATGATGTGCAAATTTAATACGTTGCTGACTCTTATGATGACCTAGTGCAGTACATGCATATAAATCGGTTTTTAATGATATCTACATATATTTATAACCGTGGGTAATGCAGGTTTCCAATTTTCAGGGAAACATTCTACTTCTTCGATGGACATATATGATTTCAATGTACACGCTATAGTTGATGGAAAGCACAAAGTATTTGCATAAAATGTTTTTTTTGTATTTTGGGGCAAAGCGAAAAAGTTCCAAATTTCTAGTTTCATTTGACTACATTCTTAAAAATAAAACTGGACAACTGGAAAATTGAATCCTATATTAAATATCAATGGAATATAGAAATTCTTAATGGGGCTTGGAGTTGAAATTGACTGTGAAGACAGGTAGGAGATAGAGAGGTAGGGGCTGAGGTAATGCTTTGAGCACGTCTTTTTCTTCAGTAGACTTTTTTAAACAACAGCAAAAGAATGATTAATAATGCATCCTTTATTAAAACAATTTAGTTTTCATACAACAGAGGTTTATTAGATAGTTTCTGTAAATTCATACTCATTGAAATAATAGTTCCATACATTTGCATTAAATACATGATAAACAGCGAAAAACGATTGTCATGTCAAATGTAGGAAGAGGAAATGTATTCAGCATTAATGCAGCATACATAATAGCTTAACGAAGCCACAAAGCAAACGGGAACCGATATTTTAAAATGAATTAAAACCACAATATTAGTTTCACTCAACCAACAAAGAGATTATCAGTTATCGTTTAATGACGTTTGCACTTGACTGTGAATTATTCCTCGAAGCGTGCCTTTTACCTTTTTGTAGTAATATGGCAATAAATACTATAATACATATTAGGTCGCACACAATTTGTTGCATTAACTGATATTCACAAGAACAAATCTTTTGAAAGCCTCGTATTATATATTCTCTATCAAAAGTTAATGAATTTTTTTTCCTTTCTTTCTGTTACTTCTGATAAAGAACTATTTATACATGCTACTCAACAGACAATGAGTCGTAAAGTCGCAAGTATTGCTGCGGTCCATGTAATTCATAATCATGCAGATACTGGAGAAACATGGTACACCGTGGGATTTGCTTGCAAAATGTAAAATTTTTATAGTACTTAAATAATGAATACAAAGAGGGAATATAGTTCACGTTGTCAGCATTATCTATTCATAACGTCAATGCCTTAATGAGTCGACGTAACTTACAGTGCAAGCATGGCCATAAGAGTTTTTGAGAAATTACTTCATTCATTCATACCATGCTCGTAGTAGAACTACCAAACTACTATCAACAACCATAACAAATTTTGATACCTTTTCCAAGCATATTTTTTGTAGCACTCTGGATTGACAAACTGGTTTCTTTGTCTTCTTCATGGATATTTATGTACTTGATGCTCAAACTGCAGAAAAGTATGCGAGTTTACGACATGTATTTCTAACTCATCATGTGTGTAGCTAATTACAGAAAGAATAGATGCATCCGGGTTTATAACAATCCAAAAAGAGCAGGATTATACATGTTTATTCCACCACTCTATACCCACCCACCCACAACAGCGCATTTGAAATGAATAGAAAAGTACAATGTTGTGGTGGTGTACTGCAATCGTGTGGTTACTGGAGTGTGTTAAATAATTTGTAAAAAAAACTCCCATCAACGTCGCTACCTCGTTAAGATACAAACGAGCTGAAGATATTACTAACTTTTCCACCAAATTGTGTATTTCATATCTCATGATATGCTTTTTGGTTGGAAATCCCATTCCACTGCGTATTTTCTGAACTCCGGTTCCTAATAAAATAGTCAACCAAGTTCACCGAGCAGCACCTACAAGTCCATTTCTTGGACGTCTAGTGAATGACACTTCCTATTAGTAAGTTGTGGATTGGATTCAGGGACAGAAAAATGTATAAAAGTCCATTCCCATTGTCAACTTTCTGATTAGTACTCATTTGCAACTTCGAGAAGTGAGAAGGAACATATCAGTTCGAAAGAATCATTGTTTTGGAGAACGTGAGTATTTTTACAAAAAGTTTTTTTTCAACACACGTGCACGCATACGACCATGAAGTCTTTGAGTCTTTTGTTTGTGGTGGTGGCAGTGACAGTAGTAATTTTGTGTTTCCTCGGCGGAAGTGCAGAAGCACAAGGTGAACAAAGAGAAACACCAGTCTGATCAAATGGAATAATTGGATATAACTTATTGAACAAAACCTTTTTTGTTTTTAGATTCATGCTTTCAAGGGGCTGATCCTGGCATTTGCCGTGCCAGCATTCCAAGATTTTACTTTGATTCCAGATCTGGAAAATGTGACCGATTCACCTATGGAGGTAACGCAAGAAATATTACTTTATACAGTAACATATTCAGAAGTGGCTAACCTACAACAATTTACGTATTATAGGGTGTGGAGGCAACAATAACAACTTCAGGGATTACAATGAATGTCAATCTTTCCGAAGTTATTGTCTGAGAAAACGAAGAATCTAAAACACCAAAACTCCTTTGATTGTCAGCAAAATTTCAATGAATTCAAAGTAATTTATGCTAGTTTTGATGCATGTAAGCTTTGCTTGATTCGGTCAAAGGGTATAAAATTAGATCTTGAAAATTAATTGCAGTCCTAGTTATGTCAAATGTCACCAGTTCGAACTAATTTCAATAAAAATTCATAGATCATCAAACAAATACCACGTACTTCTCATGAATTAGCTCACATGAATAATTCGTGTTGAATTCTAGACATTGAAATTGCAGTAAATCTCAAAAGACATGTTAAACGTCATTGCTGACGTTTGACTGTTTTGTAAAGTTAAACAGGAATTTGCATTCCTTCTACTTCTACACACACCAATTGGGCTTAAGCATCAACTTGGCGATCAATAAGCAATTTATTTCGGAAGGCAATAAATTCGCGCTTCTTCTTCCTGTCTCCTTCCTTCCGTTTTGTATTAAGTTGATTGACGAAATGACCATAATAATCATTACCACAATGGGTTAAGGTTTTCTTCCGGGGTTTGACAGGAGGTTTCATCGATCTGCATCTTGATCACTGATATCACACCAACACAAAACTTGCCCGTTGATCGATACCCAAAACAGGCATACTCAACTAGTTTTACATAATGAACATGATGAAATACTTGATATTTGTAACTCTGCTCCTGAGTGCCACAATTATTGGCAGAGCTTCTGGGGGATTTTTAGATTTCTTGTTTGGAAGAAGGAAGCCAGGACAAGGAAGTTCCGGAAGTGATGGTAAGAATTACATACTGTAATCATATGTATGCAAGAAGAATTTCCCAAAAATACATACTGACTTTACTTTGTACATTTTAGCGGATTGCTCAAAGCCTGCCGATCCGGGCCCATGCCGAGGAGCGTTTGAAATGTGGTATTGGGACAAACCGGCCGAGATTTGTAATGTCTTTGTTTATGGGGGTAAGGGGATTTTCAAATTAAAGTATAGCTTGTCATTGTTTAAAAAATTATAATTTACCTACGCAGTGCTTACTTTTGTGGAAAATTTTATTTCAGGATGCGCAGGTAATGGAAATAAGTTTGAATCTTTCAAGGAGTGCAACAAAAAGTGTAACAAGGGCAGCGGCGACTCCAAAATCGGTTTGTTCTAGCTGGATTCTTTCTTATTAGGAAAATGAAGGGTTATATTTACGTGTGTGTATTTGCGTATGCTATATATAATGCATGTAAATAAAATTGTTTATTACTGGAAACGTGTAATCTTTTTACGTTCTTGTCAATCGCATAATAAAACATATTGATTTCCAAATTAAAATTCATCGTTTTTCTCACATCTTCCTTTACATCCGAATGCTTACGACTGGAATGTAACTTTAATGTTTCTTCTTTATAATGAACTCGATAGTGCTATCTCAACAAAGGACAGGACTTGCATGGAATATTTTGTTTTATATATAACAATACTTTGTTATGTTACGACTGTTACGAGTTATGACGAATGACCTTGAAAAAATAAAAATCATCATGGGTAATCTAAATGCACTAATTAATGTTCATTTCTCGGCTAAGATAAGTATCATAGACAGTCAATTAAATGTCGCAGTTATTCCTGTTATGACCCACAATTATGCATCGTGCGAAATTACTTCCTACTTCTGTACTGAAGCGTTCCAATTTACAATTGAACATACGCAATCTGCCAGCTCACGATACGTGAAACGGATCCAAAATTCAAGAATGAGGTTCTTTCTTATCTTTGTGGTAGTATTTGGTATTTTGCCAATAATAATGTCTCAGGATGAAGGAGAAGCTGCACCCGCACCGGGTAAGAATCAATTTCGGACATTTAAAATAAAATTCAAACTCAACTATTTTAAATTGTTGCTTTAAATACACAGAAGCAGCACCGGAACCAGTGGAGGCACCCTCACCTCCACCACAACCCCCTGCTTCAGAACCTGAGGCTCCACCACCACCACCATCAGCAGAAGCTGTGCCAGAAGCTACATCACCTGAGGTACCACAAGTGGCGGAAACTGTGCCCGATCGACCAGATGAAGATTTGTCAGGTAAATCAGACCACCATCGTAAGCCAAATTCTAAAGTGCATGATCCAACTCCTTGGGTGTGCCACCAAAAAGTAAAGCCGGGCCCTTGTCGCTCATACTTCAAAAAGTGGTATTACCACAGTAAAACGGCAACTTGTAAAGTGTTCATCTATGGTGGTTGCAGAGGTATAGCTACACACAAATTGCACCATTATTTTTAACCAAGCAATTTTCTAATGCAATTCTTGTAAATTTATAGGAAATTCCAATAGTTTCATGTCAAAGACTGACTGCGAGAAGTTTTGCAGAGCCAAAAGTAAAGATCATGTTGACATTATGGCGAGGATTTATTGGGGCAAATAGAGACATATTGGATTTCAGCTAAATATGGTTATCATGCCATAGTCTAATAATAAAATTAAAATTTACATTGACTTCAATTTGCCTTTACTTTATAAAACAGAGGTGAATAAATAGTTTTTGTACATAGATTCTTACATAATATGTATTTAAACATTATCAAATCATTGATATACACGATTTACCGAATGACTGAATTATTTCCGCATTCTCCTTTCTTTCTTATCTAAAATTTATAATCCTCACTCGAAGAAATAGTTGACTTGGAGTCTTTCAGTGAAGTTTTGCTTTTCAGGTCTGCTGCATCGTCCGTAATTAAGCAAGCCATTTGCTCAGGAAATAGTCTTCGCCAAATATACAATAATGGTGGGCTCATACAATCGGATGGTATTGGGCCATCCTTGTTCCATCCAAATGCTGAGCTGACAGCACTCACAATCAATCCAAATACTAATGTTGCTAACCATCCCATCAACGGGTAATAAAGGTAAGAAGTAGTCATCAGCTGAATGTATCCATTATCACCTTGATCTTTCCAAGTGTCAGCCGGACTAAACCCATGGGTCACGTTCGTTACTGACGACATGTCTGTGAAAAACTCTGTGCAATCATGGGTAGATAAGGACAATCGTTGATCCGGCAAATCTTTATTACCGCCTGCAATCGCAGAGCCGACGGCAATAAAAATCACCAGTACATATGATGATATGACGCCAACAAGAGCACCCTAAGAAATGATCAAACAAATATATACATTTACCACGTGTAATTTTCCCATTCAGCCATTCAGAATTCCTTAATTGGGTTGTGTTTAAACACACTTACTATTGAATTTGCCCATGGGAAGCACATGCCAAGCGTAAATAAGCCCAGCGTTGGACCAAGGAACATCCCAATAAGTGAGACGGCAGCCTATAGATAATGGAAATTAAATAAGCCATATTATTACAATAATTATTTCCTTTCCTGGAAGAGAATTTGTTTACAAACACCAAAATGTCAAAAACTACGCAGTATGCACACGGTAGAAAGTAATGTAATTGGACTTTTACCGGAAATATCTCTCCCATTAGACGAACAACAAATATAAATCCAAATGACACAATTCCAGAAACTACGCAGATAATTCGGGAGAGGTTGAATAAAGTATCTGAACTCGTATTTGGTCTGTATTTGATGATATAGTCTTCAACTAAAATTGCAGCCATTGCGTTCAAACAACTGGAAACTGAGCTGTATATTCATAAAAGGAAAATAGTGTACTTTATATCTATCGTTTTTCATCAAAAGTTGTTTTAATTCCCCTTTTTATACCTTAAACTTGCACATGTAATTCCAGCAACGAATAATCCAGGTAGACATGGGATATCGCCCAGACTGTCCATTACAAAAAGTGGCAGAATCTGGTCCGTTGTCTCAACCAACTATAGATTTTCCATTTCAATACCTTTATGTCTTGAAATCACATTTGATTTCAAATTTTTAATAGTATTATCATAGGTATAAAATATTCACGTACGTGTGCATTTATGGGATCGCATGAATAATATCTTGTAAAAACGACCAATCCACAGTACGTACAGAGAAGGATAGTAAGGGTTAAGGCAACGTAGTTCATTAAAAGTGCCCTGTGCAGTCAATAATACTGGACATTAAGTTAAATAATTTTTTTAAGCTTGCTTTTTTTTAAATTTAGTAACTAATTACCTTGTTACTGTTTTCTTATCAGGCATAGATGAATATCTCTGAATGTTTGCTTGTGTTCCACCGAATAAGGTGAGATATAGAGATAGTCCTCCAATCGAAACCGCCCATACACCTAATATTGAAGAAATTTAAAAAAATTAGTATTATAATTTAGAAGAAAAAAAACATTATCTTGTAAACTAAAAGTATGAAAATTCACTGTGTCTGGTCCTCGGGTCCGGATCAAAGCTGGAAATTTAATTAAAGTAAATCAAATTAATGTCTAAGCCATATAATATTTGCTTACGTACCGGCTACTAAGCAAATATTTGTCATACATCATACATCATGCTTCCTTTGCAAAGGAGATATTTACCGAAAAAATGAAACACGGTCGGTTTCCTCAAGTTTCTCCCAAATCACTGAAAATCCACCGACATCAATAGTACCCTTTATGGCAACCACAGCCAATGACACCATCATCACAATAGCCTGCAATGCATCTGTAATTAACACCGCACGGAAACCACCCTGAAATTATAGTTGTGAGATTAAAAATTAGACATACATACTACGTATACTTGTAATCAAAATCAAAAGTCTTCAAAGAGAAAGGCTGATTATAAAGGCCATTATTACCAGTGTTGAGTAGAAGATGCAAATAATAAAGATGATGGCCACTGACAAAAGCGTGTCGAACCCCGTTACTTGGTTTAAGGCGATACTTGGGCCGTAAACTACCAAAGCCATGTAGAAAATCTGTATGAATTCATTTCATCCTATTAAAAACAGTTGCATGATTAAAATAAAAACATATTTATAAGATTTTTGAGTAATTTACCAAATAAAAACATGTTATAAGGGATAGCACGGTCCGAACCGCCGTGCTAAATCTGATTTCGAAATACTGAAAGTAGTAATAAATTCACTAATTTTTTTCATTTAGTCATTATTTGCTTTTAGTCATTGGATTAATATTAGTGGAAGGGTTAAATAGCATGCAATCAAGTTTATGGTTTTAATCATTCACTTAAAAACTGCAATAGCTGCAGATTTTGCTCAACATACTTGAAAGGCAGATGTAAGTTGTAGTTTGAAGTATACAGGAACATAAATGTAATGTAAAGCGGCTGTCAAAGGGATGAATGAAAGGATTATCGTCGCATACTGTGTTCCGTATAAGTACGTCTCTACTGGATTGCCTAAGACTGTTATCCCACTGACAAAACTTTATTTTAAAAAAAAATATAAGATTATAAAAAATGAGTTACTAAACATACATACAAATTGTATAGTCAATAGTTTAAAAAGCCTCAGACAGTAATGTCATTGCCATTCCATTCTTTGATAACAAGGCATTTAAAATTTTAATCCTTTAAGTCCTACTCACCTACACATAAGAGATAATGCGACCGGGAAAGAACTCATTTTTCGCGAACCTTGTTTTAATCAGAGTAATAATATCGTAAATTAAACTGTTACAAATATTTAGACAGTAATTGACATGAGCAAACACTTGTTTTGTTCAAAGAGTTAACATTGTTGTATGAAAAATGTGAATAGAAATTTTGGCTGTCTTAAGTTACCCATCAAAAACTCTTCATTGTTCTTCTCCTTTTTGCTAAAGAATCCATAAAACACTCCGATCCCTGCTGAAATTGCAAGGACCAGCCCAAAAACAAGATACTCCGGCCATCCAAACTTGCCTTGTAGTTCCTTCAAGTAATCTTCGGGAGTTACTGCCACAGGCATTTTGAACAATAATTACTTGACTTAGTATCGCTTTTAAGAACCCTCTAATTTATAATTATGAAAGAGATGGAAATATTTTCGACATTTTAAAAATTCTTTCAGATCAAAAGTCAAAGATGCTAGGAATATTTAAAAAAAAAAAGTTTCCAGCAACAGACGGCTTCAGAACCTGCGAGCATCAGCAACAAAGAACACTCGCGAAAGCTGACTGGATGACTGGTCAATTATTCATCCAAAAACCGTTCCGTTAAAACAGTCCATTTTTGTCTGTGGGCTTTACTAGTCGCAAGGTTAATGCCACTATCAGAGATAACCCAGTGTTTTGCGTACCCCAAATTGTGCATTTACGAATTAAGATAACATTCTTAATAAACATTATTCCGTGCTACCAACTTCAACACGCAATCAGGCAACATACATTTTACTACTCTTGAACCATATATCAATAGAATTATTTTAGGAACAAGATTTTAGGTATTAGTAACAGGTTGGTCATGGTCATTAGTCATTACCATACAAAAATATTCCTTTAGATGAGTGAGCAGAAAATCGTCAACATCAAAGATGAATTAAGTGAAGGTAGAAAAGAGCTTATCTTATTCCTATTATCCTTTGCATCACGCAAAATATGCCGATTTAACGTAAGCTTTGTTCAATTACAATAGTGATCATGCAGGAAAAACACGGGAAAGATAAGTACAAAAGTACGTAGGTGTAGTGTCGGCGAGGTTTCCCTTTCATGAATGAATACTTTTAACACGAGTAATTTGCAAGTGTGCACCTTTGATCATAACAATGTGGATATTCATCAATTCATCACATCGGTATATTGATTGATTTGGTGTATTTGCATAATTAATTGCATCGTGTGTTTTCCTATCACCACGCAATCCAAAAGCTTATTTGGCATAGGTGAGGCGTAATTGCTTATTCCTGGAATATATTTCTCAGCGAATTCGAAACAACTGAATATAGGCAACCAGTTGACAGTATGCTTTCGCTTTTCGTCGCTGATGACTGATGAGCAACGGCTTAAGGTATAAAAAATGCTTTTACTTCATGAATACTTCTTGACTTCATGCTCATTATAGCATGGTATAGAGTCACCCCGATGTTTAGCTGGATTGAGCCGGTTGGATATGCAGATACCATGCACAGATGTTTACCAATAGATATGTGTTTGGTTTTCATGAAAATGAGGAGACAAACAACTAAATTTGTCAGAGTTTGACATTTAACACTCCAAAGTTAAACAATTGACAATGAGCATAATCACAAGCTCTAAAGCAGTTTAGACTCATACAAACTCAAAAATTAGCCGAAGTTTCCTTCTTTCTGCACGTGCTTTTGAGCTGCCTGCACGCTTTTACAACTGTGAAGTTGGAAGTGACAAAAAAGCACATCCTTCCTGTGAAATAATTATGCAACAATGGATGCTCCTACAGACATTCCGTTTTCTGAAGACAATCCTGCAATAGGTTATGACAGAGGAGGTGACAGTTCAAAAAAATGCTCAACCAGTTTTGAAAATTTTGAGAAAGATATTGCAAACTCATTACCAGCCTCTGAAATAGTTCGCACACTGTGTCTTAAAAATCCGCAAAAGCTTCTTCACCACTGTCTCCCAATAACATGTCTGAAACTTTTGGAGGGGGTTGTGCTCGTTGCCTCCGAAGGTCCGTCGATCCTCATAAAAATGGCGTACTTTGAAGAGTGTGCATTTGAAAGATTTCAACTTTTTCCGAACCAGTGTCCCATATCTGGGATGGAGTTTGGAATGTATCCCTCCCTCGAATGTGGGGATGACCCCGTTTCCTGGCATAAAAGAAGGGACAAACCGTATGATCACATTTACGTTGGGTTTTGTTGGGCTGGAAGTGTTGGGACTGTGATAAGATTAACGAGAACGGTGAAAAGTGGTTTGAAAGTGTTGGAATTTGCTGAAGGTGTTAGTATGAATAGATTGGTCAACTTTGATTTCATTCCAGTGGCAGCGAAATGGTTGGAAGGGGGTAATGTCCTGGCCTTGTTATCCGTTTTAAATTATGTTGTGATTTATGAGAGGGTTGAAGATGATGAGCATCCTGGAAATTTTACCGGTCTTAAGGAAATGAATAGGATAAGATGTGCCAAGTCAGAAACGCTATTTTCAGGAAAGATTTGTGGAGACTCAAGAAATGATATTAGGATCTTGGGTGGAACCATCTTTAATGGGATTTGCGTTTGGGATTTTAAAGGCGAAGAAGCTGTTATCAAGCATGAGCTTAAATGTCATGATGTAAGGCTAATGTTTCATTTTGATTGCAACTTTATACTTTATTTTTACACGTATATTTTATGGTAACTTAATTTTTTAATTTTTGCAGGGCATAATTTTTTCGCTGGAATATTATTCAAATAGAAAGTTACTATTGAGTACTTCGGATGATCGAACAGTGGCTGCATGGCAATTTTCGGCGAATGCTGAAGGTGGAGAGGAAGTTTCTCTTGTGCGTAGATTTTACGGACATGACGCACGGGTTTGGAGAGCCTTAGTAATTCATGGTTATCTACTTTCTGTTGGCGAGGTGCTGATCAATGTATAAGATAGTGTTTTTTTTGTAATGCCATGTCGAATTCAACCTATAATATTATACTTTATTAACAGAGTTCCGATGTTCGGGTTAACATTTTGAGGGATGGAACGGAACACAAAAACTGGAGAGCACATGATGGGGCTCCCATATTTGATTGCGTTTACGACGAAGACGTTGAGATTTTGGTAATTGAAAATATTTTGGTAAATTGTAACATAACTACATGAGGCTTGAGCGTTTCAATTTGTATTCTTGCAGTATACAGGTGGAAATGATGGTTCAATAAGAAAATGGCCAAAGTGGTGGTATAGACTGAAACCACGAGTACTACCATTTGACGTCATACCTTTTGACTCTGAAAACGACGACAAGAATCGAATTCAAGGATCAGGAAGATGGACTGGTATGTTTTTTGACACTGTATAATCGCTCTAAAGTTGGGGGATAGTTTAAATATTTCAATTTGCGATTGTATATATTTTATTGGTTACTTTCCAGAAAATAAAGATTACCCAAAGTCAGCCGTATTGCTTGACATTAACAACGTCATTGTTTCAATGGAATCTGGGCGTGTTATTGGATTGACTTGGCAAGGGAAACAGTTTGACCTTTTGTATGATGAGCGTTGTGAAGGCTATTCAATTATCAAAATTTCTCCTGATCACAAAGTCTTGGCAGTTGCGGGAAGCAATGGTCATTTTTATGCTGCTCAAATCTCCTTTTCGGGTAAACTTGTACCTTGTACACGAATCTTTGATTATTGAAATTCCCACAAATAAAATGCCTAATAAAATTTCTCTTTCCATTACAGAAAACCAATCAACAAAATCCTCTATCCTACATGCAAAGAAAATATTCATGACCAAGATTTCTTGGAATATTATATCCATGATATGGCTGGATGTCTCGAGATTACTTATTATATGCTTTAATCGTGTCGTGGCTTTACTTCTACAAGAATCCGACAATGGGGAAAGATCAGAAGTACAATTCATTCAAACCTTTGACCTCAACCTTCAAAGACCTGGGATACCTGCAGCAGTAGAAATACATGGAAAACATATCGTTTTAGGGGATGAGCTGGGTTCATTACATTTACTACGTTATCACAAAACGAACATTCCTATTAACAAATTTGAAAAGGCTCACAAGGATGGGGTTACAAGTTTGATTTTTAATAATGAAAAATTGTATACCTCTGGAAGAGATGGACTTGTTAAAACGTTTTCAATTAAGATCAACTCCGAGAATGATTTGGAAACAGAAATGATTCCGCTAGGTTCAATCTCAGTAGGGTTTGATTGGATAACTGGAATATATGTCAACATGACGCAGATGCTGGTTTGCGGCTTTCACAAGGTAAATATTTTGACTAATCATGACTATTTGTCTATGTAATCAATGTAAACTTGTTTCCATTAGCTGGTAAAATTAATCTCTCGTTTAATTTTGTTTTACCAACAGGAGGATTTTATTATCTTCAGTTACAACGAGAAACGCACCTTGGCTAAAATTCCGTGCAGTAGTGGTGGTGGGAATCGAAAGTGGGATTTCAAGTATGGTCATGGTATGCAGGGATCTAGTAACGCGTCATTCACATATATCAAGGAAAAGGAAATTTTCTACACATATTTACCTATGGAAGGATATTTGAATGTTATAATGAAGGTCATACATTATTGTTATGCTAGCACACATTCTATTTTTTAGCAAACTTTTTAATGATTTGAAGAACGTGTACTAATTTTGATAATAATATCACAGGAAGGATTACATTGCCGAACAATCAACTGCGCAATTGATTACAAGGCACAAGAAAGAAATAATGGCATTGACTATTTTACCGGTAGTGAAGATGGTACTTTAAAATGGTTCCAGTGGGATGTTGCTAATCAAAAAATTTCATGCATTGAAAATATGGAAAATCACTTATCTAGCGTGAGGAGTGTGTGCATGATCAAAAACGTGTCGAATCGCACACTTGTATTCTCTGGTGGTGGAAGATCGCAGTTATGCATTTATTCATTAGGTAAGTAATACAATATTATGCTTATCCAATTTTTAAGTCAAATGATATAATTGACTAAAGTTGTGCACTCTGTCTTTTGTTTTGTAGATACTATTAATAATAGAATGGAATTAATGAAGGAGATAGTTCTCGTAAAAACAGCATGCAAGCAAACTGAAGGTGACGTTAGAATTATGGATATTGCTGTGATTGAAGAAGGAACAGGGGAAGAAAGTGAAGACTTGTGGTGCTTTAGTGCTTGCTCAGATGGCTATGTCAGAGTTTTGTATTATAATGCTTCGAAAGCAAAGTTTAAAATTGCTGGACAGCTTAAAGGAAATGCTCATGCTGTGATGAAAATTCAAATTTTAAAGACTGGTTCCTCCATCCATGATGTCATAATATGTGGGGTAACTTCAAATGGCTACTTGATTCTTTGGAGTTGGAGCAAAAATGATACAATAATTGATTTACAAGGTTCAAATAGTAAAAAGTCCATAACTGAGAAGAACCCACATTTTGTATATCTCTTAAGAAGGACTGCGTTTTTATCTATGAAAGTTATCAAATGTACGAAAATATCGGATTCTACAACCTACTATATGGTTTGTGGAGGAGATGATTGTTCAGTTACCTTGTGGAAATTAGAAATCAATGTAAACAGTGATACCACCATGGAGTGTGACGTTAGTGAACAATTTACAAGGGATCAAATTCAACGGGGTGCTGTTGTAGGTGTTGACATTGATAGTGACCTTATTTATTCATTGTCCAACGACCAAATTGTTGGATTCTGGAACTGGAGCGGAGAACTTAAAAACAAGATTTATGCAGGTGTGTCAGATTGTCAAGGGTTCGTTGTAGATAGTAGTAATAGCTGTGTTATGTGCTTTGGAAAAGGCGTTTCGTGGGTTCCAATTTAGTGATGGTGAATAATTTTTAATTACAACGGGACGAGCCCTGCCTTAAAAGAATGTTCAAAGTAATCGTAATATTTGATAATATTGTTTTTGTTTTACTATGTGGAATACTTTATAAACTAATAAATTAAAAACTCGTTACACCTCTCGTAAAGTGGTGCAAAAATTACGTATTCGTTGCGCTTCTGCATACAATAATTACTCGGTTTCTATTCTACTTGCAAGATCACGAACAACTCGAACGGGTTGAAAAAAGATGCTCTGTAAAAAATATAGATTACTTACTAGTTGGCATTCTAAATTTTACCGCATGCTTGTTTATAATTGATTTTAGTGCGTGCACAATTGCAATTACAACAAACCGATACGCGATGTTGTCATCCTAGGATGAAGCGCATTAGTCGCTTTGGAGTATATGAATCATTCCTTGTACAACTTTGTAGTTTTTATCATACATATATGCTGATGAAATGGCATAAAATTTGATTCTTCATGCTAGTAGTAACTAGTAAGGTTAACCTATTTATGTGAAGCTGTCTTTTGGTAACGTCGTATTTTTGTGTGAATGGAAGATGAGGTGCATATATCATATGAGGTAGACTTTTGTATATAAAAGCATTTGTCTGAGACATTTAGGATCAATAACTCTTTTACTTGTTAAAGGTTAGCACTTGTTTGATTCTCCGATAAACCGTTAATTCAAAAAAAAGTATTCATTATGGCTAGTATTTCAAAGCCAGGAACCAGTCAACAGAGGTTAAAACCTCTTTTTCTTTTCATGGTAGCAGCAATAGTGCTATCCAAATCACAGCGAGTTCTCAGTCAAACCGAATTTTCTGTGGCAAATGAAAATAACACAGATTCTGCTATTTGTCCAGGTATGATAAAGTTAAATGTCTATCATCTATCACTCGTTTACCACCACCTACGCAACTTGATATTAAGCATTATTTAATTTTCAAAAAGATTACTGCAGTCTTGAACCCGACCGAGGTGGAACTCGTGGAAAGGCTCCTTTTGGAATGTGGTATTATGACGTTTCTGAAAGTGAATGCAAACGATTCAGATGGACTGGACGAGGTGGGAACAAGAATCGCTTTCGAAAACGGGTAGATTGTGAAGAAACATGTTCAAAATGTACTTCAAATGATGTTTTGGATGACGAACGTACGATAGATCCACAATATGCCGAAGTAGTAAAGGGTACTACTCCACATTACCCCAATATTTGCAAACTCCGTTACGTGGTTGTAGCATAAATAAAGTATATAATTTTTATAAGCGAGTTTTATATTTTTGCAGATTTGATATGTACCCTTCCCCTGGATGAAGGAAAATGCAATCCGTCAGAATCTGAATCAATTCCCGAAAGACAACCTCAGCTAGCCTGGTACTATGACACAGATAAAGAAACGTGTGGTCCCTTCGTGTATTTTGGATGTGAAGGAAACAACAATCGGTTTATTAATCGGAGGGAATGCGAGGAGATGTGTGTCCAGTCTAATGATTCAAATGGTGATACTGATAAGTAGAAAACACTTTTTGCAAGTTTGCAATAATAATAATTTATTGTAGTTGATGCAAACTTTTGCCATTTAAAAAGTGATAGTAAGGCAACTTTCCATGAATAATGAAAATGTTTTATAGTAGCTATACTCTACTATATATATAAAATTCTAAAACCTATTATGTAGTTGTAGCATTACTCTATTGCAATATATAAGTTTCATTATGCAACGAAATGACAAAAAATTGAAAGTGAAACAGGAATAAAAATGATTTAGTCAGTCATTCATACAAATAAATTGTGATTGTGCACCAGACTTCCTTTTTTACACACTCGCCATTCCGTCATTTACCTGTTTGTGTTCACGCACAAACTTGCAGCTGGTGGCTGGTCCTGACCTGACTGGTGGCTGGCTGGCCTTTCCAATTACAAATTATAATTAAAGGTACCTACGATAACTTCCACCTACACCACCAACTCAACCCATTCATATTCACCCCTCCAACTTTTCACATGCTATAAAGCAAACATATCTTACGGTACTTGGCACTTCTACCTAAATGCAAAGAAAGGGACAAAGAGAAATCCCCAATTGACTATGAGGAAAGGTGAATATAGAATCATTAAAGATAAGATATAATATCATGGTATTTCCTGGTGTATATTGTAGAGACACTGAATTAATGAGCATTGGACATTATTAACTCATACCATACAAGAACAGTTTTGTTAGAGTGTCTATGCCACATGGTCACATGTGAGAAAGGAAAAGCTGAACCACTCCCAGAATTTAAAAATGCTGATTTTTTTAGTGATTTCCATTTTTATGATCATGAATGCACTTTTTTATATATCATGTTAAACATAATCACGATCATTGATTACGATGCAGATAAACCAACGGTCTGTGATTTCAAATTCAAAATAAAGTAAGTTGACTCTCATCTCTTCAATCATCCCTGCTGTATCTTCTAAATTTCCGAATATATTGAATTCCATTCCTGAACACTGTAAAATTGCGTGCAATTAGTTTCATTTGCTATCAATGACATAAGACATACTCTTATGTACTTACCTGTGAGTGTATAATTTAGAAATCTCAAATTCGCCATTTACTATAACCAAAATGCAACTTTGTTGCTTTGCGTACCTAATATTATCCATAATAATTAAATAATATCCTACTATTTTACCTTGTAACATTCAACATTAAAGCATTTACTATTATAACTGGTCATACAAACAAACGATAGAGAGAGCCTACAAAAGGCAAGCGGAAACTAGCTATCATTGTAAACGGCAGAAAGCTTTCAGAGTGACAAAATTTTATGGTGATTTGGTAAGTGAATCCTGATAGTTACAAATGTTTCGATTACGATATCTACAAACTTGCTATTTCTAGTTCATCGCTTATGTCATTATCAAACTTGATTAATCAAATTTGCTTTTATGTTGTCTGATAAATAAATATGATATGCAAACATTGTCGCTTTGATGTGTATTTTTACAAAATTATTATTTGTTGTGTAAAACGATACCTATACATTCGACGCATATAAAATGGCCTAGCGTAACTTGCTGCCCATGCCAAATGAAATCGAAAGTTTTCACTTCTATAAAATCATTATCAAAACCAAAGTGCATACACATACACTGTTCAGGCATAATGATTCTACTCAGTGGTCCGTAATGCAGTTTTCAAAACCGCTTGCAACTCCGATGATACCACTACTGATCGACCACTGCTCGCTCATTTTTTTGATTACACTAGTAACCCTAGTTGTTTGTCATAAAAGCATGACATGTTACGCGATATGTACCTAAAATCAAAAGGAAAGATGAATGAAAGGATTAAAGCAGCACTAAAAAGTGTTCGTGCAGGTGTCGAAAAGTCATGCATAATAGATTATCAACAGTATTCCTTACAAAATTTTTACTTCCTTCCAAATTTGCTGATGATGATGATGTGTATATGCAAATATAATATGTAATAAACCCTATCTGTACCTATTCATTAATCACTCACGTAATATTTTGCGAATTGTTCCTTCTTCAGTCCGCTAAATTTGCATATAGCCAAAAGGTAACCGTACACACAACATGCAAAGTTTAGGGGAAAACTCACAAAATTTGCCAAAATAAGGGAAGGATGACTAAAATTTTATACCATCAGTCAAAAAACATCCCTAACCTTTGCTCATACTTTCACACTTTCCATGTGAAACACACAGGGACGGTATCACGAAGATGAGCACAATAATATCTTTTAGGACTTTTCTTACACAAACTTGTGAATGTAACACTCAACATTTTCCCTAATAGGTACGTTTGACGTTCATAATGACTGATTGATGACTATTAGCCGATGAATACATTATCAGAATAAACTACGATGGCCGAAGGAAGTTGTGATTGCGTGAAATCTCAAATCTCGAATAATGATTTTTAATTTTGTTATGTGAGCGTGTGCTTAAGGTTGTGCCAACGTGGTGGTATGGGGATTTTATTTGCATACTATATTATTAGAAATTGATTACATATGTACACCTCAAGTTTTTATTTTTCCTTTCATCATTCATCAAATCAAATTTTCATATATTCTAAAATGTAATTACACTCGTTTCGTTTGAGTTGCACATGCTTCATGTGCATGCATGTCTGCTAAAAGAATGTATATTTTTTTCTTTTAATTTTTGCTGGTTTTATGAAAAATTTTCCTTTCTACCAAATTAATCAAGAGTTCATCCACAACACTTTGAAATATCAACATTCAGCATTGCATATTATGATGATTATTGAATCTGTGTGTTAGTAAAGTACACAAAAGCGTATGTATTATTTAGCCAGTCTGTCATTATTGCTATCAACATTTACCAAGACCGGATGTTGGTCAAGTGGAATTGCTAAAAAATCTCGTATTTTTGTGTTCTCCCTAATAAATGTTTTCTTTTCAATATTGAATATGAAGAAAGCACGACACGAAACTTATGATGATATAAACTTATAATATAATATAATCTACTAAATTGTTGTTGGAAGTTTAGATACATGTAGCACAACAGGTCATTTATTCAGTCACTTAAGTACTTATAGGGAAGGTAAGGTTTCTCGCTCAACAATCTTGCACACACATTCACTTTCTCATATGCAAAATGCACCTAAACAACGGATACCTATGTGTGGCAAAAGACTACGACTGTTATGCTGCGAGTAGATGGGTAAAGTATATGAAGAAGAAGTTAGATGTGTTTAAAGCTTAAGGTATGTATAACGTAACGACATAAGAAGAGTTGCATCTTCATTTTCGATTGAAACCTACGGAAGATTATAGAAATAAGTTGGTATATAGTTGAAGACTCGTCATCATCATCATCAGTCAACAAAATAGCAAAAAAATGGATTCAAGGATGGTGAACTTGAAAGTTTTGCTTGTTTACGAACACAAAACCACAGAGGACAGGGGTTAATGGTAAGCAATTGTAATACAAAGACCAAAATTTATAAAAGACAGACATTACATTTTTAAATACAACCTACAACCAAAGGTGGGCGGGGACCGGTACCCACATGGGAATGGGAATGGGAACCAAGCATTTTGTGGGTACCAGGGTACCGGGGTACTGGGTACCAAGAATTTTGTGGGTACCAGGGTACCGGGGTACTGGGTACCGACCAATTTGTGGGAACCAGGGTACCGGGGTACTGGGTACCAAGCATTTTGTGGGTACCGGGGGAACCGGTCCGGTACCCATGGATACCCAATATAAAATAGCATTACGGTATCCGGTACCCACATGGGAATGGGAATGGGAACCAAGCATTTTGTGGGAACCAGGGTACCGGGGTACTGGGTACCAAGAATTTTGTGGGAACCAGGGTACCGGGGTACTGGGTACCAAGAATTTTGTGGGTACCAGGGAACCGGGGTACTGGGTACCGACCAATTTGTGGGAACCAGGGTACCGGGGTACTGGGTACCAACCAATTTGTGGGAACCAGGGTACCGGGGTACTGGGTACCGTGGGTACCGGTTCCCATCCCCGGTACCCACCATTTTGGGTGTGGGTACCGGTACCCGCGCCCACCTTTGCCTACAACTGACAAAGACACTCATTTCATATTCAAATACTTCGCTTCAAATGACAAGCTGGGCAGATAAAAATCATGGATGAGCAGAAATATTAATTGGGTCACTTCACAAAGGTAAAGCGACAATTTTAGAGGTGTGAAATGTAAATGATTGCCCACAGAAATGCATGCAGTCACATTATTTCACCGAGAAATTATAATACCTTTTATTATTCCAAAGTGCTCAATCAAAGGATGAGCTGGTTCAAAAAATTTCCACAACAATGTGCATTACATGTCCCGTCCAAACTCAAAACAAGTTGCATATTTACAAAATATTGTCAACTGAGTTGACCGTTTACAGACTGATTTTTTTCTGTACCCCCCTCATACATTACAGTTATTACCTTGCTTGCTTTATTGTTCAGTTTGTAGCATTTGTACTTATCTTTGCCATCGGGATAAACTCACAGACATGCGAAGCTCTACACAAGAAGGAACAAAAATAATGTAAATCACATCACGACGACTTATATTGCAGTGCATAGGCCATAGGATATCCGTTCTTCTACACACGATATAATCTCAATGCGACCATGCAATTCATTGAGTTTATCAGAGACATGAGATCATAACATCTTCCGTAAATGTGATACAGAAAGAAAACGACACTAACAATGAAGAGGATACTCTATAAACAATCAAGCCGGCTTGAATCAAGACAAGCGCAATAAGCGTCTTCCGCAATACCATATACGCGCAGCTATATGCTAGTTGGCTGGCATGCACTTCATTTGATAAGTTATTGTAGTAGTGTGTATTGGGTATGTATGCATGCGTCTCAATTAAATTAATGCAAAAGGAAATAACGACAAAATTCCAACTTGCATGTATTATTATGTACATACACACATCGATATTAACATTAACGATACTTTACAATTTACAATGATGGGTCGTTCCCTGTTTTCATATTTCTCAAGTTCATACGGATCACACAAGGGATGTCATGCACACAATGGCTACATGGCTATTTGGTCAGTTCATTTTTTTAAAGCAAGCCTTTTGCCTGGCACAGCAAGTAACCTGACAAGTTTCGCCTTCATGATGATGACGATGATGATAGAATCACTCAAGTTTTTATAGCAAAAGTATTTAACCAAAAACTATCACTTTCAAACTTCTCAGTACAAATTTTTAATTTCGTGCGTGAGCATTGAACTTTGTTTTTGAGTGAGTGAGATAGAGAGAGCCTTTTTTCAGGATCACTCTTTTCTGAAAAAAAAGAAATCGCCTTTTGTGAATGGGAACTATAATCATGACATCAGCGTATCGGTCGGTGCTACTATATGGGCTTTTGATAGCCCTGGTTTTGTGTGTGGTGGTCAGTGGGAAAAAGTTGCCAAAAGAGAGGGTTGAAGAGGAGCCCGAATCTGGGAGAAAGTCAAGGGGAATATGGTTCGGAGGTGACCACAGAACGGGACATGATCATGGACATGGACATGGATGGCTCAAAATGCATAATGATAGGCATCATGGTCACAGCACAAAGCTTAGTGAAGCTTATGTCAAGTTTCATGGTTTGGGGGAAAAGGGAAACAAGGGAGGTGGTGGAATTTTTGGAAAGATTGGAAACGTGTTGAGCCAATTAGGAATTGGAAATCGTGGGGACCCAGACGAGGACAATAACGAAAGTGGATGGGGATCCAACAGCAACAACAACAACAATAATAATAATAACAATAATGGAGGAGGAGGAGGTGGTGGTGGTGGTTGGGGAAGTGGAGGTGGAGGTCAAGGGCAGGAATTTCTTACTGTAACGGTACAAAAACCAGCTATACCAATGACAGTTAGTGGTGGCGGAGGTGGTGGTGGAGGAGGTTGGGGAGCACCTCCACCAATGATGCAAATGCAATCGGGATGGTCAATGCCACAAATGCAAGCGGTCGTTGCTCAACCCACCGGATGGGCCAGTGCTAACAATCAACAAAATAGCGGTAATGACGGAGGAAACAAGGGAGGCAATAGCGGAGGAGGAGGAGGAGGAAAACAAACTGGATGGGCCACCGGTGATTTCTCATCTTATAAGCCACCAAAGGGCAACAAAAACCAGGGACATTTCCAGTTCAACCTTCCAACTGGAAAACCAGCATACATTCAGTAAGTCTTTGAAAACTCCATGAAAATATCCCACTTTATAATTCACAATACCAACAATTTTAACATGCCTGTTTATCTTTTCCACAGAAAATTGAAGCCCATCATAGACCTTCCAAAGATTCACCTTCATGGTTTGGGATGGAGATAAGCAATTAAGCAACATATTAAAATATATTTAGACTTAAAAGGCCACCATTATGGTGTGTACACCATACCACCATTTAATAATTATTTTTTTTATCTTCTTGTTGATTTCTTTGTTAATTTATATATGTTGTGTTATATAAGACTTTTTGTGACAATTATACTGGAAAAACCATAACTATTGTTATCCTAAAGTATAGTAGAAGTTGTTTTGTTGTTGAAATGTTCATTACTTTAAACCATTTATATTTTACAGAGAATAGGATTTGTTGAGCTTAACTATAAAAGGATAAGTAATCTTATTGCTACATGAAATGTTACTTTTTTGTGCGAAATTCTACAAAACATCTTTAATTACGTGCATAAAGAATAAAAAATCATTTTCTTAAACTGAAGCCTATAAAGATATGCAACATGCGTATTCATTCATTCATTCATTAATTATTTTTTTTTGAATAATCACTAGTTTTCTCATAAAGTTAAAATGCATTTAGTCATCAAATCATCAAATGAATCACTCATATAACTGAATAATTGATATCAATCAGACCGTTGAATGTCTTCATCATTATCTTTTTCTGACTTTGACTTCTAACCCTACTACTTCGAAAGAAACGCCCATGAAAGCTGGAAAAAAGATGAACTGGAGATCTTTGTTCGTTTTTTACCCTTTGCATAGACATCTACAATGGATTTCCCGTACTCCCTCAACACTTTGGAGTTGCTGACAGACTCTCAAAAGTTGAGGTGAAAAACTGAGCCAAGTGCTGCTGCCTACATGAGTATACCACAAATGTTAGTAGGAAGACCATGCCGTCCTTCTATCACCTTTTCAATTGCATTGCATGCATTGCATTGCATAGCCGGCCCGTTCTCTTCTCAAGTTCTATCACTTCTCTTCAGCATATTTGTCATTCAGAGATTATTACTCGGATTGTGCTCAAGCAGGAGAAAGATTTAATTTTGTAAAAAAATTAATAAAAACTCGCTGATTTCAGTGGAGGAAAACTAGCAGAAGTTCGAAATGGAAGGATCATCAGTTACTCTTCAGCTTCGAGGTACCCTCCGGGGTCACAGTGATTGGGTTACCCAAATCGCTACAAATCCCAAGGATGAGAACATTTTGTTGTCTGCGTCTCGAGGTAAGAAATCCTTTTTCAATCAAATTAGTTTTTAGGTTGTTGGTTTCAAAGTTTCAATCAAAAGGGAGGAAGGGGGAGGAGGAGGAAACTTGCTTATTATTATTGGAGTAGATGATGATCTTACAATGTTGATTCTTACGAAAATGTAATGAACTATTGCGGATATGGGACTGAACTCTTTACACATATTGTAGTGTATTTAGACTTTGATGAGTGAGAGGAGGAAGAAGGAAATCAGTAGGAAATTATAATTTTTCATTTAATTCGTTTGCACTTTAGATCGTACCCTGATTGTGTGGAAGCTGACCCGTAATGATAACAACTTTGGAATGCCAGTGAAGCGGCTGTATGGACATTCCCACTTTGTTTCTGACGTCGTCTTGTCTTCTGATGGCAACTTTGCTCTTTCTGGATCCTGGGACAAGACTCTTCGTCTTTGGGACTTGAGTGCTGGAAAGTCAACTCGTCGATTTGAAGATCATACTAAGGTTCTTTCTCTCCCACACGAATGATAAAAAATTCAACAACAATTTAAAATCCAGCCATAATCTGGTGGTGTGGCATCTTCATCATCATCATATATCACATTATCAGGGATGAGAAAAGAACTGTGCAAGATTTTTTGTAACTTTTTTTTGTAACTCTTGACACAAGTAAGTGAGCCAGCAATGGGTCACTAAGGTAGGTGGGCAAACTTGGTCAATATCAATATCTCTCTGGTGTGGTGCTTTTAACTGCACACCTTCATCTGCCTGCATGGATAAGCCAACCGGTAACGGCGAGGAGATTGGGATTACCTGAGATCTAAGCCATGATTATGGATTTGCATTTCTTACTGAAATTGCTCAGGCTCCAAGCTTACATCTTGGGTCCACATAGTTGTAATAAGTTATACTAATCAATTATGTATTTCTTCAAAATTGTGTTACAGGATGTCTTGAGTGTTGCTTTCTCCGCTGATAATCGTCAGATTGTCTCTGGCTCTCGGGATCACACCATCAAGCTGTGGAACACTCTTGCCCAATGCAAGTTTACGATTCAAGAGGATGGACATTCTGACTGGGTTTCCTGCGTTAGGTTCTCACCAAACATTGCCCAGCCAATCATTGTCTCTTGTGGATGGGACAAGTCTGTCAAGGTATGCATTTCGTAAATAAATGGTTGTAAATTTTATTTTATGCACATAATTAGACCTCAATTTCGCTTTTTACCGTAGTAAATTGAGGGTCGGACATGTGCAATATTGAAGTTGCATTATCTTCTCTATAATTCCCTATGCTCTTTCTTCGAACTTGGGAAATGAAGATGATGCACGACAGAATTGCACATAAAAAGTTAATGTATGTATGGATTTTCGAAATAGTATTAATTTTATCTATTTTTAAAAAAAATTCTCAATCAGGTCTGGAATCTTGCTAACTGCAAGCTTAAGGCAACTCATGACAAGCACACTGGATACTTGAACACCGTCACGGTATCTCCAGATGGTTCACTTTGCGCTTCCGGTGGTAAGGACGCCAAGGCCATGCTTTGGGATCTTCATGATGAGAAGCATCTCTACACCCTGGATCATAATGATATCATTAATGCTCTTTGCTTCTCCCCCAACCGCTACTGGCTCTGTGCTGCTACTGGACCTTCTATCAAGATTTGGGTAAGCCTCTTTAATGAATTGAGTATTCAACAGTTTTCTATTAAGATCTATGTAGTTGTAGTAGTATTGACTGAATACTAATTTGCAAACTGTTACTGTGCGATAGGATCTTGAAACTAAGAACATGGTCGATGAGTTGAAGCCTGAAGTTGTCTCCCAAACATCTAACAAAGTACAACCTGACTGCTTGTCCCTAGCTTGGTCTAATGATGGTCAAACTTTGTATGCTGGCTATACTGATAATACCATTCGTGCATGGCAAGTATCACAGACTGTCAGCAGAACCGTTGGCTAAATTAAGTTGTATAACTTAATAATTAACGATTTTTGAATTGGAAATAAAAAGTGAAAAATATAAATAAAGTTATGTTTTGTTACATCGCGTAATTTATTGTACAGTAAACACATTTCTGATCACAAAGTTCAAATTTATTTTAAATAGTGTTTGATTTCATGCCTATCATCATCATCATCATCTAATGCATTGCATAAAGAATTTCTGCATTCATGTGAATTATCGCATAATATACATAAACAGCAACATACTCATAAGGACAAGGTGAATGGTGTTTAGAAAACTTCAAGTCGTCATTTATTCTTAACTTTGCATACTAATATTGAAAAAAAGGTAAACCGTGTTACACATTAAAAATTCCAGGTGGTGTTATTCATAAAACAAAAATCATACGCAACCTTATTCCAGAAATAATACAAACAGAAATTAAATAGAGCTAAAACTGGCGTTTATATTCGAATGTTTGTCAGTGTACTATATTTACTTGCTGTTTAACAGCAATAATAATAATAATTGAAATGTTTAACTGTCTTCATCTTCAATCTTTGGAGCCAAGTAGTACCGGATGTATCCATAGTCGTTGTCAGTTGTTGCCACTTTGAATTCAACCACTAGAGGTACATCGGGAGACATTGAGAGAGTAACTTTGTCTGACAAGCCAGCTGCTTTTGCAAATGAATTCAGGTACCTATGAAGAATCAAGTAAATGCATTTAGTATAATATGGGTTCAATTCGACTTATACTTTAGAAGAGCACTTCAAATTCTCTCACAACTGGAATAATCATGAAGATAATGATAGGCTGCTGAATTTAAATTATTTACCTGGATGCGAACGTGAGGGTGACAGGTTCCTGGAGATCAATGACAATATTGTCCTCAGAATCTGCATTGCTGTTTTGAGCCAACTTTATGTTTCCAGTTCCAATATCTCCAGTGGATGAGAACTTGACTCCTTGTTTGGAGCAAGCAATTGCGATGGACTCTCCAAATTGGGACAAGTCACGAACAATCCTGGCAAAGTCATTAGCGGGCATTTTTACAACGCAGGCATAATCAGTTTCCTGTTAATGAAAATATAGAAGCACTTTAAATATCATTATCTGCATCAAAATAATAATACTTGGAGTATTTATAAGAAAATTTAAAATAGAAACTAACTGGAATGCCCAAGTGCTCCTGGTCCAAGTTCATCAACTTCATATCAAAGTCAGACACTCGATCTCCATTCTTGGACTCAAAAACGAAAGTGACAACATCAGCATTATCCTGAGCCTTAATTGTCACGACGTCATCGTTGTTTGAACACTTCATAATTTTAGCCAACGAAGCCAAGTTCATCCCCATCGACATGTTCCGATCACACCTATAATTTTCGAAACCTTCAGCTCTCAGGTTCAAGCTTACGAGGGAGACGTGACTGTTGTCCATAGCTTGGAGCTGAAGACCAGCCTCGGAGCCTAAAATAACATATAACAAGCACACAAAATGATTTAATCCTCCCGTCTATCTAAAAATCAAATCATAAGTTTATCAAACTTACAGTCGAAACTAGCTTCATTAAGAAGATCCTTAATAGCATCCAACACCTTCTTCAAAATACCACCTTCAGCAAGACGTGCTTCAAACATTTTGGCTGCGTAAAAGTTGTGATGGCTTTAACCTGCAAAGACAAAGAATGTTGAATGTCATTAAATTAAGTTCATTTCCATTTTCAACTTTGAGCAAATTTTATAACGTCTTTGGCAAAACAGCATGCACAGGACTAGTCAGACTACGTTAATGTAAACAGTAAACGTACTTATCAAATAAATTCAATTAGAATAGGTGTTCTTTGTCAAAACATTAATATCAACAAATTACAAGAGTTCACTTTAGTGTTACAAATTCGGCCGTGTATTTTACCTTCTTAAAATTTCCTCAAGAGGTTCTTCCTCGTTGATTCCAGACACCAGAAGATGAAGGGGATGATGATATTTTCGAAAATTTCCGTCTTCAGCAAAAGTTTCCAAAAATATACTTAGGAGAATATTGACAAGTATGAACCTTACAACAGGATCTGCTCTGGAGAACTGAATGAGGGAGATGAATAAGAAAGATGCGAAAAGAAAGGAGAACTTTACGACAAAGCTCAGATGCTCACAAAGTCGGCGCCCAAAAGTATCTACACATCTTTTCCCTTCTAAAGGCGTTCCATCCCATCCGATATTCCTTTTGTGTATGAAGGCCAAAAAGTATAAACTTTATATGTATAAAAATGTCCTAACTTTTTGTCCTGATCCACTAAAGTACATCCTTTTTGTTCAAGTTGTAGGAGGTTTTGGTATAGTAGATATGCCCCGCTTTTACCAGATTGGATTGAGATCTGTTTTTCTTGTGTGTATGCGCTAGTTTCAATCATGTATCCCTAAAATTTCTCTGGATGTTTTTACTCGTCTCGTGTTTACAATTTTTGTTGGCTCTTCTGTGCATCTGTATTTACACGTTGATGGTCGCCTCATCTCCTCTTCTTCTGAATAAGTCTGATCGGTTCTCGGATGATTTCCAATAAGCCCTGGGATATAAAGAAGTTTTTATTTTTTAAGTGAGCTGCTGAATGTTATCGAACAGTAGGTTTTTGAAGGTAAGGGATTTTAAGCATGCTTCTTTGCTTTGGATTCATTTGTTGTTTGTAAAAAAACAGTTTAATTGTGTGATGAATGTATTAAGTAATCGTGATCGTTATTTGTGTTTCGTTTAAAGGGATCGTAAAGATATCGTCAATCGTATAAACACAAAGATGAGCTCGTGGATAACAAACGGACTGAAGACCTTGCGGGGTCGAGTTGGAGGTGCCGTGGGTTCAGTTTCTCAGCCGAGGTCTCCACCGTTCGTGATTAGCGTTTGGCATAATATTCTCTTTCTTGTTGTGACTATTCCTCTTCTTAACTTGTTCTTTTGTCCTTTGCTTTAGTCAATCTATTGTAATTTTTTAGTTAGTGCATTTGCAGTTGTTGTCGTTTTGTTAAATATTATGCTGATTCTCACTCAGCGTCCTTTTCATTTTCTTTCTTTTATTTGTATCTAGCTAACGTTTTCTTGTCACCAGTTTCTTTTTGTCTTTTGTTGTTTGTATCTTCTGACTTGTTGTACTGATTGTTATATCTATCATCATTCATTGATTGCTTCTTAGCTATTTAAAACACATGAATATATACTATAATATGCAACCTATAACCTAGGTCTTACTTACAGCTTTCTCGTTTTCTTTTAGGTATTTTGGTGCGCAAGTTAGTGAAGTGAAAATACCAGAAAGACCGAAGAGGCCCTTAACGCCATATTTCAGATTTTTAGGCCAAGTCCGTGCGGATGTCACAAAAGAAAATCCTACTCTTAAAATCACAGGTGAATTTCCATATAATAAATAGATAGGTTTATCTTTTTTCAGCAAGTTTATATGTGTACTGAATTATACAAGGAATGAATTACTACATCTATGTGTCTTCATCTTCGTCTTTCAGAAGTTATAAAACTTGTAAGCCAGCGTTGGGATGGCCTTGACGAATCTGTAAAGCAGTCTTACATTTCTGCATATAAAAATGACATGCAGTCGTATTCATCAATTCTCGAAAAATATAAGCAGTCACTCAGCCCTGAGCAAAAAGAAGCGCAACAGCAAATGAAATTGGATAGGCAGTTACTTCGAGAAAAGCGAGAGAAAAAGAGAAGACTGAAGGAACTTGGGAAACCCAAGAAACCTGCTAGCCCATTTTTCATTTATATGACGAGCAAAGTTAATCCAGGTTCTAAAATGGGGGATTACCAACTGGCCGCAAAAAAGCTCGGCGAAGGTAATATCTTGTGAAAACAAATAGTTAGTAATATAATAATTGATGATGTATTACACATGTTATTCTGACTAACTTGGGATAATTTTTTGTATTACAGCTTGGAAATCTATGAGTGAAGCGGAGAAAGCACCTTACACTGATAAATACCAGGCAACGTTGAAGACGTATGAAAAATCTATGATAAAATGGGAAGAGAAAATGGTTGATCAGGTAAAGACTTGATTTTTGTCATGCATTACTTACGCATGTAAATGTGCGGAAAATTAGAATCTTCTAAATTTATGTTGTTTGGTTTTTTCAATTATAGGGTAACGGTGATTTGGTTCGCGAAAGTCGGAAAGTGAAAGCAAAGTAATAAGTTCAACTAGAGTAACCGAAATTATTTTGCATCATTTGTTCTGAAATATTTAAATCCTTTAGTTATTTTGTAAGTTTTAAATAGTGAACCTGTATTTAATTCGTCCGGATCTCAATAAATGTTTCGGGATGAAAAGTCAGTGAAAGCTTATATATTTTATTTCTTTTACAAGTGTAATGATTCTTGAGATTGAATGCACATGTTTTTTTATTGGGATTGCTTATAAGTACGTAAGTGAAATTGGTACTTTAGTTCCAAACTATTTAATTATTGCTAATTGGTCTCCGAGTCAAGAACCTCATTCAGTTGCTGAAGTCGGTCAAGAGCCTCTTCAATGTTGGCATTTTGCAAAATTATAGCTTGCTCTCTAGCCTTGATCAATTCTGCAGTCCTTTCATTTTCACTATTGTCATCAGATCCCGTTTCCACGTTCTCAGCTACTAGCTTACCTTGCAAAAGCAAACTCGTTGCATTTGTCGCATCTGCTTCTTTAGTGGGATCAACAACTCGAACAAGTTGGCTTATTGGCGTGAGCCCTAATTCATTTGTGAGCATATCAAAGTTTATATTCAAACTGTTTTTCCAACTATCCAGGATTTCGTTTCGCAGTTCTGGGCTCAGCTCGTGAATTTGATTTGCTCTGGGATCCACATTTCCACCTTGGAATTGATAAATAAGGTTCCTCTGTGGTTGAGTTCCAGATTCAACGCTTGCATTTCCAAAGTTTTCTATCGAATTCAATGCTTGTATCGTCTGTTCATCAGTAGCATCTTGTTCAAGAGATGTCGTACCTCGGAAGCTTCCTCCTCCATAACCTGTTTTAATAATAACAAAATGGATTTTCGGGTTTACTCGGAAGTCTTTTAAATAACATTAACTTTTTATCCGAGCTTTCGTTATCTAACCGATAACTTCACCAGGAAAAAGATAAAGGAAAAAGTTTTAACCTGTTTTTACTATGTAGGTGCCAAAATGATGAAGAAAAAGTCTCCATTCAGCAACAGATCTGGAGTCGGATGTGTTTAGGGGTGGCAGTGCATTTACGGCAGAAATAAAATGCGTGTTTAAAGCAATGTCATTCTTGGTCCTAATTTTACATTTTAAAATTCTGACTTCTCGAACAGCTGAAAGTCGACCGGAAACGGATGGCTCCCAATTCATATAGGGTTTTGCTTCACAATTTCTTAGATGAGCCCCGTTAATACCCGTTTCTGGTAGGGGTAACCTGAGATAAGTTAAGCACTCCAATTGTAGCTCCTCCGTTGATTCTGCAACGCTTGCCAAAGTTTTCTCTTCAACATCATCCAATTTTTCACATACCATGAAAGTAGGAAAGTAATATCCTAGACAGGTGCTTATGCTCTGCTTATTTTCTTGGAATGGGGTTTGCCGGAGGGGTATACCTCGGAGGACATCATATCCATATCCCACAACCAAATTGTTAATGGGGTAACTTGGTGCTTCCAAATGCAATCCCTTTTCCAACAATAAAAGTGAGTATTTTGATGTGATTCCATCTACTTGGAGGAACCTTAGCGTATCCGGAATAGTTTGAGGCAGTTGCTGGAATTCTGTGATGTTTTCGTTTCGAAGGCGAATCTGAAGTGCGAGACATTGCAAAGAGCCCTGAATTTGTACTTCCGCATCTTGATTTTCATACTCGTCGTGTAGTCGTCTTTGGATTTCATTACGGGGCAGCAAAACATTATCTTGGGCGAGTAAATACAAGAGTGCTCTTGTATCTTCATCAAACTCAACTTCATCCACAATAATCGGCACAACTTCCTGAGTGTGGAGTTCCGCCTCTCGACTTCTTATCATAGTTTCAAGGATATGTCTAATGGCAGCCTGGGTGCGGGCATCTTGCGTAACAATGGAACGGTGAGATACCTCCAGCAGCTTCTCCCAAACGTTTCTTGGATAAAGTTGGTTGTTAGGAAGTCGGTAGTACCCATTTTCAACTGGGGTTGCGTCATCTGGCTTGTTGTCCCCTAGTAGGATTTCAATAGGCGATGGAAACGTGGTGGAGTGTTCAATAACCCTTTTAAACTCATTAACCATATCTGCAGGAAACTGCCGAATTTCTGGGGAGTCAGTGAGGAAGCGAGCCAAGAGAAAAACTGTGTTATCAGTCGTGGTATGGAAGAGAGCCCGCTGGAAAATTTCCACCCGCTTAACAAGCTGTGTGTATTGCTGATAGATGAGGTTATCATTGAACTTGGTTACGACCACGAAAAATGTTGGCAAGCCTGAATTAGATAGGTATGCTTTCAATGAGGCTAAAATCTCCGTGTCAATTTCCAAAGTTTGCTCTGCTCCCAGCCCTGGTACATCAATGAGCTTTAGGTAGTAGCTTCCTGTTTCACCAGTCGGAGGTTGGATACGTAGCGTGTACTCAAGAATGTCTGTAGATGCAACAGCGACATGAGCTTGATGAATTACGGCATTGGTTCCAAGGAGTTGACGAACCTTTTGAAGTTGAAGGATTTTATTTGGGTTTACACTCTTTTCGCCGCAAAGCAGAAAACTAATTTAAAAACGAACAAACTTACGGTGGAGGTGATCCCTGAACCTTTCCTTCCCATTACAACGATTGAAACCGTTGGGGGAAGCTCTAAGGCGTCAGTAGCCACATCTGCATATCATAAAAAATGATTATTCCAACTTGATTGCACCCATTCATCAATGTAAAAATGTGTGACTAAAAAAATCGCTTATCCAATTAATGAAATTGCTTATTTACCTGGTATTGTTGAACATTTCCCAATGCATAAAAAGAAATATATTGGGATTATAACTTGAAAAATTAATTTGGTCTCCATTTTTTTAATTAAGCCAAACTGTTTTTAAATTTAAAGTTCTACAAATAATTGTGATTTCTAGCATGCATGACCGGCCGGCTCAATTCATCAGCAAGCTGTGTGATCTTGGGATGGGTTTAGGGGTAACCCATTTGATGATCTCAATCAACTCAATATCGGTGTATGAATGCGATTTGATTGGATACTATTACATTATTTTGGCAAGTTAATTTTTATCAAAACCATCGTAAACCAAAACATGTTCCTAACTTGAAGGATGACAAAGGTTATCTTTGTGTCAAAGTATAAGTCACAAGGAGATCATCCTCTCTCTCTCTCTAACAAGCTAACAGATCATGCATATTTTTAATTTTCTTTATATAATGGTATGAACGATGATTTGTTTTCTAATTAGAAATTTATTTCTGTCTCATGAAATTGTTTATATGTTTGTATGTGTGCACGTGGCATATATGGTAGTACGTGTCGGCGTTTTTAAGTATTATATAAATTTTAATTCTAATTTTATCATCCAATCTGCATAAAATAACCCAAAATCTTAAGCTTAAAGACATATCTATATAAAGAGTTTGACTACATTAAATAATTCATGGAAATGAATATTTGCACATCGACTTGACTCGCAATTTATTCCGGAAAAGGTTTAGCATAATTTATTGATAAACAGTCAAGCATCAGGTACTTATTGTTCATACCTTTCTTACACCTCTATTCACTAATCACTTTACGACACGTTTTCCCTTACATCTCTTAAGTGCGTCACTCTCAGTACAGGAGGAAAAAATGTTTTTAAAACTACTTTTCTTACATTCATCGTAATCATCTCGTAATTGTTTACAGCGCTCTCGTCTAAGTCTCTTCATTAAGTCCTGATGTTGCCTCTCATCTTCCTCATTTTTGCGGCGAATCATCTCAATGTAAGAATCCGTCTCTGCTGCTTGATTCTCCGTTTGCTGTTTCATCTGGTCGATAGCCTGTTTGGCGTAGACTCCATGATTTTGAGTTTGTTGTTGATATCTTTCTAACAATCTCCTTGATTGTTCTTCAGCCTTTCGCTTTTGTTCTTCGCGTTGACGGGCCATCTCATTCATTTGTCTATCAAAATGTTCTTGTTCAGTTTTGTTTCTTGCTATAATTGTTTGGTTAAGCAAATCCGCTGTCAAAACTTGGTCTGTGTCTAGTATTAAATCTGTTTGACCGTTTTGGACAGGACGTTCGGTACTAAAGGGAGCAGATAAACCCGGATAGGTCGTCGGTCGTTGTTCTATGATAGGTGTTTCAGTGGTTCTTTGTGTTACAAGGTCTTGTTGACCTCCTTGAGATAATGGCCCTTTAGTTGTTGAAACCTTGGGTCTTGTTGTAGAAGGAGGAGTACCATTACATTTATTTTTTTTTCTACAAAATTTCAATTCGCCCCTTAAAAGTAACTCAATCGCTTCATCTACAAACACTGCCTTATCTTTATCTACCATTTTTACAAATGTACTAATAGGCTCTAGCGCTAATTCATACTTTAGCATAACGAAATCTGAATTTAAAGTTTCGATCCATGCATCCATTAAAGATTTTCTTTTTTCACTAGAAGAATCATAAAGTTTGTCCATTTCAGCATCAGGAGTTCCTCCATAAAACCTGTATGATGGAGATCTCAAGTCTGGTTCTGAAAAATTTGTGAATGTAACAATGGAATTTAATGCTGACTCAATTCTACTCTGTGATTCTAAAATGTTTCTTAGATTGGACCCAACTAAGCTACCATGCATGCTTCCACCACCAAAACTTTGTGTTACAATGTGGGAGCCGAATCTGTCAAAGAAACTTGTCCATTCATTTACCGAATCTCTTTTCGCTGGATTGAATTTTGTTATATAGCTAATAGCTTCTATGATCTCCTCATTGGGAACTAAATGCTCTGTATCTAGTAAACATTTTAAGGTTCGAACCTCTTGGACCGATGACAATGTTATTACATTATCGTTTTCATCCGGCTTTAAATTGAAACCCTCTTTGAGCTTTAAGTTTAGTTGATATTGCGTCATATTTTCTTTCCCTGGAAATTCCAAGTATTTAAATCTTTCCGTATTGTAATCTTCCATGGTTTGGGAATAGCTCTTATAATTATTTATATCAGGCTGGAAGAACTTTCTGCAATTTATAAAGTTTGGAAGGGCGTAACCAATCTGGCTTGGACGGAGTAATTCGGTTCGAAAAGGAGTTTGAGAAATAAGCTCATCTTTCACCAAATCGTACCCAAATCCAACATATAAACTTTTTATATACTCAGGCATCCTCATGCCAAACGCTTCAGTTAAAAGAATGGAGGAAACCCCTGATGAAAAACGGTTGGTTTGGAATAATGCAGCTTGTTCAGATTGACTTTGTGGTAAATCTTGCATTGTAGTTATGTTCATGTTCTGAAGACGAAGCTGCAGCGCTAGTTTCTGAACAAGACGCTCATACTTCATTTGCGTAGAGTATTTGTTAAATTCCTGTTGAATCTTGGCATTCACTTTGTTATCGTCTACGGTGAGGTCATCTTGTTGGAGAAGGTATAAATAGTCAGATGCATCGTCATCATAAAAGTCCCAGTCGGTAGAAACTAGCTTAGCTTCACATTTCATATTGGTGCTCTCTCTGTTGTTCATTATTGTTGTCAAAATATTTTGTGCTTCGTCATCCGATGACGACAGATTGAAAAGAGCTTCCCAAATGTTTTTTGGATAATGTTGCTTGTTTGGAAGCCTCCAGTAACCATCTTCCAACTTGGCGTTGTATTCTTTTCCTGCGTTGTTCTCTCCAACAATGACGGTAATTGGAAGGGCGTATGAAGTATATGTTTTTATGATTTCTCTAAACACATTGATTTTAGTGTCTGGCTTTCTCTGTGTGGTTCTGGTCTCACTCATCAATCTGGTGAGTAAGAAGACGGTGTTGTCAGAAGTTGCATTTCCAAAGTAAATCTTTTGGAAGAGCTCAATTCGCTTGAGAAGTTGAACAAAAAGGGAGTGTACTCCATCCATCCGATTATCATCAAACCTGGAGAGCGCCACGAAATAGTTTGGGGTTTTTGGGAATCCATTTTTGTGGGTGTATGATTTCATGGATGCAAGAATTTGTGCATCTCCTTCTAATGTCCGCCCATCAACGAATCCAGGTATATCCACTAATTTAATTTTGTATTCAGAGTGATTGTTGGATGATGATGAGCTGATATTACTGAGGGTGTACTCCATAAAATTTTTAAAGGTTTCTTTTCCTTCGGGCATTTGACATTCTGTGTTTGGACCTATTAGCTCTCGGATCTGTTCATTTCACAAATAAAATGTTGTTATATGCTAATGATTTTTGATGCAGCATATACTTGGATGTGAGATTCAATTAAAAGTTGGTTTCAATACCGTTGATGATACACCAGATCCACTTCTTCCAACAATAAAGATTGTAATATCCGTCATATCTTCTTCAGACGTTACACGACCTCCTGTTTTGTGTGCACAGTATGAATTAGAGTTACTTCATTTTTATTAGTAGTAGTACTTGGGATGAAATTTTACCGCATACCTGTATTTGACAATTGCGCATTCCCATTTCCCGAGTCCGGCATATCTAAATCTGTATATTCTGGATAATCCGTGGGGTTTCTACTTTGTTGCGAGCGCTCCTCGACGACTGGAGTTTGGTATTCTAAAAATTTACATGCATCCTATTAGTCATTTATGTTAACTACTTCAACCGTTTTTTGTATCGAAACTTTTGATATAAGCGTACCATTGTTACCATTTATTTCCTGGTGGGATGAATCAGTCGCAAGGGTACCAGTTGATATCGCCAAAATCAACAAAGGTCCTAGCAAAATCCAATATTTTGACATTTTGCCTAATAGTAACGAAAACTATTGACACTGGTACGAATTATAAGACAGAAGGAGGATGGTTGTTTACGTTATTTAATTGAATGCTACCTCTGCGGT
Source organism: Orchesella flavescens (assembly GCA_964034955.1). Taxonomy (NCBI): domain Eukaryota; kingdom Metazoa; phylum Arthropoda; class Collembola; order Entomobryomorpha; family Orchesellidae; genus Orchesella; species Orchesella flavescens. The sequence goes on along the minus strand of OZ035954.1, from coordinate 27,556,139 downwards.
TGCGGTACTGTAACTTAAACTCTTATGAGTAAATGGTACGGAGACAACTTTTGCAAGTGGTTATCGCTACATGATTTCATTGAAATGTACTTCGTAAAGTCTTAAATGACAAAAACCATGTAACATATACCAATTTCCTTGAATTCCAGTTATATTAAATATTAAATCCAAATGATCCGTGTCAACTACTTAGTATACGTATACATTCTCATACAAAGTAAAGTTGATAAATATGCTCTTGGTAAAACATATCTTGTGAGTATTATGTGTATATGTTTTTTCATAGTAAAAAATCTCTACCCGTGTCATGCCATATCTTATTTCCAAGAACTTGACTTTTTCATCTTTCCAAGTAATAATCTGTCTCGTAAATTTTGTAATGTCATTGAAAGCATCACGGATTATCTTGTCTACAGATTCAGATTCTAAGTTGTTGACTAGCTACTTGTAAATTGGTGTTATCCGAGTCTTGCAGCACCCAGTAAGAATGACGCAGATTAAATTTCAATGATCATTCGTATAATTTGACTTTCAATCATTAAGGAGAAGTAAACATGTACAGGTTATCTTAGGCTTAGCCGATGAACTTGACGTAAGATGCTTTAATGTATACATACATAGGTACATCAATATGCTGTTAGGCTGCAATCTCGTGTTTGCCTTATAAAAATGGGAGAATCGGTTGTCGAACGTTAAATTTCATGATTTGCAAAATTACGAGCTTCAATTTTCCTACTTTTGATATTAGCTATCAAATGTTTTATTATCCTTACGAAGTCTGAGAATGAATGGTATATGAACTCCAAGCTATGCATGGGGTTAATTAAAGATGGAAGATATTAGTTAAATACAAGTTAAATGAAAAAAAGTTGCATGTTAATTTCTTTTAATTATGCTGAATCCAAAAACCAACAACACTACATATATGTTAATTTATCATGCTGACTATGTTTTTAAGCATCGAATTAAGAAATTGACAATCAGAGCGATAATATATAAATGATATTAAAAATAGAAGGATCGCAGTTAAGTTTTATTTAAAATAATTTTCTTTAGTATGTTCCAAAATTTTGTTTTATACTTTGCGACAAGCAATAGCATACCAATGAAGTATATACATTCCATGTAGGTGCAAAATCATAATGCTTACAAAAGGAGAATGCCTAACAATTCGATATACTAACACATATATTATCAAAGCTTTACCTTTTATTGATGATTACAGCTTAAATTAAAAATCAAAAATATAAAACTATTACTACCCAGCAGCGGCCATCAATGCAATCGGTGCCGCGGCTGCTGCCCCTTCCATCATTGTTTTAAAACCATTTCCCAAAAATTCAAATGTACTACTGAGCCAACCCTTTTTATTTGCAAGTATCTGTGCATTTCGGTCATTTTCCGCATTGATGAAAGATAACATTGACTGCTCATTTCTACTCTGAAGTTCAGCCATCATATTTAATCGTTGCATTTCAGCTTGCACTCTTGTCTGCTCTATTTGAGCTTGGAGGGAGTTCTCCTGAGCAATTCTTTGCATTTCTAACTGATCCCTTCTAAATTGCATTTCAGCAGCATCCTTTTCATCTTGTCGGTTACGGGCCTGTTCCTCTAGTGCCTGTTGTTGAATTATCAACTGCTGCTTCTGCCATTCTTGCTCTTGAATCTGTTGCTTTTCTTGAGACTGTGCTAATAACTGCATTAATTGGGCTTGCATTCCTTTCGTCGATTCCGATAATATTTGAAACATATTTGAAAACTCTTTCATGGACTCAATGTCCCCACTCCTACTTCCCAAAGCCTGACCAGACACAGTTCTATCTCTTGTCTGGGGATTATCAGCTTCATGATCTAATCTCTTCACAGGAATGTAAAATAATGAAGCATTTAATAAACTAGCTGCTGCTTCCTCAATCAAATATCCCAACTCCCTACCATTCTCTCCCCCATGTTGTTTCACCACCTCGCTGATTGGAAGTAGTTGAAGCCTATTGGTCAGTATAACAGGCTCATACCTCAAAGAGTCTCGCCATAAATCTACATTCTTTACTTCATCCAATTCAGAAAAATTTGACCAAAAGTGCCGACGATTACCTCCCTTCTGTGAAAACTCGTAGGTGACACCTTGAGGTGGCTCAAATGAAGCATCCTTACCAATCAACTCATTCGCCAATTCTCTAGATATATTCCCCATTGTTTCGCTAAGTAAAGCAAATTTATATGAATTGTTCCAAGTTCTAGCTTCCACAACATCAGGATTAACACTAGCCCTAACTGTAATAGAACCCCCTCCAAATGCGTGAGTAACTACATGCGTACTATACTTATTAAAGAATCTGGTCCAAGTCTGTACATTCTCAGCATTTGATAAATTCAATGATTGAAGACGGCCCAAGTCATTAACAAATGCTTCGCTAAATTGAACATCTTCATTCAAAGTAATTTGAAATGTGTGATAGTCAATGGTGGCAGTGAGACTGTTCCATTCAACTTGTTCAGAATGAATTACACTCTCATTCTGATCCTGACTAGTTGTAGAAGTGCTTTCACTTTCAGACAAAGAGATCAAATTATAACCTGGGTAGCCTGTTGGAGAAGCCGAATATGTTTCTTGTGGTAAAGCATCTTGAGATAATCCAAGACCTTGCATTCTTCCCTGAATGCATGAACCCCTATCAGTAAATACTTGGAAATGGTTATCTAACTCGTGTTGCAGTGCTACCTTGTATGTATCAGGCATCATAAACATGAGCTCTGTTGGGATACAACTACAACCCACCTCAAAAATTGATGAGGGAAGAGTAGAATCACTAACAAGGGAGTAACCTGAGCCTACAACAAAATGTCTTTGGAATTTTGGAATCGTTATATTAAACGCGTTGGAAAGTAGAGTTACCGTTACCGGATTAATTTGGACTCCCTCAAAAAGTCTCATTATGTCTTCGGTAGTTTGTGGAAGGTCAGAAATTTGGTAAATGTTTTGAAGATATAATGTCCTCTGAAGTGTGTTTAGGACAGAAGGATACGCACTTTTTAAAGTGGAGTCAAGAGTCTCATAACATTTGTTGAGCTCAACAGAAACTTCCGTATTGGAAATGGGTCTATTGAAAGAACCCAAAGTACCCAAATACTTTGTTACCTTTGCGTTGGAAGGGTGAAGAAGGCGATGACGCTTTCCAATTATTTTGAAATTGTCCTGTTTTGAGAATACTGTTCTTATAATAGCTTCCCCAACTGGGTCCCCGTTATCAATAAGATTTCGTTGCATTTGGTCAAACAAATTTTTGGGATAGTATTCCCCATTTGGCAAAAGAAAAAATCCATTTTTACTTGGAAGGTGGGTTTCCTCAGGCTTGTTTTCAGCGAGTACAATATGGATTGGACGGGGTAATGTGCTAAATTCATGAATAACCTTTCGTATACTCTTGATTCGCTCAGAAGGATCTCTAGTAATTTCTTTGGTTTCGGACATGTAATGTGTGAGAACAAAGATGACATTTGTGGACTTTTTATCAATGATCTTATCTTTGAAAAGATCAATGGTTCGAAGCATCTTCACAAAACTCGAACCATCCCCACGATACCGGTTGTCAGAGAATTTTGAGAAAATTAGCACCACGTTGGGTAAGTTCCGACGTAAATCTTCATGTTTGCTTAAAAAATCGTCTAATGATGCGAGAAACCTGGCGTCCTCTGCCACTCCACGTGTGTCTCCTATGCCTGGCGTGTCGATAACATGAAGTGCCGTGTTGTTCATGCCTAATTCAGTAACTGGGTAGGGAATGGTGAATTCAATAATGTCAGAAGTAGTGGACACATAGTCACCCACTTTTGTGATGTTAGGGTGGTCAAACAAAAGGTTCACCTGTAGATTGAATTCAGATTACATATTATGAAGACATTATTACAATTAACATTTGATTGTGTAAATGAAACTTGATATACTATCCATTTCTTACAGCAGAAGATTTTCCACTTCCGGTCAACCCTAAAAGTAGAGAATAGACCATGAACATGCGGTTTTGTTTGGAAACATTTAATGACATGTGAAATTTGCCAAATGATTATCTACCTAAAAGTAAAATGTACGCATTTTTAGAGCTTCTCTTGTTTCTCAGTGATTGCAGGGCTGCCAAAAGACCTGGATGGTTTTTCATATTCTCTTGAAATAAAAGGTTGTTAATTGCTCCTTTCGTGCGTGGTATGTTGACAAGTTGTGGGCCTAACAATAATTGTGAAATAATATGGAATACATGTTATTTAATGCAATCAATTAAATCATTAACTTATTTGTCCAACGCCAGCAACCTACCATTTTCAATGGGATCTTGTGTTGGAGTTTCTGGGACAGAATTGGAGTCACTAGAACACGTGCATTCATACCTTGCAATGTTTCCTAAGGTTTGTGTGTCCTGTAAGAATTCCAACATAACGTTGCATTATGAGAAAGTGCTACATTTGATATTGACACTTTGTTTTTTTGCACTAGTTAGTTATAATTTCCAACCTGCACGATTCCGTTTGAGCTAGACAATAGCTTCCGTGTTTTCTTTCCTGCTGTGTTTGAAAGCTCTAAAGAAACATCACATCCCCTCTTCAAGACAATAGATTTCACTTGGGATCCCCACTTTTCTGGAATCCCTTTCATATGGCCCTCAGTTAATGACGTAAACATGGCATCACAGTTTGTGCAATCATCTTTTATGTACGCTCTTGCACATTCACCTCGCCTGAGTTTAATGTCTTCGCAGTTACATACCTGAAGGCGTGATAGCGGCGATTAGAGTATAGAAACAATATTATACGGTTGTGTTTTAATTATCTGACTTACTTTGGGGCATTCACAGCCGGCTGACATTGGGGTCAACCAATCGGAAGTCATGTTGTCAACATTTCCCGTAAACTCATGGACTTCGCCCTTGAGGTAGGTCTGTGAAGAAAGTAGTAGTCTACAATGATTTTCTACTTGAAATGAAATTGGTGGCTGATTTTCGACATCATCTTCAACATCAGTGACTTGTTGCTGCAGTTGTTCATCCCGTTGAATGTTATCTGCATTATTGTGCTTGCGGAAGTAGTACCAGATATCAGTCAAATCTGCTAATTGTTCCCCCTCTTTCAAGAAGATAAATTTCCCTTTGAAATTAGGTTGAAAATACAATTCAGCACACTGTGTTTGAGTATCTTGGGATGGCACATCCCATGCTATAGCGCTTCCAGATATTACAACAACAAAGAAAATGACAATAGGCAATCCGGGTCTCATTATAAAAACGTCAATTACTGTTTTTAATTAGCAAAAGCCGCTGGAGGCAACACATGGATGTTAAATGACAAATATCCTCAATATTATGGCAGACTTAAAGATGCTTACATGAAAATTCGCAAATGACAAACTTAAAACAAAGCAATGCTCTTTATACCAACCACAATTAATTTTTAGGTTGTCTTCATAAAGTTAGTTGTGGGATACTGTTGCAAAATATTTAGAACCAGAGAAATGTTGAATGTATCATTTCTGCAGTTGACGTGCGAAATTTATCTTTACAGTGTAGGCGTAATTAAGCCGTAGAATACTTGAGCTGGTTTGGCATCGATCGACAGCCTCATCATATCATCATTATCACATTTTCGTTGAAAATTGGGATGCACAAGAAATTAAACCTTATAATTATCTACTGAGTATTGGTGATTAGATGACATGCGAATTTATTAATATCATTCTTACAAAGAGGTAATCAATGGATATTTTTGTAAACAGATATATCGTACTTGGAAAACGTTTTCTCTATAATATCCAGATTATACAGTTCAGAGGGGTTATCATATCATATTCAAGTTTCGCCGTAATCATCCATAATGAAGTTCATGGAAAGTGGCTGGCTGGCTTTGATAGGTCATATAAGGTCAGCTAACTTAAAAATGCTAAACAGTTCTTCTAAAGTTTTGGTGATTTCTCTCACACCTTAATCTTAATGTTCTTAATTTTCTTTGAATAACTTTATCCAGACGTTTTTGAAAACTGGAAATGGTACATTCATCTAAATGGCATATACAGTATATAGCGTATTATCATACAAATTTTGTTTAAAATGTTTATTTTAAAAACCAACTAAAAGTAACTAGTTAATAGTTCTCTTCAACTCAGTTCTTACAATGCCCCCTTCTCCATATTTTGCATTGCTTTCATAAAACTTTTCAAGGTCATTATCAGGATGGCTCAGGTTCAGGTTACCCTCACTGAAACGCAACAACAACAACCGACAACAACCGAACAATCATGCATTGCAATGCATTGACTATGGAATCGATGGTAAAAAATTTAAAACTTACTGTATCTTAGTTTACAGATAGTTGACTCCACCTACCTCAGACGCCAGAAGTGTTCCAATAATGGAAGGGCTCGGATTAAATATTTTCCTTCATTCATGTTTCATTTCCCTCCCTACTTTACTTCAATTAACGAATATACCATTGACTTGCGTTAATTTCTGCATTGTTCAATCAAACTGTTCCGTTTTTCAAAGATGGACATTTATGCAGTTTTAAACTTAGTTTAAGCCTTCAGTTTTTACGAGAAACGACATTCCATTCTATCTACAACTCCTAACTGCGTCCGCTTTTAGTTTGTTAATTGGTTCGGCTGCTCTTTCGATCGATGATTAGAAATTCAGAACGCTTCTGAAGCGACAACAAAGACACACAAATGGGTTAGGCTAGGTAAAGAAAATGGATTGAAAGCTCTTTCTAGCGGATCATACTGAAGCCACTACTACATATATCTAAGGTATAAAAATGTACCTAAATATATCCTCATCATGTGCATATTTTGTATCCTTTTTGGTTTGTGTTGCTTTCATACATTCCATATGATACCGACCGACATCTGTATAATAATATACCTTGTTATGTATATTATTACTACTACTTCATCTTATACATTGCTGCACAAGGAACAGAAAAATTAGATCAGGACATTGAACATCCATACTTCTTCATTCCGTGGATTTTGGAAATCGGACAAATTTTTACAGAAATCAGGTGAGTTACTAATATTTTTAATCTTAATTAAATACTTTTTCGGTACGCTGTATAGCTTCTTGAGCATTTAGTTAAAAAGGTCGAGCTTTAAGGTAATCATTGAAGGTTCATTTTAACTGTAAAATTAACCTTTTACTAAAGTTTGTACGCAAGTTCGATCAGGTGATTTTGTCAATGCTTTGTAAGCTGGGGTATCTTAATTGGTTTGACTTCTAATTTTAAATGCACTTTGCTCTCATTTCACTGTGTAACATCTTATATATCTCTGAGTTGATATATGAGTAGCTCAGCCGGGTTATATAGACAATAGAAATCGGTTAAATTTAAAAATTTAAACTTAATTCAAAAAGGTTAAATTGGACTTGAGTTGTCGTATATTGAGAGCGCTTGATTGAAGGAACATTCATTTTAATTTAGTTTTGTCTTTCTGCAGGGTTACCGTGTTATGTCTCCATCTGCCCTCAAGATGAGTGGAGAAGAAGTCAAACTTACTACAGCTCCATTCGACCCACGATTCCCAAACATGAATCAAACCAAGTAAGGCTTCAATTTAAGAATGATTGAATGATAACTCGTTAACGATTTCTTAAATTATTTCATCTCTTATACTTCTGACGGTTGGATTGCAGATAGGGGTACCCACTAAATTTTCTAAGTTTTTTGGTCAATAGACAAAAAAAATTTTATTGCATTTCTCGACGTTTCAGAACACCCTGAGTTTAAAAAACACAATTTTCAAAAATCGAAAATTTCAAAAATTTTCTAAGTCCAAATTTGGACATCGAAAATTCCTGGTTAGGTTAGGAGTTGGTTAACGCGCGTAAGTACTGCTCTAACCACACGCGTTAACCAACACCCTAACCTAACCGGTCACTTCAGAACGTCATACAGCTTAGCAACGTGTGTTAACCAACTCCTAACCTAACCAGAAATTTTCGATGTCCAAATTTGGACTTAGAAAATTTTTGAAATTTTCGATTTTTGAAAATTGTGTTTTTTGAACTCAGCATGATGAGATTCGTCCAGATCTGCAATAAAAATTTTTTGGTCTGTTGACCAAAAAACTTAGAAAATTTAGTGGGTACCCCTATCTGCAATCCAACCCTTCTGACTGATAAGCACGCACATATTTATCAATTTAAATAAATTATTAACACACACTGTTTTTCATTAAATTTTCAGGTACTGCTACACCAGCTTCTTGGATCACAAGCGGTGCGTCAAACTTCGTGGCGAGGATTATTCTCCATGTGAATATTTTAAGAAGGTTTACACCTCCATTTGTCCATTCGCCTGGGTGGAGAAATGGGAGGGTCAGATTGAAGAAGGAACCTTTGCAGGAAAAATTTAAAATCTGTCAGACCGCTTAGTATATAGTTCAAAAAAAATTGATTCAGAATGTCGATGTAATTACAACAAACTGGGAGAGGGGAGGATTGTAATATAGTTTCGGGATGGAGTCTCCTCCATCCTTAGTAATAAAATCTAGTAAATTCCGTTAACTGAGTTTCGTTCCGTTAAAATTATGTCTTCTTAATTCCAATATATGCTGTATATGTTTTCAGATTAAAAAAAAACAAGTCATAAATAGTGATCATTAACAATTGACAAAAAAAAAGTATCAGTTTTCTTATGCTCGTGTAAATACACTGCCATAATTGAATATAGGAATTTTTTCTTCACACAATAATAACATTATTTGGTTATAGAAATGATTTGAACAAGTAATAAAACGTCTAGTTACTTTTGACTAACAATATTTTTTGGGAATCCAATCTATCAATTAGTTCAATCAGCATAGCTTAATTTTACTTTGAATTCAAATGATTCGAGATTTTACAATACTAATGCAAACGTTAAGTTTGCAAGTGAAATTTAAGCAATTGGCATACAGCATGTTGGTAAACATTTTCATAGCTCTTATGCATTGGGGTCGTATTTAAGATTTGTTAGTAATCAACATCAAATCATAAGCATTTTTTATAATCTTACAAAAAATAATTATTTTTCGCTGCAGATTACACATATTTTAGTTCTGTGCATCTTGAGATTCTTTGCAAAACAGCGGTAGGCCAAAAACCTATGTAATGTACACAACCCAAACCAATGCACTTCAGGCACATATACTAAAGCTTGAAGCTTAACCGAAGATCAGAGAATCAAAAATAGATTGAGTTTGGAGCAAAAGCATTTAAAATCCATTAGAAATTAGGAGTAATTATTGGTTGTACATTCTAATAAAATGGCCAGTTTTCTCTTACTCGTTGCATAATTCGCATAATATAATCATATCTACATATTATTCGTAAAGTTAATTTTTTGTGATCAAACCTGACAGATCCGAAGAAAAGGTATGCGTATTTGATAAATAATTAGTTCGTTACCCCAAACTTCGCCTTCAATATGACTTTGTAATTAAAGTTCTCGTTTTCCATTAAACCTTTGATTTGTAGGTGCTGTTAAAAAGCTCGGAAGTGGTTAACTTCAACTTGAAAATGCAGATTTTGAAACTAACTTCCAGAAGCAGATTAGCGTGGCAATGTTTATGTCAAGCAAGCAGTAAAGGCATTCATACAACGGCTGCTGCTGCTAGTGTATCTCTAATTAATCAGAAGACTGTTAAGGGAAGTTATAGAGTCCACAAGCAACCCCAAAACTACTCCTTATTTGGCGGAACTCCAACTACAAACTCTTTAGGTTCAGCAGTTAGAGTAATAAATAAACTATATTTCTTCTCCACGGAGGCTTCAGTCAATAAAGAGGCTGAAAATTTAGCATCTGAAGCGGTTTCTTCCAGTGAAGAAAGGTTATCTGAATCGGAAGGAAACTCATCAGGTGCAACCGGTTCGGATTCAACATCCCAAACAGGCGAGCTTCTTCCCTCAGAGCAGGAAGCTGTTGACTGGGATAATAAACTAGATAAGCTGTATAAACAAGTCGAGTTGGAAGTTCTTGCTTATGAGCCATCCGTCCTGGATAGTTACCAATGGTTTGTGATTTCAGCTGCCAGGCATTTAGGAATTAAAGTTGGCAAGTGTTGGTCACCCCTCAAGTCTAATAAACTTCGATTTAAACTTTTGAAGTCGGCCTTTGTTCACAAGAAGCATGTGGTTCATTATGAAGTGAGGACTCATCATCGGTTCATCATTTTGCATCAGTTGACATCATCCACTGCAGACACTTTTCTGGAGTATATTGAACGAAGTTTGCCAGAAGGTGTGGGTCTTAAGGTGACAAGGGTGGAGGCCAAGGCTCTTCCGGATTATCTTCAGAAGAAAAACCAACAGTAGAAACTATTATGATAGTCGTCTTATTTTGTTTGTACGTACTCATTCTATCCCTTCTTGATTTCTAGTGTGTCGCCATAATATTTAGTTCCATTGGGACTCGTAATCGTAATATAGATAAATATGTTTACAAGTTTTGCTATTTAATACAAAAAAAATTCTACTATTATGATTAGCTTAGTTGTTTGTAATGCAGCCCTACTCTTGTGTTGTATTAATGCATACTTTGAAAAGGGCTGCAATAAAACCAAACTAGATAAGATGTAAAAAAAACGACAACTTTTTGTTACATGTTCCTTTCTTCAAATGCATAGCACACATCCTACCCTTTTTATACTGCATTCTTCATATTTTTATAGGTCACGGTTGCGTTCCATTTTTTTCTTGTTTTTTTAGTAATGGATCAGGAAGTGTCATAAGAAAGAAACCCATAATAATCTCAAAGAACACCTGGAAATCCCACATCATTTCAAGTGAAATACCTTCTTTATCTCTCCATAAACTTACCTGCATACATAAATCTGATGAAAATAGGGTAAAGGATCACTAGATCACATAATACCAGCAGCTCAAGGTTCCCATGTTCTTTAAGAAAAGGGATGAAATCAAGGACAAGGGCAACTCACTGCGCGTATCTCTTACCTACTTACCCATATATCCGTTCACCATCCTTTTCCAGGCGAGACGTAAGAATGTGTGTTAAGTGCAATACCTGTTTTGTTGCATATCATCTATCTATCTATCTACCTGAAGATGCATTTTTTTCCCTTGACCTTCAAAAGGGAACCTGATGTTTTTTTTACATAGAATTCGATTTTGAATCCATGTTGCCAGCTAGGAAGTGTATTGGTATTATTATCTAAAAGATTATCTAACAAAGGGGGGTGGAATTGTCTAGAAAAAATGAAGAGTTAGAGATCTACTCAGTCGCATTTCAAGAGGGGCTGGGTGGGGAGTTGAATGAGATTCACTTTCGCATTGACTGAATAAAAGCGTGTGTAAAACTTGTCCAGGGTTCATTCCTTGTTGCTTTCATTCGGACGTGGTTTCCAACCTTCATTCAGTCTTGAATTTTAACCAACCAGAAAAAGAATCTTTTTGTAAGCTATAAAACTTGCAATAAACAGATTTTACTGAATCAATTTCTTCCATTTCAATCCCATTACCAATATGGGGCAAACTGGAAATCTCGTTCGGATGGGGTGGTGTGCGACATTGATTGTTTGTTTTGTAGCGTTTTCGGAAGGCAAGTTAACGACTAAAAATTATAATAAAACAAGTTGTACATAATTACATCTTAATCTTTGTGATTAATTTTGTGTTGGTAGTGTCAGCTAGAATTAGTCATGATGTTTACGTGGACCGCTGCAAAGATGACAGCTACTGCAAAGGTTACTGTCTGTCGACAAATCCGGAAACGGTTAGTGCAAGGTGTGGAAGCGATTTGGCATCTTGTATTTGTACAACTCCGGATAACCACGGGGTTAAAGGTTTGTTCATTGGATTTTCTACAAAAAATAGTAGTCTAATACCTTGTTATCTAACATGAACATTATTATGTTTTAGTGAGATTTGTGGAGGAACGAAATCCAGTTCCTCCCACTCAACCCACAACTGCTCGACCAGTACAGCAAAGCCAATATCAACCTGGACAGGATGTACAATATGTAAATTCTCAGGCTATGCCTAATTCCCAGTATTACTACAATGGAAACCACAACAGCATCGCTGGAGGTCAACAACAGCAGCAGCAGCAACAACAACAACCATCAAAAAATCAGGGTCCACCAACTCCCGTACTTTTAGAATGTGATGCAACGGAGGCCGCCACAACAACTTGTCATCTCTTTTGTACAATGGAAATAAAGGCATGGTATGGACTATGTAATATCACAACAAGGGCTTGTGCATGTTTTGGAGTTCCGTTATCTGCTGTTCAGACAGGTATAATAATAAATAATGGTTCAATTAAACGTTTAGCTAAAATAACTCATTAAGTGCAAAAAATAATAATATTTTAAACTTTTAAATTCATTAAAACACAGAGCCGATAGCAGCAATCTTCCACTCAACAGCTCCTGCTGCCCCTACTCCTCCACCCACGAAGAGGCCATCTTATCCAGCCCACGGGCAATATCCTCAACAGCAGTACGCCCAACAACCAAATAACCAACAGTATCATCAGTACTCCCAACAGCAGTATTCAGAGCAACCAAACCAACAACAATGGAGACCTGTTTCACCACAACATCAAACTTCTTACCCATACCAATCTCAACCCTCTGTTCTACATCAAGCTCAACCCAATAATAATCAGCTTCAAGAACATGGTCCAGTTCACACAGCTCATGGACAAACTGCAACATCAAGTTTCACAGCTCCACCTTCTTTAGATCATGGCGTCACTGCCACTGCTGCCCAAGTCATTACTCCGTCGTCAGCTTCCAGTCAACACAACAATACAGACTCCTCCAGTGGCAGCAATGTTAAAGTGACATCTGCTATATCTGAAGAGGATGACAGCAGCACTTCAGGCTCATCTTCAAGAAAACGACGCTCCTTAAACGATATGGCTCTTGAAGGTAAAGTATCAGCATCTCAAAAGGATCTTGCATTGCAGGGGGATTGCAGTAAATATAAATGCGGAGTTTCATGCAAACGAAGTAATTATCTTGCACCTGACTGCACACCAAAATGTGTGGAAGGTCAGTGTTTGTGCGAATGTTTGCCAAAACTCTAAAGTGTATATGATAAATCAATATGCTGAAAATTTTGTGTTTTGTAGATAGTTCAGTACATATATTCGTCATATTTATAATTTTAGGAGTAGTAATAGTATTTATATAAAAGCTGCAGTAATTCATTCAGTTCTTATAAAATATCTTAGTTTAGAAATTTTGATTGTAAATGCAATATAAATCAAATATAATTTATGAGCAATAATCATTGTATTGATTACAATAAAAAAGCGAATATCACGATCGGGTATACACATTGTCTTTGATCAATCAAGAATCTGCATAACCAACTCAGTCATGGTTTAAGGCAGAGTATTTCAATGTTGTTAGTGTACATATCCACAGATTCCAAATCATTGTCTTTACATGGAACATGGCACACCAATGTATTCTCCATAAGACTAGAAGATTCAGATACCATCCCTACTCTCCACTCTGTAACATTGCCACGTTTGTATGGAACCCTTCCAATCAAGAGATTCTTTCTATTTTTACGTCCTGCCGGTATTGCACCGTCAATTCTTTTATTGTCAGCGACTGGAACCCATTTTATCGATTGGGTAGGATTCTGTATGACAAGCACCTGAAAGAGAATTCAAATATGTCAGTCTCAAACTCCCCCAAGGCGAGTTAGCTAATATAAATCATGTCTTGTTATTTTTCTGTGTCAAACCTTATAAGAATCTACAATATCAATAGAATCGTCTCCGGTCTGAACTAACAAAGATTCGCCTTCCACTAATGGTCCGCATATTGATTCCGGTGGATTTCCGGTTCTTCCAATGTACAAATTCTTCCCGTTGTGTGTACCCACCAAGAATGATAAATTTGGCATTTGGTCGCCTGTTTTTGTTTCAACCCATTGCAGGGGTGGCTTTTGATTGGACTTGTGGATAATTTTATCCGTTTGTCTTCGCCCTATATTATTCCAATAAAAAACACAAAACAAGCTTGATGTAAGAACCAGTCATTAGTCTACGTAATTCAATTTGCATGCAAATAGCAAATCCCACATAAATACCTGCAAAATCTCCCATTTTTTTTGTGAAAATGGTTGGAGCAGAAAGCACTGTCCAGTTATTCGAAATATCAGTTTCAACTCACAGAAATTCTAGAGGGACACACTGCGAGATCTATCTGCGTTCAATGTTCTGCTGAACTGACAAAAGACTAGATTGTACAATCATTTAAAAGCGTAAACAGCTTAAACGTTTACAGGAGCTATAACACATAAGAAGTATTATATTGCATATTGTATGGCATAGACAAAATCACAATCTGAAGTTGCTATAATTAGAGATTAATGTCAGTTCTTGGTAAAACGATAAGAAAGAACTTTCTTCGTTTACTTTTGAGGTCCAGCCGTAGTCTGGAACTCAAATCTCTGCATACATTCACAAATATTGCACATGTGTGTTACAAAGTTACAATACAGAATCAATTGTAGAAAATATTCATACCCATACAACCATGATATGATACACCATAAAGTGTGCAATACCACCACCACCACAACCAAATAATAGAATAAGTATTCACGAAGAATTTTTCGTTTTTGTTAAACTCATGTAATATATCGTAATGCAAATGCAATAATGTGATCTCCCTGCGTCCTACAATCAACTTATACATGTGCACATTATCCCTTTCCAGCCTTGCAATTGTTAATGTTATAGTTATTTTAATGCATGTGTGCATAGGAGATTCATATATACAATATAGGCAGCCTAGCCGCATTTTGGCTACACAGGAGCCGGTCTCTGGATTACTCATCTTTTTACTTAGAATTCTGATATAAACGTTATGTAAGTGGAATTGTGTATCGTCTCATGCATGGAGTAAGCAACAGATAGACCCCACTTTCTTGAAGCTGAGGTTGCATGAGAGCTTACGCATCTATTCCATAACTATGCATGAAAGGAAATAACTATCGAGTTCAGAAACATCAGGCCAAACCACATGCATGCATGGTTGTTTAGAATGTGATAGATGATAGTGATGATGTAGCTTGTAATCCTTTCGAGTTCTCAAGATTTTATTCATTCATACAGGCTACACACACAAAATGAAAGTAAAAACAAGAATCTATATTTCCATACTCTCATTGTGTTTTAAACATAATATAATGCATTGTCGTCATTTTGTGCTCATGCATGCATACTGACGCAGTTTTGCAAAACACAGCATCGGTTCTGACCTGATTGACTCATCCCAAATGTTTTGATGAGTGTACCTCCAAAGTGCCTTAAAATGTATTGATTTCATATTTGCTGATATATCAATTCATTCAGTCCATCTTTGCTTGAGTGAGAATCTGTGATTTTAGCTAAAAATTTGATGCTGTCTGTGCTCAAAATGGCATCGCCTCCAGAAATAATACCTTTGAAATCTAAAGATTCAAAAATTGATGTGGAAACACCACCCGAGAATGGCAATCAAGATGCTCTCATACCAGAACTTCATAAAGCAGCAAAAAATGGCGATATAGACGCGCTTAGGAATAGTCTTAATTTTGACATATCCTCAGCTTCAGACTTATTGGTGCTACACAATGGACGAACCGTTTTGCATTATGCGTGTGAATACTGTAAGTGTTTGCGTTAAACATTTTATAAATGTTCCGGAGTTACCGATGAAATGGAGTAGTAATTCATACATTAATTGTGCAACTTCTGGTAACCCTTTCCCTTCATTTTGCAGCAAAAAAGAATAAGAAAAATGCCACTGAGATGGTGACAGCAATTCTACGATGTTACGCTCTAATCGAAGATCCGGATGCGTTGTCAACTTTGCTGAATATACAACACAGTGACAACGGTTTAAAAACTGCCTTGCATGTAGCAGCAGAAAATTATAATAGAAAAGCCGTAATCCACTTGCTGCTCAAAGGTTCAGATGTTAATCTTCGGTACGAAAGAATATGTTTATGCAAACTTTCATACAAATCAAACTTTACAGAATGAAAAAGTATAATTATTAATTAATGATTACAGTTGCGCCAGAGGAATCGAGCCTATAACTCTAATTTACAAGAACGTGCCGAAAGCATTTTTAACAATATTTGACCAGTATATAAGCTGTAAGGATGAAGACGCAGATTTATCAGATGAAGATCTAGAAATAGAAGTGGATTTTGGGTAAGAATAAGAATGATTTAAATCGTTAATAATTAAATGTAAATTTTGTGCCGTCGATGACACCAATTTTATAAATATTGATATAGGGCTGTGGTTGGTTTACATGGACCAGTGGATGACGAAAGTGAATTAATCAATGAAACTGAATTAATCACAACAGTTATCAAGGAAAGTTCCTTGGATGCCTCAGACGTGCTGCTACATCCTCTTGTGAGACTTTTTCTGCATTCCAAATGGCATGATACGTCTTTAAAACACGCCATTTGGTTCTCCATCTTCTTTCATGTAATTCCCATCTTATGTCTTAACACAACGTATCTGTTGAAATAATAATTAATAGCTTTATGAACATAAATATAATTTACACATTTAAATTCATAGACAGTCTGGTCAATCTTCACAGCAGCCTACTTTATCGATCTCTACTATGTGAACTGTCCCTATATTACAGAAAATACTACTGCATCAAGTAAATGAATTTGTGATAAGTATTTCCATGCTTGCAAAATGTATAAATCTTTTTATTCGCTCAATAATTTTAATCTTGTAGCAATCACATGCGAGCCCGGGTTGGGACCACAGATTTGGGGCTGGATTTTAGTTTTTACATCAATCATAGTAGCTATAAAGGAGGTGTATGAGTTTATTGCATGTCCGAGATTCTGGTTCTACTTCAAACAACTGGAAAACCTTGGACAATGCCTACTACTTATACTGTTAACGATTATATTAATTGCATCGATATTCCGAAGTACGACAGATGAGGGTCAAATAAGAATCTATGAGTGGGAGTATCCAATCGCTGCTGTAAGTGCTCAGTAGAACATATAGTTTTTTATAATTACCATGTTCATTTCCTACCGTAAAAACTTGGTATGTGATATGCTATTTCTGTTTTAGTGGGCAACGCTCCTTGCTTTGACATTGATATTAGAACAAATTGGAAAGGATCCAAGATTAGGAATTTATATGGAAATGCTTCAATCGGTAAGGAAAAGCAAGACTTTCTAATTGATCGCATCATCCATATTTAAACTACATCATTGCATGATATGTTCAATTTGATAAATGAATTGAATTGGTTCTTGTAGGTTTGTATTCGTAGCGCCTACTTTACGATGGTTTACGGTCCACTTTTTGTCGCATTTTGGGCTTCCTTTAAAATATTGATGCCACAGGTTAACTTTCAATAAAACAACTACTCTTTTCATTCTTAGCTCTGATGTAAAATGTTCTACTAAATGTTTGTTAATATGTACAATGTCATTCCTAGCAATCCGGATTTGGCTGGGCAGGTTTTATCAAAACCGTAGTAATGATGACTGGAGAAACGAATTATGACGATTTGTTTTATGGCGAAGAATCAGAATCAATGATTCCATTTCCAGTGATATCTCAACTATTATTTTTAGTTTTGATAATGTTTTTGACTATTGTCTTGGCCAATCTTTTAGTTGCCATTTTAATCAGTGACATTCAGGTAATAGCGAACAAAGGATTTCATCAGCATTACAAACAATCTTGCATCTGGCAATGGATAGTCAAATGCTTTCTTTTTGTGTTTTCAGAGCTTAGAACACAGTAGTCAACTGTGTAGCCTTAAGACTCAATTGCACCAAATTAATTTGATGGAAGCATTTCTTCCATCTTTCCTTTCATCAATATCATTCAACAAAAATACTGCCAGGCAAAGGCAGAGACGCTTTTTGGTAACACAGCAAGAGGATCCGAAGCTTAGTCGTGCTGCGGTGTCCAATGAAGATAGAGTTGGGTATGATTTTGAGATATATATATATATATATATACATATAAATGTATAATGTTTGCTTTGTCACGATCCTGTGCTATGTTATGTTATGGTATTTTCTGTAGCTTTTCGAAGACTATTTCAATGCTCCAAGTTCCAAGAGAGCTGCAGGAAGCTATAAGAGAAAAAGTACGACAAAACTTGAAAGCATCCAGGGAATCACTAGAATGAAATTTTTGGACTGGATTATCAAATATTGCATGGGTGCACGGTGCACTTGACGTTGTACTCTTCATTGACTGGATTCTACTTACAGCTTTCACTTTCATTAACTACAAAGTATTATATATTACAGCGTCTATTAATTATTGCCCTGTGTATTTATGTACCATGTTTTATATATTTGGAGATTGGACTAAACTGTTATCCTGGCCTGTTACTCTTGGCCTTCATATTTTTCTGACCATAAAGTAATTTACTTAAATTAATGTGTTCAATAAATGTAATTGTTTTAACAAATACGGATGTATGACTTTATCACATCACATGAGTTAAGGGACAATATAATATTTTATTCTGACTTGTTTTTTACAAAATATTCATCCTTATGCATAATAATTTCTTTCAGCAGCAGAGTTTATTACCTACTCGTTAGTGACTGTTTTTACAGTTAATAGCTTTTAATATTTTTCTACATTAAATGTAAATATGAGAAGATTTATATAACTTCATAACTTAGCATTAGTATACGATCAATACATTTCATTTTTTATACATGACATAATACGTAATAATTAACCGCGTTAGTAATCAATAATCATTATTCTGTTAATTCAGTTTTCTGTCCGTTAAAATTAAATGGACAAACTTATTTTTTAAAACGAAAGTTACATCGTTGCATGAGGTTTTTTTTGCACTCATTGCATCATTTAAGAGCAGCTTCGTATCGATTCACAGTGACGATAAAGCAAATACGAAGTAGGGCACTTAAACTTTTAACAGATCATTACATAATTTAATTCAACGAGATTCAACAATCAAGTTCAGTCGGTTGAATTTGATTCTGTAGCATCGATTTCTTCAACATAAGTTGCAGGAAATATTCCGATAATTCCCGATAATTCACCTAACCACCAGCCATCTTCTTGCTTATCGTGAATGTTAATAACATCTCCTACAAAATACAAGACGAATATATTTCATGATCAACTCACAATCCACAATAAAATTAGATAAAAAAAGATAAAAAAAGTGCAATGCATACCAGTTCGAATAGTAAGTTCATCAAATAAATTTGCATCGTAGTCATATATGGCTTTGCATTTCCCGATGGAGGGTGCACTAATGAGATTTGAAGGAGCTTTGTTGGATTCCTCTCCGCAGCTATCTGTATTGTGGTCACATCCACTGTCCTGGCTGGAGAACTCATCTGGAACATAATTGATAAGCTTTAGTATGTATGATTGAGATTTTAGATATTCGAACTTTTTTTCATTTCTACCTACCAAAATCAGTTTCATGTTGACCAGAAGTTCCATCCCCATTTCCCCTATCATTCCAGTCTGGTGATGTGCTTCCTGCGGATACACCTCCAGTGCAAATTGCAAGACACTCGTCCTTCGCCCATGAAGGAACCTACAACATATATTATTGCATTCGTTTAATATTTTGTGATCGTCCATGTGAGAGCATTTATACTCTTTCAGGATTAAGTAAGGTTTTAGGTATCACCTTAAGGATTGTTTGTGGGAATCCTTGTTTATCTCTCTGGTGTCGCATATATTGAGTAATAGGATTATTAATCCGTTGACGACCCTCAATATCTGCCAGTGCATTGGTAATATGACATCTTGTCCCCTCCAAGTAAAGCAGCATGGATTTTACCTGTGTGTAACAACACGTGCAAAGCATTGTAATGTCTTGGTTTACAACAGTCATAAATACCTTATCAGTGAATGTGAATCGTGCAGCCAATAAACCACAACGCAGTTAAAAGGATATTCTAAAGGAAGTTCTCACAATAAATAACAACTACTACTGACTACAGCTATTATAATGACGTACTACATTAATCGATACATGATATGATATGAATAGAAAAAAAGTTATTATTATTTGCATTTTAACGCATGTCATAATTCTTTATGAAATCCGTGTATATATGAGCTGCATTCAGAAAAAAATGTGTTGATAAAAATGTCATTCAATAAAATAAATAAATTACATAGTAAAGCTTGTCTGAAATATCGTGATGAGCGTTGTCAATCTTTGGAGCTTCAGCAATGGCTTTGGCTAGCGTCTCAATCCCAACAGCTCCCTTTTTCTCACGTTCCAAATCTTGATTCACCAAGTACAGGAACTTCTGTAATGCCTGCAAAAAATAATGATTAAATATAATTTTATGATCTTAATATATTAGATTATAGTCTCATATTTAACGCTAATAACAGTTATACAATGAATATAAAACTGCAGTACGCAATTGTCATATCAGTTCTGCAGATTGGGGACAGATATGCAAAGGTAGTTAAATATAAACGAAGATATAAACATCAAATATTCATAATGTGGATACGAATATTACTGAACACGTCCATTTAAAATGAATAGAGAATCCTCAAAAACAAATCTCAATTTTTAAGTGCCCAATGAATAGGTTTGATTTATACGTGGTATGTGGTAACATCGAGATTTAAAACTCAATCAGGTCAAAAGTCTTTTACCTCTTGTCTTCTTTCTCGTTTCATTAGATTCGTCGTATCCTCTGCATAAAAGTCAGGAAGTAGTTGCTCTGCACCAGCATGTCGACGGATGTCAATGATGGCGTGCATATCTTGACTAACACTGCAAGTTTTAACAGGGTCCTCCAGACTTTCGACACTTTGCACAAGTCTTGGCGCGAGCTCATTTAGATTCTGATAATATTTTACAGCTATATCACGAAGTAGTGAAAGCTTCTCTTCTTCCAGTGTCCTTAAACACGTACTCCCATTTCGAATGGC
Organism: Orchesella flavescens; assembly: GCA_964034955.1. Taxonomy (NCBI): domain Eukaryota; kingdom Metazoa; phylum Arthropoda; class Collembola; order Entomobryomorpha; family Orchesellidae; genus Orchesella; species Orchesella flavescens. Next base: position 27,535,187 of record OZ035954.1, on the reverse strand, counting down.
GCTTTCCCATTCCAATCTATAAGTCAAAAAAGTATACAAGATTGAAACATTATGTCTATGACAGAATATTTCTTGTTGTAGTAGCTAAGCACAGTAACATGCTCTTATATTAAATTTTAGCAAAGTTGTTACCTGGCTCTTTCGGAACGGACACAAAATGTATAGTACTCAATATCAGCTCTCCGCACTGCTTCTTCTGCTTTTCGTCTTTTAGCTTCCAACTAGAAGATATAACAATGACAATTATAAAGCATTCTACAGGATATACCTACGATGAGATTACCAACAGCCTTTTAAATTTCGCATCCATAGATCTTGGAACTCATGCAATAAAAACTAAACCATACTGACATACGTTTTTTTGAGTCATTAATAGCAAACAACGATGATATTTAAATAGCGTAGGTAATTAGGTAATATGTACTTTCATATGTAATACCTTATTTAATTACTGACTAACGTTAAACCTTATTTCATTTCATCATGCAAATACTACAAAATACAATGCACTTGCATACTTTTAAATTGGTAGCTTATTCAATAATTGTCTGCGTAAGCATGAGTTTTATTCAAAGTTTATTGCACGAAATATAGTATTTATAACTTATTTCATCATATCATTCAAACGCTTGTTAAAAAGAGTACGAATTTGCTTAGTGCTTAGTACATCTAGACAAATGTGTTATCTGCAGTATCAATCAACCATCCTATTGTGGACCAATTTCACCGGATATGGGGGCATTGCATTGTTAGTACAGCGAGTTGAAATTCGATATACATTACAGACAGGCAAATAGTACTAAATCCTAAGTATACTCATTGTACAAACAACATGGGAGCCTGAATTGATTGCCCAATAAAATAGCATCCTGTGCACAAGTCATTATTTTAAGCGACTCAAGCGACTGTGACTGTATTAAACTAAAATATTTAACCGGCTAACTGATGATCATTTGGGCCTTTTTTTAAATTCGTTACGAATGGATTTTTTATCACGAACGTCGTATTCAAGTTCCTTATAACTTTGTCAGAAATAACCGTAATGTAGGTATTACAGGCTCATATAAGCATGACGTAACAATTTAAGTTGAGCATGTCCCATAAGATGTATATAAAAACTCACCTTTATCGGATCCTTTTCCATTGGGGGCACACTAAGAAGTCTAGACCTCGTTCGTACTTCAGCCAGGGCTAAATTACTTCCCAAATTGTTGACATTGGAATTCCCATTAGCACCTGAGATAGCATTGTTACTACCTGTGGAGCTGGCAGTGTTCAAATTATTGTTAACGATGACGGCTGAGCTTTCCTGCAATTTTTCAAACTCCTTCGAGCTTGAAAAACACTGACGCTTGGCCTGCAAAAAAAACGTTCACGTGAACAAATTGATGATGAGCATTATTTGAATTTGAGGGTAACATCATTTTAAACTGTTTAACACTATCTAATACATCTGCATTAAAACGGTTAGGTTCTGACAGTCAACGGTATCAGAGACAAAAGAAACTGAAGGAAAAAATACATAGATAAATACTTTAGTAAAAAGAACAAGCCGGAACAAGGTGGCATTTCTTCGCATACCTTTGATTCTGCAGTTCTCCATTCTGCGAGATTTCGAGTAGTCTTCTCAACAAGAACTTCTACAGACTTTCGAATTTTATGCTGTGTCTCCAACGAATTCCTCAACGGTCGAGCTACTTCCTCAGCAAGAGCGGTTGACCATTGTCTGAAATTATAATCAAGACATAATCATAATCATCATATCACACACATGTTATACAAACATATAAATTATGTATGCTTCATCATGAATGAATAAAGTTATGCCATCTGCACATCTATTGGTCTGCTGCTCGATCTTATGAAAAATTTCTCAAACTGTATCATCATAGAAAAAATATTTACCTAATTACAGTTATGACTTAACACCTCATTTCCAACACTTGCGAGTTATTTCTGCAGAACAGTTAAATGATCCTTGAAGTGCATTAAATTGAGTTATTCGATGACATCGCTCTAAACAATGATAACAGGATTGCTTTGGTTGTTAATTACATCGTATAAGCATTCTATTTGCGCCTGTTACAAAGTGCAATAGTTGATAGTGTAAACCGATTTGCATCATTCATATGCGTTAATATTTACTATGTAGTGTTGTATATTACATGTTACATATTAGCTATATACCAGTTTACCAGTATGTATTAGTACAATGCTGATGATGCTGTGATCATGTGGAACATATATGTTACCGAATCACGACAGAACCTTAACAAATCTTACAATTAGTTGTTTCACTCACGCATTAAGAACACTAGGAACCAGTCACCCAGCATTCAGCAATTGTGACGTGAAGAGACGCGCATCATCAAAATATAATCAAATTCGTTCTCATTAAATCCGCATCTGACTGAAGTGTAAAGTTTTACATGTTCTTTATCAATGTTTTGGCATTTTGTATGCATGATATTGCTGTATTTACTTTGTATAATGTGAGCATGCTTTTCTACAAAGTTTCTCTTCGATAAACACGACCCAACAAAAACTACTAATCTTCATGGTGTCTCTTCCTATTACAAATGCCAATTTAATTTCACAGGTAAAAGCTTCTGTCTTCGATAAACATTTTTACGTGTTTTCCTATCACCAAATATTTCACAGAAAGAATCAAACAAGAAAGCTAATTCTTCAATACGCGTATACCTTGCTTGCTTCTTCGTCGTTGCACAATATGTTTGCATTTACCATGTACCTTAGCGTTCAGCATATACCTTCGTTTTTCTTATTGAGTTTGATTGAACAAATAGTCAAACAAAACAGCAATAAAAGTGTAGAAATGTTATTAAATCTTCGTCAGGCAAAGATTGACTGTGTTCTTTTCGGTATAGTTTATAGGTCAAGAGAAAGACTGAAACAGGTTCCCATAAAGATTTCTGCTAACTTCAAGTCATATTAACTTTGGGCTTACCAATAACATAGAAATGTACGACATGCAAGTATTTGTTGACGATGCATCACAGCTAACAACACAACACTGCATACAATGACAGTAATGTCTTTTACAGTTTGTAATGGGAACCAATTGACATTTGAGTGCAACTACAAACGGATATACATATATCCTTATCCTTATATATCCATCAATTGACAGTAAAGTAGATTTAATATTTTAGCATTACTAAATTTATTTAACCACTACGGTCACCTCAAATGCAGAAAAGCTTCTTTCTCTAATACTTTATGAAGTTTATAACGTAAAAGACATTTTAGTAAATTAAAGTTCTATACGGTTCTAAAACACACATATCTCCAGAAGTAAGTGAGTCCTACTGAAGGCATTTAACTTGAATCTGATCTCAAAATGAAAACTACAGTCCTACGATACGAGATAAAATGTTACATAAATATGTAAAATTGAAATAAACATTATATTATTTTAATTTCGCTACTAATTTGAAACGAGACGAATGAGCCAACATGCATTCTAAAAGTCCTATAAACGAAAGCAAAAACTTTAAAAACCTTGGGTAGCAGAAGTTGCAATGCACGATGTACAAGAAATGTTACGAATGACACAAATATTACATTTCCTGAAAGTAAACTCTACAAAATAACGCGAGTTGGCATTCACGCATAGTTATGACATGTACATAATCCCTCCCAAGTAAATAGCATACATAACATGGGCACTAATGAATGAATAGTCTGTTGCAAGTCTAACTGCATATAATTGCATTTTGACTAATTGGTGCTGCATGGTGTGACTTCAAAAGTTTTTTTTTGCATAAATGAATGCCAACCATTGTTCAAGATCAAATCTTAATTACAAAAAATGGGTTCGGATTTTGGATCTTAGTATTGTACAAGGAACAGATATTCACCTTTCGATGCTTGCGTAACTTTACGACTCGGTGCATTTGTACAACTCTACAGTATAACATACATAACATTGATTTTTTTTTGTTTATTTTCGCTAAATTTGACGTGCACCAAATCAACAAACACAAGAGTTCAACGGGCTACGAACAAAATCTTTTATTCATAGAAACTTAAACAGTAAATAAACAAATTCACTAAATTCACTAAAAGGATATAAATATCTTGACCTTACTTTCAACACATATCGTTTGTGCAGGTATTTAGCTAACAACACGTACAAACATTCCTTAAGGGGTTTTTGTATACAAACTTTATCAATAATCAATGCTTTCCAACTAAAACCTTGTTTCATACCAAAGCAAGCTGTGCTTGTGGCAAAACCATGCACTTCTACAAATTTTATTGAGCAAAGAAAACGATTCGCGCAATTCTTTTCCATTACCTTGTATTGATTAACAAAATCTTTGCTAATGAGCCCTTCGTGGGAATTTAATTTGGCAAATCATGCGAAAATTTAAACAAACATCGTGACGAAATTAACTTATGTGTCAATTTTCTCACCTCAATCAAATCAAAGGAATAGAGTAAATCTCACAACAATTTGGTTCTTTATTGTGATTATATATATGTATTCAAAGTATTCAGCAACAGCATATCTAAGTTTGACTATGATTCGAAATTAAAGATATAAAATTGCTTATTCATAAATTCATGGATTAAAAGTAAAGTTGCACATCGAAACTGAAATTTAGCTCGTTGAGAACATCATAACAGTTCATTTAATCATGAATTACCGGATGCCAACAACGCAGCGACATGATTTTCATTTTTAAAGGGAATTATGTTGTATCCGACACCACGACTCACGACATGATTGTATATATACTATATGAATGTTGGAGTAAGAAATTGTTTATTAGTATCACACACGGTAGTGGAATTAATGGTGAACAAACGAAATCTCAGTGTATTATGGCTACCTTTTGATCCAACGCAATAAGGAACATGACTGTTGGCAAATATAGTACATATTACAGTGAAATATTTAATTATGTTCAACTACACACTACACGTATAATAAGTATTTCTAATTCAGGAAGGTACAGGTAGATTCTCTCATAAATTGAATTGTTTTTAGAATCCTTATAATCTAGTAGATTCTCCCAACTTTATAAAAAGTAAAATTTATGCGCGATTCATTCCTCGAATATGTATGCTACAGACGGAAAAAGTGACACAAAAATAAAATTAATCTACGACCTTCCTTCCTTCTATTCAGTTAGTTTACAAGAAAAATCAAAAGTTACAAGGTACCATAAAGAAGTAATTGTGGCGCTGCTAGCCACAAAAGTTCACGTAGTTGACCTACTAAAGATTATAATTTTTGAGCAACTCCTTCCCACCAAAATTTCGAGAAGTTTGAATATCAATTAGGCATTTGTAATCTCATGCAGCAGCACCCAGCACCTAATCAATAAAAGGATTTGTACAAAGAGTACATCTTATTATGATCCGGTAACTGAAAGGGTACATTTGCAGCAACGGTTTTTGATGGTTATCTATCTATTTCTATACATTTCTATAATATACAAAACCTTTGACTAACGTTGATGGGATTTTCAGATTTCTTGATTTTTTACTCATTTACACGCTGTAATCTTGTTCAAATAACACTTAATGCAAGTATTGTGAGTGCATTGTAGGCGTAGTTAGAAGATTTCTTGATAACGAAATGTTCTGCAAATTACAAAAAAAAAACGAAAATTGCTATCTATAGGTAAAGTTTATAGGTGCTGACTTTTGGGAAAGTTTTTTTGAACGCTGCTTTATCCAAGTGCCCAACATGAACATAGACATAAATGTTTCACGGTGTGTTAGTAATAGAGCTCGATCTTGAAATAATTTTTGAATTTAGATACATATAAAGAATGATAACTAAATGATCATGCTCAAACCACAAAGCAATAAAATATGTTAGCACGTATACATAATAGTAAGTAGCTGTAAAATAGAGGAATGATTATTAATCTTGATCGCTAACTAGCCATCAAGGTAGTAGAAAAGGAATTCGTTAAAGAAAGCATTGGCTTTAAATCAAAACCTTGAATTTATTAAAATAGCTAAGGTTTAAGCAAAATTTATGTTTATGAGCCCAAATTAAAATGGTACTGACATGATAGATAAATATACTAAATTCACGTGATGGAAAGAAATTGTCGATGAAGGAAAAGAGATTAGACTTGTTTTGTATGAGTGTAGATTTTATCGCCTGCAAAATTAAAAGTCACGTTAAATGGTATATTTTGCACAACCAAGTATGTATATGCTAGGTATTTCTAATGGCATGTCAATGACACGGTTAATTGGAGTTACTGTCGGCACTGTCACAAGATTCAGGGTTACTGAAACTTTCTTATCAATAACGTTAATTCAAAATCAGATATATAACGCTCGCCGTACCAAATGACCATGTTTTAGTTTAACTTCCTATCGATGTAAGTATATAATTAACATAATAGCATATGAAATTAGGTGTCGTGCTTGAAACTTTTTGCCTAAAACCATACTATAAATTATAAATGAACATAATTCCAATGATGACATACTATGTTTAAAGTGTGAGTAAATCGAAGCATTATATAGTTCTTACACCCTACCTTAAGAAACTGAACCAAAACGTCAATAATTGATCCGTTTTCGTGACAGTTTAACGGGCTACATAAAAATGTAACATAGAAAAATCAAATTTGCATAATTTGTTAATTTGGGGTGGGAATTATTATTACAATCTCAAATGCTGCGAAGTAAAAATTTCTGTCCTTCTCCATAGGTCAAATATATTCATTAATACATAAAATATACACTAGTCTGCTTCTGCTCTGACGCAAAGGAAGTCTAAAAGAAGTTCGTCTGGTTTCAAGATTATTTGTTACATGTGGTTCAAATACGGCATGTTTGAACCTAGTGGATAGGTAGTTGAAAACATATATAGTATGTGTATTACGCTTATGCGAGTTTATGGGAAAAACTATCACAGCAAAAAGTCATTGTTTCAGAAAATCTGAATACTTCACCATTCTTTCCATTTAAATAATTTGCGACTTACACATGTAATATTCAAATATGGTTTAGTTTAGTATGCGTGGGGTGTACACATTATTGGAGTAGAGATACATACATATCCGCATTAAATAATATCATCTATTTTTATGAACAACACACAAGGAGCAGCTAAGCGTCTGATTGGTTGAACTTCTATGTAATACATTCAATTTATGAGTTCAATTTAGGAATTGTTCCCATACATGGGAAAAGAGAAGTTATTAGATCGTCTTGTCTAGGTTAGAACTCTAGAAGTTCGAAGGATTATCAACTTTTAATGTTACAACTGTGTTGTTTTAGAAGGATATATATGTTCACTTCGACTTCGGTGCTGGCTTATTTAAGTTTCAAACATGTAAATAATGTATGCAGAAAGTAATGCTGAAATTTTCCACTTAATTACAAATTACAAAATGAGACTAACAACAAAATGGCACCTCCGAGCAAAACACGAAGCCGCTCATTAGACTGTTTTTAGGTTTTTACTAAAAAGCGAAATGCTTCATTTTCGTTGTGCGCATAACCTAATTTCAAGGTTAAGTATGTCTTGACAAAATTCCATAAAATCTCACTTTTTTATGTTAAACAGCTATAAAGCCCCCATCTGATAACACATCACATCCTCAAGCATAAAAAGTTTAAGTGTACATTATCAGCAGAAGGGCATACACGTACACTTAAATAAAATTGCAAGTGTCATTATCCATGTATTTTACAACACAGTCTATATAGTGTTTCAATGCAACAACTTTTAACTTTCAAAGGCCCTTGGCTCTAATTTTGGTGATTGTAATTGTAGCAAGAGCAAATGTGTATGTAGTTAGAACATCATTTACATGATCATAATTATGATGGCTTCTTCAAAACAGCAATGAGATGAAAGTGAAACAGTTAGAAACGTCCGTCTAATAATGTCTCAAACCATGCATGTATTTTAAAATGCCAGTCAGAACAATTTCAACAACTTGATCATTGTGCTTGAAAATCCATATTTGCACACATACATTGTCTAGTTTCTTATCCTATGCTGTCATCTAACCCGTCTTAAGTAACTTTCTCAAGTATAACATTTATCTAAAATAATTACGATCTATTTTAACAAATTTATGGTTTTCAACAGCTTGCATACGGATACTCAACGAATTAAATATAAATACAAAATTGGATTTGTGCTGGCAGGGACCATTATATGAATGCATGTGATGTGCAACAATACAAGAACAAATTCTCTAACGTGCATGTGCTTAACAATGAAAAACTATACCTAACAAATGACCACTACTCAATATTGAATATCCTATGCAACGAAATACTCGACTTTTACACACAGTATATAAAAATCCAACATATTAATGTACATGCATACATGTGTATGCAATAGACAACTAGGGTATAGAGTGAGGAAGCCAAAAGTTCAAAAAGGAACTCTGCAGCATATTTTGAGCAAATATCCAAAAATGCACTTCAGAGTAAAATTAGCCCCCACTAAGCAAAAAAAACATAAACAACTTAATTATAAGTAGAAAAAAGTAGTATGTATGTTGAGGGTAGAAGTACAAAAGTGCATTTTGAAATCAATTCCTCAACTAATGATTTTTTGTTTTGCTCTGTTTCACTGCTTGCTAATAAAAGGTTACGCATATCGTAGCTCGAGGAAATAAGATGCGTTAAAGGTAAAGAAGGCAGTCATATGCACAATCCTTCATATTCATATTAATCTTCTGATCCACGCACGAATCAAGATTTTATTGTTACAATTCCCACATAGCACTCATCTAAAATTTGGCGTCTCATGTTATTTCATAACTTGAAGTTTTTGTACGTAAACATTTTCTAGTTTACCTAAGACCTCGCTTATTTCGCTACGTCTATTTTTAAAAGCTAAATCATAATCGTTAAACATGCTTTTGTCGTTTGTCCCATCAGAACCAAAACATTTCTAAGAACACCGTTTGTCACCCAACAACTAAATCTTATGCATGCATCATTTTGTAATGAGTCAATGAGTATGAGCATCATCATACAAATGTATTCGCACCATGTAGTAAATGGTAATAAAAAATTAGATACAGTTTACTGTCTCCGCGCTTAGTGATATCATAACAAAACATTTTTGCTATTTACAGTCAAAGTTTGCTTCTAGGTACTTCTCATTATGCAGTATGAAGCAAGAATATTCATCATGTACTTGAAAGATTGATGAAACAAGTGTAAGATCTGAACCCATTTATATAAAACCACATAAAACTTGGCATCCATATGCCCATTTTAGGGGAAGCCTTGAAAAGGAAATTGGAAGGGGACTCATGGTCCATTCGTTTCGTCGCGTACCATCTACTCTCTCAATCTTGTGAGAAAAAGGATTTAAGCGATCAAGATTAGAGTCAAGAGTTGCAGATTGTTTTTAAGGCCTGACTATAAAAACTTTTACATGTCACCTCAGCTCATTAGTTATCAAGATTAACAATGTTTGTCAGTCAGACCAACGACGACAAAAAGGCTTGAGCAAAAATTATGCAATTAAAACAGCTTTCTGCAATTGACAAATCGACACAAGTTACGATCGGAGCATAATTTCATATTTCATTTGTTGGTTGAAATTCAAAAGCTCCATTTCTGATTCTAATACACAAGTTCACAAAAGGTCAACAGAGAATGTATGCAAAATATATTATGATACATATTACATAAGTTAACGCAGAGCCCGAAAATAACAGGTTCAATACAGGTACAACCAAAATAAGAAACTGCATCAGATAGTTCCTCATTAAATTTGCACCCACATAAGCTTTGGCATATTTGAAATTTAAACTTGATAAGCAATGTTGAATATGGTAATCTACATGAAGTTAGATACACCAGCAATTCTGTCTGGCAAAAACTAAACACTAAATGCACAGGAGTGCATTTCATCATATTAATTTGATTGCTTCACACTGTTCCCAAACAAAAAACCGCACATTTTTTCATCATCATATTCATAACAAGATATAAGTTTACTGTCATACTATTACATACCACCTTTTTTGGAAACTGGTGTGGGAAGGATGACCTGACTGTTTTGTATTTAGTAGTTTATGGCAATTTTACGTGAAAATATATTACATATGCGATGCCACCTTATCCACCACTTCGTGTGGCAAGGTGGCTTTAACCACAGAAGACAAGTGAACTGCAACGTCATTTGCGTGAATCAAATTGCTCATTCACGAACGATGTTTATCCGGGTTGTGTTTATACAAACTGTGTGTGACGGCTCCATAAAAAAGGTTTTACGCCTACATGAGACAGTTTTTTCGACCACGGCACATTTGCGAAACTCATTTTTTTCATCAAAAGATGGTTAAGTGTGGGACAGTATTTTTACTATACTTACTGAGTTCCGTATTAATGCTAAAAAATGGGGAGCAACGAGCTCATAATAAGAAATTGTATCAAACCATTCTCAAACTACCATTCCGTACTACTCGAACGCAACCATAAACTGATATGTTATGCTTGAATGGGTTTGTGAACATGCATTTGCATGAGACGAAGTGTATTGCTCTGCTTTTCTTAATTTTCATCGAGATGTGATCTGTTAACACTCATGAGTAGATGCAATTATGCAATAATGTTCAACAAAATGCAATCCATGTTGAGCCTATATTTCCATTAAAATCAATATTGCCTGATTTACCCCCTTTTGAGCATCATTACTCTTTCATGCTTTATAACAAAACATACATACAAGAGAACTTGTACTTGTTTTTGTACCTAAATCTGTCACTGAACCCTGGCTGACTGAATAATGACGTTTCCATCCGAGCAATTTTTCCGTAAAGACCCCTTCCAAAGCATTGAATATGCTAATGTGCGCATCAAAAATTCTTTTCTGGCTAATGTACTAAATTTTCTGACTCTTTGATATTATTGCATAAACAGTTTACGTTTTCCATACATTCAAAGTACTAACTTTGACCGTGACGTAAGCGTTCGAGTTTACAGAGAAATCTCATTTGGCAAGTAATAAGATTTAAAAATAAAGCAGGCAGCCACGAGCCAGCCAACGACATCCGATTACATTATTAGAAATGTTTGCAAACAATGAAACAATAATGTTGTAAGGCATAAGGTACTACATAACAGAACCAGTATCAAACAAATGCTAATAAAAGATGCATTGACCTGTATTTGTTTCACTGAAGTTATGTATGTAACAGGTATAACATAAAACTTTCAAGGTTTCTAACGACCAACTTCCCGTCAACAGAATATTACTGGTGATTTTACCTGCAATATAGCATGCAAGTTAAAGACTGCTTTACTGACAAAGTAGTTTATATTTCATATCTGCCATACATTTTTGGCTCTTATGCAATATTTTCCATTCTGTAAACTGGTGTTTAGCGTGTAATATAGCTATGGTTAAACATCACGCACAGATGCAAGAATTTTAATTACTAACGATTAGTCATCAGATTAAACTAATCGATTAAATTTTTCATGTTTTTTTGCTGAAATTTTGGAGAATACGACCAAGACGCTACCCTTAGGTACAGATAAATGAATGTATCCCTGAACTGATGTGAAACATGCAGACTAAATAACTAACAGTTTCCCACTCGGCAAATAGGTGAGCAATGCATAACGACTCATTGTTTGTTGTGCTTTAACCCATCTTATCGAAGATCTACTAATTCACGTGCAGCATTGTTGATTGTCACTTTTTACATAATCAATCCATCTCAATACAAACACTCTGAAAGAGAAGGAAGTAAGCAATTACGGATACCCAACAAAAGCATAATAAAAGTCAAATTGTACTGTCTTCCATTCCATATGAATGTGATTTTCTGACTTTCTTAAACGAGAGGACGAAAAAGCGACAAAAGTATTTGTCACTACTTTGAGAACATATATGTATTCATTCGTATTCACAACAGTAACAGGCTTTCAGCAAGTACTCAACAATCAAAAAATTCAAGTACTTATTCATTAAAGTTTTATTCGCTATAAGTTTGCCACCATTTTCATTCATCGTCGTCATTTTCATTTCGATTTTGTTTGTACTTTGTTTGTGCTCTCCTCAAAGTAGAAATGTGAAGTCCCATGTAAAGGCTTCAAAACACCATCATTATCTTAAAATTACAATAACACGAGAATGATTTTTCGAATAAAATTTGCCACTTAAGTCAACTAACAAACCGAGCAATTCTCATTGAAATTCAATGCATTCCCTAAATTATAAAGTACATGCAGGCAGGCAGCAAGGGAAGGAAACGGAAAAAGTAGCAATTTCTGTCTGCCTATACCGTAAGTGCATTTCTCTACAAAAAAAAAGCCTATTCATCATCCATCAAAGCCAAAGCGAATGAATGGTTTAAGATTTCAGACTCTTGAGAATCTTGCGTACAATCACACACGGTGTGATTTTACAGAATGGATTTAAATGATAAATACAAACACATAATAGCTAATTGTTACAGTGTTAAATGACTTTATTGTTGCAAATTGCACCTTTAATTTTTGCAATACTGTGTGGTGTTGTATTTACTACGTATGTTGTATGTATGTACCAGATATATATTGCCGTAATGCACTGTATATATGTATGTGTAATGAGCGTGGTACTTCTTACCTGTGGAGTTCAGCTTGAGTGTCTAAGTTGATTCCTACAGATTGCCAAACATGAGCAACCGAGCCTGTGGCTTCTTTTGATGCTTTTAACAGCTTGCCTGAAAGTTTAGACAGCCCTTTCGCATACTGTGCTTCCAGCTCTGACCTAAAAAGTCATCAGAAAAATATTAGACAGGAAAATAAAAATACATACAAGAAATGATGATTGTTAATTGTAATAAGAGTATATTTAACATAAATGCGCATCCAACAAATAGTGAATAATATTATCATTTTTCTCTTTCTTTCTATTCTCATGTACTCGAGCTAGTGAGTAATTACGGCCATTTGAAAGGCGAAACGCATGATGATGCTTCCATTTTTAACACTATACAGTTTGCTTCATGCACTATACACTAAATACTATTAAAATCAATGTCCATTCCATGTCTTCAGCAAAAAAGATATACATTTATTATAAATTATGGGTAAGTGCGTGGAAATTATTATGTGACCTATGAATTAAAAAGAAGATATAAATGTGACAAAAATAGGGTGGGTGATGAGCAGACCTAGTTTTTGTAAACAAATAAAGATTGTCATACATTCTCAAAATAGTCACATTTTCTACATCATTCATGAGCGTAAGAGTGACAACAGCCACCTACTAGTGTAGTAAACAGAAAGATTAACGTAATCCTTGCCTACTGGGGTTTCTTTTAAGTTTTAAAAGTGACCAAATAAATGGTACTATATTATATTACACTTCTTGCCAGCTGCAGGAGACCCATTACGATACCACACATGATGTACATTTATGGGTTCTAGGAAATCCGTCATTTGCCACAAACATGGTATCAAAAGAATGATGGATCATTCACGCTCCGAGCCTAATGCAAAATTTATTCTATAAACGAAAGAAGATTTCTTCAGACTCATCAAATTACGGAATCCGCTTAATTACTTATCGTTAGTATAGAATCGTACGAACTTAGAAAAGAACGTACAACTACAAAATAGTGAAATTTTTATGAGATTTTCATCGTCTTCGTCGTCGCCTTTGCATTTTCAAAGCAAACAAAGAGTAGGCTAGGTCCCCACAAAAAATGGACCTGTAATTAGAGGGCGAGGGTGGGAAAAAATGGTCTAATAATGAATATAATTTTGCGGACATCAATTGTTCAACTTTTTTTCTCTTGTCAATATTATTGATAACATTTATATTTGTAGGTTAGTAATTTACAAGTCAAACTAAATTGTTATATCCTTTCATTCCATTTATGAAGGCCTTACCCGTCACCATCTCCCTACACGTTTTCATTGTTCCGGTAAAAAATATGAATTAACACGAGGCTCAAAAATATGTATTGAACACAGGAACAACGTGATGCATACTTATAAACATCATAATCATCTATTCAAAACAGCGGCAACTGTAGTAGAACTGACGTAGAAAATGATACAGAAGGAAATGTATTTGCACCTGTATTGTTAATTAACCTACATTCTCAGGTTTATTACCCAAGTTCAAAGCTAGTCGCTTTCAAAGAGTTCATGCATGATCTCGAGTCTCTAGAGCTCTAGTAGAGAGACTTGAATAATGATTTGAAAAGCATGGCATGAACATGTATACATCAAGTATGATTGGTCTGCTGCATATTCTGCAACCATGTAATACGTAAAAATCATCGGTTGGTACCTACTTGCAAAGATAAATTCATACATAAAATACGAAATCATAAGCTCAAAAGCATGTTAAACAAACTCTATCTCCGCATGCATTAAATTGTATTTCATTGAGAAAACAATTCGCAATTCACTGTGTGTAGGAAACGACCGAAGGTAACAATCTGTCACTTGCTATAAAGGAATTCCTTATGCATTTCTTTTTTAAAGTCTCTATCCCATTATTATTATTACTTCGTCATCATCATCGTAAAGCCGAAGACCAAACCACAAACTTTATAACAATGCACCCTTAACATTCTACATTGATCATGCTTTGCCATTTCAAATGAGTTTAACAAATTAAACAGGTATATATCAACACTTATCTTCAATACCATTTACTATATAACGTGTACATGATATTCTTCTGTCTGATAAATCTGTCAATAAAGTGCGTTTTCTATGGTACAGTATAGCTATAGATGATGTGATGCGGTGGTCATGCAGAGAGCAAAAACTTTTTAAAACCACACACCACTTTTCATGTAACCTTGTCTGAACACAAAAATAAGCAAATCAAGTAGAAAGTTGGTGTGGCTTATACATTGCATTACATTGGCAAGGGCTTCCTTCCACTTCCACTATACTCCCTATTTGTGGACGGTAGACAACAACTATATACTAATCTTTACAATCAACAAATTACATTTCAACCTGCAACAATTAGAGTTCAAGATCGAAAGCAGACTTCTACCTACTCGATAGTACACCTGTAATACTACCTTATCTAACAAGATGACTGTGATCGAGGAAACAATACAAAATGAAGGAAAAGAGCTAAGCTAGAATCAGATAATAGCAAACGATATTGTCTATTGACTCAAGTAGTGGCAATGACATGCCATAATAATATGCACCTACTTGTTAATAATACTTTACCAAATACCTGCTTCAGTTAACAATGCACTTCATATCCAACATCAGTTAAATTCCTTACATGGAAATTCTTAGCCCATTGATGTAGATGGCGATGGTGAAACTAACAGGTTTAAATTGACAAAATGGACAATGGTTGCAGATTGTAAACATGAAAGAAAAAAGAAGTTTTACTGTCATTCGTTCATAGCGTACAAATTATATCAATCTGATACATACAGACATTATTGAAGTGATGATGGATGAATGGGCGAGCGAGCGATCCAATTCAAAACCTTGTGAGTGATAGTGATATTGAACTTGTCAGCAATACACACGCTCACATTTAGCGATGAGTGAGTGACAATCATTCTACAGCTTTTTAAAAATAAATACCTAAAAACTTTCCAATTTAAGAAATGTGACAGCACCAAGCAGCTTGTTCTTCTTATGTCACGTCATGATTTACACTCTATCAAAAGTTCCCTTCTCCTTTTCCCTATTTCAATCACGAATTTGAACAGAAGGTAAAAGAAAATTTATTGTATGAATGCCAACACAAATAATATACAAAAATAATAAAAAAACGAAAAGGGACAGTTCAAGTGAGGGCAATATTCATTAATAAATATTGACCATTTCAAGATGTGGACATATATTAAAGATGTAGGTATTCATATTAATTGCTGATATTTCTTTTGTTATAGACTGTAATTGCAGAGTCGAGAGCAAAGAGTTCATATTGCATCTCGCTCGATTTCTCCCAAAAATTATATAGCAATTCTTAATGAGCCCATATTTTGTGTACGATATGATATTACATTTGATGTAAATATACAGTTGTTATCACCGTCGTGTCAATATATTTATGAATACGAAACGGAGCATAAAAATTCACGTTACTAAATTCTAACTGCTTCACGTTATAGCATGTTCAAAGCCTTACAAGCAACTTTTCTTTTATCACGAATCAAGTTTGTTGGAGGTGCCTTATGAAATGAAAGAGCGAAAAGGAGCTATTAAAATCGTAATGTAAGTTTAGACCTGTGTTCCCATCATACCATCACATCACCTTCCCCAAATATTAAGGAGTGATCGTGATAATTAATAAGTTTTATGAGTGCTACTCACTCATTCATTTGTAACTGTGATTGCTTGAAGTATACACGTTCCTCGTTCTACTAGGTTCTAACTAATGCTGATTGCTGGGCCAATGTGGTTAACACAAGATTATGATGTCTGTCTCCCTTCTTCCTTCGTTCTTTTGAGACTAATAAAGGAAACGAAAAAGAGAAATCGTGCTTGCATTAATGCCGCTGCTGTTGCTGTTGCCTTTTGATTTTTAGTAGTAGTGAGCTAGACACACTCGCAAAAAAACATTACAATCCATTCCATCCAACGCAACCATAAAAACTAACGATATTCACGTATGATTCACGTAGAGTTAAAATACAACTTTACAAGCGTCAGAATAGAATGCATGCATGAAAAAAAGAGATTTATTGTCTTCTGACTGTGAACAATTTCATGTATGATTTAGTTACGATATCTTAATTTAAAGACCGGTAGGGTCTTCAGAGAAGTGTGCGAATGTGAGCGAGCGTGTGTGTGTGTGGTAGAAATGAGCGATGGGTGGAATGGAAATATCATTTGATTTTGATCTCAATGGTGCCTCCTCATTGTTGTTTGCAGGTTTGTGCTATAAATGTCTTCTACACCTTATTAAAACGTATGACGGAATATTTTCATGAAAGTATTTCACCACCTCCCAAATTGCATCTTAATCACAAAGCTGTACAATATGCTGTTTACTTTCATGCATTATGATAGCGAGTTAATCCTCGATTCGCTACGGTGCTTCTACTAAATTAGTATTATCTCTCATCTCTCTATGTCATTTGTTTCCTATTAATCTTTAGATTTCAGGAAGTACTACATACTGAAATCAGAAGTGAAGTACCGACTGCCTGTTTTTTAGCACAATCTGACATGACATGCATGCTGCTAGCAAAAAAAACGAAATTCGATCTTCCACATGGGATTATGAGATCCAAGCAGGCATGTTGAAACATAATTCATTCGTTCTTCGTTTCAAACTGTTCATTTTCTTCAAATGAACTCATCCCTAATGTCATAACAAAAATAACACTATACTGTGATGGACACACGTGTTGTTTGTATTTTTAACCACAGCTCATTCTGTAAACTGGCTTCATGCCACTCATCGCCAAGAACTGAGGCTGGGTGGGGTTAATGTCACTAAACAATACTACTAGTAGCCTCACGACATCAATAATTTGGAAAATATATTTGCCCTTTTTCCATCTGTACATGTCCTTAGTTTCAGTTTAAAAAATTGGATTATCGATTATAGTACGCCAACAAGATTCTGTAGTATATGTATGGAAATCAATATACATGTAATTGTGTTCATTGTGCATATTTACCCAAATTTTAAAGTATATTTAACCGAATCAAACGTTTCACTAATTTGCATATTTATTTAAATACAACATGACTATGACATTCAAACTTCATCGTATGAATACTAGATATTTATATAAGCTTAGTAGTTAGTACAATGCCTGTCTGCCTGAGCACCTTGCAATTCACTACAGTTAACTAAAAAAGAGGACCACCTTGTCCTGCCATTATTCATGTCCCTAGCTCTTATGCAACCTTTCAATTTAAATGTCAGCTGAAAATAATTCCATATCGAACGCACGCAGCCCTAAAATACCTACCTAAGTACCTAACCTTTCAATATTTCATCATTGTACTTTCCCAAAATAATGATCTACCGACCGTTCTTTCAATTGCAATTGTGATTGGAGTCCAAATGTTTTTCTCCTTTTTTTCAATTTCTTTCACTCCTTGCAAAAATTCAAACTAATGCGATCGTTTGGCTCTTATGCCCGTGACGCCTACTTCGTCATTCACAAAATACCACCTTGTCATCATCAGTCATCTCGCAGCCGCTTGCGCTTTGGGACTTGACGTTGATATTGACATTATTATGTAGCTTCAACATAATTATTATTTTTATATTGTTATCCTTGTATCTTGCATTCTGCATCAGTGATGCAATAGTGTAAACAGCTTGTTTAAGCTATTACATGCTATTTAATTCATCAATTCATTGTGCGCACAATTTGCAGCGCATGCTTGTGGTGCACTGTGCACTTTGTGAATGTGACACCTGTTCTTTCTGATGATAAAGATAAAACTTTCAAAAAGATAATGCATACCAAATATATTATGCTATGCGATTCTGATGAAACGGTCCTGCTCAAATACACAATACGATATTGATATACATATGGAGTTTAGAATTGAAAAAAAATCCGTTCACATTCGTTAAGAAACTTGTTATACATAAAGTCATATGAGCATGCCTTTTGGGGCGGAATGAAAATTGATAACAGAATATTGCGATTTCATAACTAAAGACAAGTGATACAGCCGTAATAATAGAGAAATAATAAAAATCAGTTCCAAAGATAGTTGTCTCTGATACACTTTATCACGCTTTCATTAAAATAAGATCAATCTCATTATATATGTTATACCTTAAGCACATTCCCTTTTTACTCAACCTGACAAAAATTCTCATATTACATACAACTTTTCAAACTTTTGTATGTATCAAAGCAATAATAATACCTTTCTTGAAGCACGGCTGCCAAATCCTTGCAAAAGTCTCCACCCTGTTTGACGACTCGCCGGAGTTCCTCAAACTCATTTTGGCCCTGTAATACAGATAAAGAAAATCAATAATCAAAAATCATATTCTTTTAGTTTAACTCTAAGTTCAACCAATGCATCATTAGCTTAAGCAGTAGTGTAACTCATTTAATCTTGCATAATACTGTTTTCATGCAAAGAATATCACGCTGATCGTAATGTTAGTGCAGTTTCAATAGAAAAATATGATTAACTTGCGTCAGGGGACTTCTAACAAAGATTTAGTTTGGAGATGTTCGTAAAAAATATTGATGAAAGCCGTTTTACACAGTGTAGCTTAGCTGGCCACCCTCTCTCTTTTTATTATTATCACAAAGACATTCGTTGCAAAATTGCTTTTCATCAAGTGTATTTCGTTATTGCGTATTCCTCACTAAAAATGCGATGGAATTTTTACAATATTGTGAGTATATAAAAAGAAACAAATACTTCACAAATCGAATGTTAAGAACTGGCTGTCAATCTTTTTACAATTTATTTTGTTCTTTCGTTTGCATTTGCCAAAATATGCTGCTGATTTTTTCTTCGTTAAATTACATACAAATCTTATACTGACTGTAGCAAATCAACGTGCTAAGCATCAATAAAAGTCATGCAGTGCATATCGTTTGTAAGTTTTTTCTAAAAATCAGCCATTAAGCCGCATTTACCAACTTTACACAGAAAATGCTTATAATTCAATTGATGTAAATCCTATACTGATTGAATACAATAGAAAAGAATATGCACATACATAAAATTGAATTGCTTGCATTGGATCACCATAAACATCTGCTACTAACTAACAACCAATGCGTCTTCGTAAGCTCCCACATTCGATGTGCATTTTAGTCGAACCAAATGAATTAAATGAAGTTTATGGAATCATCAATTTCACTTTTAAAGCGCACTTCATTGCATTCTCGCGATGATAAATATGGCAAGGCATGACGGACAAGTAATGGTTTGTACTTAAATAAGCTTACATAAATGACATTTAACTATCACTATCATGGCCTAGACAAGTTGCTAGACGCATGTGCAGAATGAGGTAGTAGTCAGTAGTATATAAAATTACACCGTTAGTTAGGCGAATGTATGCATACCTTATTTTTAGCAAAAAGATGTAGGTATTAAGTCTGTCTACCATGATACATACATACAACATACGCCGTCAGCCATACCACATTGAGAAATAAGGAAGGACTATATTGTTACTGTTACTGAGGACAAAAAAAATCTGTTAGAAGCATTGATTGACTTCAAGAAAAATTATGGGCTTCAATCCATCAGAAAATGTATACGCTAGCAGAATATAGTATCGTACAAATGTGTTGAACGTGTCCTTGATTCTCTTTCTAATAGCAAATAGCATGGTATATCGTTTCAGAGTGTAAATGTGGATAAGAAGTATGAGAATCTTTCTTTATCAGATTGAAAAAGCAACTTGTCATCATAATTCTCTATAAACAAGCTCTACTATGGTATAGTAAACTGGAAATTCTAGAAAAATGTAAATAAATGTACAAAAGAACGTATCAACTGAAGATCTATTAAAAAATACAAGAAAATGCATATGGCAAGTAAGCAAAAAAGAGATAGGTGGCATCATGGCAGATGTAAAATGTAATACAGACCAACTGATCCTCTAATTTGCACATGCAGGGGCAATGCAATCACGTAACTACATGCCCATGCTCACCTCCTTTTCCACCTGTTAAGGGTGCACTAGATAATAACCTTGACTGATGTTTTTGTTGATGATACGACTGCATTCATGTACACACCCAAATTTAATGTCGCAAGCTTTTTTGGGTGTTTCGGCTGTAGTAAAATATGAATCCAAAAAAAAATGACGGTATACATTCTGAATACCTCGTATTTTAAGTTTGAACTATTCCACAGCCAAATTTTGGACGTATTTTAATTCAAAGCCATATATGCACATGCATTTCGGTAACTTCCGTCATCCTTACGAATTACTTATGTAATTTTGCGTACTAGTTTCAATTAGCGAAACGTGAAGTTCAATAGCAAGATTCCAGAAAGAAAATAATTATTATAGTAGTTGGTATGTTTAGTTGTTATCTGTATTCATCTTGTTCTCATTTCTTCAGATACACCCATTTTCATTCATTATAAAAAACGGTAGTTCGGCAAAGTAAGAGATCAAATTTATCCCCACTTTCAACTTTGAAGTTTCCCAGATTGAAAATGTCGGGCAACTTGATTAAGAATTCAAAGGTTTATAGGACACGAAAATTATTATCCCAGACTAATAACTAATGAACCATTTTATTTAATTCAGCTTTGTGATACTTGGCGATTAGACAGGCCCGAGCAAGGCAGAAGCAGTTTTCTTAAAGCTGGCTTATTACAGCAGCATCTCAAATAAAATGAAAAAATGACTAATGACAGCCAGTGCTCTACACCGTACTGCCCTACAACTGAAGTCTCAAGGCAAAAGTACTGCACCGGCGAGTTCTTACGTACAGTCGACAGTCACATCATCAGTCATCTAGATATGAAATTACGCCAATAAGAATCTGAATCCAGTTTTAAACTGCACGCATGCACAAAGTCAGTCCGACCTTTTCGAAAATGCCAATCACTTATGATCTGCATTTATTATCACGATCCTTCACGATTGAAGAAGTTGAGAAAGATTCACATACATTTTTTTTATTAGATCGTTGATAGATATAAATGAATTTTCTTATGTCTTCGGTTCAAGAAGCAGCGAGTCAGCGAGATAAATGAGCTACAAGCAAAATATTTAACCATAACAGGTTTAGCAAATCTCAGAATTACTACATTCTGAGCAAAAACCGTCCTTCTAGAACACATGTTCAGACAACTACTCTAGCAAATATATTATACAAAATTTTCATAATCCTTCATGTTTATATGATGAGTTGGGTATAAGTAATAACGTTGGTCTGTTTAATACTATTTACCAGCAACTTTGGAGTCGGAGGCGTAACCTCATTTTCAGAAAACGTTGTTGGCTTAGAGAAACACTCAAGGAATTTGTTCCGATTACACATGTTCACTACCAAAAAACTGTTTATTCCGCATGTAATTTTGTCAAATATCCGTTTAGAACAAAAAAAGGAAAGTAGATTTTAGGTTAAAATAACAGTTTCACTCAGTTTTAAAAGAAATGTAATCAGATTTACAAACTCACGAACAGTAACTGCCTAAATAGCTTCAAGCTAAGAAAGTCAAGGTTGCCGATCGCTATGAAAATTGGTTTCATCAAAGAAATCAGGGGAAATTTTAGGATTTAGGATGGAGGATTTGAGCACGATATGATAGTGATGTTGTTTGTCATGTCCAATATCACAAACAAGTGATTATAATTGTATCTAAACCCTTTACAAATCAAATCAAAGAAGATGTGATTAGATTCAATCGAAAGATTGGGGAGAATTAGTGGCATTAAAATAATTAATTTATTCAAATCAATTCTATCATATGCATGCACGGAACTCTATCATAAAATCGTATCCTATATCTCATCTTCATCTAGTATACGAAAAGAGGTCTACGGATTTTTAAAACACGTCATCATCAATGTACTCTTTTCATAATGCCTTAGTGCCTCAAGCAAAACTGGCACTGGCTTGGCTGTTGTTTTTGTCAGGACCGGAATGACCAACAATGTGCGACTATGCGCCAAGAAAATGCCAATACATTACAAATTCCCATATTTATACCGAGTGACTTCCTTTAATCCTGTACTTAGACACACTGTCGAAGTCGAGCCACACCACCAGTAAAAAAGTCATGAATAATAAACAATAAATCTTGTCCTCTCTCTCTCTCTAAAGCTTTTTGTAGACCAAAATGTTGGTAACGACAGGTCTCGTTATTAGGCCAACGTATGCATAGCCAGACCACCAATAAAGACTGCATTCACATCCACGCATAAATATCAACATGTAGGGAAAAGGAGAGAAGAGGAAAAGAAAAGGGTATTATTAAACTCTAGCAAACCCATTACAAATTATATATTGCTGTTTGACAAACTGGGATTTAGATCAGAATGAACTCTGATCTTTCACTTTGCTCAATAACAATATGCATATTAAATACATCTCTTCCATACTCTCACAAACAAATTGTCAGATTGTCTTGAGTTGATGCATGTATACATACATAAATATACAAAGTTGTAGGAGTATTGTTGTAGCTCAATCACCATGATCTTGGCCCTGACGCAGCATGCTATTTCTCTAAACAAAGTTTCATTTTATGTTTGAAAAATTATTACTCAAGGCTGTTTTATATGCACCCTCCTTGGTTCCCGATATAAAGCAAGGAACAAATTTCTTCAATGCGTGAGCAATTTATACGGTAGGCAACAAGTAGCCCACAACAAAGACGCTTGAACGTCAAGATACCATAAACAAATGTGAAACGAGTAAAAGAGAGGCTCATGCTGCTACTGAAGAGTGAGTCTCAATTCTCAAAGCATCACATAAAAAATCAGAAAATATAATCGTAAATTGTACAGACATTTATAAGCGTCTTTTAAGCGTTTATAGTGTTTGAGTTTGAGGGCATAACAGACCATGATGAAACTAAAACCAAGCATTTTGAAGAGGATGAGGAAGTGAACCTAACTAAAGATTGTCAGGACTTTTCTACTGCACACATTGCACATGGACTACGGAACGAACTTTTACATTATCCGATTACAAGATTACAACAGTCCCAAAGAAAAAGAGCTATCTTCTCCTCGTATGCAAAGAGAACGTAGATCTCAGCGTGACTAAGTATTTTTGCAACCTGTAATTAGTCGGCTTTGATGATAATATACATGCATCCACACAGGAATACAGTAAACATGAATAAACAGTAAAGGATAAACATTTGAAACAAAGTCAAACTAGGAAAAGTCATGCTGTTGTTGATGTGAAATTATAATGTTTCAGAATTTTACAAACAAAATAAGCCAGTTTGCTTCCTTTCCTGCATTCCATCGCATTTTGCATTGGACTTGAAGGAGATGATTTAACAAAAAAGTAATTAAAATTGAGATGAAATTCAGTGAGCAAATTCGCTCACAAATAATATATTTGTCCGTTTTAAACGGTTCTTATACGTCATTACGTCAACAGATACAAAAAAAGCCCTTCCGGTATTACTGTTACAAAACAAATGTCAGCATTTTTTAACGTCATTCCCAGCACAGCACGTAATCGACTCCATCGATATATATTAAACCGCAGACAATCTCAATCTACTTGAGTTTTGTCATTTGTATAAAATTGTGAATGTACTTAAATAAGATTGTAAATAGTCTTATACCTGCGTGGATTTTATCCGTCTCAACGTAACCTTCTTTTCCCGTGACATGATTAATATCGACGCAATCGCGTATGATTTCCAATCTCTTCAGGTGTCTCGCGTGTTCACTTAAACTTGCAAACCGTTATACATCAGTATCAATCGCTTGTATCGCTTTCAAAATGACGTTTTTATTTATCCGGAATGTTTCCGCTGCATGGCGAACAGCGCTTGGCTGATATGATGTTTTGAATTTAATCCTTTTCTCTTCAGCAAAACGTAAA
Source organism: Orchesella flavescens (assembly GCA_964034955.1). Taxonomy (NCBI): domain Eukaryota; kingdom Metazoa; phylum Arthropoda; class Collembola; order Entomobryomorpha; family Orchesellidae; genus Orchesella; species Orchesella flavescens. The sequence goes on along the minus strand of OZ035954.1, from coordinate 27,510,723 downwards.
CAACAGACAAAGTAGGTAGTAGTGTATACTTTAAAAGCGTTATGTTAATGTTATTCTCCACCACGTTGATGTGTCATCATCAAATCATCATTGCACAACACTCTCAAATGTCTCAAATCCACAGTCAAACATGGAGACAAGTACCGAGGATGATGACCACACACTGTACACACTTTATTTGGAATATTTGTCGTATAAAATGAACAGGAAGAGGAAATTCACAATCAGGACAACCTTTCGAATTCAGTTAGCAAACCACACATTCATGCATACATGAGTGATTCTCCAATGTCCAATTCTAAACACACAACAATGTATATACTACTTATATAATACCTATGTAACACACAAAACACTGTCACTTACAAAAATCAAACCAATATAAACTCAACAACAAAGCAAAGCAACAAACTCACGCAAACCAATTTAATAATGGAGTTGAAGAGAATTATTGCTACAACGGATGACAATTGACAATATTTATTTTGCTTGGTTCGCAACTGCGAACGAAATGTCACATGAAAAAAAAAATTGTTTACATTTGCATGCAACTAAGGGATGATTGGAGTTGTCCCTAGCAAAAACTGTTTTTATTTCGGTAATAAAATGCAAATGAGGATGCTCCACATTTACCAACTCTGCTTTTATTGCTGAGTAGATGGATTGACAGTGGCCGTTATTTGCGCATCCTTTTCGGTTAGAATTAATTTGTTGAGTCTGGAGTCGTTTTCGTTTCAATAGCGCACAAAAAACAGTCACAAAGTGATTTGAGTCATTTAAAAGTTGACGCATAAGCCCATAACCATTTAAAAAAGATGGGGGTCAGCACGACAAAAATGTAAAAGGGGAGAATTGCAAGAAAGCGTAAACAAAGTGAGTTCATTCAAATATTATGTGGAATGAAATCGTATTAAATAGGGGAAGATGGACGCAAAACAATTATGATTTAAAATGTATGGCTTGTTGCAGACGTTAGACTGCTTCATTAAAGACTCAAGTGATCTTGATTATGATTATGACCATACATCCAACGATCCAACGTCATTCAAGGAGCTTCTAATGATGAGGAATCGTAGTTGATTTTCATAGGCGGTGGGACCATAAATGTTAATGACCATATATTATGATTATTGTAGAATTTTAAAATCCTTTTTTCCAACTCTTAACAAAGGCTGGATTACTTATTATTACTTTGCATGTTCTTCAAGTGTGAGGACAATTTTTTTACAAAGTCATTTCAACGCAATAACATCATCATCTGCCAACAGAAATGAATCATGGTTCAGCCTAGATTCTTCCTAAATAAGGATCCTCAACCGTTACATTCAACATTTACATCACAACATTCCTGTTTCCATTTTAGTTGGGGACCGTTTTGCCAATTTTTTGCACTTATTTTTGTGCCTTTCTAATCCTCTTTTTGGTGATGATGTGTGTGTGGGTTGCTGCTGGTTATAAGTAGTTTGGGATAAAGAAGTGATTTGATGTGATGATGTTTTCTCCTCAATTGCTTTCTGTAACGGCTTATGCTGTGACAGCCATAATCATGACAAGAGTAGGCCACACACTATTGAATTGAAGACAAAGATGTGTGTAAGTAGCAAAAACTCGAGTTAAACAAAACAACGCAATGATCCCATGAAAATTAGCAGAGCTGAAGATAGGAAGCGTCTGCTGAATTGGTTTGAATGATATTCTAATTTTTCTCAGGAAATAAAAAAAAACGAGACGAATGAATCCAAAAATTAGAGTGATTTGCTGTTGAAACTGTTAATTTGATGCTGTAGACGATGAGGGAGCACAATTTTTTCTGTTTAAGTTTTCTGTAGAGTTAAATTTTGTAGATTCCCATTCGCAAAAGTAGGTATGTCACAAAATGTCATGCAGGAACAATTACGTTGAGATTAGATCGTGCTCTCTATTTCTGTTTGCTTGCTCACTTGACTCCTGATAGGATGGATGATGAACAAAGATGCGAGAAAAAAGTTGTCTGTGAATCTCCTATTGTGGATGTTAATAATATTTGGGTTACAGTAGTAGGATATTTTGTTTGGATGCTTCTTCTAATCACCGTGACGCATACGCTGTTCCCCTCTGAACCGTATTAATGTATGCGACCGACGCCTTTGCACGTGAGGTTAAATTAGTAGAGAGTGGATGTCACGACAAAATCGTGATCAGCTTCCACATCTACTGAGCCAGTGATGACAACGGATTGGACGAGATGAGATGATGATTTCACTAAGCGGTCAACGGTAACGTGACACCTTTTCCCCTGTTTGTAATAATATAATGCAGATGACCTTATCAATCACTGCTCTCTTTTTATGGTTAAATCCGTTCGTGGTAGTTGGTGATTATGGGACGATCACCGTAAATCTGCTGCAGCGGTGGATGGAAACGATCATGAAAATGAACCGCACACATACACACTCATAAAGATTCAAAACACAAAAAGGGATTTTTTTTGTACGTGAGTGTCAGTCTTGTCTTTCACTGAAGCCTTCGAGTTGAGTGTTACTTTGGTATTATTGGTAATGTTCTCTCAGACACAAAAGCAAGCAAGGTATCATCTCAAATAGAATATAAACCGAAACGAAATTGGAATGCACAAAAAATTTGTACTTTTTAAGGGTCTAACGGGAGTTTAAGGAGGGATTTTTGTGCACTTGCTGAAGCAAACTAAATATGGGGATTAGGACTATAAAATCATTTGGCAATGAAGAATGAGAACGGTTACAAAAAAAATGGTTTTTTGGTTGGCCAATAATTCGTGAAGAACACCATACGATATCATACCATAACGCTCAAATGATATGTAATGTATTATAATGTATGTACATAAAGTTCACACACGATATATGATGTACAGAGTTTTCAACACAATGGATTATGTTGGATGTGTGGGTGTAAAGGAAAAAATATATTCAAGAAGCACCTTTCTACCCAAATTACATTTTCTTAAATTGGCTTAAAACATAATTTAAATTTTCCCCTTTGTCCCTAAAAAGACGTTCCTATACTCAGCACAGCAGCACAATATTTATATTTCACTTGGATCACTGACTTATAAAGTACAGAATACCACCACAATACACTTTCAATCCTCAAGAAAGTTTTCATGAACAAAAATATATTATCATCCTTTCCTGCGTTTCTCCTCAAATCAGTTGTGTACACGTAAACATGCACTTATACGGTTCAGTGTCCGTGTCCAACCGAGATTTTAGTCATTATTATATTTGGTCTTCTTCAGCCTTCAAAGCAAAAAAATTAGCTTTGCGTGCATAAATCAAAAACTTTTCATGCAAATGACAATATTTTTTGGAGCTTTACTGGTCGTGTAATGTATGATGGTATGTACCTCACTCACTCATATCATACCGCAACGCAAGGTAAAATATGTACCCAAAAACATTGTCCAACGAAACACATTAAAATCAACTACCAATCGTCCCAAAAAATAGTAATTTACTTAATTCATCTCAATCTCAATTGCCACAGAAAGAGAGAGACTACGGGATATATAATGATTGATAGCAAAGTAATATGTAAAAGTATATCATTTACATGCACATGTTATCCCACTACGCACAAGGACTTTTGCTGATAATATACTTACTTGCACAGTAAATACACACCAGGTAAAAAGATGAGGATAATTATGTGTCTTTCAACAAAATCCATAACAAACAAAAGATGAAGACAACGTCAGTAAATTGTAAGCCGATTGTTTCTCAAGAAAAAACGGCCAAACACCAGCATCAACTTCTCACAATAGTCACGTTATGAATCCAAACAGCTACTAAACTACCTTTCCTCAATTTTCCTTGTAATATTGGTACACAGGTAGGCAGGCATAAAGAGTGTGACTTCTCTCAAATAATAATTCTGAAATGCTTTTCATTGTACTATGCGAAGCAATACGATATAACTCCACAAAACCACTAGTATACAATATTACATTACATTGTGTTGTCTGTCAAATTTTTTCCCTACAATGCAAAAAATCTGCTGGTTTTGCAGAGATTGGCATTGCCACATGAAAATATCTAATCCTTTTTGTACTCTGAAGAAGTGAGCATTTCAATAGCAAAATATATTAAAGGTGGTTTCGTTTGTATGATGTTTTGCGATTGTATGCATCAGAGTACCAAACAAACCAGCTAAGCTAATGCAAACGGACACATGTAGGATCTCTCTCTATCAGATATTTACACATGCAACAACAGCAACATGATATTATGATGATAAGTATATACAATGCACAAGGGATGAAAATACATGTTGCAGTACGAAATAGAAAAACTATACGTGAGGTAAAGGGATGAATGATGAAACTAGTCTGGTTTTGTTGATGAATCAAGTACTTACAAAAAAAAAAGTTACCTGAAGGCAGGGAGAGTTTATGTTCATTGTTCTACCTGCTGCATCCACATGATGCAGTGTTTTCTGACATGGCTTCTATGGCTTGGCATACCCGCATGTTAATGTTATTATATTATGATGCACGTAAACATCTAGGTATGTTTGCATGAAGTATCATCATCATCATCATCCGTCATTAGATATCAATAGTGCATAAAAAACACTGGTTTGGTGATATCGTTTCGTACGCACACGTAAGGAAACTGCATAGGATGATACTGATGCTGCTAGTCGTTTTCAAATTGTTATAGTGCCCACATACAGAAAGAAAAGGAGTGTAATGTGAACTCATGGACTACTTGCTGCTAGTAGTTGCTAACACGTTGATTCACTATTTACCTGTTGACTGCATTTTTAAGGATTAAATTATACGCGTAATAATATCTACGAATTGAAATCATTCGAGTAAAAATCTTGCTTTTCATCTGTCGCCTCTTGGTCGCTTTACACGTATTGCTGTCATGCAACATTATATTCAATGAGGGGGTAAATGGCATTGCATTGTTAACCTAGTGAAGATACATGCATTCCTATTAAGACAAGACCAACTGTATAAATGAAAAGAGAGATGATATGCACAGAGTGTCACATCAACTATTCACTATATTGGGATTTTGGTATATAGGAACTTATATCCCATTAAATCGTATATTCGTTCTAGGCGCATTACATTCATGTGCAATGTGCATCCAATCAATACTACATAGAATACACTAAAATGAATTTCTTGTATTTTATTGTGTAAAAAGTTTTTTTTATACTTATAGAAGATTCTATTACATCTTTTTCTTAATATTTCTAACGCTCAACCACAACTGAAGCGAAGCCAAAAATCCTAAACCCACAGAAAGTGAGACCTCCTGTGCATATCATATTGTAATTGTATGTATTTTATGCTTGAAATCCTACTCCAGACTCTTTTCAATAATGAGACATGTTTTCCCTTATTTTACCATCAATGTAAATTGGATAGTGAAAGAAGCATGCTATATACTCCGACTGTACATGCATAGTACACATGTGTAAGCAATTCGTTTAGCAAACAACAATGAAAAGTATATAAGTTAACAATCTAAAAACAATTGGTTTTGGACTGGACTGTTACTAATTAGTTAGGTACGTTTGCGCATGTAACTATATATCTGTACCATTATACGAGTATCTTAATGTTATAGACCATCTTCATTATGTTGGAAATTATTTCAATTTTCAAAGTGAGCAATAGAAACGATTTGCCTTCACTTTTTCCTGCTGGTTACAAGTTATAGTAGCATTTATATGCACGCATTAATGAGCTGCGTTAGATTACGCATTCAGCTGCAAATGACTCTTATTGAAGAGAAACATCCAGTTGACTTGACTGTAACAAAATGTGCGTATAAACAATAGATATAAGCATTGTATAAACAGACACTTGACATCATCCAATATGCATTGCAAATGATAGGCTGACAATATTGATGGAGTGAATGTGGAAAAGATACGTCTCACACGTGGAGATCTCAAGTTCATTGTGTCTTTGAGTACGTTAACCCACATAATGATTTGCATACTTACTTATAGATAGCTGCTTTCATATCTTTCCTGCATCAACAGACTTTTGAGGTTCTAGTAATATTGACATTAGACCTTTGATGAGTTCCATACTATCTATTGTATTTTTCTGTTTAACTTGTTTTACATGCGTTAGTTGATTTGCGTTATGTGTAAAAGATAATAGATAAGCGTTAATGATACCAACGTGTACAAGAGGTAAATATTTCTATCACAAACATTGCCCATGTTTACCTCTATTTTGAGCTTCTCGACACCACTATCAATGCATTTTATATAAATGTAAAAGGAAGGATGACATGTGCAAAGCGTATATCGAACAATTTCAGTAATAAAAAATTCTTTACATTACCTTTGTTTTAAAGCTGTCTTCATCCTCACTTCCGTTCTTTTCTGATGGGTTCTCATCAGCACACATAAGGCTTTCCAGGTTGGTATCAGCCGACTTCCGGTCAAACATGACGTTGCTATACATAGGACCATCTAGCTCATCCCCAATACTTTGTTGTTCATCAAAATCGAGGAGGTCAGTAGGAGTCGCAGTCAATGATCGAATACTTCTCACTTGTGACCTAGATCTCCTATTATCTCCCCCACCACCACCACCACCACCACCACAATCTCCATCCAGTCCTTCCAAATCCATTTGACTTTCTCCAGCTTGACTGCTGTTACTGGAGCCAGGTTGATTTCTTCCTACTTGTTCCACAGGTGTTTTCACCCTTCGCTGATACCATGAATTGACCTTTTTCTTCATTGAGGACATTGACTTCCCTGCCCTTTCCACTTGACTTGAAACTGCATTTCTCGACCTTTGCAGACTGCTTTTGGCCTTATTCAAATCAAATCCAATTTTAACTTTCCCAATGATTGAGCCCTCAACAACGGCCGTTCCATCACTGTTTGGTAAATCTGAACAATTATTACTCGTTACCGACATCACCTTTCCATCTCGAACGGATACGGAGCTGGGACGGTCATTTCCAGCAGCTTTGAATTCTGCTACCATCATTTGATTAATGCGTGAAGCCTTTTGATAAGACAAATTCTCCATTCTTGTTCGTCTCCTCTCCTTTATCAAACTTGCCTTCCGAGGGGGCAAATTGATAACTGCGTGCACTACTGGTACCGGAGTGTCAGAGCTTGGTGACTGAAGCTCCATGATTCTTGTAGAGTATCCTCTCTCCATTAATGGAACACTTTGAACAGAGGGATCACAGCTGGAATTTTTATTACTTTTCTTGGTTGCAACCGAAAATTGACCTTTCTTTACCACAATATTTTGGTAGCAAGGGTCATCATCATCGAATGTTTCTTCCTCTGGGTCTGTAAAGTCATCAACACTTTTCCCTACCGTCATCGGTCTGCTCGGCAGACGGAGATGTGGGCCAACTTGTTTTTTATAGAAATGATTACTACTACTAATGCTACCACTTCCCATATGCTGCCGGTCTACTTTCGAAACCATAATTTCTCTTTCGTCCATTTCCTTTCCTATCATGAGACCATGTGCTACGACCATGTTTTGATATAGATCGGAAGTAGAAGTTTCTTCGGCTCCTGGCTCATTTCCATCTTTTCCTGGATCATCATCTTCTTCTTCACGTTTCTTCCTCATTTTAGCTTCTCTCTCAGCGATATTGGATGCACATGATGAATCCGCAGAGGAAGAGTCAGGGTAAGATGGGACTGGTGGTGGTGGAGGAGGCGGTCTTGGGGATGGTGTTGCTGACGGGCAATGAACCACTTTGGCTGCCAGCTTTACCACAACGATCTGATCTCGGAGCAAGCGAGTGTCGTGACAGGTGGTAACGGCTGTGCCGCATCCAACTGTAGTTTTTCTCTTGAATGATATAGGAGCTCCCGTTGTTCTTGTTGTTCCAACGTCTTGGTGATGCTGATCAATGCTACAGCTACTACTACAGTCAGTTCCATCGTCATCATCATCATCCAGTTCCCATGAACCTGTTATGCATGATGTCTCATCGTTTCCATCTTCAGCGATGAGGTTTTTATTTTGCAATGCATTCTCGTTTCGTATTAATGGCAGCTCGTCAATTACTAGGGGAATCATGTCAGGGTCATTCGGATTATCGACATCGCTTATGAAAATCTCTACACTTTTCATTTTATGGCTACTGCTATTAACACTCTGCTGCTCATTATTATGAGTCGTTTCGGCTTTCTTTGTCGTCGTTTGTAGCAGATCAGCATTGCCATTTGGAAGCCCGATCTTTTTATTATTAGCTTGTGCACAATCACCATTGGAGTTATCACATTGATCAGGGGGAGCGCAAAAATCATCATCATTCTTGCTCAGATTCTCAGAATTGGGGGATTTTGTAGCACTTCTTGATCTGCTTGCTCTCAAAAGAGCATATACACGAGGTGGCTTTTCAGGAATCGGTGGGGGTGGACCCCTTGCTGGAGATTGTGACCCCTTTTCTCCATCATTTGGTGGTGGTCCTGAGTGATCACTTTTCTTGCTGACATTTTTACTACTTTTGCTCTTACTTGAAGTATTTTCAGAGCTGGTCTCACCTTCTGACTCATCAGATGTGGACTCGGTGTCACTCATTTTCCCCGACATGAGTGATATATATTTCGTGTTATTTATGATTTCATATGAAAAGTTTACAAAATCTTTGTATCAATGTAAAACAACGGAACTTTATAGTCCTGAAACCTTGTTCACGATTCACTCACTCTCTGCGTTTTGTTTTCACAAAAACTGGTAAGCCACTGACTGGTGTTGGCTCCCTCGCTGCACTGATTGGAAATGATGGGTTTTAAAGTCTTGATTACAGAAACAACCAACTACAAAAATGCACAAGAAGGCATAAAAAAGTGATCCAGAGGGGTAACTAGTTGCTACATGCATATTCTTGGTGTTGCAACATGCATTTGTTTAACTGACAAGGGAAGGGAAAGAAATGAAGATGAGGACCGGCATTAATGAGAATCCACATTACTGAAAGCTCTTGATTTCTTCCGTCACTATTCCGTTGGTTCGTTACATGCAAACATATGAGCATAATATTATCCTTCCTTCGAATTTTCAGAGTTTTCCTCGTCAATAGCGCACAATAAAAATGTTTTTACGAACTCTAAAACAACATACATATACTACGTAAAGTTTGTGTGTAACTCTTTTTTTATTGCAACATTACATCTTACGTGGGATGTAAATGCTCCCAATCCAAATCTCAATACTTAAACTAGATGTATATATGTAACGTTTTTTTACAGGCTTGGCTTTGACTTGGCAATTGGTTTATAGTACATACAAGTAAATAGGGAGTGAGTGTCACGTAATAGCAGATGTGTTTGTTGAATTGGATTGGGGAGTTGTAGTATTTGTAGTAAAACTTGTTGGCAGAGGAAGAAAAACTAACATTTGATACTGAAACACTTTGGGTTCCTTTTTGCCATGCACTTTGCTCGCAGTCAGAGTCAGAGTGTGAGATGAAGATAGATGGGTTGATGGTGAGAGATCTTTGAAGAGGTCTTCTGGAATTATTTTTGGCTCAGAACAGAACTCTTAGAAGCTTGCCGTATGTGAGGAAACTGTTATGCAACCAAACCAAACCAGGAACAGAATCTAGTCTAGTGGTGGTGGTGGTGGTATACTGGCTTATGGCTTATGCCAGGCAAGTGGGTACAAATTCATAACGAAACGAAACATTTCACATCTCACTTGCGTTCTCATCGTATCGTCAAATTGATTGCATTGAGCTTTCCGTGTCCTTATGGAATATGGATGCAATGGAGATGGAAGCAGGCACGAAATAATTTGTGTTTGTTTGAAATCAAAATCAAAGTACAAGGGTGTGGAGTGGAGACCCAAACCAGATAAATGTTTTGTAAGCTGTGTAAACATTCAATGACTTTAAATTCAAGAACAAATGGACAAAGCATAACCCAGGCCGCTGGGATCCCAGGCGTTTGGTTTTTAAATTGAAATAGAAATAGAATGAGTGCCTAATTTAAGTCTGCAAAGCACATTTATGTTTATAGTAATCCATCAACAATGAAAACCATAAATTTAAGGTCTTATTGCCTCTCCACTTTATCCTTTTAATTTACAAACAGGCAAGTGATCATGATTGAGAGCTTTTGGTTTATTAATGTCGCCCGTTCCCATCTTTGTGCTCCTTCCCGTCCCAGTAGTCAGAACTATCAACGTATTTTGTAGCAAGTAAGAAACCCTTAACATCCTTGAATGCTGTTCTTAACCTTCCATTCCGGATGCCGGATGCATACCTGAATGAAAAGTGAAAGTCGGGTGTGATGCATGAAGTGAAGCATGTATAATTACTTGAATCAAAGCTATTATAAGATGTAGGATACTAGCTCACAGTTCCATACAGTCATTGGCATCATTGCTGAAGCCGAAACAGCCTAAACCCATATAGACAAGGTTTCTTCGAACCATCACTATCATCAAGGTTAATTAAAAGTCATCATTGATCATTAAACTGACGCCACGCCGTCATGCCAGCCGCCATCTCCACTTACCACACTTGCTTTCCATGGACTCCATTATCAGCAATAAGCTTAAAATTTTGATTGTGAAATAACTAGAGGCTCTTCAAATCATTAATGCAGTACTATTAAAACCCATTTTCATCATGTTTTTTTTTACAAAAGTAAGAACAATGCAACAATTTATATTTTTTACAAACGTGGTTATAATGACTCATTCACAACTAATTTCCGGATTTCTGTTTATTTCAAAACTTACATTACCACAATGCACCTATTTAAGTCATTCATCGTACCAAGTCAGCATATTATGCATACGGTGGTTGATGGTCGTCTGAAGTCTGAAGGTGGAGGTGGTGGAAGGTACATTTTTTAGATAGGCTTGCCCAAATCGTATACGTATACATAAAATGCATTATTGCATTGATTGCGAGTTGTGTGTGGGTGACTCAACTTTCATTTCATTCATGCACTTTCCATCCCGTATAAAGAAGAGTAGTTTGTGGCTGTGGTTGTGCACAATATGATCCTCATCATCATTTGAGATTTTAAGCTCGAAATGTTGAAGCATTCAAACCTCCTATGACGAAATGCACTTTTTCCCATAAAGCTGGCTTAAAGCTGATCCAGTTGACTGTATCTATCTGCTACCTGCTGTTTGTCTGTTGCTTTCAGCCTTCAGCCCATATTATACTTTACTACATATTATCATTCTTCATTTCGTATATCCATGTATTTATGCATTGACTTTTTTGTTTTTGGCATGTGAAGTTGTAAAGTGTAACTTTTTTGATACGACATTCCTTTCAAAGTTTCCATCCCTTTCTTATTGCTGTGTCACATCGGATATAGAATTTGTCAAAACAAAACGTATTTTTGGTTGTATTGTATCTGTATCTATTGTTGGCTGAAGTTGAAAGTGTGGGATTTGGGATTTGCCGACTGAAAGTGGTGTGAAGGGTTAAAAGGTATTTAAAAAAAATTATTGCCGTTTTAAAAAGGTATTTATGGATAGGATAAGGAGCTGGAAGGCTAGAAGATTGAGAATATTATGTGATGTGTATCTTTTCTTATATTTTACAAGGTCATTGATGAGTTTGGACCACCGTCAACAATGAGTTCTTGTAGGAAAAAGAAAGTGTTGTATGGAGGAGGTGATGGAAGTAGCAGTACGAAGGACGGGATGAATGAGCCCCCAACATCGGATCGAGCCGGTGACGAAGAGAATGGTCAAATACCTTTGGAAAGTCGTTTAATTGAGATTAGATGTGACAATGGGAGCATGAAGCAAGTTCCTGCTTTGGTATGAGATGAAATATTTTATACGATGATAGGTTGCATCAATGTATCAAATGTGAGTTAAATAATTATTATATTGTGTGTTTTACGACTCTTTTATTTTGCGTAGGATAAAAGATGGGTTCCCTCCATGCACTATATTGAGTTTTATCTTCCGTCCTGTCAAACGCTTTTGGAAGATGAAACGGCACTACTTACCTGGCTGGATTATATGGAAATGTATTGCAAAGATCTGAAATGGTTGTTGGCCGCTCCTCATCATCAATTCTGGTCCGTCATCGTGCATTCTAAGGAAGTGTCACAAGTTGTCTTACAGTCATTCCTTCTTCGTGCTCCTCACTGGTTTGATATGGAGTTTCGAGCCTATTTGGAACACGATATCATTGGTCCAAAGTATAACGAAATTTATGCCCTGGTTTTTCGCGTGTTTATGAGATTGTGTACCTACAAGGAGAGCAAAGTAAGCTAGTCAGATTTTTATTTTGTCAATTGGTTGTAAGTTGTAAAGTTTATAATAATATTGTATAGAGACATATATAGAATTATTGTATTAACATTTGAATATTTCATGTTGGTTTGAATAGCGAGACTTTATCAGCCCAATAACTTGGGCATCCCTCCTCACGGATCATCAAATTCTTGATGTTTTGAAGCTTCAAACCCTTTGCTGTCTATATGATTCTGAAAGCAATGCTGTTTTGCCAAAAATGATTGAAAATGTCATGAAAAACTGTCCAAAGTTATTGCATTGTTTTCGGAATTTGATTCCTGTTTTGCTTTCAAAATCTGAAGAAATGACTGATGAACTGAAGAAACACGTCAAAGAGTCTTCCACCACGGACAGCTGGAATTTAGACGAGTATGAAGAGATACTTTCATTCTTTTTGAGCACCACTTGTGGACTCTATAAATTTTGCAAACTGTACACTCCAGCTGCGGAAATACTACTGAAATTTCCCAACGTATTAGTAAAGTAAGTCATTTTCCTTGCTAACATTCCTACGCATTATTCGTTGCAGTCGAGATTAGTTTGAATTGAAACGATTTTTTGTCACTTTTAGACTGGCAGCAACTTATGAACCACAGTGTTGCAAGCTTTGGAGTAAAGTTACTTATCACTTGCCCAGTTTGGAGGAAAGGGTTATGGTGCTGAGGATGTTAATAATTCGTTTATATCGCACTACACTAGTTTCTACAACACTCCAGCAAGTCAGCTCTTCCAACGATCAAAGGATTGACGAGTTTTTCGAAGTTTTGACTAATTGCTTGGATGAGAAAACTTTTGTTCGTGATTACGAAAAAGCGTACCCCTTTAAACAGGATATTAACGACTTGTTATCCCGTGGAGTTTTCATGTAACTTTTATGTTTAAAATGCTTAATGTTTAAAAGTTTGAAGTATATGCGCTTAAAAGTTCCGATTAGTTATTACATATTTAAGCTACCTTAAGCTATTCTGACTATTTAATTTAATTATTTTTCAGTGATGAAACAAGAATCGATTACATGGCTAATGCAATATCCGCTTGCTTTCATGCTTGTGGTGAAGATTATGCAGTGGAAAAAATAGTCGTTGATCCACTGTATGATCCTAATTTTGACCGGCAGCTCCTTGGTGCGTGTTCACTGGATATAACCGGCGTAGAATTGCAGTCTTTGGTTACTCAAGTGAAAGATATTTTACCTGAACTTCCCGATTCGTATGTTGAGGTACTGAAGGCGTATGCAATGCAAGCAATTTAAATGACCCTCTTTGTAGGATTCTATCAGTAATCAAACTAAATAAACATTGTCAATTTTTATTGTGTAGGTTGTTTTGAAACATTACGGTTATCAATCAGAAGTCGCCATTAATGCATTATTGGAAGGGAGTGTGCCGACCCGACTGGAGAAATATAAGAACGAAGGTTATGTTCATCCCCTTACCGATGACCAAGTGGCACAGACTGACAGAGGAATTGCCACTGGAAATGATTTGGAAAAATTGGCATCTAAACTGCAGATTGGGGATGTATGGAAGCAACGTGATGCTGAGAGATTCTATGCTGGCAAAAGGTATTAGTCAACCATCCAATTAATTAAGATCACAAAAACATGTAGTTGAGAACCAAATGCCTGTTATCGTTGTCATTGTGACTTTTGTAGAAGGCATGGTTTCGAAGATTACAAAGAAGCAGCACCTACGAATGAAATGGCCGAGGATATGAAGGTTAAAATTAAGGATATATGCAACCTTCGAGACGAGCCAACAAAGGATGTCAAAAGTAAAAATGGCAAGAAATCCGTCCAGATTCAGGCTGGTAGCATGGAAAATGATTCCAAAAACCAACCCTACGTAGATGAAAGTCTTCTTCCAACGTTTCATGAATCGTTGGAATACGACGATGAGTATGATGATACGTATGATGAAGTGGGAGTGGGAATGACTGAACCGGACAACATTGAATATAAACCATTGAATCAAAAACTTAGTAGAGCCGTCGCAGCAGATGATGATGACGATGAGGAGGGTCAAGAGGGAAAGAAATTGGATCAACTTTACGAAGATCCTGCAATTGTGCGGGCTAGATTAGAAAGGAGAAGAGACGATAAAATGCATCATCAAAGGCGTGCTGGTCCACCTCCTCCTCAGAATGACGTAGTTGGTATGCTCAAATTATTAGTGAGAATTTATACATTATAGGATGAATCAAAATCTGTTATTATTAACATTTTTGTTTGTTTTGTAGGGAAAGCCAAAGGTCAGGGTCAAGAGAAAGACGTATTATATGCTCGGAGGCAGAAGACTGTTAATAAAGATTCCGGTGGTTTCAAGAAGAAAAGAGCGGATTTCAAACGCAGAGAGTTTTAGATTTGTTTTAATGTTAAAAAAGGGAGCTAATATAAAATCATGTGCAACTTGATGATATACATTTATACTTTTATGAGATATCGCATGCGTTCAAACGTCCTCGCTGAATCGATTAGCTTACCCATGGTAAAATATACTTGCGCTGAAATAGCCTTGATATATTGTACTCGAATATGAATATTGCAAGCTTTAGAATTTTTGTGATGTGTACTCGTCATCGTCACTAACCGTAAATAAATCATGAAATCGTTGGTTAATTTACTATATCTACCTAGTTTTACCAATTTGATAGCTGAATTTATTGAAAATATACCATTTCATTGCATTTCACAATTATTAAGGTTTTAGATTTATTCTTATATTATTGCTTATGTCAATCATTCAATTCAAATCCATCAAACTTCATCGAAACCTGGCATAGGGAAACTCGTGGCAAACTTTTCAACTTTCTGGCGAAGATCTGCCAACTTTTGAACTGTTTCTTTATCTTCAACCAAAAATTCCTTAAAATCTTTAAGCTTTTGTGTCTTTGACTTGACGTCTGCAGCAATAGTGACAGCTTCATCAATAAGATCAATGACAGTTTTGAAATCATTCTCATCGAACCCACGGGATGTCAATGCAGGTGCACCTAGAAAGATATTCATAAATTCAGTTAAAGCAAACTAGAAAACATCGCGTAAATAAAAAAAAATTGTCATAAATTATTAGTTGAAACCTACCTAAACGAAGCCCACTTGGAGTCAAGGCACTTTTGTCTCCGGGAACAGTATTCTTATTAGCAGTGATTTTAACTTTGTCGCATACAGTTTCAACACGAGCACCGTCCAATTTCTAAAGAAGAAATACAGTACAATCTCTTTCAGAAATGAATAAATCCCGAAATCAAAACTCAATGAGAAAATGTTCAAACTTACCTTTGGGCGCAAATCCACAAGTAGCAAATGATTGTCAGTACCTCCAGAAACAACTTGATACCCAAGTTCAAGTAGCCTGGTGGCCATAGCCTTGGCGTTTCTGAGAACTTGCTCTTGGTACAATCGGAAGTGTGGTTGAGTAGTCTACAAAAATTGGAAACGACAGCTTACTTTATAATAAATTTCAAATTCAAAGCATAATCTTCTTTCAATGTAAATTATTAATTGAGTTTGTTTGGTTTACCTGACGAAGGGCAACGGCAATTCCTGCAATAGCATGATTATGAGGACCTCCTTGAAGTGACGGGAAAACGGCCTGGTTAATTTTGCTTTCCAAGTCATAAGGAATGTCTTTGCCAGTCTTTGGACACTTGCGTGCTCCTTTCCTGTAAAATATCATGCCAGCTCGTACTCCCCTTAGTGTTTTGTGGGTTGTGGTAGTCACAATATCTGCAAATTCAAATGGTGAAGGGATGACCTTAGCTGCAACCAATCCTGTTAAAAAAATGATTCAGATTAGGGCCTGTTCGATTCAAACCTCAAACAATCTCATACTCATATATTCTCCTCATTTACCTGAAATATGAGCCATGTCTGCAAGAAGAACGGTATTGTTTTCATCACAAATCTGGCGGAATCGAGCATAATCCAAAAGCCTAGAGTACGCGGAAGTTCCAGCAATGATTACTTTAGGACGGAAGAGTTTGGCGTTCTGCTGGAGCCTATCATAGTCGATGGTACCTGAAATCAGAACAACATGTAATTTGTGTCTTAAGATCAATATTAACGTTTCTGAGATCGGGAGTTTGCAAGCTGCCTTAATATTTATATTTATGTATGTTTACCAGTTTCTGGGTTCAGTCTGTAAGGCATTGATTCAAAGTAAACGGAAGTAGCTGAAATTCTCTTGGTATCAGTCATAAAGCCATGGGTCAAACTAATTTTTAAAAAATGAAAGAATACCAAAAAATGAGTTAATGTGATCATGATCAATTACACGCGTATTATTTATTCAACTTACTGTCCACCATCAGGCAAATCCAAACCCATAATACGGTCATGAGGATTCATCACGGCAGTATAAGTCGCAAAATTTGCTGGAGAGCCACTGTAGGGTTGGACATTAACACCCCATTCCTTAGGGTCCAAGCTGAATGCTTCTAGAGCTCGTTTCTGACAAAGCAGTTCGATTTTGTCAACGACTTCAGTACCACCATAGTACCTAGAACCTGGATAACCTTCGGAATATTTATTGTTCAAACATGACCCCATAGCTTCGAGTGCGGCACGGCTACAGAAATTCTGTAAAAACACAAAAAAAGATTCATAATTACAGTAAAATCATGTAACAGACAGATATTCTTTACAGCGTGATATATATCAAGTTTAATTGCACATACCTCAGATGCGATAAGTTCCAAACCGCTGACTTGCCGTCTCTTCTCTTCTTTCACTAATTCATAAATTTCAGGGTCGTCTGAAGCCAGCGGCTCGTTTCCAGTCCATTGCGAAGCCATTTGGTTAAGCTCTCTTGAAGGTAAAACAGTAATAGTTTCAGAGGATATCCTTTTCAGATCTTTGTTTTTGCTAGTCAGAGGAATCTAAAAAAGAACAGAATTTCCAAATATAATATTGAATAGTAAGCCAAGTTTAAAAAACACTACATGGTAAATTTCAGGAAATTAAAGCAAATTTAGCATAAACTCGTGTCATCAAAACTTGAACTTGAGCAGTACCTTCTATAGCGTCAGAAAGCCTGGAGATATGAAACGAAACTAACCTTTACAAGAGGAATACACACCTACCAAAAGACTAAAGATAAGATTGCCTGTCAAGTCATGCTAATGCCAAGGTATACGTAAAAACGAAAGCTGTACTCCATCAACCGAGTGATGATGGTTCGACCGCGAGCACATGATACCGAATTCATTTTGTTCAGCAACAGGCATCATGTGTACAGTACTGTATAATATGTATGTGAATACCAATTTCTTCCATAACCAACATATACTACGAATTAGATGTAAAAAACTAAAGGATAATTGTACCAGTTTTTACACACGTCTTATGGCATGGCATGACTCTCAAAAGACTGTGATTACGCAATGAACTATGAACCTCTTCGCATCGTATTACACACGGTTCCTTCCTTGTTCCCTATCTCTAGCATAGCATCTATGAAACTGAAGCTGATGAAGATGAAGGTTTTTAATGATTTGCATTCGTAATGATATCTGCGTGCATTATATGAAGCCATTTTTTATACAATATAAACTACCCCTAGTGAACTAAATATTAATGCTAGTACTAACTGTATTCTCAGCTCATTCGCTATCGCTTCTGTCAGGGATATGCGGAATCTCATTTCTTTATAAGCATAAAACCTTACATATATCTCTTAAATTACAACTACATAAAGCTACTAGCTGTAAGAAAGGATGATGATGAACATAGTTTCTCGCTCAGCCTTGTCCCTTTGTAAACCTTCTATTTATCCTACCCAAATTTGCTATTACACTCAAATGAATATTATCTCAAACATTATGTGATAGCCTAGCTTCATCATTATAGAATTTATCCTTTGATGGATGGAGATTTCTCTTTGCTATAATATTGAGTTTATGATTCACGTCATGAATGAGCCCAAATGAAGTAAAATTGAACGACTTGAGAATGCTTCCCTGGCTGGTATACTTACAATACAATGCCAGTTTTGCTATCGTAATGCAGGATGAACCATCTGACACTTTAATTATTTAAATAATTACTCAGCTGCGTGTCCGTATCAATGTGAGATGTGACCTAAATTGAAATTCATCTGTAGAAAACATGAAAGCAGACTACAATCCTAAAATATATGAATTCATGTAATATAGGACGGATTATTCTGTTATCATTACACTAAACTTGTTGACCATGAACATAAAGATTTGGTTTCACTAACTTAACGCTTTAGTATCTTTTTAAATAGGGGTGTGACTACGTGCGTGTGATACAAAGTATAAAAAGAATTTCGGACACGTAAACATTCGGAACATTTTCATTCATAAATGTGGTAATAATGCATTATAAAATATGAAAGCGTCTTGTAATTTGAAAAGATTCTAGTTTGTATAAAAATTAAGCCTGTTATAATTTCATAATTTCTCTCAACTCACGTCAATTTATGTTTATGCTTCCATGATATTACGGAATGGAATGAAAAAGATTAAGGAAAGCTTGAGTTGTATAATAAATCGTGAATTTATTCTTTAAAACATCACCCCTACATCCATACCTCATAATAAGATTTACGAAATATGACCCAACAAGTCTCTTTGAGAGAAAGTAAAGCATTTAAATCCATACATCGGTCGTTTTAAATGGCATGTTTGTAAATAGTAACAGTAGTACTTTGTCATCACAGCAAAGAGAAATGTCCTAATCTTCAACAATACGAAAAATTGTTTGTTTCAAAAAATGAGTGAAAGTATTTTAGTCACAGTCCCATGTATTTAAAAAAAATGCTTGTGTCACGTTCACTTTGCAATTTTGCATAGCCCGACATAGTTTGCTTCTCAGGGCCATCCTTCACACACTCGCCATAAACATCTTCAACTGAGCAGCATGTAGCTTCAAAACAACCTATTCAGCACATGCATGTATGAGGAATATACAGACAGATAGTTTATGTACAAATGACAAAGCAGAGAAAGTGTATTTTCTGTGGAAGCAACACAGCGCAGCGGGCCGGTGTTTTCGTGACAAAGAGCATAAAGAGATTTTGATCATTGATCATATTCATCAGTTATCAATACGGTTAAGTAACATATACTGTACTTCTACTTGCTAATTGGTAAGTTATTAAACATCTTAAAATTAAGATACACTAGATATAGATATATACAGTAAAGGTAGTACAAACTTCTTTGACTCGCTAATATTCACACGTGCGTGCCTTTGTAAAAGTATTTTTTCATCAAAGTGCCTTAACTTTGACCTTTGGTGCATATTGCCCAATATGGTTTCAATTTTAAGCCTGCATGCAGCCTAGGTCACTCGTTCAACTTTTAATTAGCTAATGTTATTGCAAACTGCCTAATATATTTTATATTCATTTCATTGAAACTTTAATCAGGTTTTTATGAGATGCGTTGCACTCTATAACTTCGTATAAG
The DNA here is from genome assembly GCA_964034955.1 of Orchesella flavescens. Classification (NCBI taxonomy): domain Eukaryota; kingdom Metazoa; phylum Arthropoda; class Collembola; order Entomobryomorpha; family Orchesellidae; genus Orchesella; species Orchesella flavescens. The sequence continues at coordinate 27,491,033 of OZ035954.1, read as the reverse complement.
TTAAATATTGGACAAGCTAGGGGTGGACTGTGACACGGGCAAAATTTCTTTTTATAACGTGGATTGCAAACGTTGAAGGTTTAAGGCCTTAGATAATAGGTAGAAGAAGAAAATAATAGTTTAGATAAATAGATTTGAAAGTCTTACCGAATTATGTATTCCACCACCTGTGAGATTAAATATTCCACGTCGGCAAATTAAAGATGTAGGATTACTAACACGACTACTAGTACTAAAGAGCAAAGCTCGAAAGAATGGCACTGCTGCTGACATTTGTAGAATTGCTCCACAAAATCTTACTTTAGCTCTCGGACTAGATTCTCGCTTTAGCAGCAGCTGCTTTAAGCCTGGAGGATCTGGAATGTTAGGTACAAAAAATCTGGTGTGAAATGAGATTATGTACAAGCACTTCTTAATATACACACCCACCCACACACAACACCACATTCACAAGCTATATAAAAGGATGAGTTGTTAAAAAGCATGAAAAACTTAAGAACATGCTATTCTTGAGATGCGATATGGATTATTTTATTATTATTAACTACTTGTTTTATAGTTTAATTACTTGCAAAATTTTGGTACTGTATTTCGTCACGTCAAGAACGATGTAATAATTGGTTATGCATATATCTATAAAAAATGGGAAGGGTCCAATAGAGATAAATTGGAAAGTTTGCAGACAACCAATTAGAATACGGCTGCTTTAACGGTAATGAGGTTTGGCTTTAACGCTTGTGACTGTACTGATCTTAATCACGAACTGCACTGACGCTTATTTGACTGCATAAGACGATTGTAGGGCTTTGATTTGTATATCAATTTAATACTAACCCATTCGAAGGTGACATAATGGTCAAGTTTAGCATGATTATCTCAAGTTTTTCCATGAAGGTTCAACTTGTCAAATGAATATTTGATGTTATACACATTTACGAAACCCTTTGGTTAGTCATCAGCAAGCATTCATCATGTGATATCACTTGGCATATTGTATGGAACTGGAGGAAGATAAAGGGCAAAGGTTTCATTGATAAACTAAAGATTTTGTGGTGGCTGTTTTTCTTAGCCGGAATACTGAAGCCTGTTTTGAGGTTGATATGTAAAATGAAACAAACAAGAGATTATACTCTACTTCTTTGTAAAACCAAACGACATTATTCTACTATGATGTTATAGAATGAGAGAAATTTAAACCTGTTTTATCATCGTGAGAGTACTTATGATTAGATAATCTTGACCCTTTTTTAAATTCATGACATTCGAGTATTCTTTCTATACTTGTACATTCCAACATTGACATTTAAATGCGATATGGATAGAGATTCAAGGTACGTCAGGATTGATGAGCAAGTACATGAAATTTAATGTATCTGCAAGTCTGGATGCGATATGCCCTATTTGTATTCAATCTGAGATGTTAGAAGTTAAAGCGAAAACTCGGGTAGTGTACTTACAATCTGCATGACCGCATCTGAAAGATATTTGAATCTTGTCAATCAGGTTTAATTAACGCACATGTTCCGACTATGGAGGGATTCAAAATTGATACTGTAGCTAACTATGAGAGGCTAGCCTATCAAATGCCCATCGTCCATGCATAAACTAATATATTTAAACATAAAATTTAAGTCCTATTATTTCTTACAGATTGCAGTCAGCTTTTGAAATTCACTTAAATTTCAACTAAATACAACTTCTGTATGCTTATTGCTTCTTCCTCAGTAGTTTACATTTCAAGGCGACTTTGCAACAAACCATCAGCAATGGCTCCCCTTCAGTTGAATTTGATAGCTGCTTGTGATGCCAAAAGAGGAATTGGTTTAAAAAACGACCTACCTTGGAGGCTGAGGTTAGGAACTTCAAACACCAAGTAACCAAATAGATAGTAAGCATGCAAAAATTGTGTGTAACTTATGTTTTGTTCGTGCAGAAACGAAATGGCATACTTCAACCGGATGACAGTTGGACCGTCAAAAGACCCGGGTTCCACTTCCGGTGAAAGCAAAAGAAATGTTGTCATAATGGGACGGAAAACATGGGATTCTATTCCATTGAAATTTCGGCCTCTGAAGAATCGCATCAACGTCATACTCAGCAGAAACATACCTGCAGAGTAAAAACTTTAATGATTCTACCTACAAAGTTTTGCAATAATTGTTTTAGCTTGTTTCTACATGTCGTATTTATGATGCATTATAGGAAAGAAAATAAGAAAGGTGTTTTGTGGACAACTAGCTGGGATGAAACCGTAAAGAAACTTGAGGAGATGAAAGAAAAAGGAGAAATAGGAAAAATATGGGTTACTGGTGGAAGCTTTGTTTACAAGGTTTGATATAAAATGATGTGGATACATAAAATCTAGTACCTAATGTCGAGCGTTCCATTAAGAAAATTTTATGCTTTCTTTCAATGCAGTTGGCGTTGGAATCTATACACTGCCACAGAATTTATTTGACTAGACTACAAAAAGACTTTGGATGTGATGTTTTCTTCCCGGATTTTGATACAAATAAATTTCTTTCTGTGACGTAAGTCGCGTTTACATTTTTATTTCATTGGAAGTACCAACGAGGGCCAAAGTATCTCCTCCTTGGGAATTTAGAAAGTGCTTTTAATATAATTTTGTATTATTTTATTGGCTGTGCAGAGATCCGGAAGTACCTGAAGAAGAGCAAGAAGAAAGTGGCATCAAGTACAACTTTTATGTGTATGAAAATTCATCCAAGAAGGAAAATGAGGCTTAAAATCCAACGTAGTCAATTTCATGACAAAAAGCATTTATTTTATGTAGAGACAATTTTGTATACTAATGCTTCTTAATGCATTTATTCATTTCAGTGCTTATAATTTTACAAGATTTACTGGTTTCCGATCATGATCCATGGAGACTAAATGGTCAAGGCAAATGCCCCTTTGAATTCAGATTTTGCAAAAAGCGGAAATAGGAGGTAAACAAAAGTTTTTACCTCCTATTTTTCGTTGCTATATATATATCTACTATATAGATACTATACTATATAGTAAATATATAGTATACTATACCGTTGCAAAAGTACTGAATTCGATGGCAGTTAGTAGTCAAGGATCCATTTTGAATTTTTTGTAAAAAACGGCGTATTCTCTTTCGTCTTTTGATTTGCCTTCACCTTTACATGGACGCAGCTTGGTTTCCGATTATGTTTAAGCTGTTTTCTCATGACACTCAAACGCCAACATGCCCTTGATTACTTCTAGATTGCAACTTTTCTCTTTGAATACTTTCTTGCGCTGGTTTGAGTAAATACATATATAAGTATGTACATTTATGCATTATAAAATAATAAATGTAATACTGGCTATGATGTTGATATTAATTAAGACAATAAATCAATTTTGTATTACTCGTATTCATAATAATCAATTCTTATTTTATTACTTGTTATTTATTCGTATTTAATAAATATATTATTAAATTCTATATAGAAAATATGTATTTTACTTGGGTTTGTTGATACCAAATATCAGCCTTGTACATGGGATATATTAATATGTGTGTTCATAATTCATCCATGATTTTTTAAACATTTGTGGATATCTATGATATCATGTTGACCAACAACGCTTTTTGTCTTCGTATATATAGCACTGATTATCAATTGGTATTGCACTTGCAATATTTAATCTTTCTTTCATTTCCAGGTACTTATAAAGTTATATAACCTTTACCACTCGTGAAACCGTAAAGCGGCTCTAAAAATTCAGTTCTCTTCAGAGAATCTATTATTATTAACAGTATAATTGGCAGCTTAACATTCATCATCTACTTAAAATCTTAAAATTGAACAGAAAAAAAGATGCTTATAACGATAATGCGATTTTTCGGTAACTAATAATTATTCAGGTTTGCAACAATTGAAAACGCAAATTATGATAACATGTACGTTCAATCAAGTTAATCATGAAACTAATAACACAATATTTGAATTCGCCAGCAGAGTCAAGATATAGATTTGAAACAAAAAACTCGGCGACTGTCTGTCTGCCTGCCTACGCGCACTGCGTTTTGCTTTACCCCCATCAATTATCACGTAATTAAATTTCCAGTCAATGAAATAAACAATATCCGCCATCAGTTACTTTTCATCCACGTCTCCGTTGGGCGGTTTAAAGCCGGGTTTCCAGCTGTGAGAACCTGCGAGTGAACGTATTTGACAATTATAGCAATGTTGACAATAAATTTAAAGTCTTCCTTTGCCCCCTAACCCTCACTTTATTTTGTCTTAACTTACTCTCGCCTTCTTATGTACGGATCTAATATTTTAATTAGATACAACTTGAGGAAATTTACTACAAGTCTAGTCTATACATATAATGATGTACAAACACTGCACCACTACTGGTCAACAGATAGATATTTATATCAAAACTTGGATACCACATTCAGCCCCGATATTTGATAAATACCACCACAATTTTAGAATGGCATAAATAAGTACATAAGTACAGTATTTTCTGCATTTAACCTGTCACCCAATATTATGATTTCTAGTTATATAAGAAATCTTAACTGATCAATCTACTGGTTACCGCTTTTTGAAACTAAACACGTGTACGAGTACGGTTATTATGTCTGATTTTTCATTTCTGCCTACCACTACCACTACAGGTCTGTTACTTGCTGGCTAAAGTCATTTTCTTAACAATTTATATGCTACAATTCACTGTAGCTGTCTAATTTGAACTTAAACTGTACGTGGAGTGAGTTATTACGAAAATGTCATACATAAAACCATTTTGTTTGAAGAAAAAAACTCATCTCGTTGAAGTTTACGTTTTGCTACCCGTTTTTGAAACTCGCCATTAATTCTTAGCTGGTAACCTATAGTTCATGCTCATTGGGTGTGCAGAGTTCATGCTTCGTGAGATGCCATTACCGCTCCAATCCGCTGTAGGAATGCTTGAGGTGTAAAAACGGGTTGACGTCTTGTTGAATATCGGCAGTAACTCGTTGGCTTCATTGGAAAGGGCCTATATTTGTATCATAATAAATATAAATTATAAATATGTACCAAAACTACTTAATATGAGAGGCTAATTAGTCATGGGTTCTTTAATATTGAAGTATTTTGTACTAACCTTCAAAAATATGACGGCATCAGTTCCATACCCGTCATAGGACGTTACCATTAGATCTCCTTGAAAGTATCTTGCGTAAAGACGGGATAGCGGAAGCCCATAACCATATCCTGAAAAAAAAACAAATTTTCTCACAGTCTAATTCAATCATCTAATATTTTGCTTGATTAAATAGAAACGCAAAAAAACTACATACCTGCTAGCGGAACAGTATTTGTGTGATCAGTTGTTGCTGGAGGTTGTGGCGCAGTTGAGTACATGTACTGAAACAAAAGTTCCGTATTTCTTCTTGGTATTCCACCTCCTCTGTCAGATATCTGTCAGCAAAAGCCGTTTAATACTTTTTTGTAAAAAGTTTCAATGTAATGAAGTATGAACATTTTAAATGGATTGATGAAGGGTGTTTTGAGGTTAAAATATTAACACTTTGTGCGCACTTTCATGGGACTTCTTCAGAGAAAGCAAGTAGATAGCTTCTTATACACGCTAGGCTAGTTAATTATACCTTGATAGTAATATCCTCTTTTCCTAGAGACACCAAAGCTTCTATAGGTGGATAATCTGTAGCTGCCGATCCATGATGCTCAACCACAGCTCTCATTGCGTTTTTGAATAATTCAAAAACCATATGGTACAAATGTGAAGGGACATAGACGATCTCAATAGGGCTTCCTGTATTCACTCCTGTAATCCCCACATATTATTTTCATTAAATTTCCTTGCAATTCAGCAATGCAATTCATCATATTGCACCGTATTAGTTGCAAACTCACCATTATGTTCTTTTAAGACTAGATCCGGTGAGACGAGATAATATTGATCGCATAGAAATCTCGCATTTTCATACGCATCGTTTAAAACTGAGACGACAGAACAGTATGGATCAATCGAACCAACATGTCTTGATGGACATGGCATTTTTCCAAATAAAAGGGCTGTAAAGAAAAAAAGTTATGGTTTCACAGCTAAAACATGCAGAATTACATTATTGGGTACACATAAAGAGAATGAAAGCTTTGTTACATTCCTTATATAGTTTTTATAAAGCAGTTGGGGTTACTCGTTTACTTACTGTGCTGATTTATTAGCATTCTGATGGATATACGTGACATGTAGAAGCGATCCAAGAAATACTGTATGCTGTGTTCCATAGAAGAATCAACATGATGGGAGTCTTTCAGCTCTTTTATTCCCTGAGCCATCGTCGGCACAACGTCCGAATGCCGGTTCCTAATTTTCGTCAGGATTTCCACAAACCTTTCCAAAAGAGAAAAAAGGGCATGTTTGTAGCAGCAGTTACACAACATGTCATCTCATCATCATAATCATACGGTTGCTATATTCAGAGTGACAAACTCTATTTTTCAGCCAAAAAAAGCGCTTTGACGTCAGTAGGATTAGTAGGAAAAAAAACCATGCTTGAAGGCAAGGGAAAGAAGAGCTCTTACACTAATAAATTCTACAAACACTACCCCATATAAGTATACACCCAGAGTCAGAGTATATGGGAAAATGATGGGAGTGGAGTAGACACACTCAACCCAACTATTAGTAGAAACTATCATTACGGAAAGTACCATCATGTAATGTAATGCGTTCATAATTTTACTTACAGCTTCAAAGTTTCAGGATCTGGTGGCTTATTTTCAAACTCTAGGATGTCAGCAAAGCTCATCGCATACCAATCTTCCACAAGGTGTACTGACGGCATATGCTGCAGCCTCTCTGGCAGTAAATTAATTTCCTTCATTATGTTTGCCAACCGTACTGGAAGCTCCTTTTTCAAAAACTGGAACGACTTCTCTTCGGATGCTTGTCTTCCTACAAACAAGATTTGGGGGAAAATGGTATATAGTCATTGTCATGTCAAAAACCATTTGTTTACCTATCCTATACTGTACACAACTTTGTAGTGCCCTCAAAGCAAAAAGTTCAATTAAAACTTCAGACAGACAACTTAATAGCTTTGTCACTTTCACTACTTTCACTAGCCCATATACATATACTTTCGTTCCTTTTAATAAGACTCGACATCGACATGTGTTGTATTGTGAAACATTGTTTGCTCTTCATATTATATTATCAAGCATGTACCTCAAGAAAGCCCTTTCTGCTTCATGAAAATCAATTTTTCTCGTTTACTCGTTGCTTCATTCAAGTTTCAAGTATGTGTACTACTATTAACTTATCTTCTTTTAGCATGAACCATGAACAGACGAATGCGACTCATGAGAGAGGCGAATTACAAAAGTGATGTTCTCACAAACTACGTTACACGCTTTGGTGAAATTCAATTAGACTCTTTCACCCGGCTTTGTATCTTTGGAGAGCAGCATACTAAAAATTGTGCATATGTACTCTATAGTATGATATTGGGCTCGCCAAACTGTATCATCTATTCAATTTGCTTTTAATATAGCAGTTGAGGGTAACGTGAAGCTATAAATTCTTAATTCTATAAAACTTCTCCTGGTTTATATAAATTCACTGCTTTCACTGTTCCAGTTATTTTTTTGGCTGGTTTGTTACTGTAAAAAGCTCATTCAAGATTATGTGGAGCCAGAGCCAGGACACATAATTTTTATTTACAGTTTTGTTATATATATATAATAGTTTGAAAGTACACCTAAAAAAGGAAAAGGCATCTGCAACATCTGCATACAATGACATCATACAATCATAAATTATGGTATAAAATCATATTATGTCGATGTCGATCACTCAACCTTAACTACATACCATATTATGCAATATTACTCTGTAGATTTATTGTTCATTGATGGTATTAATTGCCTCACTGACTGCAACGGAGTTGCATCTTTGCTCGTATCAAATTCGTTTCAATTGAGTTGATGAAAGTATACTTCGTTTATAATGCTTGATTAAAATCTATTTTTATATTAGCCAGATGCAAATAATATTTCTTCCTTGCCTTGCTTTAGTTAGGATAAAACCAGGATGTTACAAATCTAATAAAGTGTATTATAGGTGGAGTTGGAGTTTATTTGTAGGGGGTGATTGGATTACATGCTTTTTTCATTAATAATACATTCTTTTCTACTTCCTATTCCTTGCTTGCTTTCCCAGCATCAAAACTATTTTTTCGATGAACACGGCAAGTTAAAATGCTAAAATATGATAAAAAAAGGTCTTGATAAAAGTGAAACTATTTCAGTCATCCGTTAAAAAATTCATCAATTAATTTAGTAGGAATCTTTTTCTTTTTATAACTTGCCATTTAGTTTTCCTGAGCCACGAGCTCCAAATTATTGAAGCTTGGTTCTTGCATGAATCATCAAATTATATTCTAAGCAACAATGCTTACATTCGCATGTAAAATGTTTAAGGTTAAGACAACAAGCTCGAGATGTATAATCCCGTATGTCTCGTACACAACATTCATTCACACAGTAAAGAAGGCACGAGAAAGAAATGTTATACTTCATTCACGGCACACTGCTCTTTTACAATTCGTATGATTTTGCATCAATCCCATCTGGAATACCAAGACCAAGGTCACAATACGATGATCATGAATAAATCATCCATCATACGCATATAGGATTAGCATGAAGAATACAACGTCTTGAGCGTAATAAAAAGTAATGAAATGGCTATGAAATGGAATTGCTCTTGTATAAAATAAAAATGATTTTATGCTCGACATCATCAAACTACGTAGCGGCTGAGATCAATTTTTGATCATGCTTATATAAGTGTTTATTTCAACAGTAATGAATAAAATTAGAGTCTAAAAAGCACCCCACTTCTTCCAAGTTAGCCCGTAATTAATGAATTAATGCCAGTTTATGTCTCACTCATACTTATTGTCCCCTAGGCCTCATAGAGCTGTGACAATTCTCCATCGAGTACAATTTGATGAATGTTACTGGCTGTTTACTAACATTATAATATATAAATGTGCATATATTAAACAATCAAAAGACTGTCTCCGTAATACTTTATTTGCCCAGCAAAAACGAAGATCCGTTTCTGTTGCTCAAAATCTAACAACAAACGACCTAAATTACGTGATGTTCCATATGCCCCAATAATTTCATAGCCATCAAGTCCAATTATATAGAGAAAATTGACGTCAGCAACATTTGATGCTGATACTGCCAATGAATGTTTGTTTTGATAGTTGATGCCTAATGCATAAAATAGATGAGAACGAATTGAGGTATGAATAACTATTTTAATTGATAGAATTTCGTGGCACGATGCACTTACAAAGTCAAATGATTGTTTATCTTTCATTATACTACTTTTTGGGTTCCAACGTTTTGTTGATTCCTACTCAACTCATTAATAAACTTTCCCTCATAATCGATAAGTGGGCTCTTGCATGTGTATGAAGTTCGCAATGTAACGGAATAGCGGAGTAATCAAGCAAAACAATTTCCGCATCCTTAATCTAATTACTGCTAAAAAAAACATTTCTCTCATCCATCAACCTTTCTCATGTCATGTCCTACTTTCTCTCCACGAATGAAAAAGTAGGCATCCCTTCCCTTGGATAATAAATGAGCGTAAGACATCATAATAATATGTGAATAATATAACACTTTCTGGAATTTCTTGGCATGACACACAAACAGACACAAGGCAAGGCCGTCAACAATATTTAGCTCATGAAAAGTTAAGTAAGGAAACAAACAAAAGCTTACCGAAATCAATAAACTGCTTGATCGATAAAGGTGAAGGATTGAACTGCGAGTAAAAGTCCAGCATTTTGCCGAGACTTCTGTAGACTCGTGCTGTGAGCCTCATTTTGTTGTATATGTAAGGGGTGATGTCCGGTTCAGATTCTTGTTCCTTTTGTATGTATTAATAATACTTCTAGTATATGACGTTTGGACTGACGGTCGGTAAATTTTTGTTTCGTTTCAATGAATTTGGTCCTTCTTTTTCATGCGGTGAAAGCAGCAGCGCGTTTATACAGCCAACTTATCGAATTCAAACTCTCCAGGATAAAAAGCGATAATGCAATAACAAATGGAGAAAAAGAATAAGTGTTCCCGTTTTGTTAACTCATTAGTAGTTGCTGGATGCCCCAGTGGTGATGAACTCCTTGTCTTTCGCTGGAGTTCTCGCTATATGAATCCAGAGTTGATGAGGTAATCGCGGTCCGCTGACAAATTCTGTCGCTACTGGCAAGTAATAATAGAACTGAAATGTTTGATAGAGGTAGAAGATGATACTCGTTGATTTTACGGGACATTGAATACAATTATTATTTTCGCCCCTTTCTTCTTTCCCACTATCAATTTTATAAATCTTGTAATCTTCAGTGTTGTTATTTTCTTCAGCGTGTAATTACTGTTTTTTTTCGTAAAGAGGAAATAAAGAGTCAGGAAAGTTCTCTACAATCTTAGTACGTGGATTGCAAGAATAAATGCAAAAATTAATGCTGCGATCCTTTCAGGCTATTTTCAGCAGCGAAGCGGCTTCTCCTTCAGCCAAGGTCAGCAACTTTATTCGCTAGTTTTGAGTCAATGTGCAGAGGATTATTGTTATTGTTTTGTCATGGCATTAGATATATTCTTAGACCAGCGACGATAGGAGAATGAAAATAATATTGCAGTTGAGTTGAGAACTAGTCAGGTCAGGATCTGGATTGACGAGTCTGTTTCTGGTTGGCAACAAGATTGCATTCATGTAGTTATCATCATGGACCGTGAGCGTGAGCCGTGGATCCCGAACAGATGAACATAAGATTTGCTTGTGTTCTGCTTGTATATGAGTACACCAATGATGAGTGGCACTTAATGACGATTAGTTCAGCCTTAGTCATTTAATTATGGGTTGTTTTGTATCTAGCTTTGTTGCGGCTAGATTTGTGACGAAATATCGTATACGAGAATCTGAAACAGAACAATAAACACAATAAAATCACGTCATGAAGACATGAACATAGTGATAGCCTCCATTTAACAAATTAGACAACTTTCCTTTTTTAGAAACAAAATGTATCTTCCTCATTGTCGTTTCAATATAGAAAAACATTTTTGCAGCTACGCTGTATTTACAAAACACTTGCAAAACAGACAATTAAAGCCAAGATAACGAGAATTGGGTAGATACATTTTGTTAGCTGTTAGTTATATGTCATGTATATTATATGATATGGATGATTTGGCGATACGACTGAATCATTTACGCTCTTGCAGCATGCAGAAGTATGACTTGTTACAAACAAAGGAAAAAATTGATGAATTTGCCGTACTAAGGAAATTGCGATTAACCAAAAAGTACGGACAACATCGACTATTAAACTCTTCAAATATTAAAGTACAACTGTATGCAATTGAACAACCTTCATCGTTAAGTTCATCAACTTGTCCATTTCAACCTTTCACCTAAATGCTCTTCTCGCAATTTTTTATGATAAATAATCCACCAACTTATAAACACTGATTACCCAAGAAAGCTTCAGAAAATGATAAACGTTAACACCTTCAATTGCCCCTAGTGGTGTCATGTGTCACAAACTCCACCATCAAGGACAACAACGTCAACAACTTAACCGATAATCTTGTTATAGTGTCGTTTGTTCTAAAGAAGCAACACTTAAACTATATAAACTAGCAATTGCGTGACTTTCAGAAAAACAATTTGATTTGCTGCAAAGTTTGAAGCAGCAGTTTTCGATAAGCTCTGTTTGTGGGCGTGCTCAATTACTATGATTGATACTATCGGTACAAATACTTTCTTTACAACAGGAATGAATGCTAACCCGAAATTTTGTATTTCTCTCAATACGGGGTTTTGTACTCTGTAAATTTTTTTTGAGCTCTCCAATCTCTGCGAATCCGGAACTGTTAGTATTAGCTACGTATATTGCCTTCAACCGATTAGATAGAGTAAACCTTGCACCTTCTTGGCTATACAATTTTCATTTCCAATAGTTTTATCTGGCTCAATTTGCTTTTATCATTTAGAATGGTCTGTTTGTGTTCGTTTTAATCAAAATTTTCACCTTCATTATCAGAATTCAATGACACTGGCTTCATTTCAATACTATCTCCAGCTGGGGTGTGTGTCAGTTATCACTGTTGATAAGATTCATAAAGATCAATGTCCATACCTTCATATTACAGTGTTTAATACCTATGTACATATGTGTGATACCTCCCTAACTTTATCCATTTTTATTGAATGTGTTTGTGTTCACAAAACAAACTAATTTTTTTATTTACATATATATGGCTGATAAGATATCACGTATACTATGCACTTGTGCTACTTTCACCTTACAGTCGAGTCAAATATATACCTAGAATAACTCAAACGACTCGGTCAAACTACTTTCCACTTCATAGTACAGCAACCTAAAGTAATCGTTCAAAGTAGCATTTATGAACTTTGGACAGAACTCATTTTACGGTGGCACCAATTATATTGAACAATCCATATCCATTGACAATAAATAAAGCAAACAATTAGAAACTTCTGCATGCATGATATAGATTGAGATCACCATTTTGTCATCATCAACATCAAGCCTGCCTGCACGCAAACATTACTTTGCGTACGAAGATGGAAGGAGTTACTGAGCAAAATCCAAATAAGTCTCAAGTCAAGTCCCAATGAAATTGCTTACTACTGAAAAAACCCGTAATGATAATGCATCATACCTACATATTATCTGGCTCCTACTTTTTTGCACTTTTGAGTCACCGTCACTTCTCGGAATGGAATCTCGGAAGATGGATTTTACAAAAGAAAAAGATAGAATGCTACTAATAATACCTCTTTCCTTAGCGCATTTCAGCACTAATACGTCTCGTAAAATTCATCCGTTCTGTATCTCGTGATGTATCTTCGCTTCGTGGTCCATAAGTTACCTCAGCCGGTAGAGAGTTTATTCTCCAGCGATACACTCGTTTAGTTTACTATTATTATGAGCGAAAGAAACATCACGTTACCAACAAACCAACCAAGCAGATGAGGTGAGAGATAAAGATTGATTTTTCCCTTGTGCCACTGCACTGATGCTACAGTCGATACGGTGACTCACCTAGATTTCTTCAACCATTTCCTTTCACAGTTTCTGCACGTACTACTACATCATGCATCATAATATAGGAACATAACAAAAAGTCAGTGGAAAAGAAATGGAAATGGGATGTCCAATGTTGCCCACAACTTTTAGTTTTGTTACATCTCCCCAACTACAAAACTACAAACTACACTTTGTAGCAAACTTAGGAAGAACCAAGAACAAATCCCTAAAATCATTCATCTCTTTGTGTTTTTGGCACTGTGGTCTACATAATATGTGCATATATATACATTCAAATACATATATATAATACATGCTAATGCTCGACAGCGTGAAGTTAGCCGACAGCCGACAGGTGTGAAGTTAGCCGACTGTTCGACAGCCGACAGCCGACAACGTGAATATAGCCGACTGGTCGACAGCCGACAGCCGACAACGTGAATATAGCCGACTGGTCGACAGCCGACAGCCGACAACGTGAATTTAGCCGACTGGCCGACCACGTTAAGTTTTTTGATTGGTGTAAAGTGCACATGCACCTTTTCGTTTTTGTAATATGCTGAAAATATTCATGTCATAAGGAATAGGGATCAAAAGCTTGTACAATTTTAAATGGATTTTATTGAGAGAACAACATATTCAAAATTAAAATGTATAAATTCAAATAATGCCATAAAAAAGCCAAACTAAAGATATCGAGAATAATAGTAAATACTATACACCATCTATCATTTTCAAATTTTCTTTGTTTACTCTTGAAATGCTAACGCACAGTTAGCGAAAGTTCGAGAATAATAAATACTATAAAACCACCTCTAAAAGCAAAAGTACCAATTATAAAATAAGTATTATTAAAATACAAATAATTAAATTATATATAAAATATTCCTATTCAACCCTTTCCGAACATTTTGTCACTGACAATTTAATTTACGTACTAACCTGTTATATTAATTTATTAGACTTTGGGTTCTCAATTTAGACTATTTTTTACTTTTATTTAAAAAGATGCAAGCTACTTGTATTGAGTTCATCGCTATTCCAATTGAAAAAAATGTTTTAGATTGTTCACTCTTTGTTATAATTTATTGTTGAAATAGATATAGATATTAATATTAGGATTACATTATTAATTTTGGGTTTCAGTTTTTTAGTTACACTTATTATATACCGTTATATAATTTAATTATTTGTATTTTAATAATCCAGTCGGCTAAATTCACGCTGTCGGCTGTCGACCAGTCGGCTATATTCACGTTGTCGGCTGTCGGCTGTCGAACAGTCGGCTAACTTCACACCTGTCGGCTGTCGGCTAACTTCACGCTGTCCTAATGCTCCATACCCTATATATCCAGCCTGACAAAGCTAGAAATGCCCTATGCTCGTTCTTATTGAATTGCTTGAGAAAAGGCATGAATGAAATCCTTAATGCTATATTATGCTATTAAAACTGAGTCACTCGACCTTTTCTGTTGACTTTACCTTTATATAACTGGTTGGTTAGTGTTTAATCAACAAAACTTTTTTTTGCCCTTATGTAACCTTCTGAAAATCTTAATATTCAGAAGCATGGGCATGTCAAAGCGAAAGCAAACTGACTACTGCACTGGAACGCAAAAATAAAAAGTTTGCGTGCATAGAAATTTCTGTATTATTGCCAACTTTCCTAGTACAGATTGAAAGCATTTTCTTTAAATCCAACTTGACAAAAGAATCCCTGAAACACCAACCAACCAAATGATGGGAATGAAGAAGGAGGCTAAAGTCCAACTTTAATTTTACATATAGATACCATGCTGCCGTAGGGAGTCCAAAGACCGATTGGGATTTTATGTTGATATGAAAAAAGCACAAAAACCATTATATATTATCTATATGCTTATCGCTACGTACCTTATAATAATAATCCAAGTTTGGCTTCCACTTTTGACACTCCTCCGCCTTTTACTGTTGGAGACTGTATCTTTGAATGATTCTCCTCCAATGATTATATGCAAGGGTGACGGATATCCTTATACTTTGCAATCGAATCTTATATTACATTATGAACACTCCGAGTCTACAATAGTCAGTGTAGAAGTATAGACGCTACGGGTAACCCTAATTTTGTTCTTTAGTCCTTCAATTCAGTCTAATACGCACAAAATGAAAAATGATCCTCTTCTTGCTTCCGTCCAATGTATCTTCTAAAATTCCAACTTCCGTATTTTAAACACAAAGAAAGACGGAACGGATTGGAATTACTTCTCTGATGAGAATGATGAGACTTTTTGTCGTCAGTCAATTTTGTTTGTATACAAAGAATATGAGGACGATACACCTTCTGATGAACATGAACAGTTTCAGAGTTCTAGGAAAAACTATGCTCAACATGCAAGAGTTCAAAATGCCTAAAATACCTACATCTAATGTGATTTAACCACAAACACTTGTGTAGAAAGTGATATTTTTTGCAACTTAACAACAATGTTTGTTTGCTAAAGGGTTGTGTTTTTGTTGTGCTCTTCGTCACACGCAGAACAAAAGCAAATTTTTTTTTGCTCTGCCGAAGAATCAAGTTAATGTAGAAAAGCGAATATTGAAAATTGCAACTTGGAAAAAAACTCACAACTTGCTTGCTTTGCTACTACTACTATTTGTTCTTATGGTCTCATGTGTATCCAGAAGACTCACACTCACTATCAGAATTGAGCCAAGTAAAATGCAGCTGTGTGGCTGTAAGCGATGTGATGCCCCTTTCCGTATAATATACTTTGCACGTTTACAAAAAGAGTCGAGCTTCAGCCGAGTGCAAGTTATCAAGTGAGTGAACCTCTAGAGCAGTGGCATGTGTGTGTTTTGTTGTGAACATTTGCCTTAAAATGTTCATGCACCACACACTTGGGTCTGAAAGAGTATAATAATAATATCTAGTATCTATCTCTTTCAGTCCGTATCCATTTCCACACACTGCTCCGTATATATGTACTTTTATATGTATTCATTCCATTCCACCTTTTTGTGTCTTTTATATCACATCACACTATTCTCCACTCCGCGACGAAGGCAGCAAGCAGCTAAAGTAAAGAGAGTTACCTTTTTTATGCACTGAAAGACTATTACGTGGTCATACTTTGTAAATCTCACACTGCTACATATCTATTGACGCTTTGGTTGTAATAATAATATGCGCTCACTTCTCCTACTTGAACATCATTTCCATTATGTACATCATCATTCAGTTTGAGTTTGCTGAAGCAGTTTGGCTTTGGCACAATTTCCCTTTACTGTCCTGTTTTTTTGCTTGCTTCATTTTCTAACTTACTTGGTTTGGTTGGGTCTTCCTCCTCGTCAAGTTGTATGCATTTGTATTTGGTATTCCATACAAATTGCATGAAGGAAAGAGTTTTTTTATCTCTGTGTAGGAAAGAAATATATAGCTTTGTGGGATGGATTGATGATGCTACTTTAGTGGCTGTCTCTAGAAATTGCATGCATAATATTATGGATGAGAGTCGAGCCTCCACCAAAGAAGTCATCTATAAAGTCAATGTGTAGTGTGAACACATCTTGTGCATGTAAAATATAAATGTGCTTTTGGTTGGGGGTGATGTGATGATGAGGAAGACACTAATGATGATGTTGTTTTGCAATATTTTGATGTGAATTTTGGATTAGGTATGTAATGTAGGATATTTAAGAAGGTCCGAAGGTCATTCTTACTCTGCAAATGTTGAAAATATGTACTCTGGCTGGTGTGGCATGAAAATCACTGCAGCATATATGTTTATTCTACTCTGCCCAAAATCCAATCAATCCATTATATCGAGGTGGCTTCTTATCCAATATTGAAGTTATCTTCATACTTAAGTATAGGTACGTTCGTTGGTTTTACATCGTTTCACGTTTTGTACTCCATAATTATAATTGCACACATTTGTACATATTTGTGACAACGTTTGTATATTCAATATTGACTATGCTGTATGTAGTGTGAAATGAATGTGAATCAGATACGGATAAAACTAATAAAATGATAATGTTTGTCTTTATTACGAAGACCAGCCAGATGCTCTATTTTGCGTTTGTGTCTGTCTGATGTTCCATGTACTTCCTAATACGTAAATATCCGCTCTTTTGATGGAACAGTAATGCCTTGTAAATTTTCATCCAGTAAATCAATTTAATACTATCCCAACACCAGTGGTCTGGATTCGATCGAATTAAGCCTTGTTTAACAACAAAATAATATATGTGCAAACTTTACTAGTAATGACATTCAATGGAGATGGATTGTACTGGACTAGCTATCAATATTTAGCAAGCGTGTCATATCAATCTCGTAATTGTAGGTGACAATTGTAGGTGTCGAATATCACTTAACGAAGACTTAGGGCATTCAATTGTTTTTTTGGGATCGGCTATGCAGAGTATATTCATTCTTGTAAGCAAGCTATAACGGCTCATTAAACCACATCAAACCCAAAAGTAATGCCTGACCTAAATTATTCTGGAAACAAGAAGAGCTACATATAGCCACTAGTGGTTTATTGTTTCATTAAGGAAACTTCACAGAAATTACTCTTGACTCTTCACCGTTCTTGCCAACATGAACTCATCATTTCTTAATGAGGTCTCCCTAAATCAAGTAGGGAATGACTCGCTTGAGCAATTCGCTATTCATCACAAACCTTAAGAGAAATGGAATTATTGCATTAATGTTTTGGTAAGATGCTGTTATATTGGTACGTTTCGCAACAAAGTTTTCTTTACTTTGAGCCTAGCAAAGTCATAAATAAATCCTTTTACTATCATATGTGGACTGCGGTATAAATGAGTGAAAAATAAGTGTTAATTTTTGCCAACTTTGCATTCATCTGACGCGTGGAGAAGCACATAACAGGCATTGGGTATAATATATCGGATGGCTTGAAAAATCAATTTTAACAACCGTTATTTATATAAATGCACTGATGCACACTACACTACAACTACAGATTGAAGAATCCACAATACATCCGTTGCACAACTCAAAAACTACTGTCCTGAAAGTTCCGTAATACCATAATATACTGAATGTTGGGATAGACTTTTGAATCCATTTGGAAAATACTGAAAGAACTGTAACAAAAAGCATTCGTGTGTACATAGTAGGTATGTATGTATAGTGTATAGCATCAAAAAATTGTTCTTGACCTTGACAATATGAAAACAAGAATATTTATTCATGCCCATGAATACGTTCGTCGAGACTGGTGGGTGTGAATGTCAAATATTTATTAAATGTTGAAAGTTCAACTTTATGCAAAATGTTTGAAGTGTCATATGTCAACCAGGAACTTTAGTTACATGCAATCGTCTTTCCTGCTATATTGTTGGTGTTAGGAAGTGAAGTCAGTATGAAACCTTGAGCAACATTTCCTATGGTAGGGTGTAAACCAATTATGTATGGTTCAAGTCAAGTCCAAGGAAAATTCAATGTTTATAAGAAGATGCATGAGAATTGACAGCTCAGTTGAATCTTACGAGCTATCTTCCCGAATGATTACCGTTAGACGTCATTGTCACTACCATCATGATGAGCTTGAAGTTTACGAGGAGCCGTCAGAATGTCCTATTTTTATCCCTTTAGTTCCCACGCAAAGAAATTTTTAACACCTGTAAGCCACAGTATTTCGTTCATTTTCTTTTCACAAAATTTTCCATCGAATAGTGCAGCATGCCTTGCGTCCTTGCAGTAGTGATGGTTTCATGCACGTTTCTAAAAATATAGTGGGTCAACAATAGAGATATATAACAGATATTATATACCTCTATTGGTTCAACACTAGGGTTATTTTTTACCACTCAATATGAAATGAAATGCATTATGACAATAACATATAATAAGATTATTTTTCAAACTTTCTTGACAAATAAAAACCATTAATGATTTCATATCCATAATCATGATTCACACATTACCACAATAAATATGTTTCTCAAGAGAAAGACCAATAATGCATCTCTTGAAAGCATTGCAGTGCAGTCATGTACACATAAGATCGTAAGGTACCTAGCCTACTTTGATTCCGACAGAATGGAAAATTTTGGTGTCTGATTGAGGTTGAACGCTTCCTAACCAACTCTTCCTTTGCTTCTTGTTCTTACTCGGCATATAAAATGCGATCCTTTCATTGTTGATTTTGGTAAGCATATTATTTTGTTCATGCAA
This sequence comes from Orchesella flavescens, assembly GCA_964034955.1. Lineage (NCBI taxonomy): Eukaryota > Metazoa > Arthropoda > Collembola > Entomobryomorpha > Orchesellidae > Orchesella > Orchesella flavescens. The sequence goes on along the minus strand of OZ035954.1, from coordinate 27,471,714 downwards.
GCCATAGGCTTTGGTAGGATTTCATTTCTATTGCATCTACAAGCAGAGCTTAGTTATTAAAGGGGAAATACATATATGATACATAATATTATACAACGTATTCTCCTTTGTCAGCGTGTCACAGAATGGAAGTAAGTAAGTAGTGAACCAGATTCAACGAATCATAATCCAATACTGTGAAGGCGTGTTGTTTGCTTGTTTTGATAAAACCGGACTTTGGCCTTGAAAAATACTCTTCAGTTCACAATAATATGATACTTGTCTTGACATGTACAAATGGAAAATGCTGAAACATTGTATACAAACACACACATTACTATAACCAAAATACAAGCTTCACATTGTAATATTATTTGTAGCTTTTAAGTAGTATGGAGCAAGAAAAATGTTACTACTAAAAAGATTTACTACTGTTATATTCGGAGTGGAGGAAGAGAAGACATATTATGTATCTATGTATACATTGCATCTTTATATCCATTCTCTGATATTCAAAAATGAACAATATGAAAAAATGGCTATGATACACAATGTTGCATTGAAATGTACGGACACTTTTTGCTATTACATTTGTGTTTGATTGATGATATGAAAGGGTATATCAATTTTTGTAAGCCCGACCTGATTGACGACCTGTTAGTTGAAAAATTGGATCATTCATTATTTACAAGAGGTCTTGCCAATGAGTCTAGGAAGAGGGTTCTAAAAAATAACCTCATAAAACATAAAGTCATAAAGCATAAAGTCATAAAGTACAAATACTTCTAAAAGTAAAACATTCTAAAGACAAATACTCATAAACGCTTTTTTTCGTGATTATGCTTGAAATGTAAATTATTCACACAAACTAACAAATATTCTATTCAAACCCGTAGAATTGTTTTATTTCTGAGTTAATGTCAAATATATTATTAAATTTTCAATTTTACTAAAAATTCTTTAAATTACTAAGTTACATTCAACAATACTATATCACAAAAAAATTGGTAAATACTAATTCCTAAGTCATTAGCCGTTGGGTCTTGCTGATTGGTTGGGTTGATGGATCAGTATTTTCGTCACCAGAATCAGTATAGACGATGCTACAGTGGTTATTCTTTTTTTGTACTTATTTAAGACAAAATTGTGCGTGTTGATTGCTATTCCTTCAAGAAAATTTGAAAGTTCTTTGCTACCCGATACATACATGCTAACTAACGACTTAATGTTTCCATTAATGCTTCTATACTTCAACCTTGAAGGTGTAGTCAATGGCTGTCTTTTCCGTAATTCTAATTTTTGATCAGTTCGCTCCTGTTCTTCTGCCAAGACATTTAAAAATCTAAAAAAAGAAGGATGATAGCATCCTACTACGTGATTTATTTGTCTATTCCATCCTTCAACAATGTTATTAGTTCTAGGAATATCTTCCAATACCCTGCTATGAACATTCCAGAATGTAACAGGAAATCGAGAATTAATGTAAGTACTGCCTACATAGTTCCGTTCAATGTAGTCATGAAATAATTTTACTTCAGAATTCAAGTCTGCTCTGCTCAAATTTTTCCGACTTACTGAGAGTAGCCGAAGAACTTTGGCCTTTATGAAAAATGAAAATTCGTGTTTGCGGATAAAAATTTGCATGTGATACATGGTATGCTTAATCATGCAAGCAGAATCCAAGACAAATGCAAATTTTTCCACTTATTTTCGTAGTTTGTTTTCACTAGCATTTTTGCCTGCGAAAGATGTTGAATAATTTACATTTCAAGCATAATCACGAAAAAAAGCGTTTATGAGTATTTGTCTTTAGAATGTTTTACTTTTAGAAGTATTTGTACTTTATAAGTTTATGCTTTATGACTTTATGTTTTATGAGGTTATTTTTTAGAAGCCTCTTCCTGCTCCCCTTGCCAATTTCGTAACATTTAAGCTTAAATGATCTGCGACGCTGTGGGTACGAATCAGAAAACCTAAACCATGTTATGGTTAGAGGAACACAACGGCTTCACTTGGAAACAGTAAAGCCATGGATGACGTTTGGTTTAGGGACATGTCTCCATTTTATTAGTGAATGGGCAAGTTATCCTCATCCATTGGCCACACATTTTATTGATTTACTGCATTTAAAATTATACCGTTTGATCATATGTAGCAATTTGTTCCAAAATCTTTTACGAAATTCCATCAATACCCCAGTAAGTAATTGTTTACAATCCTAACATATCACGCAATATTTACTGCACAGTTAGTTCTGAAACGTAAGAATTTCTCAGAAACAGCAATTTGCCAAAGTTGAAAAAAACAGCCTTAATGAAACTGGAGCTGCATACAATATGCATGTTTACCTCAACGTGAGGTCCCACTCTCTGTTCCCATCCAATTACTTTCTCCCGTCCATGTTCATCGATAATTGATTCTTCTGTCGGAGCTCTTCCAATAATGTTTTGTTTACTTGAGGGGCTCGACAGCAATGTTCTTAATATCGAATGACTATTACTGTCATGTCATGTCTAGGGAGATTCCACCAACAACAGCTTGCTTACACAAAATCGTATCAAACAATCGCTTTCTCGTGCTCAATGCAATTACGAGGGTTCCAAATACTAGTTTAAACGATTTGTGACATGCAAGAATCAGGGTATCTTCCATCATCCAAATGCTTTTTTAGTGGCTACTATACTATTGCAATAACTGGATATGATCTAATATGGTGAATATTCTGATACACACATGACCTAATACATCGTGCTCTAGTCATCAATTTAGATTGCAAAAGTATGTATCGCAAATAAACGATCCAATTAGGGGAATACATGTTTATTTTCTTCGCCCTCATGAGATAGCAATAACAAGGAACCACAATATATTACAGCTCCTTAGTACTAGTAGTAATATTGAATGTACTATATGGAAAAATTTATTACGAAAGCTCAAAAACTTGCTCCTTAACGGCCATGGGCAACGGCAGCGGCGGCGTGACCTGCACGAAGATACCCGAGATGTTGCTCCCGGATTTTATTTTGCAAGTTCAAAATATCTTCTCGTGCTTTGGCATGTTCTAATGGCACTGCTGGTGCCACAGGAAGGGCTGATTCACCATGTGGTCCAATTGGTCTGAATCCATCTGAAAATTCACAAGTAAACATTTTAGCTGCCTTTTTTCTCTTTGCGATACATTGTATGATACAGTCAAGTTTGCAGTACAAAGTACACAGCTACAATCTTTAATCTACAATATTCAGGAAGTTAATACATATGCACAAAGCGGATCGGGTTTTCTTCATGAATATGTATTAGTATTCTGGTAAAGTAAGTTAATGAACAAGTCCAAACCTTTGTCTGCGATGTAGTCGACCTTCACAACACGACCAAACTCATCTTTGGTTGTATAAGAGCCCTGATGAACTTGAGAGTCCAAAGGATTGCTAAAATGGCCAACTTGTTCGGATTCAAGCCCATCCGATGTTGCCGAATAGTATTGAAATTTTCCATCTCCAATATTAGGAGAAATTTGTCGATGAGTTTCATAAATCTTTGGACGCTCAGGCTCCTTTTCTATCAAAGCGAGTTGTGGCTGAGTTTCCTCCACCAGTTGTGTTTGTGTTTCAGCCACTCGTCGTCCATACTGACCTCGGCCTCGTTGACGCTGAGCCTGAGCATCAGCAACGACGATGACACAGATAATTAAGGAAATCTACAGAATTCGAAGCACCAAGATTGAAAAGTTAAATTATTACAGTCAATATAAACTTTAAAACTATGAAAAGCTGTATGCATGCACTTACACAAAATATTAGGCGTCCCATCATGAGGATATTCAAGGAAGAATGAGAATAACTTTAAGGTTTCACTTCGTATACTTGTAGAATAGAAGGTACTCGACGAAAGCGAATTTTGGTTGGCAATACTCAGCATGTTTTACTTCTTATATAATTGATGTGGCCCAAATATAGAACGATTACCATGAATATTACGACTATGACGCATTCATAGTTTGGGATTGGCGTAAATGTAACATTTTTATGCATATGCATACATACTTGCAGGACTGATTGATAAGTATTCAACTTCTATCAATCTCTAAGATTAGTATAGGATAGGAAACAACAATGGGTGCATTCGTGCACCGTACACCCTTATATAAAATTCTAAAGTGAAGTTATTAAATTACATGGCTGTGATTGAGTTGTTTTGTTGGGCACTCTGAATGAATATCGCCAGTAAAGCGAATTCTACAACTAAAACGCTGCATCACTGGTTTTCGCTTTTATGAGGGAGCCGCCCAAATTGCTAACCAAACTGTTGCTTCCTTCGTCACATCATGGCTATGGCTTTTTTTCATTGTACCTGATGTGTTTATCATTAATCATTATCAAAAGCATCAACAACCATTGTGCAAAATCATTGTATATACTATCTATGCAATTCCGCAACATGAACAGATCTGTTTAAGGTACTTTACGACGCTTGTTAAAAAGCAATATCATAATGAGAGGAGAGGGGCAATTTTAACATACAATATACCTTTCTAATTTCAATTTACAATGCTCGTTTAATGCACACATATGCGCTGAACGCTTTGTCTTCACGAACCAATCGTCAACACCCCTAAAATAATATCTGATGAATGCTATTCCTATTTACGTCCTGTTGAATTTAAGATTGAAATTCCCCATGAAGGTTCAGTCAGGTATATTTAATATATGTGTATAGTACTAAAGTAGAAGTGACTTATGCTATTCACAATGATGAACTTTACACGAAAATGGAAAATAAAGGAGGAACACAACAAAATAAAGAGCGAAAAGTAAGTTATAATTTGTAGTTGAATCTTTAATACACTTTGAGAACGAAATCAAGTTGTATAAATATCCAATTTAGCAATAAACAATATAGAGTTATAATGAAGATAAGCTTACATTGTAACCCAAAAAACGGCCAATATTAATGGCCCAAATAAAATTTGAGTTTTGTAAAATTACAAAAAAAAAACTGGATAAGCCAAAAGTTAAAGGAAGTGAAGAAGTCGTCTCAGCTTGGAGTTGGCGTGTCCAGCGTAGGACATTCCTGTGAGGAAGGCGAGCTTGTGAGCATATTGGCAAGGAGCAGGCACAGCAATCGTTCCAGACCAGTTGTAGTACATGTGGCACATCTTGAATGTGATGAGCTGGAGCTTGTCTGCATCAAAGTTGTTGTCATCCTGGAGAACGTTGTAGCAGCATGGACTGACGGTTCCTTGGCGGGCGGCGCAGGATATCAAGTAAAAGTCATACCTATGGACAGAGAACAAAGAGACAAAAAACTTACTAACAGGCTCATTCATAATTAAGACTAAATATTAATGATATTTTAGTAGTGTTATGTTTATTAGTACCGTTCTGGAAAGGTGACCACTTCATCAACAATAGTTCCAGGAGGTGGGTTTTGAAGATTCATCTTCATCATCATGAGTCGAGTGTTGATTCTTTTGGTGACCACAATGTAGGTTAGTCCAGGAGCTGCACGACCTGCACTTGCGTACAATCCCTCCAGTCCCTTCTGAAATTAAAAGAATATCATACAAAATATGTGTATTAGTGAGGGTAAAGAAAATATTCCAAAGTTAAAGCTAAAAAAGAATAACAAGAGTACTTACTGAGAGTGCAGCTAATTCGGAATCGAAAACCACCTTGAGTTGACCTTCGCCTACACCATCGCGATACATGATGATCCGTTCGGGAAGTTCGCCGTTGTTTACATCTTGGTAATTGTGGCAGCACTCTAGAATAAAGATGTAATTGAAACCAAACAAAAAAGGATTAGATTTGAAAACGTTAACATGATGACAATAAAGAATTTCTTTTTGCAAAAATAAACTTACTAATCATATCAGCCTGAATTGTGCTGGACAGCTCTTCGTTAGAGTTGAAGATGGAGGTTGTGCTGAAGTATCTGCTGAAGTTTGATGAGAATGTAGCGACCATAGCTCCAACGCTGCCACCTTTACTTCCCTTGGCTCCGTGGTAAACGTCGAAACCAACAAACATTGTGCTCTTCAATGGAAGCTTCAGTGTCCAAGGCTCTCCTCCCAGCTTTGCATTCATCTGAACTACAACTTTGGTGGCGATGGACATGAGACCTTTAGACGCCACATTCTTTGCTAGGAAGCATTGACTCGGCACTGCAAAGACAAATAAAAGAAAGAAAAATGAGTCACTTTAAATGATTACATACGCAAGCATATGAGTAGCAGTTAAACTAATAGGTTCATAATACACTAACCTCCGACATCAACAGCAAGCCGCTTTTTCACCGCGTTGTACAATTCCGCCTTGTTGTTGGGAAGAATGACAAAGATCATTTGCAGGTTTTGGATCTTGAGGACATCCTCCAGGGCCTGAAGGTAGCTTTGAGTTCGAGCATCAGTCACCTTGATTCTGCAACAAATAGAAAAATATAAACAAGCATTAGCATTATAAGACCTATAAAATAATTATTAATTCATACTATTAAACAGTACGCACATTTGTTTAGGGTTGGCAACTTTCATGCTGAGAGGATTAGCCACTTTGGTCATGGTTCGCACTAGATTGTCCACTCCAGCAAAGTCCCGTTGTGGTACGATGATGGCCCACGTTGACAGGTCCACGGCAGAAAGCATTTGCTGAGCTGAAATTGCATATAAATTTTTTTAAAAACATTAGTTTTGATTTCCAGTGAAATATATAAATAAATTTAATATGAGTAAGCTAATGGCTTACATCTGAACGCCATTGTAAAGTCTCCTTTATCGTCGACGGGATGAGTGCCCTTGGCAAAAGTCATGACTTCCCTTGGAAGAATGCGACCCTTCAACTCCACTAGCTTAGTGTCAAACTGCAACCCCCAGTTGGTCAGCTCTGTTTTAACCTGAAAAAAATAAGCAACAACAAAAAATTCACCAATTAGAAGTATTACTTGCCATCATACATTAGTATTTATGATATGTCTAATCTAGTATATTAAATGGCATACCGTTGGGTTATCCACCATGCGCCTTAGAAAGTTGTTGAGAAACGTTGATTTTTCCTGTGGTCCCTGGTGCAAATACTTGCTCAGTTCCTTCATCAACGAAAAGTTGGCTCTCATTCCATCCGTTAGTCCGGTGAATTGGCAGAGTTCAGGAACAAGAAGGATGGAGCCCGTATCCCCACGATGAAAATCCTTCTTGCTTGGTTTGGCCATGAGCAGGGGTTGATTCAGATCCTGAATGACCTGTTGATACTTGTCTTTGTAGTAGTCAACAAGCGAAGTCATCTCCTTCCGAAACTCAAAGGTTGAGCGTGGATTTTTGTCAAATACCACGCTATCCACATGATACGTTTTCCGATTGTACGTGGTCATCACAATCGTGTTAGCCAGCTCAGTCGCCACTGCCTTCTGGAAAGCCAGCTTGTTGTTCCCATGTGTCCTCTCCAAGTTTTTGATTAGCAGGAGCACAGAGTCGAGACGGAGGACTTTGTGAGTAGTCTCCACACATAGCAGCATCTTCTCCTCGTGATGGCGAATTGAAGTGACGTAACCTTTACAAAAATATAAAAAGATACGTTCGAAATTAAGTAAAGTAAATCAATTGAACCAACTAATAAAAATAAAATAAGAGAAAGCAGTGAAAGTAACTTTACCAGGCCAAAGACTCAAACGCTGAGTAGGTAGCTCGATGGCAGCTTCTGGATCGAAAAAGTTTCTTCCCATTTCCTCCAGTCCCAGCGCGAACATGCACTTCCGGAGCAGCAGGTTGTAGATCGAGACGAAGACTGGACTTCCCGTGTCCAGCTTTCCCACAGGACTTACAATGATTTCGTGTGGTACGCCCTCCTTTGATTCCACGTTAAACATCACTGCTTTGGGCTGCTCACCGTCGTCCGCTCCAAGTACTTTTGAGGTGTAGTCCACAGTCCCGTCAAAGATGTAGCCAAACGCCGTTTCAGCCCCAGCCTTCTTGAAGAGCTTCTTTCGAACAAATGTCTTGTCCTCATTTGGAGAAAAGTCCACTCGGTACTCGTACAAGGCCCAGGTTGGCGCAGTCTTCACTTCGTAGTAGTTGGCCTTCATTGAGATTATAGTCCCCTTCTTCCCAGTCTTCTCTTTGCCCTCTGGTCTGGAAACGATAAAGTCCACATCAGTCCGTAAGCCTCTTTTAGCCCCTCTTGTTGACTCATCTTGCAAAGTTGATACAGGTGCCTCCATGGATTCGCCAGCAGAATGGGATGACGATGATGAGCGTAGGCCAAGTGTTTCCATGCTCTTCACTATCCCTGCACTATCAGTAGTAGTACCAGCACCGCTGCTGCTACTTGATGACCCCACGTCCAGGTTACCAAATGACCGAGTTGGAGACCGTCCACCAGTAGTAGCAGGTCGAGTTGGGGAGCGCGCCCGAGACCTTGCACGACCACGACCCAAAGCAATTCGAGGACGTCCTGTATCTTCCATCTTGCTGGGTAGAACACGTCACGTCACAGCCTAAATAGAGCATAAAAAATAATATATTTCAAATTTTAAGGCAGCCCTAATAAATATCAGAATCATAAGTAAATTTAAAAAAAATAAAACTTACTTCAACTCTCTTGAAGGGGTACAGTTTTTTCCAGATTCTCCAAAGCTGTCCAAAAACAAAATTGTTTGCAAGTGCAAGTTGCAGTAGAATGGCTATAAACAAAAAATAAAAATTGTTAATGATATTAATATACATGTACAACCAAACACAAAGATTTTCCGGAAATGTTCCAAAATTTGTACGAATTTATAAGAAACAAAAGACTGAATATTCCCAAATTAGAACAAAAACAATAGAAAATGGAAACATTTCAGAAGGAAATTTATATATAAAAACAAAACTAATGGAAATCTGGGAGCATTTCAGAAGGAAGTTTAGAAATTAAAACAAAACTAATGGAAATCTAGGAACATTTCAGAAGGAAATTTAGATATTAAAACAAAACTAATGGAAATCTGGGAACTTTTCCAAATAAAATTCTGAAACTTGTACAAATAATGGAGGAAACGGAAACATTTCCTAAATTTTTAGAAAATAAATGAAAAAGTTTCCGAAGAAAGTTTCCAAACTTACCAGAAGTACTTGAAACAAGAAGTTTTCAAACTCGTAAAAACAGAAAGTTTCTAGCAGAAGGTAGACTCCGTAGTAAACAGAAGCTGTCCACAGAATGAAGTTCTATCACAAAAATCCGTCCTTTATATACCCCTCCGGTGACTCCAGAAAATGCATTGCGTATATGCGAAATTTATCAACACAAAGGAATTCTATTTTTAGAAAAGGTGACTTGAATTCATTCATTAATGCAACCAAGTAGCTACACTTATCCACTTAGGCATAACGTAAAAATGACGTTTCTCTTGTAACGAGCATCAGTATGTCACGTGATGTGGAAATGATTGGCATGGCCTTGAACTTTTCAGGTCACATATACGTTTATCCTTAAATATCAAACGAATGAAAACGGAAAATTGGTTGATCTCTTTCGATTTATCAATTAATTAATCACTACTGTGTCAAGTAAAAACGAATTTTTGATGAGAGGAAATGAAAATGGAAACGTGGTTGATCTCCTTCGATTTATCAATTAAATTATTAAGATTTAATTAATATCATTGATGATTGAACACGGGTATGCTGCCACTGGGTCAAGTAAAAACAAATTGTAATAAGAGTTGAAGCCAATAAAATTTTAATGCTTTGCAATCAATTTCTCTCAATCAAATCCGTAAATTGGAAACGAATGATATGCAGGCAGATTCGGAAAAGATGAATATAGCCATAAAATTTTCATACATATTTAATTCCAAATTGATACATGTAGCCATAAAATTTTCATACATATTTATTCCCAAATTGTTGATTGTAGCCAAAAAATTTTCCTACATATTTATTCCAAAATTGTGGAAGACAGATTTGATTTTGCGAAACCAAAAACATTAAGAATGATGGAGCATCTTTATGTCACGTGAGTTGATTGACATTGCATAGAACTTCTCAGGACATACGTAAGTTTTTTTTAAAATTATTAGCTATCCAAATGAAAGAAGGAAGCCTGAAAGATATTATCAATCAAAAAAGAGATGAAAAAGGAAATGAAGCGAATCGTTTAGTTGATTTAATCAACTAAATTAATGATTGTTGGATTATTAAAAACTGCGGTTAAAAAAGTCATAATGAAATTATTCAATTTTGTTTTTTTAAATCATAACCATAGATCATTTTCACCGTAATATGAAATGAGTATACATTCAGCGTCATATAGTTCGCAATAGTTTTGGCTTGTTAAAATCAAATCTGCCTTCCACAATTTTAGAATAAATAGGTATGAAAATTTTATGGCTACATTCATCTCCAAATCTGCTTGCATATCATTCATTTCCAATTTACGGATTTGATTGAGAAAAATTGATTTCAAATCATTTAAATTTTATTAGCTTTCACTCTCATTATAATTAGTTTTTCCTTGAACCAGTAGCAGCATACCCTTTGGCAATGATCAATGAAATTAACTAACTCTTAATGATTTAATTTCTTGCTAAAACAAAGGGGATCAGGCAGGTTTTTTTTTATAATTTAGATGTTTTTGATATTAAAGCTTGAAAAATATGACCTGCAAAGTTCAAGGCTATGCCAAACGTCATTTTTACGTTATCCATAAATGGATAAGTGTAGCTGCTTGGATTGGATGCAATAGAACAATGGAGAGAAGACTAAATGAATGGCCTTGACCGATGTTTCTAAAAATAGAATTCCTTTATGATGACAAATTTCGCATAAACGCAATG